>BDSL01000007.1:1200000-1800000 GCA_003116995.1 Yamagishiella unicocca
CTAGCCATCGCCGTCAATCAAGGCCGCGCCATCACCCCGCGTGCCGAAAACGTCACCAGCGCTCTGCCGCGCTCCGCCGGCTGCCAGCCCGACACCGCAGTGCTCCTTCCGCCTAAGGCGTCTGAAATTGCCAGCCCTGGCGATCCGCTGGTCGATCTGCCAGACGAGGCTGATACCAGTGCTGCGACCTGCTGCTCCATGCCGGCGAGCCCCTGTCCATCAGGCGCCCCGCTCAGCCCTCTGCACGGATCGGTCTTAATGCCTGAGGACGATACGGACAAAGTAGTAGTCAGCTGCCGCAGCTGGCTGCCGTACATCAACGTGACGCCATCCGTGGCGCGCTATGTTGACGGCCTCTCCAGCGATGACGGCGAGTGGTCACCGGAGGCCGCCAAGTCGACGAAGAGCGGCGCAGCCGGCGGCAGCGGCGGCGGCCGCGACAGCGTGACGGCGTCGGTAGGGTACGGCATGCCACGCGAGGAACCTGGCGGCAGCGTCGCCGCCGTCGTCGCCGGAATGCCCGTATCGAGCCCCGCAGGCGCTGCAGCGCTGCCCGCATCCCTTCAGCTTCAGCGGGCGGGTCCGGCGGTCACCGAGCCGAACGGCCCCGCGGCGGGTCGTGATCGTGATGCTCGGAGCCACGACCCCATGGCGCCCCATCGGGTGGGGGCGGTGGCGACGATCGACCCGCCAGGAGACCGCAGGCGGCTTCCGCTGCCACCGTTAACCACCTCCGACGCGCCAGCTGAACCTCAGCCAGATGAAGGCGATGACGGCACCGGCGTCGACGGCTTCTTCAGCTCCGAAGCCCCCGACGCTTGGGACGACATAAGCCCCTTCAGTCAAAGGATTCAGGCATTCATCCGCCTGGCGGCAGCAGTGGAGGTGCAGCAGCGACCTCTGTCGCCGTCATCACCGCTGCCAGACGGCTTCGCGCTGGCGGCGTTGTGGCGCGGCTCGCCACCCTCCGCCGCCAGCGGCGACGGGCTGGCCGTATCGAGCGACGTCGACGTGTACACTGATGGTGCGGCGGGAGCTGCCGCGCCGTAACCGGAGCTAGCCTCATCCGTTATCGCAGCGCGGCTGGAGCCGTAGATCACTACACCTGCGGCCGCTACGCCTCCCTTCGTTCGCCACTGCTTGATTCGTGGGCTGGAGAGCCACCGCCGACTCTATGGCAACAGGCGTATGCGTACGCCCGGCATATGTCCCATAGGGCCCACGGGTAGGCCATGAATACGGGGAGTGGGCGGTGCGGAGGGGTTTGACAGGAATGGCACGTGGACGAAAGCCTTGGAGACTGGGGTGAGTGGCTGCCTTAATTGGGATGGTGCGCCATTTGGGTGGAATATTTTAGCCTGGCTGGCGGCTTTGCATGCCCCGACTGGTGGCGGGATTCGCATAGCGCGTCGCACTGTCTAGGTCTTTGAAAGCTCTGCACGAGGATACTTGCACGCCGGGGGCGGATACTAGCAGCGTGCGACTGTAGTGGCCACTGGATGCTGGGGAGGAGGACGTCTAGTACGGCATTGCCGTGGGATGTCTTCCATGCACGACGATCCTATATTTTGTATCCCTTCAGACCCGACCAACATAGCCCTCGTCCTCGCATCATACCATCTAATCACATGATCGCCGTACATTACTATGCCTTGGAATATTTTGTAGCGCTGATTACCTTGCCATGTAAATCGAACTGCAAATCACTATGTTGCTCAAAGAGTATCAATCGAAGCGGCCATAGGCTGGGTAATCAGCTCGCCTTCAGCTGAAATCCAGAGCGAAATCAAAATGCTCCAGGCGTGTGGGATGCACAGTCCAGGATTGAGAAAAGCGAATATGCTGGCGGACGTCCATCGCCAACATCGCCATCCTTTCGCTACTGCGCCGGTGAACCGTTCTTGTGCAAGCGCGTCTAGGGCTTTTCAGGCGAACCGAAATGTGTGCGCCTCGTCGCATCGGAGAAAGATCTACTTTGCCACTAAAAACATGAAGAAGCTCGAGGAGGTGAGGCTTGCGAGGCCTCAACCAACTGCTGGTTCTATCGTTGCAAGATCGCTTACCGTTGGGCCCTATCCACCTAGGTCACAGCGATGCTCCAGGACTTTCAGCCGCTGCCGTTCGAGATCGAGGCGGTAAATCTGGATCTGCCCGAAATGCAGGCAAGGCTCTGGGGCGTTTAGCACGATGCGACCCACTTCGTTGAGGGGTGGTCGGGGTAGAGGGTGACTGAGAAAGTCGCAGTGGGTTGCGAGGGGCATCCAGTGTTCGTTGATGTTAGGACTGTAAGAACCACGCTCCGACCTCTCCTAACCCAACTGAGAGGTTCGAGGATCCAGCTGGAGGCTTCCCCACCGTCCACGAGCCCCTTGACTGACTGTCCTTCCGGCTGCGCAGGCTGAGCCGGAGGAGGTATCAAAACACAAGTGCCGCGTTGCCGCCAGACTGGTAGGGTTGTTGCCGCCAGACTGGTAGGGTTGTTGCCGCCAGACTGGTAGGGTTGTTGCCGCCAGACTGGTAGGGTTGTTGCCGCCAGACTGGTAGGGTTGTTGCCGCCAGACTGGTAGGGTTGTTGCCGCCAGACTGGTAGGGTTGTTGCCGCCAGACTGGTAGGGTTGTTGCCGCCAGACTGGTAGGGTTGTTGCCGCCAGACTGGTAGGGTTGTTGCCGCCAGACTGGTAGGGTTGTTGCCGCCAGACTGGTAGGGTTGTTGCCGCCAGACTGGTAGGGTTGTTGCCGCGAGGTTGCAACAGATAGCGGGTTGCGAAAAGGGCATGGGGGGAGGAGTCGGGCATGGGGGGAGGAGTCGGGCATGTGGGCAGGAGTCGGGCATGTGGGCAGGAGTCGGGCATGTGGGCAGGAGTCGGGCATGGAGGGAGGAGTCGGGCATGGAGGAGTCGGGCATGGAATCGGGCATGGATTCGGACATGGGGGGAGGAGTCGGGCATGGAATCGGGCATGGACTCGGACATGGGGGGAGGAGTCGGGCATGGAATCGGGCAGAAGTCGGGCATGGAGGGAGGAGCCACGTGTGCGCCATGTTATGGGACGAATACCGCTTCCATCCATCCTTCCCCGTTGCTCCTTGCTGGCGGCACCACGGCTCCCTCACGGCCCCTGCCTGCGCCCCTCGGACAGGTGGGCGGTGCTGTGCTTGTGGACGACACGTCGCTCTGCTGCGATGCGCTCAATGGCATGCCGGGTGGGGCCAGGGAGGGGCCCCCGACAGGGGTGCTGTGCGGACCTGAGGGGTGCTGTGGACCACGGGGTGCTGCGGACCTGGGGGGGAGGCGCCGGAGTGCTGGTGCTGGTACGCGGACTACATCATACAGTGCGCATCGCTTGGCCAGGCAGTCCTTTGGCTGCTGCTAGCGCTGCCCTGTTCCCACCACTTCCCCAGTCGAGCCCAGCTGCGCCACCGCCACAAACATTCTTCTCCCGTTCCGAGCTCATCCGTATGTGCCGTGCCGTGCTAATCCAATCCCCCCTCCGAAACCTCCGCGGGATACGGTACGACACAGGGCCGTACCTAAAGTGGTTTCTGGAGAAGCTGGGGCCGGACGAAATTAACAGGATGCTGGGTGAGGTGGCGTAAGCGGTCGTACGGATCACATGCGACGGCCCCGCTGGCTGTGCCCTCGTGTTCGTCATCAGCAGCACCGGAGGACCTGCCGACACCCCGGGGAGGCCTCGTCGTAAGAGCTGCCTGGTACTGTGGTGTTCCTTCGGCCCCACCTCCAGTGTATCCCCCTCCTGCCTCAACGGCAGATTCAGCGCAACTCTGTCCCGCCCGCGCCGCCATCTGCTGCTTCCCCGCGCTCTCATGTTTTGCTCGTCTGTTGCTGCTGCCCACTGTTTCGTACTTTTGTTGCTGCTGCCCACGTGCCTGCAGCCGGGTTCGACGACAAGACGGCGCACCTGCAGTGCGTATTCGCGTACGCGCCAGGTAAGGGTGGCGTCCGGTGGGAACGAGGTGTACGGCCAGCTATGAGTGGTTTGTACGGCGGCAGGGCACTGCCGACCCACCATGGCCACAGCAGCTACGGTGTCTTAGTCTGTTCCGCGCGCCTGGCCAGCAATCGGTCGATGCCGCTGCCCCCAACTCTAGCGCTCATGCCGGCTGCATCATCCCCTTGGTTTTACAACCCACACTACTGCGGCTGCTGCGGCTGCTGCTGCTGCTGCTCTCATGTGTTTTACCTGTCAGTGGCTGAGCCCGCTACCTCCCCTCCCCAACGGTCCCCTCCAGGGCCTGATGTAGAGCCAGTGGTGTTTGTTGGGCGGCTGGAGGGGCGGATCGTGCCCGCACGGGGACCGACCGGCTCGGGCTGGGGCAACCTGGCCTCGGTGTTTGAACCGAAGGGTGGGT
The DNA here is from genome assembly GCA_003116995.1 of Yamagishiella unicocca. Lineage (NCBI taxonomy): Eukaryota > Viridiplantae > Chlorophyta > Chlorophyceae > Chlamydomonadales > Volvocaceae > Yamagishiella > Yamagishiella unicocca. The sequence continues at coordinate 1,204,370 of BDSL01000007.1, forward strand.
GGGTGGGTGGGTGGGTGGGTGGGAGGACGTAGCGCAGGGGCAGAGGCAGGGGCACAGGGGCAGGGGGGCGCTCCGCACTGCTGTCTGGCTAGGAAGCAGCGCAGGAAGGGGCAGCGAGCAACACAGGCGAAGTTTATGAGACAGGAACGAGAGCCGAAAGCATTTCGCGCCGTGCCAAAGCGCGCACTGCTGGGCTGGCTTGGGGGTGCGCGTCATGAGTGTCCCATGGGTCACTCCTGCCGGCCGCTGCCGGTTTCGTGTCCCCCAGGCTACGACCAGACGTACGCCGAGATGGACCCGGCCGTCAAGTACCCCATCTCTCACAGGTGAGGTTGCCCGACTGCCGCACTGGGGCCCTCGACGGCCGCGCTGGTGCCTTGCTTGGGCGCTGTGCGGCTGTGGGGCTCGGGAGCTGCGGGGCGTAACGCGTTAGCAGCCTACAAAAAACTGTCAAGGATACATGTTTAAAGTAGCCGGCGCTTTAGCTGCCGCCGAAGGAGCAGCCGACATGTTACTCTGCGGCAGCCCCCTGAGGGACTGAGCACGACCCCCGTTCTCGACACGGAGTGTTTCCCGCGCCCACCCGCACGTGCAGGTACCAGTCGCTGAGCCTGCTGCGCTCATACCTGCTGGAACATGTAAGACAGTAGCAACAGCAGTACGCAATCGCCGTGATTGGCGGGACGTAGGCAGTCGGGATTGACACACGGCGGTTGCCCTCCCTGGTGGGCGCGAAATTGACATTATACCGGTATATTTACGTGTGCTGGGAATGCTGGGGGCACTGCGGCTGTGATGGTGCTGGGCGCGCTAAACACCGGGCTGCCACGGGCAGAGCGCCAGCAGCACGAGCCAGAGTTGGCGAACGCTGGCGGACCTTTGTGGTGTGGTGTCATCATCGGAAGTGATGAAGCGCTGGCAAGGGAGGATTTTGGCGCTGCGTTGGGGTGCAGTGGAGACGAGTTGGCCGTTTGGCCGTGATCCCGTTTGCGGGGTGTCTGGCCGTTGCAATAAAACCGTTAAGAAGAAAGGGAGTTTCCTGCTATGTGTTGCGGCGTCGTCTGCTGACGGGGCACGCAGCAAGCAGCACCAACCCGTTTCGGGCTTTAGCCCACCACGGCGGATGGCTAGGGCGTGAAACACGACCCTGAGGTGACTGCGGTCAGCTGCGGTGCTCTCAACACACACTTGATGGGCTTGGTGGGCAATACAGGCGTGCTTTAATATGACAGCTAGGTCCGGCGGTGTGGTGATCTGGTGGTTGGATGGGTGGCGGTTGATCCGGCTGCGTGCATTGGTGCAAAACGGGTTTGGGCCCCGCAATCGGGCCGCAAGCGCGTGCCACGTGGACTGGTTGCCTGTACGGGCACGTGATTTTGTGTGGGCTTCTTCCGTCAACCCCACGTACGAGTTCGTCGCTGCGACTAACTTTACACACGAGAGTATTGGTGGGATGCGACTGAAGGTGTCGACATACCGCTTCTTCAATTTGATTTTCGCTAATTCTCTTCAAGCCTCAAGGCTCATTGACTACATGACTAACTCTCCCTGCCATGACGCACCCGGCGCGTGCGGTACTATGGAAAGCAACGGGCCAACACACGCAACCGTATGAATCGAATCGTGTACCAAAAGTATAATACATGCGAAGGCATGCTATATCATGACTTAACTCGCACCCTCCCTGCAAGGGCTTCATAAGCAGCGCTACTCGCCTGCCTACAGCCTCACTTGCACGTCGGATGGCGGACCCACACAACGTGTTCAGGCAACCGCACAAACACCGTTTGGGCGCCGCGGCAGCATGGCAACTGTACGGCAGGCAGGCGAGCAACATGCACCGCCATCTCGCACTAAGACGAAGGACACCTCACTCTTATGGTGGCGGGGTCCGCAACTCGGGCAGACGGACCCTGTTGCCCGCCAGAAAGCTGACGGCATGCCAAATATTGGCCCAATGCCGTGAGCGCAAAGCAAGCCAAAGAACAACAACGCAGAAACCAGGCATCAACAGGATATCAAGCCTGGAATGGGCAATAGTATCTGGGGCGTAGTGGGCCAACGCGAAGCTGTCGAAGCGGTGGCGAAGCATATCGCGGAGGCGGAGTGCTGTGATTGCACCTGTCCGCTGGTGCCCACTCCGAACCTGCCTCGGCCGACACTCCACGCTCTTGCATGCTCTCATCCCCTCACACGTGTGCGCGTCTAACGGCATGTTATGAGCCATATGCTCCGATCATGCAACCATCAACACCGGCCGGACCAGGATGCGAAATTCATGTTCAAGAAATATTCTGGTTGACTTTTGCGAGCCAGGAGGCGACATGTGGCAGGCACAGGGCAACCGTTGTGGCCAACTACCATGACTGCCATCACGTCAGCATCCGGGGCCCATTCCTCACAGCCCTCCTACGTTACTACTCGACCTCGCATCGCCATTCATAGTCCCCCCAGAACCCTTCCCCCCACCGGGTTTTCCTCGCAACCCCACCGTACTCTTCTCCGGCTAGTTATTCTCCTCCTTCTCCTATGTCGTGTCAACGAGTTTCCTCGCCACCACCTCTCCATGCCAACCCACACCTGATGTCTCTTCACTTCTCTCGCTACGAGCACGCCCCGCAGGCCCCTACACTCGCACTCAGCCCGCACCTCCAACCGGCGGCCCGGCAACCACCAACGAGAACCGCAACATGGGGTGCACGTGGCACGTGACGCAACTGCCCCACAACGTCCGCCGGAAGGTTGCGCGTCCCGAGCGAGCGAGCCCTCCCGCTCGAATGGAAATATGTCAGTTGGCTACCCCACCTGACGGCACTGCACCGCTTCTCAGACCAAAATATCTGGCCCCTTGTCCCAGGCCACGCACCGGTCAACGGTCATGCACCGGTCAACGGTCATGCACCCGTCAACGGTCATGCACCGGTCAACTATCATGCAACGGTCAACGGCCACGCACCGGTGGCGGCAAGATACCGACCGTCGCCTTGGGGCTCCCAGAGCCGGCGCCACTGCACGCGCCGCCGTTGCCGCGGCAAGAGCTAACCCGAACCCATCAGAGCTAACCCGAGCCCATCAGAGCTAACCCGAGCCCATCAGCGGCGCTGCCGCCCCCGAGAGGTAGCTCCTGGCGTGCTGCACCACCGCCGCAGCTGCGCCCATCGCCTCGTCGCCCTTGGCCATCAGGTTGGCTAGCATGCCCGTAGACGTCATGGGCGGGTACCACAGCACCGTCAACTGCGGCAACAACCGCGTCAACGGTAACAACGGTGACGTTAACAAACCGATAACCAGCCGCTGCCAGCTTGCTGCGGCCTGCGCTTGAAGCGGCTTGCGCGAAACACCCAACCTACGCCATATCCATTGGTTAGTCAGGGGATTCCATGGGACATGGGATGAGAGGTCAGCTTACGCGCACGCCCTCTAGGGCTAGGGCTCCATCATGACCGGCGGGTGCGTGTGTGTATTGAGCGGACAGGTCGGACTTACCTGGAGGAACAGCAGCGCGTGTGTGGTGAGGCTGGCCAGGGGTATGGGCACACGCAATCCAGCGCGCCGGGCGATGCGTTTCAGCTCGGACTCGACCATCAGAATGGGCGCCTGCGGGGGGAGGGCACGTGCGTGCGGGCACGGCGATGGGGGTACGGCGGGGGTAAATTATATCCGCGAAACGGCAGGGGGGCACGCCGATGGGGGCACGAGGGGGGGGTAAATGAGAGGATAGCCCGTGGGTGGGCACTGGCTAGGAAAGCCGGTTAGGGCGGGCACGGAGGGAGGGGCGGAGTTGCGGGGACTAGGGGTAAAGCAGTTGTGAGGCGCGGCGGCCCTGGACGTCCGGGAGCTCGCTGCAAGTGCGGCGGCGAACTGGCAGAGACTCCGGGTCCCGATGTCCCACATAAGCCCCCGCCCACATAAGCCCCCGCCCACATAAGCCCCTTCCGGGACCCCCCAGGAGGCCCCTCCCACCTGTATGGTGAACAGCAGCAGCCAGTAGCCCCCGCTGGTGGACCTCGTCATGCTGTAGCACACCAGCTCGTGCCACAGCCCCGACACGAAGAACGTCAGCAGACCCGCAGCGAAGCGGCGGCCGCGAGACACCCGGGGGCGGCGCTGCTCCTGGGGCGGCTGCTGCCGCTGCTGCTGCTGCTCGATGGAGGCGGGGGCAGGGGTCACGGCCGCTGCCGCTGCAGCGTCGGCATAGCTCCGTACCTCACCCGGCTTCACCACGTGCCGCCGGCGCAAAGCGGCGCCGCCGAGGCTGGTGTCGCAGCCGGACTGGCCGCTGCCGCCGCTGCCGCCATGGCCGCTCCCGTTACAGCTGCTGCTGCTGCTGCTGCCGGTGCTGCAGTTGGCATCAAGCGCAGAGGTGCTGCTCGAGCTGGGGCTGATGGCTGATGCCGTGAAGCCGCAGGACCCGCTGCTGGGAGGGTCGTCTGCGACCGAAAGCTTTGGCAGGAAGCCGCCGGCGCCCCGCGGCGGCTCCGCCGCCGCCACCGGACTCCCGCCGTCATCGCTGCCCCCGTCAGAGGGCCATGACAGCGGAAAGGACATCAGCGGTCTCCTGGGCGCTTTGAAGGGCGTCGACTCCCAGCCCACCTCCGCCTCCGACACGGCCATCAGCCCAGTGCCCTCCAGAGGGCGATGTAGCGAGCCCCTGGGTGGGCGCGGTACGGCGATGTCGTGCGGACCGAAAGGCGTTGTCGTACGCTTGACCAGGTCCTCGGCGGCCGCGGCCGCCTCATCTGCTGCTGTTGCCGCGAATCCTGCGGGTGATGTCTCCTGTTCGTCGGCTAGCAAGCGGCCTACGGATCCGGCGATGGAGGGGGGGGGGTGCGGCAAAAAAACGGTCAAGGGGGGCGACAATAATAGACCCGGTAACGCGACTGGGGACCCGGTTAAGGGGGTTGGGGGGGTGCGGCAAGGGGGCGGTGGTGATGATGCCGGAAGGGCGGCCGGAAGCCGTGAGATGCGGCGGAGGGGCGGGCGCGTCCAACGGTGCCCTACTCCCTAGGGTACGTGCCGCGTACTCCTCAGGCGCCCTCCGGCTGACGCCGACAATTCGGTAAACCGCACTCCCAATGCTGGAATTGGGGATTCGTGGTTCGGCAAACCACACCCCCAACACCCTCGGGCCGCTCACCCTCCACTACCGGGTCGTAGAACGCCGCCCGCAGCACGGATGACACCGTCAGGTTCCATCGGCGGCCCCACAGGTCGGCGAAGGAGGACGCCTGCGCGGGCCGGACGGGAGGGACGGAGGGTAAAAGCATCCACGGCCGACCAACCAAGGGGAATGAGGATGTAGGGGGGTGTTCGTCGGCACCGGAGTTACAAGTCAGGGCAGCAGGCCGGCAGCAGGGGAGGGAAGCCGGGCTGAGGCGCTGGCAGGCAGGCAGGCAGGCAGGCAGAGGCGGGGGCATGTGGCAGGATGAGGCGGCCCGAGGCCCCAGGCGGCATGTCCGTGCGGCCAGCCACCCACCAGCCAGACCCGGTTGAAGTGCGGCTCCGCGTACACCCCGAACAGCTGCAGCGCCGCTGCGTCCACCAGATCGCCCATGCCGTTAACTTCGTTCAGCAGGGCCACGCCTGCTCCGAAACCGGGGAAGGGAAGGCGGGGCCGGGGACGGGAGCCGGCAGAGGGTGAGGGGGGCTGTTTGGTGGCGTGGACGCTGGACGCGCTGTCGGCCGCGGGTAGCAGGCGCACGTTGTGGGTGCTGTACTTGGGTGCGAGTGCGGGAGGGCTGCGAAGCGTGGGAGTGAGAGATGGCCACGAGCCGAGGCGTGACAGCCCGTGGCCTACCTAGGAAAAAGTACGCCAATGTCGTTGCACACGTCAGCACCAGCGCCAGAGCTGAGTCCGCGGGGTCAGCATCCCTCTGGAGGCTGGTGGTATTGCGCAGGGCGGCCATAGACAGAGTGGAGAGCACCACGAAGGCGACTGGGGGACCAGAAGTGCGGGGAGGGGGGGCGGTGGCATAAAGACCGGTTTGGGGGGGATGAGAGGAAACCCGTAGGTCAGCAGTTGGGGGGAGGCTTGAGATTTGGGTTGGCTGCAGGTCAAAGGTCACACGCATTGTGACGCCGCGGCGTTGATCCGAGTAAGCCGCAGATGGTGCACGCCTGGGAAGCTCCGACCCAGATGGATTACTGGGTTGCTTGTTCCCCACGCCATGTGGCAACCACCAACGACAGATACACCATTTCCACGCTGGCTCTAGGATGGATGTCGAGCTCCAAGCGCAGTGCACTGCGCCCTTAGGACGCAGCAGGAGGGAAGCGTGCCCAACGGACAGGCGTTGTCCGGCTTTCTGACGGCCATCAGCCAAACGTACCAATCTTTGCCATACCAGATTTCAATTTCGCCATGACTGCTACCGAGCGCTTGCTTGCCACTGCGCAGGAGCGGATTGGAAATTAGACTGGCGGTTGGCAGGTCGGTAGGTCGGGGCGCAACCCTAAAAGGCTAAACTCGTAGCGCACAGCATGCTCATGTCATGAATTTCATAACAACAGTAAAGCGTGCAGCTGGGTTGTATACTATTGACGTGCCTGCGCCGGCTGGTGGCGGAATGGGGATGACTGGAAGAAGACAGACGCCCATGAAAGTCCAGGCGTCCAGGTCCGGATTGGCGAGGCAACCTCGTCCGGCGCATAAAGCGATAACCTGTCATTCCGGCCGTAAAGAGCACGCAAATGAATGCGTGCCATTACACGTCAGACGTTCCGCGGCTGAGCATATGAAACGCCGGACCTTGAAGGCAGACATTGATAGGATGCAGCATAGACCCTGAGCTAGGAACGGGTCCTTCCTGCCGTCCACCGCAGTAATCGGAAGAATAAAGAGCGCTGCGGCTGTTGGAAGTAAGAGCGCCGCTCGCATCTTGCCGGCGCACACGCGCTTCGCCACATTGTATGAAAACCCAGCTAAAGCTACATGGGTGGCAAACAGCGCCGCTAAAGCCATCGATAGGCGTTTACTGGTCCGCGGTTCGCTCGTTCACCAGAAATGTTAGGAACAATACAAAGAACGCCGAAATCCTTTATGAAGATAGGTAGGTATTGCAGACAAAAATGCGCTGGAATCTTAAGGCATAACGCCGGCACAATCAGACTGTACGACTCTTAGTAGCTTCCTCTGACAGCGCTTTCTGTCCGATGATGGCACAGATACAGTCCCACACGGGCATTAAAATGTTCACAACAATTCCTTGGGGTGGGGGTGAGCATGAAAACGACGAACTCAAAACGTAACGAGGAGCGGCACCTCCTTTTAGGGGTTAAAGCCCGGCTCCAAACCCTTCCACACGGTCTCAACACCCTCCTCACCTCGCCATCTTCCTCAAAACGCTTGGTGATAAGGATGGGTTGTCTATGAGTGTAACGCATACGTGTCAGTGCCAGCACGCACCCAAGGTACAGCGTACAAAGTCGCAGGGATGTAGGGATAAAGCTAGAAAGCGTAAGCTCCCATAAGCTCATAGCTTTGTGGTCCGTGGGCCTCTCGTGTGGGCTCTTCCAAATCGGAAACATACGCCGTACATTATACTTGCAATATAGTCGCGGTAGGATTGCTCCTGTCAGGAAATGACAAAAAGCATTATTGTGGAGTAGCCAGGAAGGAGACACAACGCGAGTCACTATCGTATACAACCGCACGCGTTGCATACTACGCGTTGCGGATTTTAAACAACGCGGCAGAGTGATTCCGTATTGCAAATTTACGGTATTATGGGTGAGGGACAACAGACCGATAAGAATGACAGCGGCTTGGCTCGGCGCGAAATTGCCATCAATGCGACCGCGGGGCAGGCCCACGGGCATCGCCACCATCGGCATGACCATATGCACGAAGTCATCCTGCCTATGCGAACTGGCCTCCACGACCACGAAGTTCCTTACGGCTTGCGGCTGGCGGGAGTCAGAACTGGCTACAGGCAGGGCGGCACTTACATTGACTGCCTTTGGACGCTCTTCACGTGGCACAACCAGACCCTGAACAGCTGGACAATGATTTTCGGTAAGCACCGTCGCGCGTCGGTTGGTGTCAGTTCGGTAGGTCGACTTGGTGATAGAATTGGGCTCGAACGAGCGATGAAGGTGGACAAAGATTTGCATCGCGGGGTCCGGCAGCACGCATGTTAGGCCGAGAATAATAGGTCAGCCCGGATCGTCTGTGGGCAGTTGGGCAACGACCGCGGTCCTGTGGGACGACCAGCGGTCCACCAGCCCCACATGAGGAGGAACTGTTACGCTGCCTAGGTTCAAATCCGAGCAGGTGCCCGGAAATTCGTGACAGCACACGCATCGCGTACCTTTGACGGACGGCGAGGGCTGTGCTCCTTGGGCACCAGCCGTGTTTCCGTATACTGTTTGTGTGCCCTTCCCTGGACCCTCCGACTGCGACCCAATATGCTGCAGAAAGTCCCCCTTTCGTGCGGCGCACACGACAAGGAGCCTATCCCCATGCACCCCCTGCTGCTGTGGATTCGCGGATTTATTGTATCCCCCCCTGCTGCAGCGTGTGGCCTCACGGCTCACCTGGGCGCCAACCAGCAAAGCCTTCACCACGCCTTTTCAGTGCACCGCTGTCCATCCAATTACCGCCCCGCCTTGGCATGTGCCCTCCTCCGCTCGTTTGCTCTCGCCTCCACAACCACAGCAACTCCCCCCCCCCCAGCGCACCGCATCACACACCGCACGCAATCGCTCACCACGACGTAGAGCCCTGCCCCTACTGCCGCCGCCTCTGCAGGCTGGCTGCTGTCGACATGGCTGCTCGGCTGGACGCTAGCGCGGCTGCAGCCGCGGGGGCTGGACGTGACGGCCTTCGTAGCGATGTGGCTCTGCCCGACCGTACACCTGCCGTTCACCGTGGGTGGGTGGCTGGCTGGGGTCGGCGAGCGGGGCCTCAGCACTGGAGCGAGGTAGGGCACAGGCCACAGCTGGGTTAGAGTAGGCTCCTTAGCGCCTTTATGTGTTTTCAATGTAACGCACTTGTCCCTCACATCCCCATTTCCCACCACCCCCACCCCCACCCCCACCAACACCAACACCAACACCAACACCACTACTATGACGACGCTGCGGCCGTGATGACGACGCTACGGCCGTGATGACGACGCTGCGGCCGTGATGACGACGCTGCGGCCGTGATGACGACGCTACGGCCGTGATGACGACGCTACGGCCGTGATGACGACGCTGCGGCCGTGATGACGACGCTACGTCCTCGCAAGGGTATCACCAATTCGCGTGCATGAGCCCCGTCGTGCTACGCCACTGGCGGGCCTTGGACGTCGCCTTCATATTCATCGCGTCCATCCCCCTGACCTACGGCTTGGCGTACTTTGTCTTGCCGTTGCCGTACACACTGGCGCTGACGGCCGTCTCGATCGGTCTGTCGCTGCACGCGTGGCACAACGCGTCGGCGCTGCCGGCCGGGGCTGACATCGACAAGAAGGCCAACACGCGCTACGTGGTGGGTGGTGGGCGGCTGGTGGGCGGTGGGCGATGCCTCCGATAACCACGTGCTTAATTTACCGCTGAGCCGCGAAACTCCGCGGAAAATGAGGCACGTGTGTGCGCGTGGGACAGCATCTTGTATGTATTGTTGCGGCGCTGTTTCCGAATCGCACTTCAGGCCGGCAAGCGGCGTGGAGGCCCGACCAGCGCACCCACACATGATTGATGATACCCTGGTGAAAGTCCCTCGTCACCAGCCAAACCGTTTGGGCATGCAGCGATACTGGTGACGGATCTGCGGGGTGCTGGTCAGCGCGCTGCCTCATGTCTTTCACACTGCAGTGACACCGGTGGCGCCCCAGACCCCACGCCTGCAGCACCCATGACGTGAAAAACACGGTATCAACTGACGTGCGTCGCAATTGCCGCCCAGGGTTACGTGGTATTCGTCTACACCTTCCCCATCATGCTCCAAGGGGCCCTGGATCTGATGGGCGTGTTGGACAGTACGACGACGGGGACGCCCGGCGCGTACGACAGGACGTACACCGCGTGGTGCGCCGTATCGATCGTCTTCTGCTTCGTGTACGCCGGACTGACCTACATAATGTCGTTCCCGGACATCTACGCGCCTGGGGTGTTCGACCTGGTGGTGAGTGGCGTCGAGGCTGCTGTCAGGCGGCACCATGTGTTTGTACGGGCTGCGTGTAACAGCCCCACACTTACGAATCATTTACTTGGTAGTAGTTGCTACAGTGGGCTCCAGGCTAAAACATAAGGCGATCGGGCACATCGCCTAAGAGTGGGTGTCTTAAGGCTGTTTCGACCGGTACAGACAGCCGTGCGGGTGAACCCGATGTCATCCCAGTGGTCCAGGGTAGCTAGGTACTATGGGCGTGTCTGTCACCGCCTGCCCTGGCTGTAACGCCCCACCGTGGGATATGTAGGGTTTTAGGGGTTACCCCACCGCCGTCCCGCTGTGTGATTACTATAAGAGGACAAAGTAAGCATAGTATGGTTACAATGTGGACCCTTAAATTGCTTAATTTCTATACAGCAAATCTACTTGGCTATAATTCTGTTCTCCCTTCGGGGGAGGCGAAGGCAAGATAATATTCCTGTTACGGGGTTAAAAGGATAAAACACTCTTAGAAAGTACTTGAAACCTAAAAAATGTCTACGGGCTTCCTCGTCAGCCCCTGCTTCCCCCATTGCTGCCTTCGCTGCTCCGCCAAAGGGTGCTGCCCAGCAGCTGATGCACCTGGCGATCTCTGGCGCGCACGGCATCGAATGGCTCTTCGTGATCTTCATGTTCCAGAGGAAGCTCATGTCCGTCACGTAAGAAGGCGCAGGAGAAGGAGGAGGAGGAGGAGGGGGAGTAGGCAGACGGATGGTCTCGGGTGTTGTATTAAGGCATCGGATGGCGTGGCGGAGGCGACTCGCGAATCCAAGCGGCTCGTGCTGGTTGACTTGACTTGCGCACCCGATACATGCCGGTAGCAATTGTGGGTGGTAGCACTTGTTAAAGTGGGCTCCGGACCGAGAGGCGGAACCACCGAGCACATTGCCGGACACTGAAGGAGACGAAGGAGACAGAGACCCAGCCGCACCGCACCAACGGCAGTTGTAGGTGTCGTTGATTCATGGGCGAGCCAGCCAGCCGCATGCAAGGCAACCGTTCTGGGGGTTAGGCTTCTGGCGTACAGCCAGCGTGGAGCACTGGGAAGTGCAGCCGCACTCATCTGTGGATGGAACAAGCCTGACCGAGCCGATTGAGCCGTGAGGGCGATCCGGCTAGTTAATTTGAAAACGTTATTCTGCGGCCCTGCTGGCCGTTGGCACAGGTAGCTCCGCGTTCGTGCTTGAGCTCTGGATGTATTTCTCCTGTGAGGTTCGGACTGCATCCAAACTGTCAACATGCAATTACTCGCTACACTCAATTACTTGCTACACCCTAGTCCCATCGCTGTACTACTGTACTACACCATAAACTGTTGTGTCTCATGTGTAGGAAGGGGGTGCCCTACAGGGCGCTCGGCACAGCGGCCTTCGCTCTTCATTGTGGCTCTATAACCCCCCCTTCTTCGTCGGACGTGTTTGGTTTGCCTGAGCGGCGGGCTAAAAGTGCGGTCATTCGCCGCCTGCTGTAGGGCTAATGCTGTGCAGAGCCCTGGTCGTACAATGCGCTTGAGTATTGGTGGTGGCAACACCCACGCACTGTCGCACATTTGGAAGTGGCAGCAGCCACTGCCACGCAGTTGGCGTATTGCTAAAGAAGGCGACGTCACCGCTAAGGATGTTGTGCTGTGGGAGCCCGGTGGGATCCACACAGCTGGCGTGATGTGGAGGGTTAGTTCCAACAGAAGAACAGATGTGAACATGTAAGAGCTCATGAGCACTTTAGCTTGCAGGTAGCACAGCCTGCACCAGAGCAGCTCGTAGCTGTGGAAGTGGCTGCCTCGTGTCGCAGCCGATACGTGATGCCAATAAGTGTGACAGTTGGCAGCAGTTGGAGTTCATTTTAGTTGGGTCCATCCCACTTCACTCCATTCCATACCAACGCCACCCCAGTTCGGAAGGGAATATGGCTCATAACCCATAGGTTACATGACTCGTATCCTATATCCACGCATCCCTGGTCTGCAACAGTTCCTACACCTGTGGAGGCGGCCGCCCCTGATCACCTGGCAGTGGGCACGTATCAGGTTGGGCGTTGGTTACCTGATTTCCAAAACGAGCTACGTGAACTACTTATTCAGAAGTAATGTTGGATAATCTATTATCCGGTAAGTGGGTTAAGAGTTAGCTCGGGCCGCGCTGCGACCTGCAGGTTGCAGCCGTACACGGCTGTGCACGGGCAGCCCGCTCCCGCCAGTCTGGATCCCGTTGCAGCCACGGCCTCCTGGTGGAAGTGAGCTGTCACACCTTTCTACTAGTTTACCTGAATTTGTGAGCTGGGAGCGGGCCAGAGGGCCGCCAGGGCCGTTGATTGTCATTGAGCCATTGGGCTAGGTTTGGCTCCCCTGTCCCGCCCTTACCATCCAGGCTAGGTCCGTGAACATGATCATCGTAGCTTATCTGCGACCCTTTATGTGGGTGATGTGTAAATGTCTCATCGCGGTACAGCAAGTCGGGGACAGGACGAGAATTCCTTTCCTGCGGCCCTCGGGGCCGCCTTCCTGCCAACCCCGGGTTCACGAGGAGCTAACTACAACAATGACTTCAACGGGCATTTTAAGCTTGTACGGTAACATGGTTATAGAGGCGAGCAGTCGGGTGGAAGTTCACTGCGAATAATTAGATACGGTAATGGCAACTGTGCGTCGGTATCCGACACTGAACGGCATGCACTCCTCGCCACAGTTTCTTTGCACTACTCAAACAAATCTTTTTTGAACGGAAGCGTTGTAGTGATACCAAATCCCTGAGTGACAGGGACTGACGAGGTGGGCCGTCACTCCTGCGCTCGCCGCGAAGCTGCCGGGCCACAGGAGAGAACACTGCTTCGTCCATGCACAAAGTATAATCTAACGGTGAAGTGTGGTGATAAGTTGGCGCGATGGGTAGGTTCTACCACGTTCCCCTTCGCGGCATCACAGCATGGTTAGTGGCCTTCTCAGGTACGCAGAACGCAGTCGCGCTTAACGAAACCGACCGGGCGTGAAAACTAAGTCGCAGTGTTATGCCTTGAGCAGGTTTCTCTATATTAACGAGTGGCGCTGCCCAAGTGTCATGCCCCAAATGTGAGGCCGGCGGCACAGGGATCGGCCCGCAGCGTATGCTGGCGGCGGGAATGAATAGATGTTACATGTATTGCTGGTTGTGTCTATGCGGGCGGGAGACGTGTAATCGTAGACCCTGTCGAGCAACTGAACGCCCATACGCGGCGTTAGGCCGTCCAGGGTCTATTCCTGGGGGCAGGGGCGTGGGCTCGATTGGCACTGCTTCGTGACGATGGTCCAGACGATGGACCATCAGCCGGCTCCGGGTCCATGTGCACGCACCCAATCGCGTTCACGATCGACTCGAAGCGCACGGAGGTGGGCGAGATCCCAAATGGCGTCCTGCACCTGGCGGCCGTTACGCGTGCCCCCGTGTTTATCCAACGGACCTGTTCCCTCCCTCCCTGCATTCCTCCGAAACCACTTCAGCGCCCCCCGGTATGGGCGTGCTGCTGCCCTGGTACGTGGGCCCGTGGGACACCGCGGCCTACAGCGCGCTGGTGGGTGGCGAGGACGGCTGGGCCGCTCGGGACCGCGATGTGGCAGGACACCAAACGTGTATGACCCGCCGTCGCCCGGTTTCCGGTTATCTCCCCCTTCCCCCACAGGCCTCGTACGGCTCCCGCTGCAGGATCCACGCGATCGTCACAGGCGACAGCAGCGGCCCCCCCACACACGACTTCCCGCTCTACACCTCTAGCTTTTCGACCTTACGGAATTCCGGTGCGCAGGCCCCGGGCTTTGAACGGAACCCAGTACGGCGACACTGAAAATTAAAACCGAGTAGGGAATGTTGGTAGGGGGCCGGAGTGGTGGTGATGACCCGGCGTTTAACCCCAGTAGAAATTTACAACCCAGGTCACTTCTCGGGATAAAGCACTTGCATTCAACTCCGCTGTCAAGCGCCAGTCCCAACACGCCCACCCATGATTTCTCTGGCCGCCGTTCCGGTATCCCTTCCCGTGGTACCCCAGGGATCCATCTGTACGGCTACGTGCACACCATGGCTGACGTGGCTGGGCATCAGGCCCGGCCGGTAGCTGATGTTATTGCGGAGGTCAACTCTTGGTTTGATAATTTCGGGTCGCTGCTGCTGGGGATCTTCTTCGACGAGGTTGACAGCGCTGCGGCCAACGTAGGTGACGTGGTGGCAGCGAGGGGGCTGTCGGTCGGGCCCCCACCCCGCCCCCGTCATGCGAGTCGGTAGCTTCATCTCATGCGTCTTTACGCTGCCCCCATCAAGCGAGTACTGTATCCTCATGTCCTTCCCCGAACCGAGTTTCCGCATGTTTCCTCGCAGCCCCTCCTTCCCAACACGGATGCATCGGGCTAAACCCTACGGCTACCACGCGCCTCTGCCAGCAGCACGCGGCAGCAAGCTCACTACACCCTGTCGCTCCGCCCCTTCGGCCCTCGTTGCGTGCACCGTCAACACCCAGGTCGACGCCAACAACTTTTACACCGCCCTTGCTGACGCGGTGTACGATCGCACTCCCAATGGACGAGTGATTTTCAACCCCGGAACGCAGATTGCCTGCACGCTGGCTATCCGATCGGTGCGCTGGGGAGGGGCCCGGGAGGAACTCCGTGTGTGTTTTCGTTTTTTCTCACGCCTCGGAACTCCGTGAGAGATCCCCGGGTGCATCCGATCGAGGGGGCGTGAGTTTCCTCTCTTGAGGACCGCCCGGAATACCACCTAACTTCCCCCGACCTCCTGCCGTGCTTCGCGGGCTGCGGGTGCGACTCCCTTCCCCTCGCATCCCCTGTGCTGACCCACGGGTTTCCTCTCATCCCTCCCCACCCTAGTCGGGCAGGTCGGGGCGTCACCATGTTTTGCTATCCCACCGCCAGCCACCTCATCAAGTTCTCCCGCTTGCGCCCCAAACAAACCGCCGCAAAACATTTCCCTACGCCGCGCCGGGTACTCGTTTCCGTTAGCCGAGGAGTCGCAGCCAAAATAAACATAGCCGTCGAAGGTCATCATACGACCTCCGACTTTCAGTTCTCCAGCATGCATTATCAGCCGTCTTTTCTACACGGTGTTTTTCGTTCACGGGTTTTTCTTGTAACCTCCCCTCCCCTCTCCTCACTTCCCAGGACGTGTACGTCCGCTACGAGAACTACGCTTCCTCGTGGCCCATCGACTTCGCCGCTGGCGCCAAGTGTGACTGCCCCACCCAGAGCTCTTGCGCCATGATGCTGCACGGCAAGCCGGCCACCGGCGACGTTAAGACTGAGCTGACGAAGCTGGTGAACCAGGCCGTCAACCGGGGTTTCAGCTACATATACGTCACCGACCGTGCCATGCCGAACCCCTGGGACAGCCTGGCCAGCTACTTCGGCATCCTGATGGATATCATTGCGCCGGTAAGGAGAGCGGACCGGGGGCCGGGGGAGAAAGAGCGGACGGCAGCTGAGATCAGGGGCTGGAAAGTTGGGGTTAAGGGTATGCTTTTGGTGTTGTTGTTCTTTTGGTACATGTACAGCCGTCACCTCCTGTCGTTTCACAGTTGGTCCCACTATCGGCTCGGGGGATGGGCCCATTGTGGATAGCTGTCATTTCCGCTGCTGGACAATGCTGACGCAGCCACTAATGTAGTCCTGGCAATGGTCGTCACCCTCGCAGCTACGCAAGCCGCCTTCACCTAGGCCGCCGTCTTCCCTTCAGCCGCCGCCGTCGCCGAAACCACCGTCGTCGCTGCCAAAGCCGCCGTCGCCGAAACCACCGTCGCCGTCGCCAAAACCGCCGCCAAATCCGCCGTCGCCAAAACCACCGTCGCCGTCGCCAAAGCCGCCGCCAAAGCCGCCGTCGCCAAAACCGCCGTCGCCGCTGCCAAAGCCGCCGTTGCCGCCGAAGCCGAATCCGCCTTTGCCTCCATCACCGAGGGAGTCGCCGCCGCCGGTCGTTCAGTCTATATGGCGTCCAAGCGGCTCCGTACGCTGGCAGTGGCAGCTCAGCGGGGAAGACTTCAGGCCCATGCTCCAAACCAGGCCTGAGGTAGGCGGGTGGGGGATCGACTGGCACTGGTGTTTTGTTGGCGCTAGAGGCCGCCATTCCGAGATGCTCGGGTGGAGTCTTGGGACTTCAAGGGCTTATAATCGCCAGCAACAGACCAGCAAGGAGGGCGGGTGATCGTTGCCTGGCTGGGTAGTGGGAACGTGTTTCCGGCATCAAGGCATGCATGGTGGGCTCTGCCAAACGCCGACCGCCCCACCCCGCCCCACTGCTATCCTGCCCCCCAGGTGATCGACGTGGATGTCGACATGGTGCCCACCCTGCTGGCTCAGGCCGCAGAGGTGGGCGTCGATCGCTCCAGCTTCAAGGTACGCCCGCCCGCCCCCCCAACTGCCACAACTGCCAACGGCTTGCCATGCTCAGCATGGCCCCCAACCACCACAAGCACACATCCAACCGCCCTGCCTGCCTGTTCCGCGCCGCAGCTCATCTGCTACTTCAGCGTCGGCACGTACGAGCCCTTCCGGGCGGTGTACGACCTGGCGCGCGGTGTGTCCTGGCCGCAGCTAGAGAAGAGCCTGGGAGGCGGTAACGCCGCAGCAGGCGCCGCGGTGCCGGGGCCGCTCTACCTCGCGTACATGGATCCTCCCTTCAGCGAGGAGACGTGGTTCGCACTGGACAGGGCCGCCACGCGAGATGCGCTCGTGAAAAATGTGGGTCGCGGCCCTCGGCCTCGGCCGCCGCCGCCGTGTTGTTACACTTCCCTCGGCTCGCTGTGGTTTCACAAGTAGATCCTGGATAGTGGACCCTCCGCCCGAACTTGGTTTGACCGTCGGCCCGTTTCGACTGCCTCAACTGCCTCGTCTTGGCTATCTGACTCGTCTGGCTGCTGATAGGGCCAAGGGGTGCGTTTTCCACCGCCTGGATAGGGTCAAGGGGTGCGTCCTCCACCTGCAAGATGCTTCGCCACGTCGTGCCGTGCGCACCGGTCGCCCCTGGGTTCCCCTCAAATCCGTACCCTCACTAAGCCATCATCTCCTCCTGGGCTCCCCTCCCTGGATGCAGGTGATGGTACCCCGGATGCGCTCAGCAGTTGCGGCTGGCTGCAACGGCATTGAGATGGTGAGGACATGGGCGGGGCGGTTGGCTGGGTTGTTGGGTTCGTTGGGTCTACCAACCTGCCCCTGCCTCTTTGCCGTCCACGTCATGAAGTCGAGTGCAAATGCAACAATCCACATTGTACGGCCGTCCGGTCTGTCCGCCTTCCATGGAGTTTCGTGGCTTAGCACACGTATCTTCTGTTCTTGTCTTCGTCTTCGTATCGCCCCAGGACAATGTCGATACGTACGACAACGTGCCCGCGATCAACGGTCAACGCGGAGTCACCATCCCACAGCAGCTGGCCTACAATGCCGCGCTGCTGGACGCGGCTCACTCGATGGGGCTGTCCGCCGGGCTCAAGAACGCGCTAGACCTGCTGGACAAGAAGTTCGCGGACGGGCGCAGCGTGTCAACGGAGTACGATTGGTTCCTTAACGAGAGGTGCTGGGAGTACAACGAATGCGATGCGTACGGCACCAAAGTCAAATGGTGGGTTGCGCGAGGCGTGGTTTTGCGTGTCTCGCGGGCAGCAGGGGGGGGAGGGGGGTGCCGCTTTGGGCAGGGGTCGACACCGGACCGCGGCGCATTATGTCACCCGCGCAACCAACGCCCGGCGCCCAGCGCAGTTCCTGATAAACCCTGACACACCTAAACGCTCAACCGCCAGGACCCTCGGTCGCCGGCCCTTCCTCCGCACCCTCATCCACAGGCCGGCGGTGGTAATGGGTGTCGAGTACTGCGACGCCCGCCGCATGTTCGGAACTGGATCCAGGAACCTGATGCCGGAGTGCGTGTGTGCGCTTGCCAGCGGCCAAGCCCCAGGAAATCCTTTTGTGGGGCAGGCGGCCTTGGTGAGCCTCAACTTCCTGATTAAGACGGTGGACCTGGAGGCAGTGGGCTTCGACTGCCGGGAGTACTGCAGCCGGCCCGGTGTCACGTGCACCTTGCCAGCTGGCAACAACGTGGGGCTTTGCGTCAAGAACGTACCGTCAGACCTGTGCCCGTCGTACGGGATCGTGGTCTAGCTGAAAGGCGTACGGCAGCGTACGATGTGCGGTGTACGGCCCATGGGTTGGCCGATCGTAGGGGCGCCAGAGATGTGGCGGTGGTGTGTTGGCGCCAGTCAGTGGCGGGGGGAGGGGCTGTCAGCCGTAGTAACTGTGAAGGTGGACTTACACACCAAAGTGGTGTTGGTTCGGTGGGGAACGTGACTAGCCAGTTGCGGGCGCGAGGTGCCGCGATGGATGAGAGCAAGCGATTTGCTTTTCCGGCGGCACAACGAGCGCTCCTGTACTGAATGTTCGTATATACTCCGTTTTTATCTTGTGAAGTTGAGATTTAGCTTTTATCGCACTCATCACGGAATGTGAACCTCTGATGCGGTGTTGAAATGCAGCGCTTCGTGGCCAGGCATTCGTGACCGGCTGGCGCGCGGATGCAAAGAGCATTCTAGTGACCTGCTGCTGGTGATGGTATCCGGCGCTGGTCCGTCGTGGTTCGGTGTTGCCACCGCGCCTTGCGGGTCCGCGGGTCAAGTGCCGGAAGGCGCGAAACGCCGGCAACGTCGGCTATATATTATCATCGACAAGCTGCAGCAGCGATGATAGTCCATTGCTATGCACGATACGTGTGCTGAGATTACGTTACGTGTCGGTGGGTCGGTGGAACCGTATACGGTAGGCTGGGAACTGCATTTCCCGTAATGCAAGCTAACTTCATGACCCTCATCCAAATAGGGCAACAAACGTCGCATTGAATTATCGTGGCACTTTCGCTTGCCACGCTGGCCGCTGCTGCAAATGGTGCTGTCCGTCTTTGAAATGGTTTGAATCTTCGAGGCTGTAGGCACATGATATGTAATGCTCGGCACCTCTCACCACCCCTCCTTACGTCTCGACCAGCACCAAAGCTCGCGCACTATGTCCAATCACACCGAGATGACAGCCCGGCGCTCTGCCCACCTGACCCGCGTCAAAGCCTGCGCCTCGCCCCAAGCTCAACCCTATCAAAGCTAACCAACCCCAGCCTCTGAAAATAGCTAGCCGCAGCCAGCGCTTGCCTATCCCCACGGGCCCCGCCAACACAGTTATCTTGGGAGCAACCGTCCGCCAGGCGTCGTCCGCTTCCACCCAGGCACTTAGGCCCGCGTCCAGCAGTGCTGACACGAGCGGCGTGACTAATGCAGCTGCTGCCGGGCCCGCGGCCTGGCGTCCACGCCAATGCTCCGAGACCGGTACGTCCATTCGGTTCCATGGAATCGGAATCCACTCATTCTGCCGTACTCCTCGTTCGAAGAATGCTTGTGCTGACTACCCGCCGTGCGTCTCCATGCCTTGCCCCCTCCCAGAACGGCTTCTCAGCTGCCTCCTCGTCTCCTCCTCCTCCTCCTCCTCGAGGGTCCAGTGCCCCTTCGCCTTCTTAGCGATTAGGACACCTTTGAGCAGAATAGCGCGGCGATCCCGAGAGGCGAATTTCGGTGGGGACGTTCCTTTCACCTAGGTCTTGCTACCGTTAAGCTGCGTGCCCAAGAGCGAGGCCGATCGAAGGTTGCCGGAGAAGCCGATGCTTGCCGATTGGCCCGGACGTCCTCGTGCGGCGATCCCGAGAGGCGAATTTCGGTGGGGACGTTCCTTTCACCTAGTTCTTGCTACCGTTAAGCTGCGTGCCCAAGAGCGAGGCCGATCGAAGGTTGCTGGAGAAGCCGATGCTTGCCGATTGGCCCGGACGTCCTCGTGCGGCGATCCCGAGAGGCGAATTTCGGTGGGGACGTTCCTTTCACCTAGTTCTTGCTACCGTTAAGCTGCGTGCCCAAGAGCGAGGCCGATCAATGGTTGCCGGAGAAGCCGATGCTTGCCGATTGGCCCGGACGTCCTCGTGCGGCGATCCCGAGAGGCGAATTTCGGTGGGGACGTTCCTTTCACCTAGTTCTTGCTACCGTTAAGCTGCGTGCCCAAGAGCGAGGCCGATCGAAGGTTGCCGTAGAAGCCGATGCTTGCCGATTGGCCCGGACGTCCTCGTGCGGCGATCCCGAGAGGCGAATTTCGTCGGGGACGTTCCTTTCACCTAGTTCTTGCTACCGTTAAGCTGCGTGCCCAAGAGCGAGGCCGATCGAAGGTTGCCGGAGAAGCCGATGCTTGCCGATTGGCCCGGACGTCCTCGTGCGGCGATCCCGAGAGGCGAATTTCGTTGGGGACGTTCCTTTCACCTAGTTCTTGCTACCGTTAAGCTGCGTGCCCAAGAGCGAGGCCGATCGAAGGTTGCTGGAGAAGCCGATGCTTGCCGATTGGCCCGGACGTCCTCGTGCGGCGATCCCGAGAGGCGAATTTCGTTGGGGACGTTCCTTTCACCGAGTTCTTGCTACCGTTAAGCTGCGTGCCCAAGAGCGAGGCCGATCGAAGGTTGCCGGAGAAGCCGATGCTTGCCGATTGGCCCGGACGTCCTCGTGCGGCGATCCCGAGAGGCGAATTTCGGTGGGGACGTTCCTTTCACCTAGTTCTTGCTACAGTTAAGCTGCGTGCCCAAGAGCGAGGCCGATCGAAGGTTGCCGGAGAAGCCGATGCTTGCCGATAGGCCCGGACGTCCTCGTGCAGCGATCCCGAGAGGCGAATTTCGGTGGGGACGTTCCTTTCACCTAGTTCTTGCTACCGTTAAGCTGCGTGCCCAAGAGCGAGGCCGATCGAAGGTTGCCGGAGAAGCCGATGCTTCCCGATTGGCCCGGACGTCCTCGTGCGGCGATCCCGAGAGGCGAATTTCGGTGAGGACGTTCCTTTCACCTAGTTCTTGCTACCGTTAAGCTGCGTGCCCAAGAGCGAGGCCGATCGAAGGTTGCCGGAGAAGCCGATGCTTCCCGATTGGCCCGGACGTCCTCGTGCGGCGATCCCGAGAGGCGAATTTCGGTGGGGACGTTCCTTTCACCTAGTTCTTGCTACCGTTAAGCTGCGTGCCCAAGAGCGAGGCCGATCGAAGGTTGCCGGAGAAGCCGATGCTTGCCGATTGGCCCGGACGTCCTCGTGCGGCGATCCCGAGAGGCGAATTTCGGTGGGGACGTTCCTTTCACCTAGTTCTTGCTACCGTTAAGCTGCGTGCCCAAGAGCGAGGCCGATCGAAGGTTGCTGGAGAAGCCGATGCTTGCCGATTGGCCCGGACGTCCTCGTGCGGCGATCCCGAGAGGCGAATTTCGGTGGGGACGTTCCTTTCACCTAGTTCTTGCTACCGTTAAGCTGCGTGCCCAAGAGCGAGGCCGATCGAAGGTTGCTGGAGAAGCCGATGCTTGCCGATTGGCCCGGACGTCCTCGTGCGGCGATCCCGAGAGGCGAATTTCGGTGAGGACGTTCCTTTCACCTAGTTCTTGCTACCGTTAAGCTGCGTGCCCAAGAGCGAGGCCGATCGAAGGTTGCCGTAGAAGCCGATGCTTGCCGATTGGCCCGGACGTCCTCGTGCGGCGATCCCGAGAGGCGAATTTCGGTGGGGACGTTCCTTTCACCTAGTTCTTGCTACCGTTAAGCTGCGTGCCCAAGAGCGAGGCCGATCAATGGTTGCCGGAGAAGCCGATGCTTGCCGATTGGCCCGGACGTCCTCGTGCGGCGATCCCGAGAGGCGAATTTCGGTGGGGACGTTCCTTTCACCTAGTTCTTGCTACCGTTAAGCTGCGTGCCCAAGAGCGAGGCCGATCGAAGGTTGCTGGAGAAGCCGATGCTTGCCGATTGGCCCGGACGTCCTCGTGCGGCGATCCCGAGAGGCGAATTTCGGTGGGGACGTTCCTTTCACCTAGTTCTTGCTACCGTTAAGCTGCGTGCCCAAGAGCGAGGCCGATCGAAGGTTGCTGGAGAAGCCGATGCTTGCCGATTGGCCCGGACGTCCTCGTGCGGCGATCCCGAGAGGCGAATTTCGGTGGGGACGTTCCTTTCACCTAGTTCTTGCTACCGTTAAGCTGCGTGCCCAAGAGCGAGGCCGATCAGTGGTTGCCGGAGAAGCCGATGCTTGCCGATTGGCCCGGACGTCCTCGTGCGGCGATCCCGAGAGGCGAATTTCGGTGGGGACGTTCCTTTCACCTAGTTCTTGCTACCGTTAAGCTGCGTGCCCAAGAGCGAGGCCGATCGAAGGTTGCCGTAGAAGCCGATGCTTGCCGATCGGCCCGGACGTCCTCGTGCGGCGATCCCGAGAGGCGAATTTCGGTGGGGACGTTCCTTTCACCTAGTTCTTGCTACCGTTAAGCTGCGTGCCCAAGAGCGAGGCCGATCGAAGGTTGCCGGAGAAGCCGATGCTTGCCGATTGGCCCGGACGTCCTCGTGCGGCGATCCCGAGAGGCGAATTTCGGTGGGGACGTTCCTTTCACCTAGTTCTTGCTACCGTTAAGCTGCGTGCCCAAGAGCGAGGCCGATCGAAGGTTGCTGGAGAAGCCGATGCTTGCCGATTGGCCCGGACGTCCTCGTGCGGCGATCCCGAGAGGCGAATTTCGGTGGGGACGTTCCTTTCACCTAGTTCTTGCTACCGTTAAGCTGCGTGCCCAAGAGCGAGGCCGATCGAAGGTTGCCGGAGAAGCCGATGCTTGCCGATTGGCCCGGACGTCCTCGTGCGGCGATCCCGAGAGGCGAATTTCGGTGGGGACGTTCCTTTCACCTAGTTCTTGCTACGTTAAGCTGCGTGCCCAGAGCGAGGCGATCGAAGGTTGCGGAAGCCGATGCTGCCGATTGGCCCGGACGTCCTCGTGCGGCGATCCCGAGAGGCGAATTTCGGTGGGGACGTTCCTTTCACCTAGTTCTTGCTACCGTTAAGCTGCGTGCCCAAGAGCGAGGCCGATCGAAGGTTGCTGGAGAAGCCGATGCTTGCCGATTGGCCCGGACGTCCTCGTGCGGCGATCCCGAGAGGCGAATTTCGTTGGGGACGTTCCTTTCACCTAGTTCTTGCTACCGTTAAGCTGCGTGCCCAAGAGCGAGGCCGATCGAAGGTTGCCGGAGAAGCCGATGCTTGCCGATTGGCCCGGACGTCCTCGTGCGGCGATCCCGAGAGGCGAATTTCGGTGGGGACGTTCCTTTCACCTAGTTCTTGCTACAGTTAAGCTGCGTGCCCAAGAGCGAGGCCGATCGAAGGTTGCCGGAGAAGCCGATGCTTGCCGATTGGCCCGGACGTCCTCGTGCGGCGATCCCGAGAGGCGAATTTCGTCGGGGACGTTCCTTTCACCTAGTTCTTGCTACCGTTAAGCTGCGTGCCCAAGAGCGAGGCCGATCGAAGGTTGCCGGAGAAGCCGATGCTTGCCGATTGGCCCGGACGTCCTCGTGCGGCGATCCCGAGAGGCGAATTTCGTCGGGGACGTTCCTTTCACCTAGTTCTTGCTACCGTTAAGCTGCGTGCCCAAGAGCGAGGCCGATCGAAGGTTGCCGTAGAAGCCGATGCTTGCCGATTGGCCCGGACGTCCTCGTGCGGCGATCCCGAGAGGCGAATTTCGTCGGGGACGTTCCTTTCACCTAGTTCTTGCTACCGTTAAGCTGCGTGCCCAAGAGCGAGGCCGATCGAAGGTTGCCGGAGAAGCCGATGCTTGCCGATTGGCCCGGACGTCCTCGTGCGGCGATCCCGAGAGGCGAATTTCGGTGGGGACGTTCCTTTCACCTAGTTCTTGCTACGTTAAGCTGCGTGCCCAAGAGCGAGGCCGATCGAAGGTTGCTGGAGAAGCCGATGCTTGCCGATTGGCCCGGACGTCCTCGTGCGGCGATCCCGAGAGGCGAATTTCGTGGGGACGTTCCTTTCACCTAGTTCTTGCTACCGTTAAGCTGCGTGCCCAAGAGCGAGGCCGATCGAAGGTTGCGGAGAAGCCGATGCTTGCCGATTGGCCCGGACGTCCTCGTGCGGCGATCCCGAGAGGCGAATTTCGGTGGGGACGTTCCTTTCACCTAGTTCTTGCTACGTTAAGCTGCGTGCCCAAGAGCGAGGCCGATCGAAGGTTGCTGGAGAAGCCGATGCTTGCCGATTGGCCCGGACGTCCTCGTGCGGCGATCCCGAGAGGCGAATTTCGGTGGGGACGTTCCTTTCACCTAGTTCTTGCTACCGTTAAGCTGCGTGCCCAAGAGCGAGGCCGATCGAAGGTTGCGGAGAAGCCGATGCTTGCCGATTGGCCCGGACGTCCTCGTGCGGCGATCCCGAGAGGCGAATTTCGGTGGGGACGTTCCTTTCACCTAGTTCTTGCTACCGTTAAGCTGCGTGCCCAAGAGCGAGGCCGATCGAAGGTTGCCGTAGAAGCCGATGCTTGCCGATTGGCCCGGACGTCCTCGTGCGGCGATCCCGAGAGGCGAATTTCGTCGGGGACGTTCCTTTCACCTAGTTCTTGCTACCGTTAAGCTGCGTGCCCAAGAGCGAGGCCGATCGAAGGTTGCCGGGCCGGAGAAGCCGATGCTTGCCGATTGGCCCGGACGTCCTCGTGCGGCGATCCCGAGAGGCGAATTTCGGTGGGGACGTTCCTTTCACCTAGTTCTTGCTACCGTTAAGCTGCGTGCCCAAGAGCGAGGCCGATCAATGGTTGCCGGAGAAGCCGATGCTTGCCGATTGGCCCGGACGTCCTCGTGCGGCGATCCCGAGAGGCGAATTTCGGTGGGGACGTTCCTTTCACCTAGTTCTTGCTACAGTTAAGCTGCGTGCCCAAGAGCGAGGCCGATCGAAGGTTGCTGGAGAAGCCGATGCTTGCCGATTGGCCCGGACGTCCTCGTGCGGCGATCCCGAGAGGCGAATTTCGTCGGGGACGTTCCTTTCACCTAGTTCTTGCTACCGTTAAGCTGCGTGCCCAAGAGCGAGGCCGATCGAAGGTTGCCGTAGAAGCCGATGCTTGCCGATTGGCCCGGACGTCCTCGTGCGGCGATCCCGAGAGGCGAATTTCGGTGGGGACGTTCCTTTCACCTAGTTCTTGCTACAGTTAAGCTGCGTGCCCAAGAGCGAGGCCGATCGAAGGTTGCCGTAGAAGCCGATGCTTGCCGATTGGCCCGGACGTCCTCGTGCGGCGATCCCGAGAGGCGAATTTCGTCGGGGACGTTCCTTTCACCTAGTTCTTGCTACCGTTAAGCTGCGTGCCCAAGAGCGAGGCCGATCGAAGGTTGCCGGAGAAGCCGATGCTTGCCGATTGGCCCGGACGTCCTCGTGCGGCGATCCCGAGAGGCGAATTTCGGTGGGGACGTTCCTTTCACCTAGTTCTTGCTACAGTTAAGCTGCGTGCCCAAGAGCGAGGCCGATCGAAGGTTGCCGTAGAAGCCGATGCTTGCCGATTGGCCCGGACGTCCTCGTGCGGCGATCCCGAGAGGCGAATTTCGTCGGGGACGTTCCTTTCACCTAGTTCTTGCTACCGTTAAGCTGCGTGCCCAAGAGCGAGGCCGATCGAAGGTTGCCGGAGAAGCCGATGCTTGCCGATTGGCCCGGACGTCCTCGTGCGGCGATCCCGAGAGGCGAATTTCGTTGGGGACGTTCCTTTCACCTAGTTCTTGCTACCGTTAAGCTGCGTGCCCAAGAGCGAGGCCGATCGAAGGTTGCTGGAGAAGCCGATGCTTGCCGATTGGCCCGGACGTCCTCGTGCGGCGATCCCGAGAGGCGAATTTCGTTGGGGACGTTCCTTTCACCGAGTTCTTGCTACCGTTAAGCTGCGTGCCCAAGAGCGAGGCCGATCGAAGGTTGCTGGAGAAGCCGATGCTTGCCGATTGGCCCGGACGTCCTCGTGCGGCGATCCCGAGAGGCGAATTTCGGTGGGGACGTTCCTTTCACCTAGTTCTTGCTACAGTTAAGCTGCGTGCCCAAGAGCGAGGCCGATCGAAGGTTGCTGGAGAAGCCGATGCTTGCCGATTGGCCCGGACGTCCTCGTGCGGCGATCCCGAGAGGCGAATTTCGGTGGGGACGTTCCTTTCACCTAGTTCTTGCTACCGTTAAGCTGCGTGCCCAAGAGCGAGGCCGATCGAAGGTTGCCGTAGAAGCCGATGCTTGCCGATTGGCCCGGACGTCCTCGTGCGGCGATCCCGAGAGGCGAATTTCGTCGGGGACGTTCCTTTCACCTAGTTCTTGCTACCGTTAAGCTGCGTGCCCAAGAGCGAGGCCGATCGAAGGTTGCCGGAGAAGCCGATGCTTGCCGATTGGCCCGGACGTCCTCGTGCGGCGATCCCGAGAGGCGAATTTCGTCGGGGACGTTCCTTTCACCGAGTTCTTGCTACCGTTAAGCTGCGTGCCCAAGAGCGAGGCCGATCGAAGGTTGCCGTAGAAGCCGATGCTTGCCGATTGGCCCGGACGTCCTCGTGCGGCGATCCCGAGAGGCGAATTTCGGTGGGGACGTTCCTTTCACCTAGTTCTTGCTACAGTTAAGCTGCGTGCCCAAGAGCGAGGCCGATCGAAGGTTGCTGGAGAAGCCGATGCTTGCCGATTGGCCCGGACGTCCTCGTGCGGCGATCCCGAGAGGCGAATTTCGGTGGGGACGTTCCTTTCACCTAGTTCTTGCTACCGTTAAGCTGCGTGCCCAAGAGCGAGGCCGATCGAAGGTTGCCGTAGAAGCCGATGCTTGCCGATTGGCCCGGACGTCCTCGTGCGGCGATCCCGAGAGGCGAATTTCGGTGGGGACGTTCCTTTCACCTAGTTCTTGCTACCGTTAAGCTGCGTGCCCAAGAGCGAGGCCGATCGAAGGTTGCCGTAGAAGCCGATGCTTGCCGATTGGCCCGGACGTCCTCGTGCGGCGATCCCGAGAGGCGAATTTCGGTGGGGACGTTCCTTTCACCTATTTCTTGCTACCGTTAAGCTGCGTGCCCAAGAGCGAGGCCGATCGAAGGTTGCCGTAGAAGCCGATGCTTGCCGATTGGCCCGGACGTCCTCGTGCGGCGATACCGAGAGGCGAATTTCGGTGGGGACGTTCCTTTCACCTATTTCTTGCTACCGTTAAGCTGCGTGCCCAAGAGCGAGGCCGATCGAAGGTTGCCGTAGAAGCCGATGCTTGCCGATTGGCCCGGACGTCCTCGTGCGGCGATCCCGAGAGGCGAATTTCGGTGGGGACGTTCCTTTCACCTAGTTCTTGCTACCGTTAAGCTGCGTGCCCAAGAGCGAGGCCGATCAATGGTTGCCGGAGAA
This sequence comes from Yamagishiella unicocca, assembly GCA_003116995.1. Lineage (NCBI taxonomy): Eukaryota > Viridiplantae > Chlorophyta > Chlorophyceae > Chlamydomonadales > Volvocaceae > Yamagishiella > Yamagishiella unicocca. The sequence continues at coordinate 1,231,685 of BDSL01000007.1, forward strand.
GCCGATGCTTGCCGATTGGCCCGGACGTCCCCGTGCGGCGATCCCGAGAGGCGAATTTCGGTGGGGACGTTCCTTTCACCTAGTTCTTGCTACCGTTAAGCTGCGTGCCCAAGAGCGAGGCCGATCGAAGGTTGCCGGAGTAGCCGATGCTTGCCGATTGGCCCGGACGTCCTCGTGCGGCGATCCCGAGAGGCGAATTTCGGTGGGGACGTTCCTTTCACCTAGTTCTTGCTACCGTTAAGCTGCGTGCCCAAGAGCGAGGCCGATCGAAGGTTGCCGGAGAAGCCGATGCTTGCCGATTGGCCCGGACGTCCTCGTGCGGCGATCCCGAGAGGCGAATTTCGGTGGGGACGTTCCTTTCACCTAGTTCTTGCTACCGTTAAGCTGCGTGCCCAAGAGCGAGGCCGATCGAAGGTTGCTGGAGAAGCCGATGCTTGCCGATTGGCCCGGACGTCCTAGCGGACAACCAAGCTTCTCGCTTGGTTAAATCCCTACTGGCGCATGATGAGCGGCAGATGCGACTCGTGCTGGTTGACTTGCGCACCCGATACATGCCGGTAGCAGTTGTGGGTGGTAGCACTTGTTAAAGTGGGCTCCGGACCCAGAGGCAGAACCATCGGGCACATTGCCGGACACTAAAGGAGACGAAGGAGACAGAGACCCAGCCGCACCGCACCAACGGCAGTTGTAGGAGGTCGTTGGTTCATGGGCGAGCCAGCCAGCCGCATGCAAGGCAGCCGTTCTGGGGGGGTAGGGTTCTGGCGTACAGGCAGCGTGGAGCACTGGGAAGTGCAGCCGCACTCGCCTGTGTATGGGACAAGCCTGATCGAGCCGATTGAGCCGTGAGGGCGACCCGGCTAGTTAATTTGGGGGCGTTATTCTTCGACGCTGCCAGCCGTTGGCACAGATAGCTCCGCGTTTGTGCTTGAGCTCCGCTCCGGACACATATTTACTGGGAGGGTCGTATTCCGCCCAAACTACCAGCATCCAGTTCAGTCCGTTCAATGCAAATGGAGTTTAGTCAACCCTAGTCCATTGAACGGAAGGTATATGGTGCATTGCGTATGGGGTATATGGATCTCACCCTATATCTGCGTATATCTGGTCTGCCACAACCCCCAAAGCTGTGGGGGCGGTCGCCCCTGATCACCTGGCAATGGGCACGCGCCACGTTGGGCGTTGGTTACCTTCTTTCAAATGAGCTACGTGATTACTTACATACTGCTGGATGATCTGCTATCCGGTTTGTGGGTTAAGAGTTAGCTCGGGCCGCGCTGCTATCTGCAGACTGCAGCCGTACACGGGCTGTGCACGGGCGCCCGCCAGCCTGGATCCCGTTGCAGCCACGGCCTCCTGGTGGAAGTGAGCTGTCACATCTTACTACAAGTATAGTTTACTGGAATTTGGGGAAGATAGGCAGGCCAGTGGGCCGCCAGGGTCATTGTTTGTCATTGAGCCATCGGGCTCCCGTCCCCTGTCCCTACCATCCAGGCTACGTCCGTGAACATGTTTACCGCAGCTTATCTCCGACTCTTTCCATGAATTCTTTATGAATCATCAGGGGAAATCGGTGACAGGGCGAGGATTCCTTTTATGGGTGGGACAGGCTCGGGCCCGCCTTCCTGCCAGCCCCCAGGTCTTCGACGAGCTAACTACAACAATGGATGTATCTGAGAACTGAAGCTATTACAGTTGCACCGGTCAGGGGCGAGCAGTCGGGTGGAAGCCAACTCGAAAATAGGTATTGATAACTGTGCGTCGGTATCCGACAAAGCATGGCATACACGCCTAGCCACAGTCTCATGCATTAATCCAAGAAGCTTGTTGTTACGGAAGAGTTGTAGCGATACCAGGTCCCTGATTGAAGGGGCGCGTCGTCACTCCTGCGCTCGCCGCGACACTGTCGGGCCGCGCGAGAGAACACCGCTGTGTCCTTGCGCCGTATTACTAATCTAACGGCAACGTTTGGTAAGAAGTTCGCACGATGGGTACCTCCTACCACGTGCCGCTTCGTGGCATTACGGCATGGGTATTGGCGGCCTTCTCAGGTACGCAGCCGCTTGTAGCGAACCCATACGGGCGGGGAAACTAAGCCGCAACCGCATATGCCTTAAGCAGGTTTCTCCATAATAACAAATGGCGCTGCCCAAGTGTCATGTCCCAAATGTGAGGCCGGCAGCAACCGCAGCGGAGGGGGTGAACAGCTGTTACGGGTAATGCTTGGTTGTGTCCGTGTGGGCGGGCGACGCGCAATGGCAGACTCTGTCGAGCAACTGAACGCCTGTACGCACGCCCCCCCTGTTTACCCAACGGACCTGTTCCCTCCCTCCCTGCATCCCTCCGAAACCACTTCAGCGCCCCCCGGTATGGGCGTGCTGCTGCCCTGGTACGTGGGCCCGTGGGACACCGCGGCCTACAGCGCGCTGGTGGGTGGCGAGGACGGCTGGGCCGCTCGGGACCGCGATGTGGCAGGACACCAAACATGTGTGACCCGCCGTCGCCCGGTTTCTGGTTATCTCCCCCTTCCCCCACAGGCCTCGTACGGCTCCCGCTGCAGCATCCACGCAATCCTCATCGGCGACAGCAGCGGCCCCCCCACACGCGACTTCCCGCTCTACACCTCCAGCTTTTCGACCTTACGGAACTCCGGTGCGCACGCCCCGGAGGGGTTGAACGGAAGCCCGTACGGCCCCACGTCATGTTGCCACTTCTCGGGCTGCAGCACCTGCATTCAACTCCGCTGCCAAGCGCCAGTCCCGACTCGCCCACCCACCATTCCTCCGGCCGCCGTCCCTGCACCAACACCCCTGCCACTGCCCGGCACCCCTTCCCGTGATACCCCAGGGATCCACCTGTACGGCTACGTGAACACCATGGCTGACGTGGCTGGGCATCAGGCCCGGCCGATGGCTGATGTTATTGCGGAGGTCAACTCTTGGTTTGATAACTTCGGGTCGCTGCTGCTGGGGATCTTCTTCGATGCGGTTGACGGCGTTGCTGCCAATGTAGGTGACGTGGTGGCAGCGAGGGGGCTGTCGGTCGGGCCCCCACGCCGCCCCCGTCATGCGAGTCGGTAGCTTTCATCTCATGCGTCCAACACGCGTCTTTACGCTGCCCCCATCAAGCGAGTACTGTATCCTCATGTCCTTCCGCGACACGTGTTTCCACGTGTTTCCTCGCAACCCCTCCTTCCCAACACGGATGCATCGGGCTAAACCCTAAGGATGCCACGCGCCTCTGCCAGCAGCACGCGGCAGCAAGCTCACTGCACCCTGTCGCTCCGCCCCTTTGGCCCTCGTTGCGTGCACCGTCAACACCCAGGTCAACGCCAACAATTTTTATGGGGCTCTTGCTGAGGCGGTGTATGATCGCACTCCCCGTGGACAAGTGATTTTCAACCCTGGGACCAAAATCGGATGCACGCTGGCTGTCCAATCGGTGCGCTGGAAAGGGCCGGGAGGAACCCCGTGTGTACTGTCACCGCTAAGCCTCGGAACTCCATGAGAGATCCCCGGGTGCATACGACCGAAGGGGCATGCTTTTCCTTTCTTGAGGACCGCCCGGCAAACCACCTAACTTTTCCCCGGCCTCCTGCCCTGCCCCGTGGGCCGCGGCGCGACATCCTCCCTCCTCCACCCCTCGCGTGCTGACCCACGTGTTTCCTCACTTCCCAGGACGTGTACGTCCGCTACCAGAACTACGCTTCCTCCTGGCCCACCGACTTCGCCGCTGGCGCCAAATGTGACTGCCCCAGCCAGAGCTCTTGCGCCATGATCCTGCATGGCAAGCCAGCCACCGGCGACGTTAAGGCTGAGCTGGAGAAGCTGGTGGACCAGGCCGAAAACCGGGGTTTCAGCTACTTATACGTCACCGATCGTGCCATGCCGAACCCCTGGGACGGCCTGGCCAGCTACTTTGGCATCCTGATGGATATCATTGCGCCGGTGAGGAGAGCGGACTGGGGGCCGGGGGAGAAAGAGCGGACGGCAGCTGAGGTCAGGGGCTGGGTGCGTTGGGTGTCTAGTTTACCGGTATGCATCTTCTGGTACATGTACAGCCGTCACCTCCTGTCGCTTCACAGTTGGTCCCACTATCGACTCTAGGGATGGGCCCATCGTGGATAGCTGTCGTTTCCGCTACTGGACAATGCTGACACAGCCACTAATGCAGTCCTGGCAATGGTCGTCACCCTCGCAGTTACCCAAGCCGAGATGGCCACCTTCACCCAGGCCTTCCCTTCGGCCGCCGCCGTCGCCAAAACCGCCGTCGCCGCTGCCAATGTCAAAGCCGCCGCCGCCGTCACCAAAACCACCGTCACCGAAACCGCCGTCGCCAAAACCGCCATCGCCAAAACCGCCGTCGCCAAAACCGCCGTCGCCGTCGCCGCCGTCACCGCCGTCGCCGCCGCCGCAGTCAAAGCCGAAGCCGCCATCGCCACCGCCACCATCACGGAAGCCGCCTTCACCTCCGCCACAGAAGGAATCGCCTCCGCGGGCCGTTCAGCCGATATGGCGTCCAAGCGGCTCTGTACGCTGGCAGTTGCAGCTCAGCGGGGGAGACTTCAGGCCCATGCTCCAAACCAGGCCTGAGGTAGGCGGGTGGGGGATCGACTGACACTGGTTCGTTGTTGGCGCTAGAGGCCGCCAATCAGAGATGCACGGGTGGCGTCTTGGGACTTCAAGGGCTTATAATCGCCAGCAACAGACCAGCAAGGAGGGCGGGTGATCGTTGCCTGGCTGGGTAGTGGGAACGTGTTTCCGGCATCAAGGCATGCATGGTGGGCTCGCCAACCGCCAAACGCACCCCGCCCCACTGCTATCCTGCCCCCCAGGTGATCGACGTGGATGTCGACATGGTGCCCACCCTGCTGGCTCAGGCCGCAGAGGTGGGCGTCGATCGCTCCAGCTTCAAGGTACGCCCGCCCGCGCTCGCAACTGCCACAACTGCCATAACTGTTCGCCATGCTCACGATGGCTCCCTAATGCTCCCAACCAACAGAAGCACACATCCAACCGCTTTGCCTGCCTGGCCCCAACCTTACGCGTCGCAGCTCATCTGCTACTTCAGCGTTGGCACGTACGAGCCCTTCCGGGCGGCGTACGACCTGGCGCGCGGTGTGTCCTGGCCGGAGCTAGAGAGCAGCCTGGGAGGCGGCAACGCCGCAGCAGGCGCCGCGGTGCCGGGGCCGCTCTACCTCGCGTACGTGGATCCTCCCTTCAGCGAGGAGAAGTGGCTCGCTATCGACACTGCCACCATGCAGGATGTGCTCGTTAATAATGTGGGTCGCGGCCCTCGGCCTCCGCCGCTGCCGCTGCCGCAGTTGCCGTCGCCGTCGCAGACCTCGTGTCGTTACTCTACCCTTGGCTCGCTGCGGTCATAAGTAGATCCCGGACAGTCAACCCTCCGTTGGTTTGACCGTTGTGCGACTTCGCTTCTGCCGTTAGGGGAATGCACGCCAGCGTTTGGCTTCTTGGCTTGGACCTGCCCGTTTCGACTACCTTGACTGCCTCGTCTTCACTACCCGACACATCTGGCTACGGATAGGGCCAATTCCAACAACTGGATAGAGTAAAGAGATACACCCTCCAACAGCTAGGCTGGGTCAAAGGATAGATCCTCCATCATCTAGATAGAGCCAAGGGATACATCCTCCACCGGCTAGATAGGGTCAAGGGGTACATCCTCCACCGGCTAGATAGGGTCAAGGGATATTTTCTCCACCGGCTACATAGGGCCAAGGGATACATCCTCCAGCGGCTAGATAGGTCAAGGGATACATCCTCAACCACTTAGATAGGGTCAGGGGGTGCGTCCTCCACCAGCAAGATAGGGCCAAGTGGTGCTCCCTCCACCACCTAGATAGGGTCAGAGGGTGCGTCCTCCACCAGCAAGATGCTTCCCCACGTCGTGCCGTGCGCACCGGCCGCCCCTGGCTTTCCTTCAAATCCGCATCCCCACTAACCCACAACCTCCTCCTTGGCTCCCCTCCCTGGACGCAGGTAATGATCCCCCGGATGCGATCAGCGATTGCGGCTGGCTGCAACGGCGTTGAGATGGTGAGGACATGGGCGGGGCGGTTGGCTGGGTTGTTGGGTTCGTTGGGGCTACCAACCTGCCCCCGCCTCTTTGCCGTCCACGTCATGAAGTCGAGTGCAAATGCAACAATCCACATCGTACGGCCGTCCGGTCTGTTCATCTTCCATGGAATTTCGCAGCTTAGCAAACCTACCATGCCTTCGTCTTCGTATCGCCCCAGGACAATGTCGATACGTACGACAACGTGCCCGCGATCAACGGTCAACGCGGAGTCACCATCCCACAGCAGCTGGCCTACAATGCCGCGCTGCTAGACGCGGCACACTCGATGGGGCTGTCCGCCGGGCTCAAGAACGCACTGAACCTTTTGGATAAGAAGTTCGAGGACGGGCGCAACGTGTCGACCGAGTACGATTGGTTCCTTAATGAGAGGTGCTGGGAGTACAATGAATGCGATGCGTACGGCACCAACATCAAATGGTGAGTTGTACGCGGCGCATTTTTTCTTTTTTGTGTGTCTCGCGGGCAGAGCGCGGAGGAGGGGGGTGCCGCTTTGGGTAGGGGCGCATAGGTGGATACCTGGCCGCTTGATTCCCTCATTTGCGCAACCAACGCCCAGCGCCCAGCGCAGTTCCTGATAAACCCTGACACACCTAAACGCTCAGTCGCCAGGACCCTCGGTCGCCGCCCCTTCCTCCGCACCCTCATCCACAGGCCGGCGGTGGTAATGGGTGTCGAGTACTGCGACGCCCGCCGCATGTTCGGAATCGGATACAGGAACCTGCTGCCGGAGTGCGTGTGTGCGCTTGCCAACGGCCAAGCTCCAGGGAACCCCTCTGAGGGGCAGGCGGCCTTGGTGAGCCTCAACGTCGTGATCAAGACGGTGGACCTGGAAGCAGTGGGCTTCGACTGCCGGGAGTACTGCAGCCGGCCCGGTGTCACGTGCAACTTGCCAGCTGCCAGCAAGGTGGGGCTTTGCGTCAAGAACGTACCGTCAGAAATGTGTTCGTCATAAGGGATCTAGATGTTATATATACGACAGCGTAAGATGTGCGGTGTATGGCCCATGGGCTGGCCGGTCGTCGCCGGTCGTACGGGCGCCATAGATGTGGCCGTGGGCTGTTGGTGACGTTCACCAGCTGGGGAGTAACTCACACACCGAAAGGGTGTTGGTGCGGTGGAGAACTTGACGAGCCGGTTGTAGGCGCGAGGCGCTGCGTGGGTGAGAGCAAGCGATTTGCTTTTTCGGCAGGCGCGCGAGCGCTCATGTCTTTTACCGGTATACTCCCATCCTTACCTTGTACAGTTGCGGTCTTCGCTTGTTGCTTTTCATGACGTTATGTGAACCTTTGAGGCGGTGTTGAGGTGCTGCGCAAATATGGTTAGGTTCGTGACTAGGCGTTCGATTCCGTACTGGCGCGCGGATGCAAAAAACACACTATAGTGACCTGCTCCTTGTGATGATGTCCGGCAGCTGGTCTGTCTTGGCTCGGTTTACGTTGCCGCGACGACGTGTTGCCACCACGCGTTCCGCTGAGACGCCGCCTTGCGGGTCCGCGGGTCAAGTGCCGGAAGGCGCGAAACGACGGCAACGTAGGCTACACACTATCATCGACAAGCGGCAGCAGCGATGATAGTCCATTGCTATGCAAGATACGTGTGCTGATGCAGCAGCGATGAGCTATGCAAGATACGTGTGCTGACATCACGTTACGTGTCGGTGACACCGCATACGGTAGACTGGGCATAGATTGGGCATTCCAGTACCTCATTGATTTGCATCCGAATCGGGCAACAATAGAAACAGCTTTACATCCGATTTTGTAATATCCTGGCATGTTTGCTTGCCACGCTGGCCGTTGCTGCAATGGTGCTGTCAGTGTTAGAACCTTCGAGACTGTAGCCAGCTGTAGCCAATGTACTGCTCGCCATCACTCACCGACCTCGACCAGCACCAAGATCATATCACACCGAGATGACAGCCCGGCGCTCGGCCAACCTGATCCGCGTCAAAGCCTGCGCCGCGTCCCAAGCTCAACCCTAACAAAGCTAACCAACCGCAACCTCTAAAAATAGCTAGCATAACTAGCCGCAGCCAACGAAGCTGTGTTGGGAGCAGCCGACCGGCAGGCGTCGTCCGCTTCCACCCAGGCACGGCAGCGGCGTGACTAATGCAGCCGCTGCCGGGCCCGCGGCCTGGCGTCCATGCCAATGCTCCGAGACCTGTACGTCCATTCGGTTCTACGGAATCGGAATCCACTCCCTTCTCCTGCCGTACTCCTCTGTTCGAAGAATGCTCGTGCTGACTATCCGCCGACGCGGCGGCAGCTGTCATCCCCGCAATGCGTCTCCGTCCCTGCCTTGCCCCCTCCCAGAACTGCCTCTCAGCTGCCTTGTGCTCCCGCGCCCCAATGCACGACGCCGCAATTCGGTACTAGCGATGGGGACATGCTCCCGACATGCTCCCCGGCTCTACCCCCCGATACTACGCCCGCTATGAACCCTTCTACACCGCCCGGCCCGCAGGCTATGGCGAGGCCAGCCAACGAATTCCCCTCTTCCCCGCACCCCTCCCTGGAGGCTACCGATGCCTATGAGTCCCCGGCCGCGGCGCCGTCGTCCCCAAAGCCTTCGCCGCCCTCTCCGCCCGCAAGATCCCCCTCGTCGCCTAGGCCCTCACCCGGCCCCATCTCCGCCTCGTCGTACACCGCCTCGTCCAGCCCGTCCTCGTCCTCGTCCTCCCCCTCCGCTCCACCGGGCAGCACCTCGAACTCCTCCCCCTCCATCACAACGCCCTCGTCATCCATGTCTGCGGCCAGGCAGGCAGGCAGGCAGGTCGGCAGGCAGGCAGGTCGGCAGGTCGGCAGGCAGGCAGGCAGGCAGGCAGGCAGGTCGGCAGGCAGGCAGGCAGGCAGGCAGGCAGGTCGGCAGGCAGGCAGGTCGACAGGCAGGCAGGCAGGCAGGCAGGTCGTCAGTCAGTCAGTCAGTCAGTCAGTCAGTCAGGCAGGTCGGCAGGCAGGCAGGCAGGCAGGCAGGCAGGCAGGTCGGCAGGCAGGCAGGCAGGCGGGCAGGCAGGCAGGCAGGCAGGCAGGTCGGCAGGCATGCAGGTCGGCAGGCAGGCAGGCAGATCGGCAGGCAGGCAGGTCGGCAGGCAGGCAGGCAGATCGGCAGGCAGGCAGGTCGGCAGGCAGGCAGGTCGGCAGGCAGGCAGGTCGGCAGGCAGGCAGGTCGGCAGGCAGGCAGGTCGGCAGGCAGGCAGGTCGGCAGGCAGGCAGGCAGGTCGGCAGGTGGGGCAAAATCAGCAAACCACTTGCCACGGAATGGTTTGGCTACAGGTACATGGCGGCAGCGAACGGCACAAAGCCAATGACAGCTGGGATGAACAAGTGGCCATGTAAGGGGTGGTGTACGGGCTGTGCACTGGGCTGTGGGCCCGACAACCGGGCGGTGGGGGCGAATGGATAACATCGGGCGAGTTGAAGGTTCGATCGGTAGCAGCATCACGGTGGGCATGGGCGAGGCCGCTGCGCCCCACGCCAGGTACCCACCCTCAAACTCGGGCTCCAGCAGGGACAGCTCGTTGTAGTAGTACTTGACGGGGTTGGGCCAGATCTCGTCCTTGAGGACCTCAGCGATCTGCGGCGGTTGCCGGTCCGGCCACAGGGCAGGGAGCGAGGCAGGGCAGCTAGCGTCAGCTGGGTGGCGAAATTTGTTGGAAGGTTGACTGAACCAAGTGCCATGAGGAACGACGACCAACGGCCTCCGCCTCCGAAATAGCGGTCCCGCAGCAGGCGCCAACAGACACTTCACGCTTCCCCCCCAGCACACGCGGGTGCGTCCGCACCACTTTGGCCGGGGCGCCTCGTCCTGCATTTCCCGCTTTCCCCTGCCCTCGCGGCTCCGCTCCGAACCCGCACTACACACGCCACAGCGCACTAGGCGAGCTGCTGCCCAGGTGGGAACCCCGCATCGCCCGGCGAATCAACTACTTCTACCCCCAGCTGCCTGACCTGCCCCTTACATTGCCGACACCCATTGCCGCCTCCCCATTGACCCCACTCCTCCTTTTCCCGCTCACAACCTTCCGTTCCACCGCCCCCGTCCGCTAAATGCTCGCACCCTCCTACTAGGTACGCCTCATGCCACCTCATGCGCCTGGACTCACTCCCCAGCACGGAAGCGTGCACGAGTTTCCCTCGCAACCCTCCCCAGCACACGCCAACATGCCTCCCTGGAGCCCCTCGGCCCCGCCACCGGCCCAGCGGACGTAGCCGCGTTTCCTGTCGCTGCTCCCCCCGCCTCATCCCCTCCCTCCCCGCCTCACCTCGTCTGGTGTCCCCTCGCCCACCGGCTCGTTGGTGACCATCCAAGTGAAGAACTGACGGGTTGGCGGAGAGCGGAGCGGGGCAGGGCAGCGCAGGGCATGTCTTGCACCAGCTGCACACCGTGGGAGCGCTCTTAACACATGCGTGCCGGGTGACTCGTAAACGACGTCTTTGGTGGTAAGATCTTTGTGGTAAGATCCTGCCCGAAGGGGATCCCCCGCCGTAAGGGCTCCGCGCAGGCTCTTTGGCCGTGCGCTGTGGCAACAGCTATGGGAGGAGCGCTCCCTTTGCAGCCGCTGTGTGAGCGCCTGCATGGCTGTATGCCCAGGCGAGCACACGCAGCGTCCCGCGCACCCCTTGTACCTGAACCCCCTCCCCCAGCTTCTTAACGGATTTTTCTGGCATCCACGGGTCTTGCTCGAAATCCCCCAGCTGTGGACCCCCCAGCTATCCTACCCATGTCGTGTAAACGGTTTTCATGCCACCCCCCCAGCTGTGGCCCCGGCGCCTCCACATCAGCACAACATAAGAGCGACCCTCTGACACGTTAGAAGACCGCGTATAAGCCCCAGCTGGCACCAGGCCGCAAACCCCAGCTGACCGCAAGCTGCTCCATTCACCCACAGCTGTGTTGGTGTCACCGGGTATGGCCCTGCCCTGCCCTGTACGGCCAGACACCAATCCCCTGTGCCACTGTAGTCCCCACCGCGCGCCGCCCACCGCCCGCCTCGCAATCTGTCTTCCGGCCCCTCCTCCTCTATGCCGCTATCCGCGTTCTCTGCTGACAACCAAGCCCGCCACATCCTTTGCGCATGAACGTTTTTGGGTGCTCCGAAACTTACTATGTACGACGGTCCGAACTCCCCCATGAGCCCCGGCACCTGCGGACGGCAGAGGAGCCGACGGCGATGGGCCGCGGTGGGCAGCAAGTAGTCAGGGGCCAACACCCAGCGCAGATATCATTACGGGGCAGAACTGCAAGCCGCAACTGCAAGGGTGCATGGGGAAGCATGGGAAAGGGAGATACCCCTGCTACCCATGTGGGCCCCTGTGGCCCTTGCTACCCATGTGGCCCCTGCTACCCATGTGGCCCTGAGCTACTCACAAAGCCCTGCTTCCAGTCGATCGAAGCCGCCTCGATGACAACCTTCCCGTCGTCTCCGTAGTGGAAGGACTTTGTGAGCGTAGGGTTGCTGAAGTAAGGGTTTTGTGGCGTGAACGTGAGGACAATCTTGAACCCCGACTTGATGTCGTCGAAGTCAATCACATCAAGCTGCGGGTGCAGACAAGATGTGGGTGTGGGAGGAGCGGCAGTGGGGCTCAGGCCGCGACACACGCGCCATGTCTGGCCACGTCACGCGTTTGCCACCATCATAGCCCCCTCACTGGCAAAAGCAGCAGCCCCGACACTATGCGTTTCACCCAAGCCCTCACGCCTGCGTACCTCAGACATGAACTCTAGGATTGCGGTGTCATCGTCCGACAGCTGGTCAGCCAGGGCCGGGTGCGAAGTCAGCGTCCGCTGCCAGAACAACGGCACTTTTTTTATGATCTCCGCGCGCTGGCCGTAGATCGGCCTGCGCTTTTTGTTGTATTCCTGCTCCACTGCCAACACACGGTCGCTGGCCTCGTCGTTTACCTGTGCGGAGCCGTCGTGAGTTTCCGCACGCCTAGTCCAACGCACTCGACACATTTGCACACCTACCTTGTCTAGAGCTTTTTGGCAGTCTTCAAGATCAGCTGCCCAGCGGTCCTCTACAAAATCCGCGGCGCCTTCTTCCAGCCCTCCATTGGTGTCCGCTGGGATGGTGCCTTCTCCAGCCTCCTGATCAACGCCATGAGCTTTCAATGTTCCCACATCACCTTCATCTGCTTTCAGGCGTTTTGGTGATGGTTCAGACATTGTAGAAGTGTTTTTGATGGACAAAGCAGGTTTACGGAACTGACGACGATGCCAGCATGCACTGGTTCGAGCAGTTACGGTTTAAATCTCTACATCAATACATAAGTGATAGTAAGTTTTATGTGGCTGTAGATGCTAAGTGTGTGCATTGCCTACTTGCATGGATCACATGGATCACTGTTTTGCGACATTGCGAGGCACCAATTCGGTCAGTCTCGCAATACCCTTTTGTATGCAAATATTCGGACTTCTGCCCGCCATTTCCTTTCTAAAGGCTGGGTTGTTACACGAATTTGTATAGTGTTGGCCTCCGCACAAGGTTGGCCATGCTCTCAGCAACCGTTCCTCTGTGCTGGAGGCAAACTCACATAGCAGATATTCAAGCATGGGGGAAATCCGTTAGCAACGCGGCGCCGCTGCAACGCCCTTCGTGGTGCCGGCCGTCCAGCGAGCATAGGCGAGGTGCGAAGCGCGTACTCCATCCCGCGGTTTGCAGTCTGCAACGCATCAGAATTCTCGTCGCGCCTTTTGACGGCAGGTGATGTTTCGACCAGCGGACGGCAAGGCGCGACGGCTCGCCTAGTTGCATCGGCCGCTGGCGACAGCTTTGGGCCCGGCGGTGGGCAATTCGCGCAGTTCCGCGATTTCCAGCGTCAGGCCAGCACGGCCGCCCGGCAGGAGCTGGATGACGATCAGTTGGCCGCCAGCAGCTCGGGCGCGGGGGGACCCCGTCCGGTGCGAGGCCAGCAGGGCAGGCAAGTACAAGCGCTCGCTCGTCCCAAGCCGTGGTCAGCACGCACCACCAATCGCGCAGCGGCCAGTCAATCCACGGGCGCATTGATTTCCCCTCCGTAATCGACGTGGAAACCGCACCGAACCTGGGGTCCGGATTTCGTCGTTCGCCCACAAGTCAGGCTAGATGCTGGCTTCCTGGTGGCTCCTCTCCTGTGAGGGCAGAGAGGGCGCACTCTGGTCGACACCCCCCCTTACCGCACCGGCGGTATACGACCTTCGTCTTTCGCATCCACGGGTCTTCCTCGAAACCCCGCACCGGCGGCAGGGGCGTTCTGGGTGGCGAGGGATGGGCAATGCTCCGCACCCAGCTGCGGAAACGGATACAGCCGGGAAGGTCCTGAGCGCAGAGAGTCGGTCGGCGCGTAGCGGGGAGAGCCTCTGGGCGGGCCGGGACAGTCGTAGCGACGCACGCGAGCACGTCGTCTAACCCTTATCACCGAATGCGAACCACCCGGTCGAGCATCAGCGGCGCCGCCGCGGCAAGTTCGGAGGGCGCCCGGATGGACCCAGATCACGAACCGCTGCCGTAAGGGCTTCCAGGTGGCAACCAGCCGCGCAGTAAGGCCTAGCCAGCTAGGCGCACAGTGGTGTAACCCTCCCCCCCCCACACGTCCCCATCCCCACCCCCACCCGCACCCCACCACTTGGTGTGGCTGCCTGCAGGCAGATGCCGTACAGCAAATCGTACTGGCGCCAGCTTCCGCAAGGTGAGCCCCCAGTGCTCGACTGCCAGGGCGCCGACCAACACCGGCGGCGGAAACGTAGGCACCCAGGGATGAGGCGCGGACCAGGGATAGGGGGCCTTGAGAAGCGGCTGTGGGTGTGGTACCACTGGCGGGTCACTTCCGCCCGGGGCCCTGACACCGGATTCTGCGACTCGGGTGCAGCCGGGAGGGCCGGGTGGAGCAGGCGGCTGCAGGGAGGGCCGGGTGGGGCAGGCGGCTGAGAGAGGGCCGGGTGGGGCAGGCGGCTGCAGGGAGGGCCGGGTGGGGCAGGCGGCTGCAGGGAGGGCCGGGTGGGGCAGGCGGCTGCAGGGAGGGCCAAGGTCTCCCGAGGTACCGAGGTATCGGGGCAGCCAGGTAGAGGTCCGGATATGTCGATGTGGACTCCAAGCCTCTTACACTGCATCACTCGACTGGGCCGGCCCCCAACCTACGGTCCGGCACCTTGCAACATGGCTTGGCATGAGCTCGTCGTGGATGGGACGGTATGGTATAGTGTGGGTCCACGTCCTATTGGTATAGTGTGGGTCCACGTCCTATTGGTATAGTGTGGGTCCACGTCCTACCAAACCCGCATCCGCGAACCTTTCGGCGGCCACTGCGACAGTGTCCACTGCGACAGCGGCCTGTCACCGCCCCATCCACACCCACCCTCCCTCGAGTAAGGTTCTAAACGGTTTTCCTTGGTACACGGGTCTTCCTTGCAACCCCCCGAGTAAGGCTGGTTCGCGCGGCCCGACTACACGCCCGCCACGCTGTACGAGGAGATTGTCAGGCGCTGCGAAAAGAACACTTGCGGTGAGTGAGGAGGCGCGGCGTGTGGTATGGCGGGGGTGGGGGACATGGCCTCACAAAGGACTGGGTCTCTGCTGTGGGCACCGGCTGTGAGGCAGCGGGCAGCGTGACGTGCTGAAGCGCACGCGACTGGCACCAGGGCAGCATCGCATTGCTTGGGAGAGCACGCCGGCGTGGCGGGCGGGACGGCCCAGGCTGTGTGGGTATGGAGGAGGCGGGAGGGACGGGCGCGCGTTGGCGGTGAATCAACGGCAACGGCCAACGGCCACGTGTTCCCCGCGCACAACGGCCAACCGCCACGCTGTCGCCTGCTCCACAGGTGTGGACGCGCTCTACATGATCTGCAAGCTCGCAAGCAGCCCACAGGAGGCGCGAGTGGCGCTCAATGCATTCGCCGCCGTACGGGCGTCGCTCGTACGACAGGGCAAGGTGGCGCCGTACAACGAGCGTCTAGCCGTGGCGTTCGTACATGTGAGGGTTGCTTGGGCCGTTACGTAATTTAACGCGCGCTCTCCTTGTTCCCGGCGGCGCCCCTTCTCACCACACCTGCCCTCTCCGTCGCGACCGCCGTGCATGGTGCGCCCACCATCGCCATCACGTTACCAACCCGTCTCTCGTGCCGTACGCCCATCACCTGCACTGTCGCCCTGCCCACGGCCTACCCGACCACCATCCATCCAACGCGCGCTTAACGCCTCCTGCGCTTAGTAATGTTCTCTCTTCCTCCTACGTCGTGTGCATGGGTTCCCTCTCCCCCCTCCCAAACACACACACCACCAACAACAACAAGTTTCCTGCCAAACACACACCGCCACCGCCACCAGATGATCCGCGCCGCTGACGCCCCCGACGTGCTAGTGGAGGCTCTCCGCCGTGCCCCCGAGCTGGGCCTGCTGCTGAGCCAGACCCGGCTGCACGAGCTGCTGCGACAGTGGGGCGAGCTGGGGGAGCTGGCGAAGATTGAAGAGGTGAGGGAGGCGGGAGGCGAGGCATGCAGGAGGTGGAGGCGACGAGGACAGGGGCGGAGGCTAAGCGGGTGCGATCCAGGACCCTTACCTGGGGTCCACCGACGAACCGCCCGTGTTTGTGAGACCGGCACGACCCCTGCCCTCATGCGAACAACCGGTGCCGGCGTCACACACGCCCCGCCTCATCCGCCACACCCGTCCTGCCACAACCTGTGTCTTTCTCCACTTTCCACTTCGTGCAAGGTGCTGGGCGCGATGCCGCTGGGCGGCGTACCGTACAACCACGTGACGGCGTATATCGTCATCCGTACTGCGGTCAACCTTGGCGCCCAGGACAAGGCGGAGTATTACGCGGCTGCCATGGTGCAGCGGCAGGTGGGTGGAGGGGGTATACACAAAAAAATCGTTTAATCCACGGATCCACGGCCGACAGACCAAGGGCGGCAGGGGGGGGGGTGTCGCAGCGCGGCCGCCCACAGGGGCAGAGCAGGGGCAGCGGCAGGGGAACGAACACCGCCAGGCGTTAATGTGCCCTCCCAACCCACGCCGTCCTCGCCCCGCATGTTGGCGCCGCCGCGCAGATCCGGCTGACAAACAGCGCAGCACGTCTGCTGGAGCTCGGGCGAGAGCGGCAGCAGCAGGCAGTGGCGGCGGAGCAGTAGTGCGCTGCAGCCGGTGAAGAGCGTGGCGCTTGACCCGCTGGTGGAGATGCGCGCAGGGTCTGGGGCCTGTTGACAACCTACAAAGGCGCTCATGCGACATATCCTATTTAAGTCTCTTCGATCGCCCGACGCGCCGCTCCTGTACGGCGATTGATTCCTACTCCGGTGCTCCTTGTCAGGCAGGGCGCAATGGGATTCGTCCGCAGTCGGTTCAGTACCCAGCCAACGTGTAGTTCTGCTAGCCGCCATGTCAGCTAATCCGCGTGTTGTCCATAACCACGTGTTACGCCAGAAAATAACAAAAAAATAACAAAAAAATAACAAAAAGATAGGGGGGACTAAATCCCAGCCCAGCCCAGGCCATTGACGTTATGGAAGGCGCGACCAGATACGTGATGCTTCACCGTCGTCATTGCCTGTGCGCGGTAACTACCGTGAGAGTCCACGCAAACAACAGGCAGCAGGCACCCACACTCAAGGCGTCACACCCAGGTGTGAGGCGGACACGTATTTGACCTACGAAGCGAGGAAGAGTTTTAGGGAGGGGAAGGGAGGAGGTGGAGGGCAATGCGTGTGTTCGCAATGCATCATGCACTGAGGCACGGCCCTTAGCAACCCTGTCACATGCTGTATAGTGTGTGTCACATGAGTGTCAGGTGCGAGGTTCAACGCAGACTGGTCGACATACTCTGCGTTGAACAAGATGCAGTTAAGCTGAAGTGACACACTGGTGATGGTGCAGACGTGCTAACCCGTTGCAGGCATACGGTCAGGCTGTGGGTCCGTTTCACGGTTACAGGGTTGCTGGAGAGGTGACCCTCGCATACCCTTCAACTTCTCTTCAATGTGCAGCTGCGCGCGCACACCAAAGCATCCTCACAGTGCCACAAGCCGATAACTTACGACAAAACCCGGCTGAGCACATGCTCCTTTATAGGTCACTCCCTGCACTGGCAGCCAACACGGCACGCCATTGCCTCAGTACAAAAACATCATATGTGTCATCTCTATAAGGAAATGCGAGAAATCTCTATCCCGTTGGGCAGCCACATCTCCGCGACGCCGCTGTCCGGGGCTAGTGGCAGCTAGCAGGACGTATTAGCAATGTGATTCGTGTGTAGCCAGCCACCGTACAGAAGAACAGAGCTTTCGTCTCTACGACCCGCGTAGCCGCCTGTAAGCATCACTCACATCCCGTCATTGTCAAAATGTCTGCCTAAAAATAAAATCGGTCTTGCGGTTTAAGCAAGAACACTCTCTCTACATGCGTGCATGCGCGAGGATGCGCCGCCTCTCTACACACGACACCCTCCTCTTTTGGTGGTATACAACACTGCCCCTCCATGCAAACACACTACGTGGGGTTTGCCCGAAAGCGCCTCTTTATGGGGGACCCTCGCACCTCGGAAGCTAAATCGATCAGCAGCCTTATACGGTGAATGTCCTACGACTGAATAACGGAATACCGCATTTCTCGCTTTCGCTGGAAGGCGAAGCAGGATGCGGTTTCCAGCTGACTCCAACCATCTTGGTCTTCCAACCCCATCCAATGTCGCTGACCTTCATAACGTTTGGCCTGTGCCTGGCTGGCGCTCGGCATCCGAGCCAAGCTCGAAAAAAACCAGCACCCAAAACGTAACCAGACTGCACCTCAGCAGCAAAGCGCGGTGGGCCACGAAAGTCACAGTTCGCAGCGAACGTCACGATCCTCAGCGGTCGGGTAAGATGCGGCCGACGCCTCCTGGCCAGGACAGGTCAGGGGCATTTAGTTCATGTTGGCCATCTCCGGCGAGTCCATGGTCGGCGCGTGCATGTCCCGCTCCAGCTGGTGGAGGGTGTAGGGGGCCGCGTTGTTGTCGCGGCGAATGCGGCTCTGCCACGACGGCCACTCGGCAGCGATCTGCAGGTTAACCGGGTTGGCGGCGCGGCCGACGCTGCCCTCAGTGGCAGCCCCACCCATGCGCTTCTCCAGGTATCCGTACGGGATCTCCTGGAGCACGCTGCCGCGCAGGCCGGCGCAGATGTCGCCTGGGGGCACATCCATCAGCGACCGGCTGGCCATCAGCTGCAGCTGGCGGAACGACATGGGCTGCGGGAGGAGAAGGGCAGGATGGGGCGGGAGGAGGCGTCAGGACAACGGATTCAATCCACGGTCGGCAGGCGCAGAGCTAAACTCCACACGGCGATTCATTCAGCAAGTCAGGTCGGTACGTGTCAAATGAAATCATGAAGTCAGTTCGGTAAGTGTTACGTGAAATCTTGCATTGATCTCCTGCAGCCAGGTAACCATCATGACTCACCGGCACCATCATCAGGTCCAGGTGCGTCTTGACGCCATTGACCACAACGTACGCCTTGGTGGGCGCCACGAACTCCATCGACGGCTCGCCGCCGTCCTCCAGGTTGGCAGCCCAGTTGTGGATCTCGATGCCGGTGATGACGGCGTAGTCGGACATGGCGGGGTTGACGGCCTTGTCAATCAGGAACTCAAGGTCGTCGCTGATGGTGCGCTCAGCCACCTGGACGAGGAGCAGCAAGTCAGGGTCGAGCACAGGAGGTGTGAGCAGCGGCGAGATGCGACGAGGGTTCGACGCGGGTGCTAGGAAGCGCCGCGAGCTGCCAACGGTTAAGGTGTGGGCCATACAGGGGCCGCAGGCGCTACAATGCACCCCTGACGCCGTCACCCATGGGATGCAGTTCGCAGTTCGCAGCGCGTCGTGCCGCAGTTCGGCGTGGCCCCTGGTCGGACTCCATCCCACCTGGGTCAGGGTCGGCAGATCCAGCATGGCCACGTCGATCTTCTCGTAGCGCACGCGGCGAGCCAGGCGCTGCTTGAGGATCGAGTACTCGGGCTCCAGGGGGTCGTGCAGGCCGGGGGAGCGCACGGCGGCCTCGACGCCCTCCGTCTTCAGCTCAATCAGGCACTGCAGGTGGATTGAAAGTGGGCAGTGCGGACAAAGCGTGAGAGCACGGCCACCGATGGACTGAGGCAGCGCCTGATGGACGCTATATCACACAACGCGCCCCGCACAAAACGTTGGGAAGGCAGAAAAAATCGTTTATTGTTCCGAAGGCGCTCCACTGGCCCTAACATCCCTTTTAGGCCCTTTGACTGACTGCCTCCCCCGTATACGCCGAGGAACGCACCTTCTGCAGAGCACCGCATGCGCAAGACTTGTTCGGGCGGCCAGGGCGGCTGATGGCGCCCATCTCACCCTCGCTGTTGATAGCGATGTGGGGGAAGGCGAAGAAGACGTAGCGCTCGCGGCCACCCTGCAGCGCGCGGGGGCCCGCAGGGGACACTGTTAGTTTGCCGGCTTTCACAAGGACCATGGAGAGAACCGCAAATGGCAATCGTGCTCACAGTTAACCGTCGTACACTCTGTATGTGGTGGTGCCTCACACCCGACGTACCGAGCAAACGGGGGAGTGGCTGAGGCCGGCCTTCATGCCGGTAACACCGCAGGTGAGCACAGCACCCAGGCCGTTGGTGTTGAAGGAAGAGCCGAAAGCGGCCTCGATCTTGTCCTTAACCACCTGGGTCACCTCGTCACGGCACAGGTTGGTCATGGCTGTTGGAAGGGAGGGGAAAAGGTTGGGCAACGTTAGGTCGCTGTGTTTTGATGCTGGGCAGTGGGATAAGGTTGGCGATCAACTACTTGCAAAAACGCAACGAACAAGCCTCTGGTAAATTCAAACTTATATACATGGAACATGTTTAGGTTGAACTTGAGGATAAGCAATTATCAGCCCCGCGCACAACCTCCAACGCCGTTACAACTCACCAATCGTGTTGTCGCCGGTGAAGCCGAACCCGGCCAGGACAATCTGCAAGGGTTCACCATGAACATCGGATAAGCACATGGTAATGGTAATCAGAGGGTATACGCAAACGCACCTCGACGCGAGCCATGAAGTCATCGACGCCCAAAGCGGTCGGGAAGTGCCTGGAATAGGAGGAAAGCCGGCCAGTTAGATACAAATCCACACCGTAGCTCATCATATAAAACGTAGCAATATATGCTGAGCTTACCGCAGGATGTGTGCGTGGCGGTCCTGCATGTGCTTGGCGAGGTCGACGTCCTCCACCACAGGGACCGGCGCAACGGCAACCGGCGCTCCATTCGTCTGGGCAACGGCCTTGCTCTGGGACACAGTCAGCGCGTTTGTAGCCTGAGCGCGAACGCTGCGGACACGGCGAGCGACCGGCTGAGCGCGCACGGCCGGGGCGACCAGAGCCTGCGCCTTTGCCGGCGTGCTAACCATGGACCTCTGGGCGACAGCCATTTTGCTATATGACGGAAATGGGTTCGCAGCGCTGAAGTCACAATACAGTACTGGGGTTGCCCTTGGCTCTTAAGTCGTCGGGTCGCCATGTAGTAGGGAGTAGGGACCCGCAGAGTCGTACAAACGCACCCTACCATGCATTTCCTCACACATGCGCAGAGTGTAATATCATGCTTGACAGTAACGTTATGTTATCAACCTGGATAACCTGGTAACGATTTTTAAGAACCCTAAAAAACACCAAGATTGGGACATTCTACTGCACATGCTTTGCCTATTGACAGCGCATGTGGATTACATTTTGCCTCCTAGCTTCATATGACAATGTAGGCTGTTCCCTACAGCTCTCTGCCAGTATTCCACACGTAACTGCATCTCGAACCTCATCCGCATGACAGTTGCCTTGGAACTATCGGCGAGCCCATACAACTGCATATACAGAAAACATACAGGTTGTATTGACACAAGTATTGCGAGTTTCGGTGGTTATGGCAGGCAAGAAGGAAGCGCACAGCTCCCATTGGCACAGTTCCCTTCCCATGACGGAACGTCTGGCGGCCGATGGCCACGCAATCTCCTATTACGTGGATGGTATCGAGCTCGTAACCGGGACTGTTGCCGTGGATGTGATGGATACAGCTTGGGTGGTTGACGGGCAGGCCTGCGACAAGTAGTTAAGCCAGGTGGTGGGCGGCGTGTTCGGAAGTCCTTACCCGACTGAATGGTGCCTGTACGGCCCTTGTTGACGCTCGCTGTGTCTTAACGGCATCATGCCCGAGGCATAAGCATTGGCTGCGACAAACAAATGCATGACCCTGCCAACAAACCTTTGCGACTTGATTTCGACGTCATGCAGCCACCCGCTGCCCGCGCTCATGCAATGGGGCGCCAGAGATGGCCAGACCAAGCACCGTACGCGCTGCAAGGAGGCGGCTCTTCCTTACAACACCCACCTCGCCCACCTTCTCGCCCATCCGCTCCCCTACAGTTCAAGTGCAACTCAGTCTACTGCTGGGTCCAAACCCGCCCGCGCCCAACCAGCTGGCTTACACACTCCACACTAGCCTTTCGTCCAGCCGGCCTCCATGGAGTGCTTCATGTCGCATTGGTTCAGACTCAGAACTCGCCCTTACAACCGCCGCCTCAGCAACGTCGTTAGGCCCTGCTGTCCGCAAGCCGCGACAAGTCGCATCGCCGTCCGTGCTCGCACTCCCGCCCCTCCAGACCATCGAACTGGCTCCGCCGCGGCCTAGCTTCCTGCCCGCAACCATCAACCCACCCATGTGCGCGATGAGGATCTCGCTGCGCCACTTCCCTTAACCGAACATGGGGGGGCCGGCTGAGCTGCTCCGAATCCACCGCTGGCACCATATGGTCCACATCGGCACACCAGTCAGCACACCGGCGCATCTGACGCATCCACACACCCACCGCCAACGGTTTTTAAACACCCGCAACCAAGCCGTGTCCCTAGCGCCAGCTCCACCAGCGACTTCTCCCACTGTGACTGCTGCTCCGACTACTTCTTGCGCGCGCCTCCACGCTCCTTGAGCCCCAGGTTGAGCACCACGTCCGGCGACACATTGTAGTGCGCCAGCGACAGCTCGTCGCGCATGAAGCCCGCGCCCTCGCGCGCCAGCTTCTGCTTGTTGGTGGGCAGGTCCAGGACTTGCGCCAACCGGGATTTGAACTCGGCCACCGAGTCGGACAGCGAGGCCACCTCCACCTCGAGCATCTGGCCGATAAGCTTGTCGTTGCCGTCCACTTCCGGGCACAGCACCTTGACGCGTCCGGGGCCGGGGAAGCGAGCCAGGAACTCCTCCTCCGCTTGGAGCACGAAATCGCCAGCCACACGCGCGCGCTTGGCGTCCGGCTGCTCGTCCATCGGCAGTGGCGGCGCCTCGCGAGGAAGCGGCGGCGCGAGACCCGACTGCTGCTGCGGCCCTCCGGGCATACCCGGCCGCTGCATCCCGCCCATACCCCCGCCCATGCCCATGCCACCGCCGCCCATGCCCATACCGCCACCGCCCATGCCCATGCCGCCACCGCCCATGCCGCCGCCGCCCATGCCTCCCATCCCTCCCATCGGCCCCCCCATGCCCATTCCCCCCATCGGCCCGCCCATCCCCATTCCCATCCCCATGCCCATTCCCATCGGCGGCCGCATTCCCATGCCCATGCCCATTCCCATCGGGCCTCCCATCATGCCCATGGGCCCGCCCATGCCGCCCATCGGCGGCCGCATCATGCCCCCCATAGGGCCCCCCATCGGCCCCCCCATAGGGCCCCCCATCGGCCCTCCCATCATCGGCGGCCGCTGCATGAGTCCGCCCTGCTGCCCCATCTGCATCTGCTGCTGACCGCCGCCACCCGGCCGCGCCGCTGGGCCGAGCTGTACGGCCTGCGGGATGGCGGAGGCGCCAGTGGCAGCGGCCGTACCGACGCCGCCGACGCCGGGGCCGCGCTCCGCCATGTCGACTCGGCTGTCGGCAATGGCGCGAATCTGGTTCTGGAGCGCTTCGCCGCCCTGGGTGGCGCCGTCCCATGCCACCGGCCGCCCCACACCAGACATCATCTTATCCTTGATCTCCTCGCGCACAGCCTGGGGCGTTAATAGGGGTGGTAAGATCGCAACGGAACGACGTCACACCGGGCGGATTGCGAACCCCAATCAGCACCACTCCGACGCAATGAAGAACCAGTCAGGCGCCTTTCCCACCGCATGACACCAGTTGCGCAATGCACGCGTACGACGCTCAGCCCAGCACCGAAGCGCAAGTGCGCCCCTTCCAGCCGCCCAGGCCTCCCTTCTCAAGCAGCGCGCATCATCCGTGCGCTTTTGCTCGCCGCACCCTGACCCGCGGGTCTGCCCACCTGCTGCAGCTCCTCCTCGGTGGATCCGAAGATATCCGGGCGGGACACCGCCAGCCCCACCAGGTTGCGTGTGATCTCGTCGTCGGTGGCCTGTGACGGGGTTGGTTGGGGTCGGTTGGGGTCGGTTGGCGTGAGGGACGGTAGCGGCAAGGGGTGCAAGGCTGGCGTAAGGGCCCGCAGCAGCAACATGCGGTTGCCAGGGGAGTGGGAGGTCCAGGGTGTGACGGAACATAGGCGCCTGGTTGCCGCCAGGAGGCCCGCTTGCAGGTGCGGCAGCTCAGTCCCCTCTGCAATCCGGCAGCCGGCTCCTTAGCTGCTGCAGAAGGCTCGCCTGGATCACCAGCCGCCCGCAGCGCCCTCCCTTCCCTCCGCCTCTCCCCTTCGTCCGCCCCTCACGCCCCCACCTTGGTTGTCTCCCTGATCTTGGACAGCATGACGTCACGCTGCTCCCGCCAGCGCGGGTCGATGAGGCTGATGCGCATGTGCTCCGCCATCTCCTCGATGGGGATCAGCTCGCCTGGAGGTGGGCGCGGGGTGGGGGGGGGGGGCACAGAAGAAAATAAACGGTTACTCGGCATGGGAAGTGTAGCGGGGGGTGGTGGCGGGGCAGCATGCAGGGACGGGGCCGCAGCACGAGGAGTTGGAAGTGGGTGGCCACGTGGGGTGCCGAAGGTGCGGACCAGGAGGCGAGGGGAGGCGAGCGCGGGCAGAACACCGCCGGTGTGTCGCTTCAACCAAAATTTCCCCTGCCACTCCGCGCTACCATCACCCCCCCCCCCCGCATCCCTAGGCCCCCCATAGGGCCCCCCTACGTCCCCACCGTACCCGTGATCGGCGACACCACGGACTTGGTGGGGTCGTACGCCCGGCCCGCGTGGGTCTTGATTGCCTGGCGGGTGTAGTTCTTGACCACCTTGATGGGCGCATCGGCGTCCTCCATGTCCTCCTCCATATCCATGCCAGCGTCTGCGTCCTCGGAGGCGGGTTCCGGAGCGGCGTTGGCGCCGGCAGCGGCAGCCGCAGCGGCGCCGTCGGCGCCGTCCGGCGGCGCACCGCCGTTGGCTGCGGCGGCCGCGCGCGCCTCCTGCGCCGCCGCCTCCGCCACCATGGCTCGCTCCCCTTCGTCCATCTCCATGTCGGCCTCCTGTGGGACGTGGCGATGTGGGCCGTGGCGGCAGCAGGAGCGGTGGAAACAGGCTCCGGAGCTGAACGTGATGTGGGCGGCCGCTGGGGTAGCAGCTGAACATGATGTGGGCGGCCGCAGGGGTAGCAGCTGAACAGGCTGCAGCGAGGCCGTGCTATCGACATGGTCGACGGTCCTTCGATTGCAAGCATCACTCAAAGAGTAGCCTCCGCCTCCGGCGCTCTTATGTGCTACGGTTAGCTGGTTTGCGAGCCGCGTGGCACGTCAGCAACCCGCCCTCCTGTCACCGGGTTACACTGCCGACAGCCTCCCGGCTCCCGACAGCCGCCGCCCCGTCCCGTTGGCCGGCCCTGCCTTCCAGCTGACACGCCGGCCCCCGCAACGGCAGCCGCCCTCCCCCCTCCCCAGCATGCATCTCGAAACGTCTATCCTAAGCGGTTTTCCTTCGTACACGGGTTTTCCTTGCAATCCCCCTCCCCAGCGGCCCTCCGTCCGACCCGCCCACCTTGACCGCCTCCGCCGCCGCTGCCTCCTGGTTCTGCAGGTTGAGCGCCTCCAGGGCCTCGCGGCTCTTGTTCATGGCGATGACGTCGCGCAGTGTCAGAGGCGGCGGCAGCTCCGCGTCCTCCTCCTCGTCGAAGTTGATGGTCTCCACCACCACGAAGTCATGCCAGTCAATGGCCTAAGGTCAGGATCCGGGATCAGGAACCGGGATCAGGAACCGGGATCAGGAACCGGGGTCAGGAACCGGGGTCAGGACAGGGACCAGGGACGAGGAAGGAATTGAGGGGGAAGTTACTGAACTGTTTGCTGTCAGCACCCAGACCCTGCCCCGCACCCACGGTCGTGCTGCGGCCTGCTTTTCCGCCCCTTAACCATCCTGATTCGAGCTTTCCGTTTAACCAGATGCATGAAACCCTGGCACCGAGCATGGCGCTTCCCACAGCGCTTGCAATTGACTTCAAGCCGGCCCCTTCCCCGCCCGGAGCCCCTTCTCCTTCCGTCACAGGTCTTCCCACCCGCACATGTTTCCTTTCTCCGCCACTCCACTCTGTCCCTTCCCCGCCCCTCAGCCCCCGCCCGTCGCTCCGTCCGCCGCACCTGGATCGCTTGGCGCTCACGCTCCGCCTCATCCGCCGCGTCCTGCGCCTCCTTCTCCTTGTGCCGCTCCCACTCCAGCCGCCTCAGAGACCGCTCCAGAATCGCAGCCCTGCCAGCGGACAGCAACCGAGGGACACCCCACGGTGCAGGGCGGGTGAGGCATGGTAGGATGACGATCATTCCTCCCCCAATGCCGCTGGCCTGCCATCCTCCTGTCGCCCCCTGAACACCCCTGCTTCCCGCTGTACCGTAAATACCGCACCCTACCAACTTTCCATTTGTCCTACAACCCCGAACACACTTTCGAGCGTTTCGTTTCATCCTGCTGCCCCCGCTGCTGCCCTCGCTGCTGCTGCTGCCCCCGCTGCCGCCCTCCCTCCCCTGCGCTCCCACCTGTCCGCTGCGTCCTTCGCCAGCCTGTCCTTGAGGCCCTTGTCAGGCATCATCACGCGACTGTACGAGTCAGCCAGCGACGTGAAGAACGCGAAGAGGCTGTGGGTGGGCTTCAGGAAGTTGAACTGGGGCGGGGAGGGAGGGAGGGAGCGAGCACCTTATTGCATGTTGTGTGGTACCCCCAGCACATTGTTGGACCCCCAGATGGCCGGGACAAGCTCGTTCGGACACCGCGCGTCGACCCCTCTGCCTGCTGCCAGCCCCACCTGCGGGTTGGTGTGCTCGCGGCTGGACAGCCCCGCCAGGAAGCTCTTGCCGTTCCGCGCCACGAACTGCGCAGTGAGCTTGATGACGTCCAGGTCCTGGGTGGTGAGTCCCTCGGGCACGTGGACCTGCGGACAGGGGTCGATGGACATGAATGTGGGCGTGCGGGTAGGTGTGCAGGTGGGGATGCAGGTGGATTAGGTGGCCGCCGGGTCACCGAGACCACTCCCGCCACCGCGAGCCGCCCCTGACCAGTTGCCTTATGGTATCAACACGACACTAGGAGGGACAGGAGGCAGCAGTTCCCGCAGCGTATGGCGCCCTGGTGGCACCAGCAGGGGGGCAGGCTGGGTCGCAAGCCCCTCGTGTCACCCAGCTCGTAGCGCCCCGACAGTCGCGTCAAACATCTTGCTGCCCGGCACTCGGTCAGGCGCGGCCCCTCCGCCCCGCCCTGCCCCGACCCACATCGCCCTTCCGCCCTCGCCATCTGCCCTCCGTACCTCCCACTGCCTTTCCTCTCCTGACCCGTCCCAGAGGCGCTCGACATGGTCCATCCCCCCTTCGACCACCCGCTCTCTTCAGCCCTACCGCTCAACCCATTTTCCCACCCGCCTGCGTGCCCCCGGCTGAGCCTCCCGCATGCAGCGGCACCACCTCCGATGACATTGGTTGACCTCACCGCCACGCCGCCCTGCCCGCACTGCGCTCCTTGCGCCCCAAGACGCGTACGGCCCACAACTTCTTATGGTCCCTGTGCTCCACTCCCACGTAACAACAGCCTCGTCGCCCCGCACTCGTATCCGCACCCCGCCCCGCCCCGAGGGACCCCAAAGACAACCGCCAGCCCAGCCGCCGCATGATGGCGTGCTCGCGAGCGCAGCGATGCAATGCGGCCTTCTTGTCTTACCGTGTATAGCTCGTCATCCGGCTTTTCCAGGGGCTTTACAGTTGCCTTGGGCGCAGCCAACACGGGCGCGATGGGCATTGCACTGTTGATGACGGTGGCGCCGGCACCGCCCGCCGCCTGGTCCTTGGGCGCCTGCCCATCCTCCGTTGAAAAGTCCTTGATCTGTTGGGTAGGATTACATGAGCGGTGAGGGGAGATGCAAGGCGCACGGAGGCGGAGGTCGGCCGTCTGGCAGCAAGGGGCATGGTGGACGCATACATGCCGCCGTCCACGCGGGCTCAAGATCGGCCATGTGAGTGGCTCTAGCCTGCTCCCCGGTGCCTGACATGCCGTTGCCGCTGCTGCTGCCGCCTGCGCTGCTGCAGCACTGCACCGGCCGCTGATCTCACGGCCCTCCCCTACAGCCGAAGGCCCCCAGGCCGCCCTCCGATCAGCCTCCCGTCGGCGCCAGTGCTGCTGCCGCCGCCGCCTGTACTGCTGTAGCCACCGCTTTTCAGCCCCATTGTCCGAGCCTCGCAGGTGCTCTGGCCCTGGGCGGGCATCTGGCATCGCACGTGCTGAGTTTCGCAGGTGCTGGGGTTGGCTACTGATGGATTTGCTGCCGCCTATGCCGGAGCCCGTGGTGGCCATCGCACAGGCGCTGAAGGTCGCCGCCGCAGCTGCTGCTTTCGATGCTGCTATTACTGCTGCGCCTGCTGCTCCGGCGGCGCCGCTCAAGCCGGCTCCAGCATTATCTGTAGAGATGACTGCGGATGCCCGGCGCCCGCCCCGCACACCGGTGAAACGATCGGCACCTTCCGGTGTGCTATTCACGTTAGGCCCACCAGTGCTGCATGGACGCCAAGCCCGAACTCTCCGCCCCCCACGTCACAGCCTCGAAAACACAGAAGGGCTTCGCGCCACCCCGTGCTCACCCGCAGCTTATAGTAGGCATGGTAGGGGTCCGTGGGCACCAAGAAATTGAACTTGACGTTGTTTTTTTCGTTTGAGAGAATGCGCTTCTCAAATTCCGCACCTGTGGCGGCAGGTGCGGGCGGGTGTCGGTACCTCCCCTCCACCCTCTTATGGACAGGCAGCGGTGCTCGAACCCATGCATGGCGCTAGCGACATGCCTCACGCGATTTACTTCACCCCGTCTCGCCGTCCGTCCATGCCTCACCGTTCTTCGAAACGAATTGCGCGGTTTTGTCAATGATTGCCCTTATGTCCGGCGGCGGAAGGATCACGCCAACAGCCCGTGTGTGCGTAATGACCTTCTTCAAGCCCTCGATGTCCGGAATATAAGCTGAAGAACCGCTGCCCACCCCGTCAGCGACGACTATTTCAGTGGATGGAGGCACGGTCCTTGCCTCTCCCACAGGCACAATAGCGCCCGCATTTTCCACTTCGGGCTCCATAGCCCCAAGCTTCCGTTAAGAAAGCCTGGGGCCCTCCCGCCAGCCGTCCGCTGTCCGCCTTGTCCCTGTCTCGGCGCTCAGCTGACTGGACGCCCGCAACAAGTCAACTGATCTAGCAGTTTACAACCACAACGCGTACGTGTCTCTTGCCGCAGTCAGGTGAACGAGGGTGCTCAGCTTCGTATTCGCGCGATCGGGAGCGCAGGAAAGCACAGCAGATGCTAATAAGGGGTTCACTTTCCTAGTAATATGGCCTGGTGTTAGTAGTGCAAAGAAGGCCATGTTCCATACAAACAGTAAGTTGGTCCACGACGGCAATGACGACGTACCCTTCAGCATCATAGCAAGGACAAGCCCCCGAAATCCTTTAAGCGTGGCGGAACTAGTACTTGCCTGCACCTAGCTTTTGATGTGAACGCGAGGTATTAGCAGCAAGCGGCGGCGCATGTGATCCATTACCAAGACCAACCCCCCCGTTAGCATTTACACTATGGTGTCAGCAGTGATCATTTCTGCTGGCTTGGCTGCGCTGTCATGGCTTGTAATACAAAAATTGCGCAAAAGAGGCTCGCAAAAGAAACGCGCACGACGAGTGCGCCGCCCTGAACCGCTGACATCGTCGCAACCAGATGAAATCAGCATAATTGTCTACAATATCCTAGCAGACCACTACTGCACTCCTAAGCGCTACCCGTATGTGCGCCAGGAGTGGCTCCATTGGCCTCACCGCTGGCGGGCGTTACAGGAGCAGCTCAGCTCGTTTGCCTCGGACCTCATATGTCTCCAAGAAGTAGAGCCCTCTCGGTGAGATTTCTCGCGTGACCCACATCGTTCACATGAACGCAAACCATCGGTACGACATGGTGCGGGGCCGTGAGGCGACCGTGTTAGCAGTACTAGGCCTGATGCACGGGGACTTGGGCAGATATACGTTGCAGTCTCACGTCTGCTGCCGGGGCCGGCAGCGTCTGACCGTAGATGTCGTGCGGAATCGCAGGGCAGCTGCGCGTCCCATGGGTCGGTGCGTGATCCACTCAAAGCCGTAGGCATGGGACGGCCGAGCGCATCACTAACATGCGCTACGATGGCCTGAGAACCTGTCGCATGCTTTCTGTGTAACGAGTAACGGTCGGGAGGACAATGTCCTAGTTAGGAGCCCTCTGTGCCGCAGCACACCAGGGACAGCTATGTGGGGTTGGGGCTGATGCCGCCCCTTCAACCTAGCAACCACGTCGGCTGGCGGTGCATCTTCCCCCTCATTGTTGTGCCCCGCAAAGCCGACGATTGGTGTACGCTTTCTCGTAGGTGGGATGAGATGCTCGCAAGCCCCGCGCTGATGGGATACTCGGGATTCATACAGGTGTGTTTTAGCGAACACTGCGGCGAAAGAAGCCCCGGACCCATGGGTCGGAGATGGTGGGATCTGGGATAGCCGCCAAAATCACGATGGCAGGTGTGCCGGTCAAGTTATGTGTGGAGGTTTGGAAGGAGAAGCTGCGACGGCGGGGTTGGGGCTGTGACGACGCAGGCAAAGGGTTTGGGCTCCCGCCCTCTCATCTCGCCCCTTCCACCCCGGCCCGCTCCGCCCCGTCCTGCCACACCCTTCAGGACCGTCGCGGCGCCGACAGCCTCATCTCCAACGCCATCCTGTTCCGCACGGAGAAGCTGGGGCTCGTGTGGCAGGAGAGCCGCAGCAGGGCGCTGCTGGCGGCATTCGTGTTCTGGGACGGCCTCGGACAGCAGCAGGTCGGTGGGTCGCGTAGGTTGCTGGGAGGGGCGCCGCCCGAAAACTGCGTCGTCCACACGCGGGTGTAAAATGCAAATCCGAGAATCCACAGCCGACAGACCAAGGGCGATGACGATTTGGGTCCTAGAACAGATCCACACGGGGGCCACGCGCGCTGCGCATCACGTTCATGGAGGGCTGCATGACGCATCAGTTCCACTAGCCAGATTGCCGCTCGTTCCGCCACTTGATACGCCCCTCGCCCTTCGCCCTCATCCCCACACTCCGCGGCTGCACGACCCTCCAACGCGCCCTCAGCTTCGCAACGCGCTCCCTCCCCCCGATCACCCTCTCC
The DNA here is from genome assembly GCA_003116995.1 of Yamagishiella unicocca. Lineage (NCBI taxonomy): Eukaryota > Viridiplantae > Chlorophyta > Chlorophyceae > Chlamydomonadales > Volvocaceae > Yamagishiella > Yamagishiella unicocca. The sequence continues at coordinate 1,262,339 of BDSL01000007.1, forward strand.
CCGTCACGGCTCGCCACAACGCCGTACACGTGATGCCGTGATGATGCCGTACAGCTCTTGTACGTCGCCAACCTGCACCTGGAGGGCTCGCCGTACCGCCCCAACGACCGCATCAGCCAGACTCGCTCCGCGCTGCAGCGGCTGGAGGCGCACCAGCGGCAGCACGGGGTGGACCCGGCCGACGCGGCGGTGGTGGTCTGCGGCGACTTCAACTCGGGGAGGCACGAGACGGTGTGCCACTTCCTGCACCGGTGCGCACCACTGAGCGAGGGGAGCAGCGGGAAGACCCGTGGGGGGCAGGGGTATGCAAGGGACAGGGGCGCTGGGAGGGAGGGTTTAGGGCTTCAGGACGGGGGCGCTGGGGGGGAGGGTTTTAGGGGGTTAGGACGGGGGCGCTGGGGGAGAGGGTTTAGGGGTTCAGGACGGGGGCGCTGGGGGGAAATGGCGGGCCGGGGGCTCAAAGACCCACGTATCCGAAGTACCGAACGCGATGAATGCCCGCCGCCCCTGTTCCTGTCCGTCTGCTCCCAGTGGCCGGCTGGAGGGCGGGACCACTGAGCCCCACCTGCCGCGAGTGGCGGTCACCAAGACCAGCATCGCGCACCCGTACGCCCTGCACGAGGCATACAGCAGCGGCGGTCACGAGCTGCCCTTCACGCGGAAGGTGCGGGGCAGAGGAGGACGGCGCGGGGGGGGGAGGACGGCGGGACGGGGCGGGGCGGCGGAGGCGGTACCGCGGTACGCCCTGCCGCTGCTGATGCGGTGCTTGCCTGCCGCGGCCGCCGCTGGGGCCCCCCCCGGAAGCTGGGGCGTGGCACCTTATGTGGCTGCTGCGCCTGCGTTGCACCTAACGATGCGGTGGAATACGCAAAATGCATGGCCCAAATCAAAGCGTGCGAATTGGTTATGTAGAAAAACGGGTCGGGTGCTTTCGACCGGAAGCGTGTGTCTCTCAGACGGTGATGAGCGGGCCAGCAGCCAGGACCGGAGCCGGCAGCAGCTGGAGCAGTTGCGCGGTGCAGAGGGATGAGAGGGACGCACACGCGGTGTAGCCGATGTAGGGGCCACCAATAGCGCTCACCACTGAGGCACGCCCTTTTCTCCGCATTCCGGTTGATGGCAATTTTTGACGCGAGCCGCGTGGCACGTCAGCAACCCGCCCTCCTGTCACCGGGTTACACTGCCGACAGCCTCCCGGCTCCCGACAGCCGCCGCCCCGTCCCGTTGGCCGGCCCTGCCTTCCAGCTGACACGCCGGCCCCCGCAACGGCAGCCGCCCTCCCCCCTCCCCAGCATGCATCTCGAAACGTCTATCCTAAGCGGTTTTCCTTCGTACACGGGTTTTCCTTGCAATCCCCCTCCCCAGCGGCCCTCCGTCCGACCCGCCCACCTTGACCGCCTCCGCCGCCGCTGCCTCCTGGTTCTGCAGGTTGAGCGCCTCCAGGGCCTCGCGGCTCTTGTTCATGGCGATGACGTCGCGCAGTGTCAGAGGCGGCGGCAGCTCCGCGTCCTCCTCCTCGTCGAAGTTGATGGTCTCCACCACCACGAAGTCATGCCAGTCAATGGCCTAAGGTCAGGATCCGGGATCAGGAACCGGGATCAGGAACCGGGATCAGGAACCGGGGTCAGGAACCGGGGTCAGGACAGGGACCAGGGACGAGGAAGGAATTGAGGGGGAAGTTACTGAACTGTTTGCTGTCAGCACCCAGACCCTGCCCCGCACCCACGGTCGTGCTGCGGCCTGCTTTTCCGCCCCTTAACCATCCTGATTCGAGCTTTCCGTTTAACCAGATGCATGAAACCCTGGCACCGAGCATGGCGCTTCCCACAGCGCTTGCAATTGACTTCAAGCCGGCCCCTTCCCCGCCCGGAGCCCCTTCTCCTTCCGTCACAGGTCTTCCCACCCGCACATGTTTCCTTTCTCCGCCACTCCACTCTGTCCCTTCCCCGCCCCTCAGCCCCCGCCCGTCGCTCCGTCCGCCGCACCTGGATCGCTTGGCGCTCACGCTCCGCCTCATCCGCCGCGTCCTGCGCCTCCTTCTCCTTGTGCCGCTCCCACTCCAGCCGCCTCAGAGACCGCTCCAGAATCGCAGCCCTGCCAGCGGACAGCAACCGAGGGACACCCCACGGTGCAGGGCGGGTGAGGCATGGTAGGATGACGATCATTCCTCCCCCAATGCCGCTGGCCTGCCATCCTCCTGTCGCCCCCTGAACACCCCTGCTTCCCGCTGTACCGTAAATACCGCACCCTACCAACTTTCCATTTGTCCTACAACCCCGAACACACTTTCGAGCGTTTCGTTTCATCCTGCTGCCCCCGCTGCTGCCCTCGCTGCTGCTGCTGCCCCCGCTGCCGCCCTCCCTCCCCTGCGCTCCCACCTGTCCGCTGCGTCCTTCGCCAGCCTGTCCTTGAGGCCCTTGTCAGGCATCATCACGCGACTGTACGAGTCAGCCAGCGACGTGAAGAACGCGAAGAGGCTGTGGGTGGGCTTCAGGAAGTTGAACTGGGGCGGGGAGGGAGGGAGGGAGCGAGCACCTTATTGCATGTTGTGTGGTACCCCCAGCACATTGTTGGACCCCCAGATGGCCGGGACAAGCTCGTTCGGACACCGCGCGTCGACCCCTCTGCCTGCTGCCAGCCCCACCTGCGGGTTGGTGTGCTCGCGGCTGGACAGCCCCGCCAGGAAGCTCTTGCCGTTCCGCGCCACGAACTGCGCAGTGAGCTTGATGACGTCCAGGTCCTGGGTGGTGAGTCCCTCGGGCACGTGGACCTGCGGACAGGGGTCGATGGACATGAATGTGGGCGTGCGGGTAGGTGTGCAGGTGGGGATGCAGGTGGATTAGGTGGCCGCCGGGTCACCGAGACCACTCCCGCCACCGCGAGCCGCCCCTGACCAGTTGCCTTATGGTATCAACACGACACTAGGAGGGACAGGAGGCAGCAGTTCCCGCAGCGTATGGCGCCCTGGTGGCACCAGCAGGGGGGCAGGCTGGGTCGCAAGCCCCTCGTGTCACCCAGCTCGTAGCGCCCCGACAGTCGCGTCAAACATCTTGCTGCCCGGCACTCGGTCAGGCGCGGCCCCTCCGCCCCGCCCTGCCCCGACCCACATCGCCCTTCCGCCCTCGCCATCTGCCCTCCGTACCTCCCACTGCCTTTCCTCTCCTGACCCGTCCCAGAGGCGCTCGACATGGTCCATCCCCCCTTCGACCACCCGCTCTCTTCAGCCCTACCGCTCAACCCATTTTCCCACCCGCCTGCGTGCCCCCGGCTGAGCCTCCCGCATGCAGCGGCACCACCTCCGATGACATTGGTTGACCTCACCGCCACGCCGCCCTGCCCGCACTGCGCTCCTTGCGCCCCAAGACGCGTACGGCCCACAACTTCTTATGGTCCCTGTGCTCCACTCCCACGTAACAACAGCCTCGTCGCCCCGCACTCGTATCCGCACCCCGCCCCGCCCCGAGGGACCCCAAAGACAACCGCCAGCCCAGCCGCCGCATGATGGCGTGCTCGCGAGCGCAGCGATGCAATGCGGCCTTCTTGTCTTACCGTGTATAGCTCGTCATCCGGCTTTTCCAGGGGCTTTACAGTTGCCTTGGGCGCAGCCAACACGGGCGCGATGGGCATTGCACTGTTGATGACGGTGGCGCCGGCACCGCCCGCCGCCTGGTCCTTGGGCGCCTGCCCATCCTCCGTTGAAAAGTCCTTGATCTGTTGGGTAGGATTACATGAGCGGTGAGGGGAGATGCAAGGCGCACGGAGGCGGAGGTCGGCCGTCTGGCAGCAAGGGGCATGGTGGACGCATACATGCCGCCGTCCACGCGGGCTCAAGATCGGCCATGTGAGTGGCTCTAGCCTGCTCCCCGGTGCCTGACATGCCGTTGCCGCTGCTGCTGCCGCCTGCGCTGCTGCAGCACTGCACCGGCCGCTGATCTCACGGCCCTCCCCTACAGCCGAAGGCCCCCAGGCCGCCCTCCGATCAGCCTCCCGTCGGCGCCAGTGCTGCTGCCGCCGCCGCCTGTACTGCTGTAGCCACCGCTTTTCAGCCCCATTGTCCGAGCCTCGCAGGTGCTCTGGCCCTGGGCGGGCATCTGGCATCGCACGTGCTGAGTTTCGCAGGTGCTGGGGTTGGCTACTGATGGATTTGCTGCCGCCTATGCCGGAGCCCGTGGTGGCCATCGCACAGGCGCTGAAGGTCGCCGCCGCAGCTGCTGCTTTCGATGCTGCTATTACTGCTGCGCCTGCTGCTCCGGCGGCGCCGCTCAAGCCGGCTCCAGCATTATCTGTAGAGATGACTGCGGATGCCCGGCGCCCGCCCCGCACACCGGTGAAACGATCGGCACCTTCCGGTGTGCTATTCACGTTAGGCCCACCAGTGCTGCATGGACGCCAAGCCCGAACTCTCCGCCCCCCACGTCACAGCCTCGAAAACACAGAAGGGCTTCGCGCCACCCCGTGCTCACCCGCAGCTTATAGTAGGCATGGTAGGGGTCCGTGGGCACCAAGAAATTGAACTTGACGTTGTTTTTTTCGTTTGAGAGAATGCGCTTCTCAAATTCCGCACCTGTGGCGGCAGGTGCGGGCGGGTGTCGGTACCTCCCCTCCACCCTCTTATGGACAGGCAGCGGTGCTCGAACCCATGCATGGCGCTAGCGACATGCCTCACGCGATTTACTTCACCCCGTCTCGCCGTCCGTCCATGCCTCACCGTTCTTCGAAACGAATTGCGCGGTTTTGTCAATGATTGCCCTTATGTCCGGCGGCGGAAGGATCACGCCAACAGCCCGTGTGTGCGTAATGACCTTCTTCAAGCCCTCGATGTCCGGAATATAAGCTGAAGAACCGCTGCCCACCCCGTCAGCGACGACTATTTCAGTGGATGGAGGCACGGTCCTTGCCTCTCCCACAGGCACAATAGCGCCCGCATTTTCCACTTCGGGCTCCATAGCCCCAAGCTTCCGTTAAGAAAGCCTGGGGCCCTCCCGCCAGCCGTCCGCTGTCCGCCTTGTCCCTGTCTCGGCGCTCAGCTGACTGGACGCCCGCAACAAGTCAACTGATCTAGCAGTTTACAACCACAACGCGTACGTGTCTCTTGCCGCAGTCAGGTGAACGAGGGTGCTCAGCTTCGTATTCGCGCGATCGGGAGCGCAGGAAAGCACAGCAGATGCTAATAAGGGGTTCACTTTCCTAGTAATATGGCCTGGTGTTAGTAGTGCAAAGAAGGCCATGTTCCATACAAACAGTAAGTTGGTCCACGACGGCAATGACGACGTACCCTTCAGCATCATAGCAAGGACAAGCCCCCGAAATCCTTTAAGCGTGGCGGAACTAGTACTTGCCTGCACCTAGCTTTTGATGTGAACGCGAGGTATTAGCAGCAAGCGGCGGCGCATGTGATCCATTACCAAGACCAACCCCCCCGTTAGCATTTACACTATGGTGTCAGCAGTGATCATTTCTGCTGGCTTGGCTGCGCTGTCATGGCTTGTAATACAAAAATTGCGCAAAAGAGGCTCGCAAAAGAAACGCGCACGACGAGTGCGCCGCCCTGAACCGCTGACATCGTCGCAACCAGATGAAATCAGCATAATTGTCTACAATATCCTAGCAGACCACTACTGCACTCCTAAGCGCTACCCGTATGTGCGCCAGGAGTGGCTCCATTGGCCTCACCGCTGGCGGGCGTTACAGGAGCAGCTCAGCTCGTTTGCCTCGGACCTCATATGTCTCCAAGAAGTAGAGCCCTCTCGGTGAGATTTCTCGCGTGACCCACATCGTTCACATGAACGCAAACCATCGGTACGACATGGTGCGGGGCCGTGAGGCGACCGTGTTAGCAGTACTAGGCCTGATGCACGGGGACTTGGGCAGATATACGTTGCAGTCTCACGTCTGCTGCCGGGGCCGGCAGCGTCTGACCGTAGATGTCGTGCGGAATCGCAGGGCAGCTGCGCGTCCCATGGGTCGGTGCGTGATCCACTCAAAGCCGTAGGCATGGGACGGCCGAGCGCATCACTAACATGCGCTACGATGGCCTGAGAACCTGTCGCATGCTTTCTGTGTAACGAGTAACGGTCGGGAGGACAATGTCCTAGTTAGGAGCCCTCTGTGCCGCAGCACACCAGGGACAGCTATGTGGGGTTGGGGCTGATGCCGCCCCTTCAACCTAGCAACCACGTCGGCTGGCGGTGCATCTTCCCCCTCATTGTTGTGCCCCGCAAAGCCGACGATTGGTGTACGCTTTCTCGTAGGTGGGATGAGATGCTCGCAAGCCCCGCGCTGATGGGATACTCGGGATTCATACAGGTGTGTTTTAGCGAACACTGCGGCGAAAGAAGCCCCGGACCCATGGGTCGGAGATGGTGGGATCTGGGATAGCCGCCAAAATCACGATGGCAGGTGTGCCGGTCAAGTTATGTGTGGAGGTTTGGAAGGAGAAGCTGCGACGGCGGGGTTGGGGCTGTGACGACGCAGGCAAAGGGTTTGGGCTCCCGCCCTCTCATCTCGCCCCTTCCACCCCGGCCCGCTCCGCCCCGTCCTGCCACACCCTTCAGGACCGTCGCGGCGCCGACAGCCTCATCTCCAACGCCATCCTGTTCCGCACGGAGAAGCTGGGGCTCGTGTGGCAGGAGAGCCGCAGCAGGGCGCTGCTGGCGGCATTCGTGTTCTGGGACGGCCTCGGACAGCAGCAGGTCGGTGGGTCGCGTAGGTTGCTGGGAGGGGCGCCGCCCGAAAACTGCGTCGTCCACACGCGGGTGTAAAATGCAAATCCGAGAATCCACAGCCGACAGACCAAGGGCGATGACGATTTGGGTCCTAGAACAGATCCACACGGGGGCCACGCGCGCTGCGCATCACGTTCATGGAGGGCTGCATGACGCATCAGTTCCACTAGCCAGATTGCCGCTCGTTCCGCCACTTGATACGCCCCTCGCCCTTCGCCCTCATCCCCACACTCCGCGGCTGCACGACCCTCCAACGCGCCCTCAGCTTCGCAACGCGCTCCCTCCCCCCGATCACCCTCTCCCCGTCACGGCTCGCCACAACGCCGTACACGTGATGCCGTGATGATGCCGTACAGCTCTTGTACGTCGCCAACCTGCACCTGGAGGGCTCGCCGTACCGCCCCAACGACCGCATCAGCCAGACTCGCTCCGCGCTGCAGCGGCTGGAGGCGCACCAGCGGCAGCACGGGGTGGACCCGGCCGACGCGGCGGTGGTGGTCTGCGGCGACTTCAACTCGGGGAGGCACGAGACGGTGTGCCACTTCCTGCACCGGTGCGCACCACTGAGCGAGGGGAGCAGCGGGAAGACCCGTGGGGGGCAGGGGTATGCAAGGGACAGGGGCGCTGGGAGGGAGGGTTTAGGGCTTCAGGACGGGGGCGCTGGGGGGGAGGGTTTTAGGGGGTTAGGACGGGGGCGCTGGGGGAGAGGGTTTAGGGGTTCAGGACGGGGGCGCTGGGGGGAAATGGCGGGCCGGGGGCTCAAAGACCCACGTATCCGAAGTACCGAACGCGATGAATGCCCGCCGCCCCTGTTCCTGTCCGTCTGCTCCCAGTGGCCGGCTGGAGGGCGGGACCACTGAGCCCCACCTGCCGCGAGTGGCGGTCACCAAGACCAGCATCGCGCACCCGTACGCCCTGCACGAGGCATACAGCAGCGGCGGTCACGAGCTGCCCTTCACGCGGAAGGTGCGGGGCAGAGGAGGACGGCGCGGGGGGGGGAGGACGGCGGGACGGGGCGGGGCGGCGGAGGCGGTACCGCGGTACGCCCTGCCGCTGCTGATGCGGTGCTTGCCTGCCGCGGCCGCCGCTGGGGCCCCCCCCGGAAGCTGGGGCGTGGCACCTTATGTGGCTGCTGCGCCTGCGTTGCACCTAACGATGCGGTGGAATACGCAAAATGCATGGCCCAAATCAAAGCGTGCGAATTGGTTATGTAGAAAAACGGGTCGGGTGCTTTCGACCGGAAGCGTGTGTCTCTCAGACGGTGATGAGCGGGCCAGCAGCCAGGACCGGAGCCGGCAGCAGCTGGAGCAGTTGCGCGGTGCAGAGGGATGAGAGGGACGCACACGCGGTGTAGCCGATGTAGGGGCCACCAATAGCGCTCACCACTGAGGCACGCCCTTTTCTCCGCATTCCGGTTGATGGCGGTTGGTGTGCTGCGGCCCATTGCGCGGACACACCCGCAACCCTCGGTCACACCTCTCCCCCGCCCCGGGGCTCCACCCCCCCGCCCCGGCCCGCCCGCCCCCACCCCCCTCCCAGGTTCCCTCCCTGGCGTCCACACTGGACTTCATCTGGGCCTCCTGCCAGCTGGAGGTCGCCACGCTGTACTGGCCAGTGGAGTGCCGTCACGAGGGCCTTATCGAGCGCCAGGCGCTGCCCAACCAACATTACCCATCGGTGCGTGGAAAGGCGGGCGGGCAGGCTGGTAGGGGGGGGGGGGCAGGCTGGTAGGCGGGCGGGCAGGCTGGTAGGGGGGCGGGCGGGCTGGTAGGGGGGCGGGCGGGCGGGCGCGGGGATGACGGCACCGGTGGGCACGTGAGGGGAGACGGCCGGGGAGGTTGCGAGGTTTACACAATCCGAGTACCGAGGATCCGAGTACCGAGGCAGACTCCTGACGGCAAAAAGCACAAAGCAGCACCAGTTCCCGCATTGTTTTCGTTGGCCTCCTTCACACTCTCCCCCTGTCTCCTCTCCGCTCGTCCCCCACCTCCACAGGACCACTTGCCCATCGGCGCGGTGCTGCGCCTGAAGCACTTCTACCTGCCGCCCTACGGCGACGTGCACCCGCCGCCGCCGCCGCCAGCGGGCGAGCCACCTGCTGCGATGCAGGACTACAGCAGTGGGCCAGATAGCGATGCCACGGAGCTGGGACTCGAACCGGGGACCGGGCCGGGAGCAGCGGCTGGGGCGGGACTCGGGCCAGTGCGTCTAAGCAAAGTAACATTCCCGGATGGGGGAGCAACCACGTAGCAGCGGTGTGCAGGTCGTGCGGTGTGCCGGTGTGGGGCCGGCGCGCGGTGGTGGTGGTTGTGATAGGGACGCGGGTCGCTGGTGCGCTGTTCGGGGTGGGGCCCCGGGGGGGTGTATGAGAAGAGAACCTTTGAAAACTGATAGTGGAGGGTCTGGGTCTGGGGTATTGTGGCGTGTTGCAGATGGTGGGAAGGGGGCCCGACAACATTTATTTTCCGTGCCACCATAACCAAACGCAAAGAGGCTTTGGTTATGCATGCAATGGGCATGCGTGCGATGTTGGAGGAGGGGGGCCCCGTGGGGGCACGGCATGCCACGCGCGTGCATTCCGAGGGAGTAAGGGTCAGTGGAGGGGCGTGTGGGGCGCGGCAATACGTGCATGTTTGTGTCCAGCAGCTTGTTTCGGGCCACGGCAATGGGCAGTGACCAGCGGTTTTGCGCGGCCCGGTGCAAGGCTGGGGCAGCATGCGCCGCATTCACGCTGATGGTGGCATACATGTGACGGACCTGGGGATACGGATGCGCCGCAAGCTTCTTAAACTGGTAAGGTGTTAACGAAGGAAGCAGAAATACGCAGGCCTCCCTGGAGATAGTAAACTGACATGGAGGCTTCCCCCGCTGGCGCCAGTTTTACTGCCGTGCCGTCGGTACCATTACGCAAAGGCCCACATGAGCAACAGTGTCAGGCAGCGCAAAAACGCGGGAGCCCACCCAGACGGAGCGTGCACCGGCACACGGTGCAGGGGGCGAGGGGGTTGGGTTGAGAGGAAATCCATGTGGCGGTTCATGTCCGTGGGCCGGAGGCCGGGGTAAAGCAGCAGGAACCAGTTGGTTTCAACGACTGCGTACTGAATGCGCACGGTAACGCGGGGAGGGTTTTCACGTTATGCATTCCAGGTGCGGCTCGAGACAGCCGTTCCATCTGAAGCGGGATAGGATGAGGTTTTCCAGCCTTGAAAACCTGCGGAAACGTACAAAGGCTCCGTGTTAAGGTCGTTAGCGGTTATGTGTCTGTTTTCAGACCGATAATGGGTGCGGATCTTGGGATAGATAAAGGGATGGGATGGGATTGTGACAATGCCTTGAGCGTTACCGTAAGGGGAGCAGAGCCGCGAGGACCGTCGGCACCAAGCCCTACAGTGGCGATGTCCTTGGTCCTGCCATCGTTGTCTAGGTGCGATCTTGAGCTAAGGTCCATTTACTGAACATAATTGCGGGTCACAGACATGGACGTGGAGCACAACTCGCCGCTCGAATACGACAGAGGGGGAATGTGTGAGGCAGACTCGCAGCCTTGGAGCGTTTGGACGGAGCAACAAAGCAAAGCAATGTGCACTACGCAAACGGCTACACTTTGTACTGCTTAGAGCGTGAGCTTCGGAAGAAGCTGGTCGTTGACGTTGGTGTGCCGTGTCAGCGTCGGCAATTGGAGCCCAACAGCAGGGGGACAATACTGGATTAGCCACGACACAACTTACAGCAAAAGCGCTGGTTGCAATTCACATTGACTGCTACTTTTCACGGTATCACTCAAGCCGTGCGACTGCTCACCTACTCCGGACGTGGCCTACAGCCGGGTTGGATTATGCTGCTCGGCCTTACCTTCTCGGCGTCCTGGCGTCTAGGATAGGGTGGGCTTAGCTGTCAATGGTGGTAGCAACACGACAGGACGCGCTGCCCCAACTTCTCATGGACGCTGCACAGTGGCTCCGCGACTATATTACTGCCATCAGGAATGGCAGGTACGCGTTTTAGAATTGATTTTCTGTTGGGAGACCGTCTGCCTCAGGAAGGAACTTCAGAAATGCATAAGAGGGGGGCGCATTAGGCGCGATCAGTTTTGCAAGTCCCTGACCCGACCTTGCGACCTTCCTGGGACTTTCCCACAGGATCCACCCCTTCACAGCATTGGAGCGTAAAGCTCGATCGGCGACTCGGAATGAGCCATGGTAAGTAGAGGCAACAGCCAAAATATTTGTATTTCCAACTGGCTGAGGAATTAAGGCGGCGTTATCTTTATTCTCTAGGTGGTTTGCACGTCGTTGCGCTTCTGTAGTTGCTCCCGGAACGCAACACGCACGGCACCTCCCAAACACGTGTCACCCACGCGATCACCCGTCCGAATGGCCCGATGACAGGGGCCCCACAGGCACCATGCTGTCGGAGCTAGCAGAGCTGTCACATGAGCACGAGCAATGCCAGGTCATCTTTGTGAGTTTGACCAGGGGGTTGGGGCAGGGGGACGGGAGTGGTGGGGCAGCGCAGGTTTAGGCTATTCAGATGAAGACAGCAACAACGTATCATGGGCGATGACATGTTTTGGGCATCCCGAGTATGCCGTCCTGTGCATTGTTTGATAGCTTGGCTAAGGGATGCGTGCAAGAGGGCGGGTTCGGGCTGCTCATCCCCTTGGGGCTTCCATGGCAATGCGCCTGCCGCCTTCAGGCGGGTGATACCGGCATACCATTACGCGCGTTACTATGTTGAAAGCCTGGGCGTGTGTCGCACACCGTTCCACCTACAGGCCGTACTGGAATACCGCATACGAAGTCCAGAGCACAAATGGCGCTGCATCTACAAGGTACGCATGTGGGGCTTTCGGCTGGGAGTTATGGCTTGGTATCAGGATGGTCAGTGCCTTCGGTGATGGCTGCATGCACGGGAATGGGCGCGTATCGTAGGGCTGGCAAGGAGGGGAAGGGGGTGGCGAAGGGAGGACGGAAAGGCGAATGAAACGAATGGGGAAGGGGCAGTTACGCATCGGGAGATTGGCCACCGACCTGCAAATGACAGCAAGCCGTGGTGGGGCGGCGGCCGTGGTGGTGTTGGGGCTGGTGAGAGAGTCCCACCAAAAGGCGTGTGTGACCCTGAGCAGGCCACCCCGAATGCGCGTAGTGGGGCGCAGCAAGCGAAAGGGCACAAAGCAAACCCCGGGTGATGCTTGGACAAGCAGCAAAAGCAGCGTTGCTGCCACAGATATTTGTGGAATGCTACCCTACTCATTCTCCTCCCCCGTTCCCCTGTTGTGTATCCGGGTCTTCTCGCTCCCTCCCCACCCATGTTTCCGCTCTTAACCCTCCCACCCCGGCCCTCCCAGGCGCTCCAGGTGCTGGAGTACCTGCTCAAGCGGGGCAGCCCGCAATGTTGCGCAGCCGCGGGGGAGCTGGTGGTGCCGCTGGCAGCGCTGCAGAACTTCGCGTACATGGGACCAGACGGCCGGGACTATGGACTCAACGTGCGGCTGAGGTGCGGCCGACGCGGGGGGTTGGTATAAAAACCGTTTACACGTCAGGGGCAGGAAAGGTGGCGCATGGTTGTCGGATACCGATTTTGTGGGCGCATGCTGGAGCACTGGGACCGACTACCAGCAAACCGGTGGAGGCGGCTTGACGCGGGGGGGAGGGAAGGGTGCACAAGCGACCCGTTTACGCGGGAGGGGTTGGGCTAAGCAATTTGCTCGGCGGCTGGGACTGCGCAATTGGGTGGGGGAGGCGAGCAGGAGGGTAAAAACAAGATGGCGCACTTCCGACTAGGCGAGGCGGGTTGAGAAATGGTCGGAGAGGCCTATTGGGTGTCACGGGCCTTCCACCGCGCACCCCCCCCTCAACCCAGTTATCCAGCATGCATCTCAAAGCGCCTGTTCGAAACGGTTTTTTCTCGCATCCACGGGTGTTCCTCGAAACCCCTCAGGGCTGAGGCGGTCAAGGCGTTCATCCTGGACGCGGAGGGCCTGGCGCAGCATCGGGCCCAGCTGGCGGCACGGGGCGGCAACATGAAGTTTGCGGGGTACTCACGGCAGGACCTCGCGGGGGCGGCGACACCGCCGGCCAACGGTGGCGGCAGCGCCGCTGCTGGGCCGGGGCGGGCAGCGCCCGTTGACTGGGCGTTCAACAGCCCAAGCACGCCACCGCCGGTTAGCAGCGGCCTATCCGCAACAGCGGCGCAGGTGCGGATTGCAGGCGTCGTGCCCTACGGTGGCGTTCGGCTGCAGCCCTACTAATGTTTTCATCGGCGACCAGGGAGGGATGGGGGCCCCGCCGGCCCAGGCTTAGCATTTACCACCCTCCCCCCGCGGCTCCTTCCTCTAGTCGACCTTTGTCATCTCTTAGGTGCCGACAAACGGGTTTCCCGCCAATCACGATCCTCCCTCCTGGCACCCGCCTTCCCGCGCCACGCGCAGGTCGCGTCCACCAGCCGCCTCGGCCGGCCGGTGTCGTCCCCAACGCGCGGCGCCGGCGAGAGCAAGGGTGTGACGTTTGAGCAGAACAAGCGGCAGCTGGAGCAGCTGCGGCAGCTGACGATGCTCGAGGTAGGCGGCGGCAGCAGCTTTGGGATTAGGGCCGCTTGCGGCGGGGCCGGGTACTGGCGGGTGTGTGCCGTACGCCAAGGGCGCGAGTGGCAGCTTCTAGATCATCGTGTGGCAGCTTCTAGATTATCGTGTGGCAGCTCCTAGATCATCGTGTGGCAGCTTCTAGATCATCGTGTGGCAGCTTCCAGATCATCGTGTGGCAGCTTCTAGATCATCGTGTGGCAGTCGTGGCAGCCACACCACTGCCCTTACCGCAGCACGTCGACAACCTCAGCAACCTAGCCCCAGATCGCGTCCACAGCCTACTGCTGCTGGCCGCCAATGCGCCTTCCCCCTCGCTCCACCGCCGCCGCAATTCCTCTCACCCTTACCCACCGCACCCCTCTTTCTTCCCCCCCAAAACCACCTGATGCGCAACCAGGTCAACCGGACGTGTGCCGACTGTGCATCCTCCTCCGCCGCCGCCCGGCCCACCTGGGCCTCCATCAACCTGGGGGTGTTCATCTGCATGCGCTGCGCGGGGATACACCGGGGGCTGGGGGTGCACGTGTCCAAGGTGGGTCCGAGCGGGGCTAGGGTGGGTGGGGGGAGAGGCAGGGATTGGGACTGAATGTGGCGGCCTGAGTGCGGGGGCCTGAGCGAGGGCTAGGCGGGTGTTCACAGGGAACTTGGAAGCTTGGGCGGTGGTTTGGCCGGAACGGTGGAGGGGCAGGGAAGCTGGGAGGCGGGCAGGTCTGGACCAGCTGTCCGTATCAACTTCCAGACAGCGAAGCTGGGAGGCAGGTCTGGGTGTTGGTCATTGCCAGTCCGCATCGTGGCTTGTGTCTGGGTCGTCTTGGTTGGGTCTCCGCTGCTTCCCCGCCCGCCTGAAGCCCTTGTGCCTCCCCTCGCAACCCCCCCAGGTTCGCTCCACCACCCTGGATACCTGGCTACCGGAGCAGGTGGACACCATGGCCCGATTAGGCAACCGGAAGGTGAGCACACGGGGCCCCTGTTTGTACGACAAGGACCGGAGCGGGTGTTTCGATTTGCCTCGGGGAGGAGAGGGATATGGCGGGTAAGGAAGGGGGAGGGGGCCGAGGCGTGCAACTGCTGTCCTTAGCTGTCGCAACCTCCTGAGTGCGCGCTTCTCGTTGCAGCTGATGTTGTGGCTGGGGTCACCCGTCGTTTCGCCTCCGGCTAGGCACAACAACTCGCAACACCTCTTTCTCCCCGCCAGGCCAACGCGCACTTCGAGGCCGAGCTGGAGCCGTCCATGCGGCCCGTCCGGGACAACACCGCGGACCTAGAGCGCTTCGTCCGGCTCAAGGTGGGTGCGGCAGGCGGATAGCTAGACCGAGGAGTAGCTGGAGAAGGAGGGCTGCATAAGGGCTGGGGTGTATGGGCGGGGGCTGCGTTAGGCCCGGCTGAACGGCTGCGTAAGGCCCGGCTTACCGGCTGCGTAAGGCCCGGCTGAACGGCTGCGTAAGGCCCGGCTTACCGGCTGCGTAAGGCCCGGCTGAACGGCTGCGTAAGGCCCGGCTTACCGGCTGGCGGCCGCTTCTGCCGGCGGGAGGAGCACTGTCCCAACGACAGAGCTGCTGGTCTCCCCCGACAAAGTTAGCTTGCCGCCGCTACCCACCTCCACTTCCGACTCCCCCACCCTACTACGCCGCTACCCGTGCGATCATCCAGTATGCGGATAAGGTGTGGGCTGCCAAGGGGCCCTGGCCGCCCGAGGACGTCGCAGCGGCGGTGGCCAGCACCAGCGCCAGCGCCAGCGCAGCTGCCAGCAAAGCGAACGGCGCTGCTGCGCCGCAGCAGCAGCCCGCTCTGGTGGCAAGGGGCCGCGTGTCGGTGGCCGCACCCGCAGGGCCCCTGAGGAATCCCATCGTGGGGTCCACGGGCGGCGGCTTCGGCGACGCCCCTCCAGCCTGGCCCTCCTCCAGCGCCTCCCTGCCATCATCCGTCATGTCGCAGCCCAGCTGGGCGCAGCAGCAGGGGCAAGGGAGCCAAGCCAGTAAAGTGGGCTTTCGGAGCGCCGCCGGGGGAGCGCTGGTGCGGCTGCTGCCGCCACCGCCGCCTCCGGCGGTGTTGGGTGTCCACGGTGGGGCGGCTCCGCGCACGGCGGGGCTGTCGTCTTCGTCTGCGGACTTGCTGCTGCGGTTGGACTGCGACAGCGAGGAGGAGGACGGCGAGGAGGGCGGCAGCAGCGGCGGCGCGGCCGAGAGGCGAGGTGTAGCAGGTATGTATGTCGGTTGGTGTGAACCGACCTCTGCAACAAGGAGCCGGGAACTACCCAACCATACCGCACGGTTGCGTCTCGTGCAACACAACCTCTGCTCGTCCACACAACTTCTGCTCGTACATACAACCTCTGCTCGTAAACACAACTTCAGCTCGTACACACAACCTCTGCTCGTAACTTCAGCTCGGCAAAGTAGTGGAGTAGCAGTCCATTAGACCACCGCCCTGGGTCTCCGCTGTTGTAATATGTTGTGTCGAGCTGTGTGGTGGCCTAGAGCTCGGCTAGATCCACGAGCTGCGCTGCTGCCAAGGCGCTCTCTCCACTCCTCGCATTCTGTTGCAATGGCCTCGTGCTCGTCCTCACGCTTAGCTCCGGAACCCACCCACGTCCGTCCTGTCGTCTCGCCGTAGCCGCTTTAGCTTAGCCGCCAAAGGTCATATTACGACCTTCGGCTTTAGTATCCCCAACCCAGTTCTCCAGCATGCATATCCAGACGTCTGTTCTAAACGGTTTTTTTCGGGCATCCACGGGTCTTCCTCGAAACCCACGTGCGTCTTTGTGGCTGCAGGCGGCCCCAGCTCCGGAACCACCGCGCTCTGGGACCTGCTTGACCCCACCCTGGACGTGGAGACGTGGCTGGACCAGGTGGAGGGCTCGCAGCAGCAGCCCCGGAACCAGCGGCCCGGCTCCGAAACCACTCCAGCGGCGGCGCTGGTGACGCCCCCGTCCGGGTACGCGTCCGCCGGCGCGCCCGCCGCCTCGGTGACCACCACCCTGACCACCGCCGGCTCGTCGATGCTGGTCGGGGCGGAGTCAGTCATCGTGACGGCGGAGTTCCCGGTGTACGACCTCCTGACGCCGCTGCCGACAGGCGGCGGCGCGGCGCCGCCGCCGCCGCCCGCCGGCCAGGGTGCGGGCACCGGCCCGCGCCCATCACTGCCCTTCGCCTCTCCGCCGGTGCTGCTGTCCTCCCAGCCCCTGCAGCCGCAGCAGTACCACCACCACCCCTACCCCCACTCCGCCCCGCCGCGGCACTGCACCACGCAGCCCCTCAACGGCAGCGCCACCGCCAACGCGGCTGCCAACACGGCGGCGCCCAGCACCGCCACCGGCATTAGGACCACCTCCATGCGCGTCGCTGGCGTCGGCATGCGCGGGGGGGGGCCGGCCGCGGTGCAGCAGGCCACCACCACCGCCGCCTCGGCACTGGACCTAGACAACCTGCTCGCCATGCAGCTAGACAACCTGGGCAGCAGCCTCGCAGGGGGGCCCGGCCTCAAGGGTGTCGCGGCTGCGGGCGGCTGGCAGCCAGCTGCGGCCGTAGGCTCGGGGATGCTGGGCGGCGGCAACGGACTCCGCTAAGCTATTAGGCGGGGCAGTGTAGGAACGCATGTGGGCGTGTAAGGCACAGTATGGCGGGTTGACGTGAAGACCGGTTACACGACACAGTATGGCGGGGTGGGGCGGGGATGAGCAAGCGCCGCGGGTACTGGGGAGGGCAGCGGGGTGGCGGGTACGCGGGGGGCAGGAGCGCAGGGGGTATGGGTTTGGGTAAGCAGAGGAAAGAGCGTGTTGCGGCGCCCAGCCGGCAAGGTGGAGTGAGGTGGCGCCACCGCCTGGCGGCCAGCGCTGGGCAGCCCCAGCTTGGTCGGCGGGTGGCCAGAATAGAGGCGCGGCTGCTGCATTGTAGGGCTTGAGTGCTTATACCTGTAGTAGAGGCCACGCACACGCAGCGGCCGGCGCGGGCATTGCTTAACGGCGGTTTTGCCGTTGTTTGGTTGGTAGTCGTTACATTGCCTCCCCCATGATTTTTCTTGATTTTGAAAGGCGCCAAAGCTGACCAGGACACTTTGAGAACATGATAGTTGCGGACTTGCGAGTCGACAGCCATTGGGGTTTAGTTTGTCGGCGAGATTAAAGAGAGGGGACACGTGTTTAGCACGTGAGTTTCGGAGCCATGTCTTCGGGTCGCATCCGCTTGGAAAGAACGTTGCGCTGCTCATTGCACTTTGCAGTCGATCTTCTCCTTCAGCCTAGAAGCGTGTAGTCGCAATTGTTGGGAGGCAAACCGACTGGCTTTTGCGGTTGGGATCGGTAGTTCGGTAGTTGTGGCGGACCCGGGAGATTCCCATTAAGCCAGTCCTGCTGTGGTGCGTGCCGAGGGCGTCGTAATAGGGCAGCACAGGAGGGTGCGAATACAGCTTACGTAGGCGTCAAGGACAGGGTGTTGAGCGTCAGGCTGAACATAACCTTGGGTTAGTTAGTTATGGGCTTCGCTGCTCAACCTGCGTTGTGGGGGTGACGTGTAACTGACGCGATTGCGTTGTACAGGTGGCTGCAACTCGCAAGGGTCGCAACGTCCAGCGTCTAGACTTTTAATGGTTCAGACTGCCTGTGACCCTGCTCGCGCACACCGGAGTATCATGTCCAATAGATGCGTCATGTTACAGGTTCGATGTTAGTTGCCTTGTTGGCGATGCCGAGGCCGTTCCTGCGCACCTAGTAGGAACTGTTTCAGTGGGTTCCAGACCAAAAGGCAGAACCAGTGGGCACATCGCCTGCACCTATTGAGCTCAAACCCCTACTTAAGTTAAACCAGGTAAAACACACTGACAGCTGCTGATCGCTCAGCGACTAGTAACTTGGCCAAATATGGTTGCTACCGGTATGGTTGGCAGCGGGCCAAGAGAGAATAATCAATGTCGCGGAAACCAGATCGGTTGCGGACTCAGGGCGCAATACGGATTCGAGCGTGGTCGTGAAATTGCACCACCGAAAGTCATTGATAAACAGTTCATACGCCAACAGCAACAGCTAACAATTAACGGCGGACTAAAATCTGCATGTTGGTCAAGGAACTCCAAACGCCAACCTGCTGTATGGGGGCCTTCAATAGCAGGGAGCGGAGGCCCATCCCGTAAAATGGACCCCCGGACGCAAAGCCGCCCTCCAAAGATATGTGCGACGATTTTTAAATTAGTAAATGTACTTGCCCGTCCGCTTATAACTTAATTTCACGACTTCCGTTGAACAAAAACTCCAATCAAACGCCACCCAGCCATCACAGCGACCCAGACTCCGAACCATTACAGCCACTTCGAACCATTTCAGCACCCACAGAATATCCGACGCCGCCTTACAACAGCAGTTGGCGGTGCGAGAGGCCGTCACTCCCAGAGTCCTGGTGGATCGCATTCCCACGATGCGCGTAGCCTTCGTGATACCCGTATCCTCCGTGGCACCCATATCCTCCATATCCTCCGTAGCAGCCGTGGCCTTCGAATGCCCCTGGTGCTGAAGGCGGAGGGGCGCGACTGGGGCGTGGAGCAAGGCCTACGGGCACAGCGGGAGGGAGGGAACACCCGACCTCAGGCCATGAGAGGTGGGGCAGGGCGCGGCGCTGAGCCCTGCTATCGTCAACTTCGGGATTCCGAAAGTAACGCCGGTAAATAATTAAACGCGGTTTTCCCCTTCTAGCAAGTTCCTCCATGCCTTCCTCCGTGGCACCCCTTCCTCACCCTCATCTTCCCGGCATACTAGGACGACATCTGTGTCGTGATCGCAACTAGGCAGCAGAGCTCCGGTAACCTCCCCTCGACAGTCCCGCCAGAAGGATAAGGGTGGTGGTGGTGGTGGTGGTGTAGACGGGGCCCCGGAGTCAGGGTAGTTAGGGCGGCACGCCAGGAACTCAATGTGGATCTGATCGGGGGGCGGGGACAGCTCCGGGAACGCTGATGCGGGGAAGGCGGCAGCCCCTGTCCAGTCCAACCCAAGGTCGCGGCACACAGCCTGTGAAATAGGAGATGGATTACGATGGTCGGGGAGGGGGTTGGAGGGGTAGTTGTGGGCTGGGGTGGAAAGGGGTTGCGTTCCTAGGGTTCCTGCCCACCCACCCAGCATTCCTGCCCACCCACCCAGCAGCACCTGTGCGTGTTGGCGGGTGAAGTTGGGGTCGCACACGGTACCCCAGCCCCGCTCCAGGTCGGCAGCCATCAGTAACTCAAGCCGGCCGTAGTTGCTGCTGGCGCCCCCGGCCAGGCGCATGGCAGTGACGTGGGGAGCAACGCGGAGTGGGCGGTCTGCAGCAATGGAAGGGCCGACCACCGACATCAGCGGCAGATGCAGAGATGCAGGGAAGTGAGAGCCACCGCGTTGCGACTTCACGTCATACACGGACCCCACCCGTGCACGACACTAGCCGGTTGCTCCAAGTGGTGGACTGGCACTCCGCGCCCGGGGATGCGGGCAGGGGCTCCGAGACCTCCGCCTCGCAGAAGCTAATGTTTGGTGGTCGTCCTCCAGGTACGACGTCGCAATCGATGCTGGACAGTACAATTGGTGTTTTCAGCCGCTCCGAAGCCGGGGGCAGGGAGTTGTAGTCCCGGTTTTCCAGGTAAGTTACGTGCCCGTACGGCCGAGCGCCAGCCGTTATTTGGTTGCAAATAACGGCGGCGAATGCGGCGACCGAATCGTCACCGATGGCATCCGAATTGCTGCAGATGCTGCCCCAGACCCGGGTGTCTGTCCCCGGGTGCCGTACGCCGAATTGCACGCCGTACTGTTGTAACGGGTCATGTTGGCGGGGGAAGTGGCATGTGAGGGAACGGAAGGGACGGGTAACAGGTGTGTAGGAACGGGTAACATAGCAGGGGTGTAGGAACGGGTAACATAGCAAGGCCCGGAGAGCACGTGCTCACCACGTTGGGGAAGTAGACGGTGAACTCAATCTGCAAGTCGTTGCGGATGGCTGGGGGCGACCGAGGAGGCGGACATGGAGGCAGTGGGAATGACGGCCGTGAGTAGCTGTCTGCGGACAGAACAGGGCGGGAGGGAAGGACAGCCTGAGAGAGTGCATGCGGAAACAACAAGCGATGGCTGTGCTGTCATAGCGGACGGGGCTCAAGGGGCGATGCCAGCAGCAGCAGCAGCCGCAGCAGTAGCAGCAGCTTGTGAGGCTGCAGGCCACAGCGGAGGAGATAGTGAAGCGGAGTTTTGCGCGGGCTCTCAGGTGAAGAGAGGGAAACGATCACCGCACATCTGTTGTTGTAAGACACCCCTGTTGTAAGACACACCTGGGGCGTGTGCTATGTTTCGCGGCACTACTTACCCCTGCTGTTGACAGCCGTGTGGCCCCAGGCGGATCGTGCACAATCCGTAAACTGCGTCCATCCCCTCCTCCCCACAGCCATTTGCCCGGCCCCAGCCTAGCCCGGCCCCAGCCTAGCCCGGCCCCAGCCTAGCCCAGCCCAGCCCTGCGCCAACCCTGCCCTCGCACCATCGCATGTGACGACGGCATCCCGCTGGTGCCCGCGGCCCCTGCCTGGGCTGCATGCCCTGAGCGCCCCGCGCAGCTCCGAAACCCACTGCGGATCAAGGCTGGGGTGGCTGGCGCCACTCAGCAGCGCCCTCGCGTCGGAGAAGTTCCCCACAGCCGAGCATGAGAGGCCCCCCGGAGCTAGGACGCAGTCCCGCATGAAGATCAGGTGGATGGGCGTGTTGTCGCGGGGTGAGAGGCGCGGCGGACGGGTTTTGTAGTCGAACGATGCCGTACGGTACGGCAGGCCTTGGGACTTGCAGGCGTACTGCAGTGCGGGTGGTTAGGTCGGCCGATGTAGTTTTGGCGTGGGGAGGGAGGATGGGAGCAGGGCAGGCGCCCGTAAGGCCTAATTCGCGTACCGGATATGTATGGTTTCAGTGGTGGCACCAGGAGCTCAGCCAGCGGACGCCCACTCGTCCCTACCTTCGCTACGTCGTACGACACCCAGGAACGGCCGAGGCAGATGGTGCCCCAGCTGGGCTTCGCATGGTCCGGGGCACGGAGCAGCACCTGCAGCCGCCCGTGAGTCACCCTAGAGCCGTTGTCATACACCTCACGGCCCGTCTGGACGTCCACAATCCTGCAAGTGGAAGCGGCAGTGATGGCATTGCCGTACGGTCTTGTACCACACAGTGACTCACTGGGTTGCGCTGGGTTTTCGTCACCTCAATTATTACTTGAATACCTCGCGGTGACGCAGAACTCACCTCATGATGTAGTTCACGGCGGGAGACACATGAGGTGGAGGTGGCGAGGACCGTGGCTCCCAGATATCTGTGTGGGTGAGAAATCACTCAACGCGTCGAGGGCCGCCGAAGGGAGCTACAGGGAGGGAAGGACGCTTGGCCTCGCATTTGGTCACGTGGGCCGTAGACCACCAACCGCCTCACCGGCCCATTAACCGCCCAAACCGACCCACCTCGGCAGGCGACGCCTGTGGGCATGTAGTTGTCACGAAAGGGCACCACCGCCTTGGCCGCTACCATGCAATTGTCCATAAGGCCCGGCAGACTGACTATGTTGTCGCAGCCAAACACGGTTCCGGCGGTACGTGCGTTCGAGCACATGCCGTTCGTGAACAAACCCAGTAGCGAGGCGTTCATACTCCGGAGGACCCCCATCGGGGAGAACAGCTCGGGCGAAACTAGCGTGGCGGCCCGGGTTGGGAGGCCCAGCTGCGTGGGTCGGTGGGTCAGTGCACAGGATGCCGGGCGCCGGTAAGGAGTCGGGTCAAGGTAAGAGCGTTGGGATTTGTCCATGGGTTTACTAAGGACGGTGGTCTGCCGCAGAAGTGTGGGGTTTTGGGCAGAGGATGGGATGGGGTCCATCCTGAAATTGCGTGGCGCCGTACACTGCCGTACGCGTCACACACGCACCTGGCGGCAGACCAGCTTTGCCACGTCGAGGTCGGGCGGGAAGTCCGTCCCAGCGCCTGCGTTGAACTGGCCCTTCGGAACGCATAGGGCCCCCCAGGAGCCTGCCTCGTAGTCCCATGCCTGCACGATTCCAGATGCCCCATCGGAGCCGCCTGTCAGCCGCAGCATCGGAGGGCCCCGAAACGGTCGCGGAGGCGGCGGCAGAGACGCTTCTGGACGCCACGGGGGATTGGGCGCTGCGTGTCATGCCACGTCATCATGCCACGTCATCATGCCATGCCAGGGTTGGGCGGAGCAGCGCAAGGGGACGGAGGGGTAAGGCTGAGCAACGGGGGCCAGGGAGGGCTGGGTGTCGGGATAGCGGCGTGCAGGGAGGGCTGGGTGTCGGGATAGCGGCGTGTAGGGAGGGAGCAGTCAGGTTGCGGGTGTGAGGGCCGGTGGCAGGTGATGTGAGGACATCAGTACCAGGGCAGCGGAGGGTAGGGGGTTGACCTCCGGGCCGCTGCGGCTTGGCAAAGCAGCTGCCCAACACAGCGCGTCCTGCTAGTATCCGCAAATCCGAGGTAAAGGAGCTCGCAGCAACCTACGGCAGTCGAACTCACGGGCTGGGTTTGAAGGCGGGAAGTCCGTCCTATCCGGCGGGCGTTCATCACTCGGAGGTGGTTCCCAGTAGTCTGTTGCCTCGACATCGTTTGTTGGTTACGATGGGTTGGCGTCGAGCGGTGGCGCAACAGGACGGAGAGGGAGCCAACGCGGCGGCGGCCAATGGCGTGGGGATGGTCAGCCAAAGCGACATCCAGTTGCGGCGGTTGGCCGTTGCCCACATGGGCCCCAGGCTAGGTCCGCACGGTGCTCGGCATGAACGATGGTACAATGCAGAGCCGTACTTTGTACATTTCTTTGGAAAGAGTGAGTCATAGCTGTTGCTACGTCAGCCGACAGCCTCACCGTAAAATCCTTCTGGAGGCGGGAACGATATGAACTCGGCACCAGCCTCCGGTGGCGAGCCGGTCCAACCATCAACATTAACGCGTTCTTCACGAGGCATGCCATCTGCCTGTAGCCACCGCGGCCGGCAGCGGCGACAATGTAGTCATCAGAGGATCAGGCGGGGTCAGGCCCGGAGTATTCATACGGTCATACCCGCAAGTGGGGACGTACTATCACATCGGCCGTGTGCGGCCGTTGCCCCAGCGCTTCAGGGTAAGAAAACAACGTTCTGAAGACTCCTTGGGTAGGGCGTCAACGGCAAAGGAATCCGTGTAAAAATAGCCTCGACATGAAATACGACAGCACAATCAATCTCTCCTCAAACGCGGCCTAAGAAGACAGCTTACCCGTGCAGGTAGGTTCGTACTTAAAGCAATTATAGCTATACCGATGGCCGCAGTGACGCAGTGTTGGCCGCGCATCCCCGACGTGCGAGATGTGCGAGAAACCAGCAGCGCAAGGCTCAGCTCGTGCAAAGTGGCTGCTGGAGCCTATCAATCCTCCTATATAAGATGTTTTCCCAGTGTTGGCCATGCGATTTCAGGACTTGGATGCGTCGCGTAGGGTTAGGTAGTAAAATTCCTGAATACGCTCCTCATGACCACGTTTCATCGCAGCTACTCCGAAGTGCTGCTAGGAGCCATATGGTGCAATTTTATTGTTAGTTCAGCGTTGTCGCGAGGTACGCCGTGATCTCAGCGAGAATAGACTTACAATTCGTCCTGCCTGAAAATAACGCAGCTATCGATGATAAAATTATTTGTTGCCTGGTCGTCGGCATTGTAAAGGCTCACGTAAACGAGGCGTTGCTCGTCTCTTCGCCCACCTGCGTACGGCAACCGTCTACCTTAACGCCATCGGGAAAAATGCAGGCATGTAGTAATGATAAGGTGTTATATGCGTGCTGTATGGAGTTTACCCTGGAGACGATTCGCTTGGTTTGCATTTTGAAACGCTGCGTTTGGCAGTGCGTTCGCTCGGGGAGCTTTCCACGTCCCCGTGTAGCTTTTCAACACAATGGCATGGATACGCTCCGATTGACTCCTGGCATTACAAGTTCCAGGCGCACGCTCCCCGCACTTGCGCCCGCGATGACACTCCTACATCGGCGACCTCTTCGCTTTAATCCCCCAAAACGCCCCACCAAAATAATTGTTCAGGCCTTGACAATAAACATACGTGATGCACCTTTCGGCGGTGTGAGGCCGTTTTCTAAGTTGGACTCCTTCGCCCACCTTCTTGACGAAGGACTTGATCAACGGTGACTAATAAGGAAAGTTTGCGCTGACCTCTCCATACAGTTGCGACTAGCAAGTCTGCGAATGGAAAGTCTAGCGCTCAACAACCTTCTAGTTGCGTCGACACCTGCTGTACACGCTATACCTCACGAACAACCCCGGCGTTCCTCGGCGTGTATGCTTTGTACAAATCATCGATCATCGAAAACTCCGACTGATCATGATCATCGAATGATCATCGAAAACTCCGACTATATGACTGCTGCTACAGAAGCTGTACCCTAGCTCACGGTAATTAGGTGTGGCGTGGCACCCCGAATCGCCCCGAACCTACCACGGCATGCGCACGGCATAATCCTAGTGCTCAATCTCCAACCTATGTTGCTCCTATACCTCTAATGATCACAAAAGTGGCCCACAAAAGTCAGCACACTAGTACCCAGACACCTATAGATAAGCCGACCAATGTTCACATCATACCTGCTAATATTTTCTCGGCACGGAGCCCAGTGAGCACTGGGCTACTAGCACTACTAGCACTATTACCGCCGGCGAGGATGCCGTTAGATCCTCAACTACCAACTGATGTAACACATACGGCAGTGGAGCCAACTCTTCCAACATGTACCGTCATGGGCTGCTGCACGACCGAAGATGAAAGGCAGCACGCCACTGGGGCGTGTCAGAGCTGCCATGTGGGCACCCTCGACGTTCTGTCCACTCGAAACTATGCTTCGAGTAGCACCTAGCCCCCATTATTGCATTTTTTTAACCGCCAAGAGAAGCCCACCGCACTGAATACCTTAGCACATCCTGCTTGCAGCACGGCTAGGTGAGGCGGCAGGCTTAGGTGAAGCCGACACCCCTTGTCATGGGCTGACCACACGTGCCGTAAGCTCCCCAAATCGGTAGCGAGTCCAGGGAGTCTACTGGCGATGAGTAGACGGCAGCGGCTCACCGTAGGATCCGTAGCCACCATATGGTCCAGATGGAGGCGGGTTGTACGCCGGAGGTACCAGATAACTGCCGTACGGTGGCGGCATCCCATACGCCGGCGGGGCCCCGTACGCGGGTGGCGGGATTCCGTACATGGGGGGTGGGGCTGCGGCGGGTTCCAGGGCGGGTGGTCGGAGAGGAGTCACCGTGTCAGCGTGGTCACTTGGAGGCAGTAGGAGCTTGCCCACACCAACATGACGGAATCCAACAGGCGAGCAGATCAGCGGCGCTCTGCGGAACAACAACAACGACCCATAATAGTATAATAACAACGACCCATAACATAGTATAATAACAACGACCCATAATAGTATACTCATACTGCGGAAACTCGCACCACGTGACCCCTTAGGGGGCGCGCGAGCGTCGGTGCATGGGGCCAGATGGGAGCTGCTTGCTGTTGCCGGTCGTCTAGATGGGAGTTCAGGAGGATGGAATGGCGGTGTCGTCTGGTACGTGGAGGAGGAGCTCCCGCATCGCCCGGGAACTTTCGGCACCGGTCGGATCCCATCCAGCTCGCAGCAATCTGGTTCACACCTTCGCTCGCCGCGGCCATACTGGCTCGTCACGGTGGCTTTGCAGAGTGCCTGCGCTGAGTATCCTGTGGCTGTCCAGCTAGCCTGGTGGTCACCCACGCCCTTCGTTGCGAGGTATCAACTTCGCCAATGATGGCCTCTCAGCGGCGGCTTCGGTCGTCGCTCTACCTGATCAGTCCTGCAGGGCTGTATCCTACTTTGTGGTCTTCTTTCAGCATTTCTCTGGACTCTGGTAGCTTTCGCCGACACAGCTTCGTCGGCTCTGGTGTCTCTCGCGCATGCCGCAGCCGGTGCCAGTACGCAGCCTACGCAAGTCCTGCAAAGCTACCTGGCGTTGCATACTGAAGTGGTTTCCGTATTGCAGGCGAAGGTTGCGCCACGGCTCAGTCATTCGGGCGTGTTGCCGGTCTGCCTTTTTCTAGAGACTGCTGTTGGTGTTGACCTCAACTGGTTGATGGTATTAAGTACCATTGTTTCTTCCCGTCTCGCTATGGGCATCGGCCTGTTTCGGGTGTGGGACGTTTTCGGGATCTTGGGGGGGGAGTTATCCGATTGTGTTGCCGAGGCGTGCTGCTGTCTCTCCATTCGGGGGTCTGCTTGGGATGCATGGGCCATGTGCAGGGGAGCCATCAGCGCAACCTCCCCCTGTGTATTGGTGCTTGCTGTTTCCTCTGGGCTCTCGGTTGTGAGGCTCTGGGTGGTTTGTCTTTCGGAACCGTCGGTTTTCTCTGCTTTCCTTGTCTTTTTCAGTGTCAGGCGATGCGCCCGATGGCTCTACCTTTTCAGGTCTGGAGCCCACTGTAACGATTACAACAACAACGACAATGAGCAAGGTGGTGCTCTCATCTCATTCCAGTCGATGCGGTATCCGGTTACGGACTCGTTCTGAACGTAAGCGATGTTCCCATCGAACACTTTGAGTACATACTGAAAGCGCTTCTATTGCTGTGCCGCTATCCTGTCAGCCGGCCGCGACACACCATTAGGCACAGTGGCTGGAGCAGGGGACGTCTGGGCCGAAGGGGAGGGGGAAGGCGAGGGCGAAGGCGAGGGAACGCCACCTGTCGGCGGAAGGGCACGAGTCGTAGTAGTAACTGTTATAATGGGGGCCCCAGTGGGCCCCAGACCAGAATGTAGAGCCATCGGACGCATCGCCTGACACTGAAAGAGGCGCAGGAAGAGACGAGTCGTGGCGGTGACGTTGCTGCCAAGGAAAACGTTCAATACGGCCAGTATGGAAGACGGACTTTACCCTCTAGCACTGTCGGTCAATCACATGCGTGTGTACGAATGATTCGCCTGAGCAATCAGCCACACTGTCCCAATCCTGTCCGTACACGCACCCGGGCACCGGACAGCCGCCGGTAGGAAGTTGCCACGCAAGTTGTACGACAGAGCCAGCGCCATGCACGAGCGCCAGACGTGCGGCGCCACAGCGACGCCGCGGCATTGTGAGGCGCAGGTCGGCCCCAAGGCCGCGTCCGTACAGGGTTCAGCGCGGGCTGTGACGATCATGCGCGCCTCCATGTTGAAGGACCGCAGGGCGTAATTCACCTGGCGTTGGTCCAGGAGGGCGCGACCGTCGGTGGGCGGGTGGGTGGGCGTGGCTACTACGAGCCAGCAGCCGTAACGGAAGTGCGTAGAGGATGATGCTGAGGCTGCCTCGCATGTGATACACGAACATGAGGTAGCTGCGAGTACAGTATGGAAGCTGGCACGTGACGTGGATCTGGTATGCAGCTCTCAAGGCGAGTTTGGGCAATTGATGATCAACAAACGTCCGCGTCGGGCGATGGCTCCACCTTTCTTGGGAAAGGTCTGGAGCCCACTGCTACTGAAAAGGGCCCGGCTGCTGACCTGCTTAGGGTGCAGCAGGTGGGCGTCGTCAGTAGGGAGACCCAGCTGGCCACAGATCAGCTTGGCGATGCCGAAGTCAAGGAACCTTCCAAGCTGTGCGTCGTACCACCTGTATGGCACGCAGAAGGCCCCCCAGGGGCCGAGCTCCTCGTCCTGCACTTGGACGATGCCTGAGTCGGCGCTGTTGCCGGCAACCAGCCGCAGTCTTAAGGGGCAGGGTAGCGACGCTGGGGGGGGAGGGTGTTCAAGGAAGACCCGTGGGGGGGGGTGCCCGGGGGCTCAGTCCAGCAATGGGTGGGGTGCCTGGGATGGGACGAATTGGCAAAAAATAGCAGGACTATTGGACTGGGGACTCGTCCGATGCAACCGCGGGTTTCAGCGATGACACTATGGTCTGGAACCCACTGTAACCGTTACAACAACTATACCGATTACCGCCTATTGCGGCATGCGGCCCTTGTGACCTTGGCTTAGGTACTCTGAGGAGCACCGGTAGTGGCTAGGAGGGGTTCGATCGAGAGACTGCATAACCGCACCTGCAGGTTTTGGTTCCGGTGGCCACGCAGCAGTAGTAGCGGGGGGCGGGTCGACCTGCTGTGGGGAAGGGAGGGTTAGAGCCTGCTGGGATCAGGCCAGTCGCTACGAGGAGAGAACAGAGGAGTAGAACACGTCATACATACTTGGTCCTCTGGCGGAGGGAAACCCAACATGTCGTACGGTGGCGGTAGCGTGTCGTACGGCGACGATGCTGGGGTCGGCGGCGGCGATTTTGCCGTCACTGCCGTCGGCGGCAGTAGCTGCGTCATGTCGGGCGGCGCATCATCCGGCGGCGGGCCGTACGACGAAAGCTGCTCGTCCAGCAGCTGTTCAGCAGTTCAGGTAGGTACTTAGTACGGAAGGGGTCAAGCCGGAAAGGAGCGCCGCTGCCCGCGGCGTGGCAATTCGGCTTATTAGGGCACATGCTGGGGCCCACTGCTCGGAGCCCACTGCAAACATCTACGGTGCTACTTCTTACCGCGGATGGAGGTGGCGGCTTTATCCTGGAGGTGGCGAGCCACATCGGTGACCGTAGCTTGTCCTGCATCAAAGGGGACGGAGGTTCCAGCGTAAATAATACCTAAAACCAGTCACAGCAAGGCCTGTGGCAAGCGGCGCGGCGCAGCGGAAACTGGACACCATAACTGTGGACGAGGCTGTGCGTGGGCGAAGGCATGAGTGCGCATCTCGACCGCGCTGGTAAGCATGCGACTTCAGGGTTGCAACAGTCGCTACTACCGGCGCTTGAGTGCCGAAAGGCAGGTTCGATCACGTAGCGCTGCGCGCTGCTGGCTTCCTCCCAGGTATTTAAAGCGTGGAGACCGACTTACATTTTGTTTTGCCACTGCAGTTGCCAGGAAGGATATGGCAGCAAGCAGGAACGCCAGTGCTTCGGGCAGAGATAAACCCGAGCCTCGGGAGCGTCTTCTTGGAAAGTATTTTGGCATTCGGCCCATTGCAGGGATTTCACCCTCCAGCAGCGGCGCTTGTGATGTTGGTGGTGCTCGTCGGGCAGTTGGTGACCCCAACGCTGGCGACCGCCTGGCTCGTCTTTCGGGAGATGGCACAGTGTGTATATTACTGTGACAGCTCCGGGACAGCGGCGGCGCGGCGTTGCGTTGTCACCGTCGACGATCGGCGGGTTTTGACAGCTTTAGGTTCTAGCCGCGGTGGCGTACAGACTGGATCGTGTACGACACGTCAGGTATTGCGCATGACACGTCAGGTATTGCGCATATCTACTGGCTCCTCGCCGTCCGAAACTCTGATCCGAATGATCCGAGCTGGGGGCTCGCTTGCAATCGCCAGCGGTCTTTAACGAACGAGTCCTTCAGCCAAGGCCGCGCGGCGATTTGGTACCTTTTGAGGGCTGGTAATAACAGCGCGACGTGTGCCTTTCGAGTGGGCCGTGCTTTTTTCATCCGTTCATTTCAGGTTTGCCCAGCACGCAGTGCGTCGGGCAGGGCCGCGATGACGGGTCTGGCTTCCGCCGTCTTCCGCTGTCTTCCGTGTTGCAGTTCGCAAGCGAGTTGCCAACCTATCCAAACGGCAACAGAAATCTTCTCATGGACTCCGCCAGCAAGCGACAGAGCACCCGACCCTTGCTTCATCAGAAGGACGCGTTTCGGCTCTGCGTTGCACCTCACTTTCCTACGGAGACGTAGTCAGAATCTCGGCCCCGCGCGAAGCCGCGTCTTTAAATACCGGAACATTGTCTCCTCTGAAGGAAAACCACAAATCGTCTCGGCTGATGTATAGGTGTGCTGTGCCTCTGTATGAATGTAGTGCCTCGCGGTGCGCGGCAACCTAGAGCTACCAGACGCATGTGATGTACGGGAAAGTAACCAACTTAGGACACCAGCGTGTGTGTGACCATTTCGTGACCACCTTACTTCTTGATACCTATTGAGTCCATAATTTTGTCTACATTTTTTCTCATAAGCAACACGCGGACGTGCTTCGGGCTGGCACGCCTCGTGTACGGGCAGGGTACGCAATTGAAGTCCTAAGAATATGCCGAGGACGACGGCCTGAGTTCTCCAAGCATTACTACGCATCGCGCTCTGAGGGCGAATCTGGTGGGCCAGCAGGGCGCGAAATGTCCAACCAGTTGGCGGACCTTCTGGTAGAGGGCACAGTAGTCGGCACGCCCTACCGGAAGCTACTCTGTTATGATCTGACAAGCATTAATAGTCTTTCATGTCTCAAAGCGCAAGTCTTGAACGACCTGAAAGCTGCTGGAGCACCTCTCGACAGCGATTGCGAGGTAGTCCTTCGCAATTACCATCTCTCAGATTATGAACATACGTCCATTAATTCGGAGGGCGCGAAAAGCTGCGCTTTGAGTGATCAGGGCTCCGTGGGGTCCGGTCCCAGGCGACATAGCCGCCTGCTCGCAGCAGCGCCCAGCCCCCGCGTGCCTGTTGGACCAGCCGACGACGGCCAACAAGCCATGAACGCGATCGCGTCCCGTCAGCTCTACGATCGCGCTTGCGGCGGAGGTTCTGTCCTGCCGCTCGAGGCGCGAGTAAAGCCTTTGGCGCCCAGCCCTGCCGACGGGGCGGCGGCCTCCGGGCCTTTGGCGGCTGGGGCTCAGACAACTGGGGCTCAGACGAGTGCGCCGGCCCCGTGCCGAACTGCTGACTCGCAGCCCTTCGACATCACGGTGCGGGATTTCCGAGGCCGGAGCCACACCGTCCGGGTGTGCGGCGGCACCAGCGTGGGCGCCCTCAAGCAGGGTATAGCTGGGGCGCTTGGGTGCAGCGGTGAGTGTCTGCGGGGTCACAAGGGTCCCTGAGGGACGCGGGTAAGAGTCGGCCGTGGTACTCACGCCGTCTTCCTCGAGGCCTGCCGAATGCGGTAGCTCACTGATAGTTCACTGGTAGCGTACTGATCCTTTGCCAGTCCGCTTGACGGCGACGGGTTACGACATTGCTCTGCGTATGACGGCAGCACGTCACCCTATCACAGCCTGCGGTAACCGCTCCCCTCTGACGCTGTTCTCCACTCCATCGATGGAACTGTCGCCTCACCCTCACCCTCACCCTCACCCTCACCCTCACCCTCACCCTCACCCTCACCCTCACCCTCACCCTCACCCTCACCCTCACCCTCACCCTCACCCTCACCCTCACCCTCACCCTCACCCTCACCCTCACCCTCACCCTCACCCTCACCCTCACCCTCACCCTCACCCTCACCCTCACCCTCACCCTCACCCTCACCCTCACCCTCACCCTCACCCTCACCCTCACCCTCACCCTCACCCTCACCCTCACCCTCACCCTCACCCTCACCCTCACCCTCACCCTCACCCTCACCCTCACCCTCACCCTCACCCTCACCCTCACCCTCACCCTCACCCTCACCCTCACCCTCACCCTCGCGCTCGTCCTCTCCCCCAACCTGCAGTGGTGAGTCATTGGCGCCTATTCCACGCGGGGCGGCCTCTAACTGACGACTTGGATCTGGCTGACTACAACGTAACCGCCGGCAGCGTGATCGACGTCCAGATGACGTCGCAGCAGACCAGCCTCCTGCCGGCGGCCCCCAACGCCACCGCCGGCGGCAAGGAAGCGAGCGGTGGTCCGAGGACCAGCAACAGCGGTGGCATCGGTGCCAGCGTCCTGGTCAGCCCCGGGGACCGGAGCCCCGGCAGCCACCTAATGGTCCAGGTGCGGACGGATGACTGCGCAGACGAGCACGCCCCGATGAATGGACTGTCAGGCGTGTGCGGAAGAGGGGCGACCGCTGGTGCAGTTTGCTCCAGGGACGGCATTTTGCATCCTCCGCGGCGCCGTGCGCCCTTGCCGCACGCTCGTCCACCGCAGACCCTGCATCCCCGCCCGTCCACCTTTGCAGTCGCCAACCCCTGCCGCTACCGCCGCCCTTCCTGTCGCGTCTGTCGTACAGGTTCTCCTGCCGTGCGGCCGCGTGGTGAACGTGCCCCGCTCCGGGTCGGAGGAGGTGGCTGTGTTTTTCAGCAGGGTGTTGGAGGCCCAGAAGGCCCTTCTGGTGCCTGCGCCGGCCGGCGCAGAAAGCGCAGCGGCGGGAGGAGCAGCGACAGCGGTTCCGACCGCTGCGTTCGATCCCGCACTGAGGAGCAGAGTGTCCGCGAGGGCAGCAGGGGCAACTGGCCCTCCGCCGCCAATGGAGTTGTTCGTGCCAGGGCAGGCGTGCAGCGCCGGCGTGGCTGCCCGCCGCAACGCAAGGTGAGCTGGGGCGGGGGCGGTATTGCAGGTGCCGTGCCATGCATCTGCACTCGGGAGTGGTATGTGAGCAAGGTTCAGGATTGTATCGTGTTAGTTTCTGTGCCCCTGCATGAGCGCACCTGCATTGGCGTCGGACTACGCATTGAATCGGGCGCTAAGCGGGTGGGCGAATTTGTCTAACGCATGAACCCAAACCCAACCACTGAATATGATGCACAGGGACCTGAAGGGGGTCATTGGGCACAAGCTGCTAGCTATCCTGCTGGCGGCCGCAGCGGTGGTCATGGCGATGGCTGTTCTGTAACTGATGGACGGTATGGAGCGGGAAGCAAGTCCGGCCCAATAGACGCAGGACCATTACAGTAGTCCGATGCTGCTCTTTTTGTTTTTTTCCGGAGGTCAGCGGGGTTGCAGGGGATGAGGCACGCTCCGTGATCAAACCACGGCTGCTTGGCGGCCCAACAACAGATGATCTTGCTGGGCTGATTGGCAACCACTGGCATTGCATGAAGAGTGAGACGAATCAAGTGTTTTAGCCTCAACATTGCGGCACCTTGCATTAGCCGTCTCTTTGCCAGCGTTGTCCAGTGTTTGCTCTTTGTTCGTGACAGCTGCACATGGGACCACCCCCGTTAGGGCTGCAGCCCCTCCTTGGACGGCGTTACAAGGGTCAAGATCCGTGCGCTCATCTTCGCAGCCTCCCAATTTTCTTTCCACCTATTTGTTTCATGCAACATCATCGTGGGCTTGGCCATTCCAGCCTCATGCTGCTTTTTGTGTTAGCGCCATGCCAGGTTTCCGGAGCTCTGTAAAGCTCTGTGGTGCTGGTGTGCACAGCGGCTGCGATGAACGGTGTGCATGGCTGCGGCGATCGCAACGCGGGAGGGCGCTGGGCGGTGCTCCGCATCGCGCTGACGCCAGGATATTAATATTGATGTGCGGTTGGTGCTTCATCGCGAACAGCGTTTAGGTCATCACAAAAACAGATCATAATGGGTGGGACCCTAAACCCTAATGGCTTATAAGGGAGGTCTATGACGCCGTGTCAGCCGGCCAAAATGCACGGGGCTGCGCCGTCCAGTAGACTAGGTGGCGGGTAATTATGGTTCTTCCGTCAATCCCTGTGGAGGAATTCTGGGTGGCAACTACAGACGCCGAAGCGGCACTTGGTGTTGGCCGTGAGCGCTGCAGTCGATGGCTAAGGGAAGCGCCTCCACGCTCGCAAGCTGCAGGGAAACGTTGGGACTGCCGACAGCTTTTCGGTGAGGTTTCGGGGAGTCCATGTGAATGGAGGCCCATTGGCGCCGATTGGCGGGCGGCTGCTCCAGCTGATGCGGCGAGGCGGAAGGAAAGCGAATGCTAGTGCGTGATCAACGGTGTGTTGTACGGTTATGAGAACAGGCAGGAATGCACGCTTTGCTGGCGACGCGAGCGGGGACCGAGAGACGGCACCCGTATGGGGCCCGGGAGACGATCGCAGCGCTGGCTGTTCTAGCCTGTTGTAGTAGCACTTTTTGCAGCTGGCCAAATGGCAAACCCCAAAGGCTGCTGTGGTGAAGACCGCAGCAGGCCCTCCTTCCAAGAAGGAGCGTTCGTCAAGGCAGCTCGGTTGGTTGGGCACATTGTGGCCTATCGGGTTGAACTGTGCTTCGACAGGACGTGTTTATACCGCTGCGTCAGCGGCTGTAGGAGTTATGGTTGCCAGAGGATACCGCGTCGTACTATACCGCATGGTAGGCTTTAAAGCTGATTACTACATACTAGTACTAGTTACAATGGGCTCCACGTGTAACTATCTGACGGAAGTGGGCTGGTAGCGGTATGTCTTGGCTGTGGCTGTCTGTTCAAGTTGGCACGGCCCTATTCGGTAACCGCCCGTCGCAGCCACTCCTCAGTTTCCGCGACCTTCCGCGGCGGAAGGCCGGAAGTTCCGCCCTTCCCACACACCGTTAAGCAGCCATAGCTGCGGAGTTGCCTTCGTGGCGGACACAAAGCAGCCAGCTCCCCCTCAGGCAAGATAATCTTCTTACAAAACAGAGAGCTCGATACTAGTTTTTCATTTTGCTTCAGTCATCAGTTCGAAGGCGATTGCCGGAGATCAACATGGAAATTACCTCGTGGGCGTCTTGCACGATCCCGCGTTTGTCCTCAGCATCGCCTTTCAGGCGCGCGGCCCGGGGCTTGATCGCTCCACCTGACTGCCGGCCGCAACGTCCAGGCATGTGCTCTACGAAGTCTTTTAATCGTCGCGGCCCTAAGAAGCCTCGTCGCAGCTATGGCAGCAGTGATATACACCCCTTCGCAATCGAGTAGCAATACACACAAGCAGCAACCACCCTCATGCGCTGAAGGCGAGCACGGGAAACGGTGGTGCGGGTGCACAGCAGCAGCTCCGGCCTGCCGCTATGTACAACTTGCACCTGTGATCTCCGCTCTCGCTGCGCCTCCCGTCACCCAACAAAAACTCATGTCACCCAACCGATGAACGCGCTTCTGCGCCGACAGAGCGCCTAAGGCTTCATGTGCGCTGCAAGCACAGCCAGAAGTCCTGGGAGAACGTACTAATATCACCAGGCCTACTACAGCCACCTCATACGTACATGTCACATCTCCCGTGAGCAGCCCTCATCAGGCTTCGCAGGCCTCCCTGGCTGCAAAGCCGGCACACACATTCCAGACCCTGCGGTGCGCCTAATATGCACGCCCCAAGAGTGGAGGTAGGGAGGTTGACGAGGCCAGCAGCTCGTACGGCGCATGAACGCAGCCGTCCGCCAAGCACGACGAGCGCGCGCAGCGCACCACGCCGTGGACCAGCAGGGCCGGCTGGCTGGCCCGGGACACCCCATCCTCACGCCACGCGTCACACCAAGCTCAGGGCTCTGGTCTCCACGCCTGTGCCAACACTGCAGCCTGGGAAAAAGCGGAGGAGGGGGGCAGCCTCCGCAGCGCCGGCCATCCCACTCCGCAACTCCGCTGGGTCACCACCGACGCTGTCAGGTCCATCCAATACATGCTTGGCGTCAAACGTTCTGCCCTTGTGAAATAAAATGACTTCGTTGCGCGTGTTCCAGTGCAACAAGCTATTTATATAGTCAGGTGCAAACCCCACCATGCTTGCTGTGTTGTTGCAATGTCCATGGTCTACACTAACGCCTTGCCTGATGCGTTGGACACAATCCCACCACCACAAACTGACAGCTACGCCCACTGGGCCCGCGCTAAGCCAACGGAGCAGCCACGCAGACGGCAAACGATAACAGGCGACAGCAAGTCGGCGGGCCGTCGTGTTATGTGCCTGGGCCCGAGTAGGAAGTTCGGCGGTTGAAGTGTTCACGTAATTTCTGTATCTTCTCCATGTTCGCCGCCGACAACCCCGTGAAGTTCGTGAAGGAGAAGTTGCCGAAGGGGTCGTGCTCGGTGGTGAGCTCCCGAGTGTCCTCACCGCTGCCGGCTGGCGAGCGCCCCTCATCATGCCGCGGCTCCTCCTCCTCTTCCTCCTCCTCGAGCTCCTCCTCAAACTCTTCCTCCTCGACGTCCTCATAGCCGTACCCGTCAGCTCCGTAAGGCCCTACCTCGGTACCGTCACCGGCCGCGCCCGAAATGGTCCCGCAGCCGGCTGTGCCTACTGACCCGGGGGACGGCCGCTCCGACATGGTGCCCATGCCCGCGGATCCGGACCCGCTGGCCCTGGGGCCGCTGCCGCTATGGCGCGCGCCGCAGCCGCTATTACGAGCCCCGCTGCCACTGTTACGCGCTCCGCTGCCGCTGTTGCGCGCGCCACTCCCGCTGTTGCGCGCCCCGCTGCCGCTGTTGCGCAGTGCGCCCAGCGGCCCGCCACAAGAGCTGTTGCCCACGCTGTTGCGCGGGTGGAGAGGGTTCATAAGGCCCGACACGAGGCCCTGGTTGGCGCTGCTGCGGCCGTACGAGACGCCGTGCGGCACGGGGATGCCGCTGTCCGGCCCCCCGCAGTGCGCGTGGCAGGGGCTGTTGCACAGGCGAGTCACGTCGGGCATGGAGTCTGCAGCGCAGGGTGAGCATGGGAGGTTGACTGTCATTGCGAGAAATGCGGGTGGGCCTTCACACACATGAGGGCATCACGTTACGTTGCTAGCACCCTGCCAAGGCTGCCGGCGGCTGCCCGACCGCGCGCCAACCTACTAGCGTACATCTCGCCACCGGCTTACGCGCCCGGCTGCCACGCTCAGACCCTAAATGCCACCTACACCCCTGGAACAGCCACCAGCAGCGAACCGTCACCGCCGGCGCCCTATGGCGCCCCGTAACCTCTCTGCCGACCTGCCTCATCGCCAACCGGCAGCTGCCCACCTGAGTTCGTGTTCCCTGCGGCTGCATTGCCGGTGTAGCTCGTGCGGCTCATGTGGGAGGAGCCGTGGCTGTTGCTGGAGCCCACGCTGCGCATTCCGGAGCCCTCACGATGATGCTGGTCCTTCAGCCGATCCACCTGAGGGTTGGCGCGGGCGCAGCCGGGCGTGGGGGGAAGAGCGGGGCGCGCATGTTGGTTTGAACCCGATGCCGGGGAAAGGATAGGCCGCCCGCCACACGTGGCGAGACGGCCGTTTTGTCACCGTCATCGCCTTTGACAAGGCACGTCAACAACACCACGCCAGGGTCCCAGCGGCGGCCCGTGTGCGGGTGCTGCCCGGGATGTGCGTCCGGTCCAACTTGGCCCAAACCGAGGCAGCCCGCGCAACGCCTAAACTCGCTTCACACGCTCCCTCCCCGATAGCCCAACAGGCCCCGTCCCCTACTCCTGAGCTGACACGGCCCACCTCACAAGGCCAAACCAACCAACCTCGCCCCCTGCGCCTCCGCCTCTCCCGTCCCGTCCCCTCCGCACCTGCGTCCGCCCCACCACCGGGCCGCTGGAAGGCCCGCTGCCCGACATGCCGGCCGGGCTGCTGTTGGGGCCCGCCTGCGCGCTGGTCCGCTCGCCGCCGAGCTGCCCGCTGCTGCGCAGCTTGTCCAGGTCCTCAGCCATGGAGCGCTGCGAGACGTGCTTGGACTCAAAGTACGACGTGTCCGTCTCATCCTCCACCGCGGGAATGAAGGCAGCCTTGTTGCGGACCAGGCTCGTCCAGTCGAGTCCCTCGAACCACTGGTGCAGCTTCACCTCACCAGCGCCTCTGAGGGTCGGTCGAGTGGTGTTGCGTTGCGGGGACAGTGATTATGATGATGGTTTTATAACAGGATGCGGGGGTCTGGGCGGCGTGCGATGAGGGATGCTGGGCGGGCCACTAGCAAGGGCCGGGTCCCGGCGCTGCCCGTAGGGCCTCTGCATCGCCAAGTGACACTCGCTTCAAGGCCGCTGATTGCGTGGCTGCGGTGAGGCGCTGAGTACCTAACCACACGGCCACGACCGGCCTAGACCCCACCCCGCCACGGCGCTCAGGGCCGGCCGCCCCCTGTGTGCACGTCCCCAGCGACCGCGCTAGCCGTCCCTGTAACCCCAGCCCCTCTGCACCTGTGTCCCAGCCGCTTGAGGGGGTTGGGATGCAGCAGCTTGTCGACCAGATCGCGGCACTCGCACGACATGTCGTCCTCGTCGGGCCACGTAATGCGGCGGTCGAGGATGTTGTCGAAGATCTCCTCGGGCGCCTCGGCGTTGAAGGGCGGGGTGCCTGGGTGGGGGAACAGAACAGGACAGAACAGCGGCGGTGGCGGCACAGTAATGAGGACACGGACAAGGCGCAGCTGAAGGCAAGCAGCGGCCGAATCGTAAAGCCGCAGCTCAGGAGCACGAACGGCGGTGCTCAGGTCACACGTGCTTCCTGGGCCGTGCATCCATGGTTTGAATCACCCGCGTGCCGGGGCCTTCCGCTTCCCTCCATATGGACCACCCACCAGCCCCAACTGCAGTCCGTACCTGTGACAAACTCGTACAGGATTGCCCCCAGCGCCCACCAATCCACCTCGGGCCCGTGCCCGGTGCCAAGAAGCAGCTCCGGAGCCAAGTAGTCGGGGGTGCCCACGGCGCGCCGGCACTCGTGCTCGGGAGCCACGATTCGCTGCAAAGGGGCGGACCAATGATTGCATCAGTCATGGGTTTAGGATCGCCATGACGGGGTGCATTACACGAGCAGGCGGCCGGCCACAGCTCTCGGTACCCAAGTCCCCTGCTCCTCGTTCGTACCTGGTGCTGCCCAAGAGGCCTCGGCGGCAGCCCAAGAGACGAAGCCGCGGCCCCCAACGCCTGGCCCGGCACACTGGTGCGGCCGTTCCCCGGCCCGCCCAGCAAGCCGCCGTCTTGCGAGTTGGAGGACGTGGGGCCCTCGTCCACCTTGGAGGCGTCCATTGGCTCACCGCCGCCGCCGCCGACACCGCCGCCCGGGAATTCACTGCAGACACGCGGCGGGAGAGGGGGGGACACCAGGATTGGACTAGAATAACCTTACCCCCCAGCGGAAATCCCACCATCAGCAAAGCCAGCAGCCGGAGAGGAGAGCAGCCATGTCATTAGGGCGTCTGCAATGGTATCCGGAAGCGTGTAAGGTGGGCGGGCCTGCATAAAAACAGCGGCCCGCCAAAGTGTGCCGTAATGCCATGTGCCCTGGTACAGATGCACTGTGCGAGCATGTCCTTTCTGGTGCGCGCCGCCCACCCCCGGGGGTTGCAGCCTCACCCGTTGGCGTCAGGAGTGGTGCCCCACGTCGCCTCGGTCTCATGCTCCGGCCCGTCTGTGTCCATGGGCTGCGGCCCGTTGAGGTTGTCCGTGCGGTCAATGACGCCCACACAGCTCAGCCCGAAGTCCGTCAGCTTTACGTGGCCCTGCGTCGCGGGGCGTTCCAGCAGCCAACACAAACATCAAGTCGACCGCTCAGGAATAGCACACCAAGGTAGGCGAGTTCATCCACCATTCAATAGCTTGCATATGCTCGGCCCTTGGTATCCTTGTGCTATGTGCGTTGGTATGTCATGAAGAAGCCAGGCATTCAAGGAGATTGCAGGGGGTGCGAGCTAATTGAGACATCAGGTGCACAGCGTCGGCGCCCCCAAGTGACCAGGAGCCCACCTGGGCGTTGATGAGCAGGTTGTCCGGCTTGAGGTCGCGGTGGATGATGCCCTGCAGGGGGGAGGGTGAGGGCCGCGTCAGGAGGACACAAAGCGACCCAGGTACACAGAGGAAGGTCTCTGGACCTCCCCTTCCCTCGCCTTCTTGCCGCCGTGTCCCCTCATCCGCTGCCAGGCAATGCCCAGGACACCAGCCGTCTAAACACCCCTGATGCACTACACCCCATGCGCTCTGACGCATGCCGTCCTTCCTCCCCGTTCCAACTGGCTCAGACCGGAACGTCACCCGCAAGACACGCACGCCCACCTGCGCGTGGCAGTACTCGAGGGCGAGCACCGTCTCCGCGATATACTGCCGCGCCACCTCCTCGTCGAGTGCACCGAACTTGCGCAACAGGCTGCGGGGGAACGGGGAACGCCGCAAACAACTCGGTACTGTCAGGAGGGCGAGCACGAGCACCTCATTTTTGGGTAGCAGCCACTCGGTGCGTCAAGCTTGGCGAAAACACGCAGTGACTCAGCTGGACACCAGCCGCATAGTCGTGCCTCTGATTCCGACCCGAGTTTTGGGAAGCTTATTCCCGCCCAGCCGCACCTGAAGCAATCTCCCCCGTTGATGTACTCCATCACGATGTACAGGTTCTCGCGCGAGGTGAACGAGTAATAGAAGCGCACGACGAAGGGGTTTTGCGCCATGGCCAGGATGTTGCGCTCGTTTGTGACCGACTCCACCATGTTCTTGCGGATAAGGTCACGCTTCTTCATGACCTGCATGCGCGGCAACCATCACCATAACCGGGTGCGCAGGATGAGCCAGAGCCAGAGCGCATAGGTTCGTGCGGGTGCGCTGGATGAGCCCCATGGTGATGCGTGTGTCGTGTCGGTTTCAAAGCGAAAGGGTCTGCGCTGTCATTGCAATAGGGAGCAGTCCTGATGCCCTCCTGGAAAGCAGCCGGGCGATCTATAAGGACCCGCCAACCCATCTGGGTCAGCAGCCAATGCGCGTGGCCTTATCAACTCCCCGTCGGCACACACGTAGCGGCGGTAAACATGCCATACTTGAGAGTCTCTAACAACCGTTAGTGCCCCACATAAGTTCGAGCAGCCGCCCCGGCTTTGCACCATCAGCAGTTTTGTGGATCGGATGGTGCTGCGTCCCTTGTGCCAGCAAGCCGCATTGCCCCGCCTTGCTGCGAGGCCCCGCCCTGCCCGCCCGCACCTTGATGGCGAACAGGTCCCCAGTGGCTAGCTTCCGGGCCAGGTACACGCGACCAAAGGCGCCGCGGCTGATGGGTTTGATAATTTCGAACTCCTCGATGGACATGCCCGGCATGCTGCGCGGCGTGGAGGTGCCGCTGTCGCCGGCATCGCTGCCGCCTCCCGCACGAGTGCGAGTGCCGCCGAAGGGCTCCGCCAGGAGGTTCACCTGTTTGTCGACGGGGCCCAAGAGAGAGGCAACGCGCAAAGGCGACAGGCATCAGGCATCGCCCTGGCAGCCACCGATTGCCATTGTTCGCAAGCGCATGCAGGCCGCTTGCTGGCTGAAGACCCCTATCGCGCTGCCTAGGATACAGTATCGGCCCCCCTGGTGAGCGTCTCCTGACACTTCCGTACAAAACAGTAGGGAGTCGGGCCACATACGGCACTTCCGCAATGGGCCGCTATATTCCAAGCCCCAGCGCTAGGCTCCGATGC
Source organism: Yamagishiella unicocca (assembly GCA_003116995.1). Taxonomy (NCBI): domain Eukaryota; kingdom Viridiplantae; phylum Chlorophyta; class Chlorophyceae; order Chlamydomonadales; family Volvocaceae; genus Yamagishiella; species Yamagishiella unicocca. The sequence continues at coordinate 1,303,632 of BDSL01000007.1, forward strand.
CCAGTGGGTGCGGTCTTTGTGAATCCCACAACGAGAACGGACCCGTCCCAAGCACCGTTCCCTCAGCCCAATCCGACTGACTGCCATTCCCGAGCCCTGTGCTGCCTTCCCGAAGCTACATCGCGCGTGTCGTCCATGGATTGGGATTCTGCGACACTTCATCACGCCGTGTGCCGAGCTGCGCCATATGCGCCACGCGGTTCAAGCGCGCCCATGGATGCTGTGCAAGCCATAGCCCCTGTGTTGCGAACGCGCTCTGACCGTGAAGTCCGAGCCTCATGCTGCTGCCCGCACCTTCTCCGATATAAGGCGCATGACCCTGTGGGCATACGTCTGCGTGACAATGGCCAGCTTATTGGTCTGCGCGGCCGTCTCCAGCATTTCCGCCAACTCCGCCTGGATCGAGTAGCAGCGGGTGGTGGGCACCTTTGAGCCATCGGGCTGCAAGGCCGCTGCGTTCCGTGCCGCCCGGATCAGCTTTATGAGCTGGTTCCTGCGCAATCCGAAAACACGAGAGGGTGAGGGGGACATCATGGTAAGCCCAGGAAGTCCCGTACGATTAAGCCCAGGCAGTCGGATGACTTCATTTCGCGTACTGGCCCTATATCAATGTACGCTGTCCAGGTTCGCCCGTGCACGCCCGCCTCCGCTCCCATTACTCACTTGACGTGGTACTGGTTGGGTGCGGGCCCAAGCGCAGGGAATGTCAGCGGCGTCTCCAGCCACTCCTCCAGGACGTTCGCAATGGTCGTTAGCTGCGCGTCTATGCTCAGCCCGTTGCCACTGAGCGTGCGGAGCACTGCGCAGTGTATGCTGTGCTCCTCGAGGTGTGTGCTAAGCCAGGCCTCCTCGCAAATCGAGCATATCTGGGCGCAGGCGAAAGTTGTGGCATGAATGTTAGCGACGAATGGCCCGTACAAGGGTGAGCAAGCGGCCATGGTAGGGGTTGTGAACGAAGAACATTATTGTGGACTGATTCGACTGCTGCGGCTAACCCCGACCCTACCACGGTGACCCCGACTTCACGCAGACCTCGATAATCGCGTCCGCAGGTGGTGGTGTAGCGCATGAGGTGTTAATTCCGCCCACGCACATGCTTAATATGCCACACACGCTTGGAACCATCTCGCTCGTCTCGGCTGGCACAAGCCCCACGCAACGCCCGTCTGGACACCAGCCGTGAGGTTTTCAAGTGCACGCAAGAAGGGTCTGTGAGGTCCTCCCCGTGAGGTCCCCAGCGCAAAGCCTGATGAAAGGCTCCCGCCTAGTCCAACTCCCAACATCCATACCGCATACCGCTTCCTGCCCACCCACCCCCCTGTGTGCTGACATCGCGTGCGTGAACCATATTATCTTGCCTGGCAAGTTCCCGTGCGAACGCAGCCGCGTTCTGCGACCTCGTGCGCCCAACCGCGTCTTCTTTTCGGCAATCTTGCTGGCCCCCGCCTTACGTACAGCCTCCTCGCCCCATCCGGCCGTCCGACCCTGTATTAGCCCACCTCCATTTAATACTCCCACCGACGGCCACTTACATAAGCACCCGATCCGCACCTAATACAGCTGGCCCTTGCGCCCAAAGCGCATCCCTGCCCGCACCGCACCCCCGTTCCGTGCGGTTTCAAGTCCATCCCCTTACTCACCACAGTCAGGTCCTCGTGCGGCAAACCGTCAGGAGACATGGGCTCCAGCCCCGCGTTCAAACCCATGGCGTACAGGTCCACCGACGCCCTCCGGAAGAGTTTGGCGCGGCCTGCCCCCGAGAGCACCTCCAGCTCGCTGGATGCCTGCGGTGAGTTGCTGACGCGGGGCTCCTCCAGCGTCCGGGCCATCTCCGTCTCAACCATAAGCTTCGCCCGCTTGCCGGTGTCACCTTCGCTGTTTCCGTTACCAGGGGGGCTGCCGTCGTGGCTGCTGCTGCCGATGATGTGGACCGGGGCCTCCTGGAAGCGTACGGAGCGCTGGTTGTCCAGCTTACGCTGCGGCGCGTGCTCACTGCCCTCGTTAGCATCAAGGTTGGCCGACTTCGCCCCGCGCATGCTGGACCCGGGCGAGCCCGGCAGCTTCTGGGGCAGCTCCGACGATATCCGAAAGCGGACCTGCTGCGAGTTCTGGATTTCCGAGTGTGGCCGTACCAGCCCGTCTGGGCCGTCCTTGTCCTTCTGTGGGTATGTTTTTTGCGCGCAAGACCGCACGGCATGCACAGAATGGATGAGCTGCTGGCCAGTCTAGCAAGGTCACAAGAAGGTAGACATCCGAAAAATATGGGTTTGACCTCATCCACGCCATTATTCTGATGATGGACCCAGAAGCATCGCTTTCGACCTTCCCTGTGTGGTGCGGAGTGACCTTGAGTGGGCTGTTGATGGAAATACTTAACGGGAAATGACCCCCCGGGATGCGCACCCAACCATCGCACCCAATTCCTCACCACGTTGGAGGATTTCCGCTTGAACCCATCCGCAAATGTCTTGATACCCTTCGACAGCTTTCCAAAGAAGCCCTTTTTCTTTTTCGTAGCACTCGACACGCTGCCGTCGCTGACCGCAGCGAACCCGTCAAGGTCACTACTCTGGCTCTGATGACGCAGCGCCGGCCCACTAGTCTCCGGGGGGCCAACACCCGGTGACTCGGGCAGTTCGCTTTCTATCCGGGACAAGTGATGGGGGTCCATCCAGCCGCCTGCACCTGGCATAAACCGTAGAGTTATGGCACTGTGAACGCCCCCTCTCCCCCGACTTTCCCACCCCTTACATACCGGGCGGGGCCAACAATGGCCCTTCCTTTTTGAGCTGCTGTACCATCGTATACATTGTCCTGCACGTCGAAACACGAAATGGATTTAGATATGGACCAAAACAGCCTCCCAAATGAGTGATGGCCGTACGGCCATTGACACCTACTTGACGGGCATGGTGTGTGAGCGAAACACGGGTTCCTCCTCGTCCTTCGCCATACCCCCCGGGGTGTCGTTCGTGTGACTCATCACAGCCGCTGCGGGAGGGAATACACGTGTTTACCCGTGAATGGTCGGCGACGACGACGACTCCCCCAGAGACCCCCAATACTCGTACGCTTGAACTTACGTAAGTGCAGCCCAAGTTCCTTTTGCGTTTTCGTGGTGAAGCCAGGACCAAACACCTGCGAATGTCGCCTCCGGTTGCGGGGCTCCGTCGCAAACAGGTGTTGCTGCTCGGTTATGAGCAAGCGGCTGCATCGCGTTAGGATGAACAGTAGCCGCGTGTACAACGCACGAATGGTACGCTGCTGACACGCCGACCGTTCGTCCTGCGTGGGAACACAATAGGAGGGTATGAACAGGACGTCCGGCAATTAGGACAACACTACGCACTGTTATGATACCTCAATATTATCCACGATGTCCGTGATGGTGAGCTTGAAGTCTTCCACTGGCGTTTCGAGGCATTCCTCAGCAATGTCCATGATGCTGCGATTGTAAACCCGCCAGCCCGGTCAGCGTGCCCGGGAACCTAGCTGCCATACTTTTGGTACAAAAATCTACTAACCTTGCAATGACCTCAAGCACGATAGGCACGTCCGCACCCTCGCGCAGGTTGATCTGCGCATACAGGTCGCGGACATCCTCGAGAAAAAAGCGTAAGTCCCGGTCCACCTGCCGTTTTGCTTCGTCGAAGTTGTGAGAATTGCCACTTCTGCTAGATGTAGTGGGTGAGCCACTCTGGTCCTTCGCCGCGACCTGCATACGTGGTGGCGGCGATGAAAACACCAGGTCGACACATGCCCGAGGCACTGATTTGCGAACTGGGGCTTCGTAAATGCCACCAACCTGAGGAAGCCTAGCTGAACCCTCCACCTTCAAATTACGCTCCCCTCGGACACCCTCCAGCGATGTCACAAGGTAGTTCAGCTGCGAAAGCGAAACATGGCGGAGGAGCGGAGAGCGTCACGCAACCAATTAAGAGTTCCAAATGCATAGAACAAAGTCCCGACCTTGCTGTAATCAGACGGAGCGATTAGCCGTTGAGGCGTGCTCCTCCCAGACGGCCCAGCCGGGTTGCCCGGGTGGTTCACCATGGCCACGCTTTGCTGCAAGGGCACAGAACCCAAAATCCTCAGTCATCCATACGTGGACTAACAGGTTTGTATTGCAGCTGTATGCCCACCCGCGAACTGAAGCTGCCTGAAGAGTGCGATACTCTCTCAAGCCTTTTAGCAAGGATAGGCGCCAGCTTCAGCTTGTCCTCCACCGCTGAGGCCAGCTGCTTTGCGACCGGGTCCACGCCATCCGCTGAGTTGCATCGGTCCCAGGCCTGCTGCTGCACGCCCAGCAACTGAGCTCTTGCCTCAAGCCCCCGTGCCTCGGCACTGCTGGACCGTTCGTAGCCCGGAAAGGCCAGCTGCATCTCAGCTTCTTCATATATGGCTTCACCAGCTAACGAGGCCCTCAAGGTTGAACGGTTGCGCCCTGGGTTAGCCAAGTTTGGTGCAGACACCTGCCGCAACATGAAGCTATCCATGGACCGTGTGGCCGCCTGCTATCCGCCAGAAGAACTAGGTTCCAGGAAAGGCCCCGCCATCCTACAAGGAGGCTGGCCGCGCCCTGCGGTGCTATGCGCACAAGTTGGAAAAAGGTGCAACGCTATAAGCTGTCTTCCTATGAAAAGCCTAAAAAAACTGGTCTGGACAGTAACAGAAGTATTGATGGCCCTGGCAATAGGTGTTAGCCCGCCGTGCCGGTTGACGGTGCTGTAAGCAGTATTTTGGAGGCCTGTGAGTTCCACGACTCCTATCCTTGAGGGATCATGCTGCTAAAATTTCTAGCCTTGAATCGGCGACGAAAAGCTGTAGGACATACATTAGGTGAAGTTGGTGAACCCGGCCAGTAGTCGCTGAAGAGTACGGGTACGGCAGTGACGAAGCACGCCATGCACGTACTGTGAGGCGTTCATTTAATGCGCAAATTAGCGCTGTCGTGATATACGTATGTGAGGGAAGGCAACCCCTCGTCCATAATCAACCCACGTGTCAAGTACCTGCCATGGCATCTGCACCGTTTTACCCACATATCATTCTGCCGGTTTACTTCCCTAGCGCCAGGCCAGGTACAACACAGTCGGCTTTGGTGCATGAGTCCGCGCCCCCTAATACGCGCGGAGGGACGATATGAAGACCTGCCAAGCCCTTGCGTGTGCCTGCCAACACAACAGCACCCACACACATGGTGGAAAGCAAACTTGCGGACTTGTGGCCTTCCGCCTTGTGACATTAGGGGTCGGCAATTTACCGTGCCTTGTGACTGCAAATAACGGCTCGCTCTAGGCGGTGCCGGCTGGCAGCATCGCTAGCGCTGCTAGCTGCTATCGCTGGGGGTTTGCAACCGCCAAACGGGTCACAAAACGCGCAAGGACGACCTTCGCCGAATTACTTATCTGCAGGCGGTCATGTGGATTAAGGGCTTACAGACATACCTCTGCCATCAACAGCATGAAGCAGGGTTAAGCAAACACGGCCTTGCCGGGAAGCCCGCACAAGCTGCGACGCAGTGCGAAGCCGTTCCTTCGCATATGATTTTCATTGCACCGTGCTGTGCGTCGCACATGGAAGCGGGGACCGATGCAGTGCAAACAGGTGCAAACATACCATGGCAGGGGAACCACCCACTGTCGGTAAAGCAGGGCACAGGCGAGGCAGCGGTCATATCATCTGGGCCACTCGAGTGAGTCGCAAGAGGATAATTAGTAGGCTAGCCATGATATCAGGATGCTGACTTGCGCCCCACGGGCCCCAGCTTGGGCCGTCCGTACACAGATGGGAAAGCCTGGGAAGACTATCCACGACTCACAATTTACACCCATTCATAGGCGGCAGAATGGATATACGATGCATAGTTTACAAGGAGCAGCCGCCCGTGCTTGCTTCAATGACAGCGCAAGATTCCCAAGCAACCTCGAGCTTGCCTCGCACCCTTGAATTTTGGGGTCGCGCAGGATATATTTATGGCGGATACAAGCTTACCCAGTTACGCGCGCTAGCGCTCCAAGCGAGTGGCAAGAGCAATGCCGAGGTGCAGGAGGCAGTTTGGGTGCCACAGCACACCTGGGCCGGCGAAGAAATGTACAAGCTGTGCATTGCGCTGCGTGGCTTCTACTTGAAGGTATGTAAACGCGCATCAACCCAAGATGCCGTCAAACAGGCCCGTGGGGCGGTGCGCAATGCCCCGTCGCCGCCGCCCAGCGCCAGCCGCCTTCCATTGTCGGTCGCCTCTGAATGTGCTGATAGAATGCCATATAAATCCATATCGAATTCCTAGAAATGCCTCACTCCTTACCACATGCCGTACCGCTCTTTTGTAGGCAGGCCAATTCATCGGCTCTCGGGGCGATTTTGTTCCCGAACAAATATGCCGGAAGCTGTCGCTGTTATGCGACAAGGTGGGTTCAATTGACGGTGGTCGGACGCGGGACGAATCGCTGCGGCCAGTCGCTACCGCCGAACCGACAATGATGGCGGCGTTGGCACTTGGGGTTGGGGAGTTGCTGTGGGGCCCTAGGCTGCGGGCAGCAGGCGGCAGGAAGGGACGAACCGCGGGCAGGTCCCACGGAACGGGATGATTTGCCGTACATGGACGAGAGCCGCCAGCGCGGGAGGCCACAGGGCATAGGGCCTCCATTGTTGGTTCTCAGGGGCTTGGCACGCGACGCTATCACCGCATCGGCCTTGGCAGCGATCCAACACACAGCATCCCACCAGCTCATTGCAGCGGCACTACGGTCCTCAACGGTTACCTCCGTGTTCTTGCGCCCGCCGATCAGGTTCCCCCCATGTCGGCAGAAGCTACCCGTTCAGCCCTACAGCGGGAGCTAGGGATAGGGGACCTGTCGCATGTGTTCGAGTGGATCGATTTGGAGACGCCGCTGGGCTCGGCTTCCATTTCGCAGGTGGCGGTGGTGGGGTTGGGGGCGGAGAACGAGGAGGGAGGAGGGGGGAGGTCAAGCAGAGAGGCGGTTATGAAGGGGGGCCGGGAAGGGGAAGACGGCGGAAGGGCGAAGCCAAGACTGGATGATGACTGGGGTTTAGGAACCACCGCCCCCCGCCATGGCCCCATCACAACGCCGCCCATGGCTTCCGGGCAGCTTCCTCCCCCGCTTGCGCGCCCCTTTCACCCCGTCAACGCATCCGTACGGCACCCGCTACCCCCGCTCATTCAGGTCCATAAGGCCCGGCTGCGCCGCTTCAGCCGCTCCGAGCTGGCCAGCGCCAGCGCCAGCCTGCGGCGGCAGCGGCCCAGCGACTACCAGCTGCGGAGTGGGGAGGGTGCCTGGGAGGTGTGCAACGATCTGGGCATGAGCCTTCGGGAGCTGACGGCGCTGAACAAGGGTGAGTGCCCCCCCCCGGTTTCTTCGTGCACCGGTTTTCCTTGCAACCGCCCGCCCCGTCCCAATTATCTTATACGCCCCGACTGTCCAGGTGTCCGAAGACTAAGCACCAGCTACACTTCCCACGTCGAGTGACCGGTTCTTTTCTGTACCCCCTCCCCGAGGGCGAGCGGACCCGAACTCCGCCCTGCCGTTACGCCATCTCTGTCACCTGCCTCCACCCACCCGCCCGCCTCCCCCCTCCAAAGACACCTCCAAAGCTTTCTACAACATCGTCCTCCTGCATTTCTCCCTTTTGCCATACGGGTCTATTTGCTAACTCCGACCCTTGTCGTACGGGTTCTCCCTTTTTGTCGTACGGGTTTCCTTGTCAGTCCCCCGACCCTCGCGACCCACGCCGCTGGACGCCGCAGGCGTGGATCTTGAAAAGCTCCAGCCCGGACAAACCCTGAGGGTGCTCCGACCAAAGTGCCTCGATCTCGGCGGCGGCAGCGGCGGCGGCGGTGGCGGCGGCGGCGGTGGCGGCGGCGGCGGCGGCGATGGCGGCGGCGGCGGTGGCGGGGCGCTCCGATCCCCCGCGGTGGCGGCGCTGATGCATGCGGTGCTGGCGGGGGACGCGCCGCGGGACGGCCTGGTGGCGGTCAAGGTGCGTGGGCGAAGAAGCGGGTGCATGGAAAACCCGTGTACGAAAGAAAGGAAAAACCGTTTAGGAAACCGTTGGCGGGGGCGAGTTGGTGCCAAGGAGCGCTGGGTTACCAACATGTGGGGAGCCCCGCACTGGCTTCCTGGTGTGGTAAGCCAGCGCGTGCGCGAAGCGGGTCCTTTTCTGTTCGGCGGGGCGGGGCTGGAAGACCGGCCGGCAAGCCACCCCCCTGCGTGCCGTACGCCGTCGTACGCCCCCAGGTGCAGTACCCTGATGCCCTGCCCGTCATGACGTCCGACCTGGTCAACATCCGGGCTGCCGCCTACTACCTGTCCAAGACGGAACTCAAGGTGGGCCCGCGGCGGGGCGGGGAGGGGGTTAACAAAACAGCGGGGGGGGGGGCAGACCAGCAGCTGGGGTTGGAGGGGGGTTAAAACCAAGGGGGGGCAGACCAGCGGCTGGGGCAGGAGGGGGTGCCGCGAGCAGTTGGTGGAGACGGTGACCAGGAGGGCACACGGAATCATAACGGGGTGGTAGATGCGACAAAGGGAGGGGAAAGCACACGACAGTGACAGCTCCTGCGCCTCCCAGTCTCATGCCTGCAGGAACGACTGCCTCGGGATTGCCTCCTCCCCCAATGAGGCCCCCCCTGCCCCACCGCCCTCGGTTTGTCGGCCGTGGATTCGCGGATCCGCTTATCAAACCCCCCGTCCCCAACCCTAAACTCCTGCTGTCTCCTGCTCCCCCCTTCTCGCTGCTTCAGTTCGACCTGGTGTCGGCGATAGACGAGCTGAACAAGCAGATCCGGCTGGAGTTCGACTTCACGCGGTGGGTTTGGCTGGGCGGTGGGTTTGGCTGGGCGGTGGGTTTGGCTGGGCGGTGGGTTTGGCTGGGCGGTGGATTGGGCTAGGCGGCGGCGGGGAGGCGGCGAGAGACCAGTCGTGCAGCGGCAGCAGCCCAACACGCTCTACCCCCCCCCCCACCATAAAGTCCTCCAGATGCAACTCCAAACGAGTGCACCAAACATTCCCTATTCGGTTTTACTTTTCAATGCCGAGTCACGGATTTTCTCCCTAACCCCCCTTCCCCCGCCACCACCACCACCACCACCATCATCCGCCCTTCCTCCGCCACACACACACACACCCCACCCCCACCAGCGAGGCCCGGGTGATGGACACCATAGCGGAGCACCTGCGGCCGCTGTCGTCGCGGCTGGCGGTGCCGCGGTCCGTGGGGGGCCTGGTGACGCGCAGGGCGCTGGTCATGAGCTTCGTTGAGGTGAGGCGGGGTTGCGGCGGGGGGGGTGGGAGGCGGAGGGGGGGGGCGGGAGACGGGGGGGGAGGCGGGAGGCGGGGGGGGTTGGGAGGCGGGGGGGGTGAGAGGCGGGGGTTCGAGGGAAACCCGTGGATGTCCGAAAAAAATCGTTTAAAGCAGAAGTTTTGAGATGCATGCGGGAGGCGGGGGGGGGGCGGGAGGCGGGGGGGGGCGGGAGGCGGGGGGGGAGGCGGGATGCGGGGAGGGGGAGGCGGGAGGGGGCTTCGCGGTGGCGGCGGCGGGGGGTGGGCAGGAGGGGCTAGGAGGGGCTAGGAGGCTGCAAAAGGTGTGCTCGGCTGCGGCGCCGTGGCTCCCTCCATACCAACCGCGCGCGCATACATGGCGCCCAGCCGATCCTCACACCCAGACGCCTTCGTCTGCCTCCACCTCCTCTTTTACTTTGCAGTGCCTAACCACGGCTTTTCTCTCATACCCTTCCCCTTCTTCCTCCTCTTCCTCCTCCCCTTCCTCCTCCCCTTTCTCCCCCCCTTCCTCCCCCCTGGCCGTGGATTCGCGAATTCTCTTATAAAAACCCCCTTTCCTCCCCCCTTCTTTCCCCCCTTCCTCCACCCCCCGCCTGCCCCCCAGGGCACCCCCCTGCTCGAGGCCAGCGCCAGGGCAGCCAAGCTGTCACCCCGGGCGCGGGAATTCGCAAAGCGCCGCATCCTCACCAGGTGAGCGGGCGGCTGGCTACTGGTACGACAGAACAACCGTACGACAAGGATCGCACTGGCCCTGCCGTACCGTCCGGCCCTCTGCCGGCACCCCACTGCCGCCGCAAGCGGCTCTCCTGAAGCCCTCTTCTGGGACCTTCCTCTCCCCCCGCCCGCCCTTTGGCCTCAGGGTTTCGGAGGCGTACGGCCGCATGATCTTCGGCGAGGGTCTGTTCCAGGTGGGGCAATGGTCCTGGGGCCCCGAGAGGTCTTGTAACGCCTCAACCAGTGTGCTCTGTGCTCTGTGGTGGAACGGATTCCAAACGCTTTTCTCCCCCTCCCCCTCCCCCGCCCCACCGTCGTCGCGTCCGTGTGTGTGGCCGGCCACCCTCGTCCAGTAGCATGCGCGCGTGTCCCGTTGTCCGAAGGCTATGCACCCACTACATTTCCCCAATCGAGTTACTGGTTCTTTTATTGCATCCCCCGCCCCGGCCCCGGCGCCCCCCAGGCTGATGGCCACCCGGGCAACATCCTGATCGGCCGCGGCGGGCGGGTTGGGCTGCTGGACTACGGCCAGTCCAAGCAGCTGCCAGACGAGCAGCGGAAGGCGTTTGCGGAGCTGGTGGTGGCGATGAACCGGTACGGCAGGGCGCGGGTGGGAGGGTGCGGCTGGGTTGGAGGCGGGGGCTGCGTCCAGGGGGGGCCTCAACGGAGGTCTCGGGGGCGCCAAAGGACCCCGGGCGCGCCTCGCCACCAGCCCTCCTAGGCCGCGAAGGAGGGACGGGAAGGCTCATTGTGATTCTCGCCCAGCCCGACCCGTGTGCTCCTCGACCTTCTCGCGCACGTGTTTTCCACGCCCCGCAACCCCCCCCCCGCCTCCGGGGCGCCACGTGTACGGCACCTCGCAGCGGTCACGCCTCCGAGATCTCCGCCAGCATGGGCAAGCTGGGGGTGGTTACGGCGCATCCGGGGCCGGAGCTCCGTACGGAGATGGCGTACGGCATGTTCGACACGCGAGGCAAGGTGAGGCTGTCGCCCGGGTCGGAGAGAGCGCCTGTCGTCCTTCTCCCCTCCCTCCCGCCTCAAACACACACCTCCCGGCCCTCCCCACGTCTTTTCTTCGTACAACGGGGTTTTTCCTCCCCTCCCTGGCCCTCCCCTTTAGGTTGACCCCTTCGACCCCAACTCCCCCATCAAGCGCTCCGCCATCACCAGCTTCCCGCCCGACATGTTCTTCGTGCTGAGGGTCGTGCAGCTGCTGCGGGGCCTGGCCAACGGTAGGATCGGGAGGGGCAGACTAAGGGAAGGGCGAGAGCGGGGTTTCGAGGAAGACCCGTGGATGCCCGAAAAAAAACCGTTTAGAACAGGCGTTTTGAGATGCATGCTGGAGAACTGGGGTGGCGAGAGCAGGGTGGGGCGGGGCTGAGGGCACCACTCGAGGGCACCTCCCAGCGGACGTATCCACCGCTACGTTCCGCCCGGCCCCCTCCCTTGCAGGTATGGGTGTCAGCGACTTCTCCTCCGCCCGCCAGTGGGCGCCGTTCGCCCAGGACACGCTGTCGCGGATGCGACGGGACGGGGACGAGCGGCGGGGGCTGCGCCATTTCCTGTGGCCACCGCTGGGCATCAACGTGCTCCCGCTGCAATTCCCCTGGCGCGGGGGAGGGATCGTGTAGGCGGCGGGGGAAGGAGGGTGTGCGGGGGAGGGGCCGGTGTTCGGGGCCGTGTAGGCTCCAGGGAGGTGTGTAGGGGAGGGGTCCGTGTGAGTGTGAGCGCGAGAAAGGGGAGGCAGGGTTAAGGGGCTGCCGGCAGCTATACATGAGGTGTGATATTATAAAAAGGCATGCGAAGTGACGTCTTGAGGATACCGTGAGCTGCTCGGCTCGCTCTGGGAGGCAGTTACCTCTTCCGCATGACGAGGGACGAGGGGCGGTGCGCAATTACCTCCATGAAAACGGGCAGAAAGAACGAAACAACCGGTTGTGCGGCGAGGCCGTACTGCGGGTGACCCGTGGGTCTTCAGGGACAAGCTGCGACCAGGATTTAGCGACCACGGAGCCCACCGCGCGGAGGGGGGTGCGGGCGCAGTGGGGTAAGCAGCAGGTCATTCAAGAGGGCACAGCGGGGGGGAAGCGCTTCTTGCGGCTGCGCGTTACGCTGCTGCACGTTGCGTTGCGGAGCAGGCAGCAGAGCTTTGCGTCGCGAAGCTGGTTCCGGGCAGCGCCTCGTTTGTCGATACGGGCAGCTCCGGGCAATCGATGGGTGTTGATACGTTATAGACACGACGAAGGAGGGCTCCACGCTGGGGCTGTCGGTCCTGGCGAGGGGTTGTGACATCATGACGCATGATTCCTGACGTCACGACAGGTCGCAATGACGCCGCTGGCGAGGGGGATGGCCGGTGCAGTGCGATTACTGTGCGAAGTTGTAAGGCGGGGAGCACTGTGAGGAAGGGTTGTGCGAAGAGGATGATTGTTGAGCGGCGGGTGATGGGCGGAAAGGAGGCGCTGGAGCAGGGGCGACAAGGTGGGCACCCGAGGGTGGGCATAGGGGGCGGTAAGGCCGATGGCCCGAGGAGTGAAGACATTGAATGAGTTGCCGACCTAATCGGTATGCAGTGGAGGGGGTGCGCCTGATACCGTGCGGGGGTTACGCTTGATGGCTGGCATGTGCAAGACTGTGCAAGCAGGATGACCATAGGATTGAAAACGGCTTTCTTTACTGATTCAAGTGACAGTCGTTTGTGTTCTGCGATCGTTTGCAAGGCTGGCGTTGGGCTAGGATAGATACGAGCGTGTTGCTGAGCTGGAGACAGGCGACCATATTATTTATAGTCTCGTTACGGAGTAACACGTGGCAGCTGCGTCGCCTCCGTTAACGAACTAGGCTGCGAGCTCTGCGCCGGCACATTATCGCATCCGCAATCGCGTATCTCAATGGCAACTCTACAATAGTCGATCAACCGAAACCGGTCGTGCAAAGCATCTCGAACGCATATCCTATTCCGCAATGCCCCCGTCCCATCGTGGGTGCTACACGTGGGTCCTTGGGTCTCCCTGGCTCGATTCACATTTCCGCCAAGCATGGAGGCGGCAAATGATGGACGAAGTTGGGTGTAGGGCGATTATTGATGGAGGACGCGGTCTGAGGACTGGTAAGATGCTAAAATGCAAGACCTGCGATGACCGACGCTTCCCCGGGGGAGAACTCACCAGAACAGCTACAAGCTACGAAGCAAACATGCTTATGGTTCTTCGCGTTGGTCACCTGCCTGCCCCGTCACAACTGTCTGAAGGGCAAACCAATTTCGCCTAGAGATTTGTGCGACCAGCAAAGTTGAGAACCTTACAAATGGGAGTGTAGCATACGTGTGATAACTTGACAACGGAAAGACGGATGCATGCCGGCCAGCTGCGCATCCTACGTGGACGCCGTCGTACAAATTCTGCACTCAGAGCACTATGCCCACCGCGCGCCGCCCAAGTTTGCAGTGTAAACATCGCAGGCAACTTTCATATTAACCTAGACGAGACGGAAACGCTGCTGATTGCCACACGGTAATAGGTTCTGCTTGCCACCGCGACACCCGCCTCACAACAGAACGCGCTTTTTCAGACCTTGCCGCCTCTCCACCCCGGAACTTTCTGCAAGCTAGAGTAGTTCATCTACAGCATCCTCGGCGCCCTGGCCTTCCGCCTGGGGCGCCAGGGGGTGTGGCGGAAATGCCGCAGAGGCTGCCGACCTCTCTGCCCTGCAGCCCCAGCCCCAGCCCTCGAAGCCTTCTCGGTCCCCTGCGGAGTGCACTCGCAGCAGCCCGAAGACTTCGAGGAGCGCGCCATCAACGGGAAAGCGGAGCTTGCCGTTCGCAAGGGCGCCAAGTTACGCACCCCACCACCCACCCGCGCACTTCTCGCACTCTGGACGACGACTTCGGCTTTGCGAGCTCATCGCCGGAGCCCATTGTCGCTACGCCTGGTGCCAATGCTTTTTCGGAGGTCGAGGATGACTTAGATATCCACAGGTGCGTAGCCGCACTTCTTTTTAGCCTTTCATGCGTGGTGCGCAAGGGCCACATCCTGCTCACATATTCCGCAGGCTTTTGCGAGAAAATAGACAGCATATAAAGATCCCGCTTATAGACGAGGACCGCTTCGACTCGCAGTATCCGGAGGGCCAGGCAGAGCAGCCTTCCTCAAGCGGGTCGGGGTGCCCAGTCTATGTCATGCTCCCCCTCGACACTGTCTGGGTAGTGGAGCGTGATGGCAAGCGGATATCTGTGCTCAAAAAAGAGCGCTCGCTCGACATTGCGCTCCATACGCTTAAGCAGGCCGGCGTTGAGGGCGTCATGGTGGACGTATGGTGGGGCATTGTGGAGCGGGCAGGCCCGCGGCAGTTTGACTTCTCCGCCTACAAGCGGCTCTTCTATAAAGTCGCAGCAGCTGGCCTCAAGGTTCAGGCGGTGATGAGCTTCCACGCGGCGGGCGGAAATGTTGGGGACACCTGCAAAATTCCTCTTCCAAAGTGGATCCTCGAAATCGGCGAGCGCAACCTGGATATATTTTACACGGACAAAACAGGCCACCGGAATCGGGAATGCCTATCGCTTGGGTGCGACGATGTGCCGCTGTTTTGGGGCCGGACGCCTGTGCACATGTACCGGGACTTTATTAACGCGTTTGCGGACAAGTTCCAGCACCTCTTCGGTGAGTCATGTATGCACATCTTGAATTGTGTAGAGATGTGTACTTACCCATATCTGTCTGAGTTCAGGGACGGTGATAACGGAGGTCACGGTCGGGCTTGGACCGGCTGGTGAGCTGCGGTATCCCTCCTATCCCGAGGGCGATGGGCGATGGCGATTTCCCGGTGTGGGCGAGTTCCAGTGCTACGATAAGTACATGCTGGAGGGCCTGCGGAAAACAGCCGAGGCGGCAGGGCACCCGGAGTGGTAAGACGCTTTCTGGCGGGGGTAAAGGGGGGGTCCGCTTCGCAAATATTTCGGGGCTGGTGCGTCGGGTTGTTGCATATGAGGATGGAAGTGTAGCACGTTAGGCGAGATCATTCGTTGCAAACGCTTGCTCATATATACCTCTCAGATTGACCCCTTGCACGAGGGGGGGGCCGAATCTGTCCCTATTCCGCAACGGCATTGCTCGCACTGACGGTGTCGGAAATTGCTCAGCGATAACCAGAGCTTGGCTGTCCCTTTCGCTCATCCCATCTCTCAGGGGTCTCAGCGGGCCGCACGATGCGGGCCACTACAACAGCAGCAGCTGGGAGACGGGCTTCTTCGTCAGCCAGGGCGGCAGTTGGAACTCAGCGTACGGACACTTCTTCCTGTCGTGGTACAGCAACATGCTGTTGGAGCACGCTGACCGGGTGCTGGGGGCAGCGGCGGAGGTGCTCAATAAGCACGGCCGACCTCGCGTCTTCCATTCGATGCGTGACGTGAGTATCCCCCCTGCGTTTTCGGGACCAAGCTATATCGGCGCCATGTATGAAGCTGTCCCTTCACCCCGCTTCCTTGCTATCGCACCTGCTGGATCAGAAGCTGAATATTGCAATCAGCGGCGTCACACATGCTCTCTCATGCATACAGGCCTCCAATGGCCACGTCATCTACGAATTCGCGCCAGCATGCAAGATGGGCATCAAGCTAGCGGGCGTGCACTGGTGGTTCAAGTCGAGGGCGCACGCGGCGGAGCTCACGGCGGGTTACTACAACACCCGGGACCGGGACGGCTACCTGCCTTTCATGGCCATGCTGCGGCAACACGACGCGTCGCTCAGCTTCACATGCGTGGAGATGCGCGACTGCGAGCACCCGCCTGAGGGGCGGTGTAGCCCACAGATGCTGCTGCAGCAGGTACGCTTGCGGGATAACGGATGAGTGTGGAAGTCCACGGATACGGTTCGCTTCAGATGGTTACTGGATATCATGTACTTTGATGAGGAATTCGCCTTTTCATCCGCTTACGGCACAGTATTTACCGCGAATGCCGGCCCTCAACCCCTTTGGTTCAGGTCATCGAGGCGGCCGAGAAGTACGGTGTGCCGCTGTCGGGCGAGAACGCCCTGCAGCGCTACGACGACTATGCGTTCGAGCGCATCGCGGAGAGCGCGTTTGGCCGGAACGCGCGTGCAGGGCGCCTGACGCAGGTCACGTTTCTGCGCATGGGCGACCTCATGTTTGACAACTGGGACGCCTTCTCACGCTTCCTCAATCGCATGCGGAACAAAGCATGAGACGCGTGCACCACCTCTGTTGTGCGTGCGTCCGGCGAACTGCCGAGAGAGGAGCGGGTGTGTAGCAAACTGTGACCTGCTTGAGGGGCTGGGCTGCGCCCGGGGGTTAACCCTCTACTTAGCCGTGACTGTGAGCGTTGTGGAACGTGTGCTGGTGGTGCAGCCCGCTCGCGGCCTCACCCAACATCTTGGAAGGCGTGTGGCGCGGGGACGCGCAAGCGTTGCGTGGAAACCATCACCCGGTGCGGATTTTTTGTGAGTTCAGAGGGTGTCAGCTATATGCTGCGCGGGCATCATGGCAATTTTGGCTTAAGCGTTCACCGCATGCCGTGGTTGCCCAACACAATCCTACATTGGGTTGCCTTGATTGCAGGCGCGGGGTTATTCCGTTCATTCCCATGCACGCGGTGTCTTGCTTGTCCCTAATGCATGCGCGCCCAGCCTGCCGATAAATCAAGACAATTTTCAAGGGTTGTTTGCAGCATTTATCATGTACAGTACACTCTGAGCGGGTATCGCAGCTATGGTGGATTCCTTCATCTGTGCTGTGTGCGTTAGTTGCTTCGGGCTTTGTATTCTAGAGGGCTTTGCTGTACATAGTACGGTAGGGAGAGGAGCGGGGCCGCTTCCGGCCTACTGTAGCAGTTTGCAGGTATCCATTTTCCAGATTGCTGCCGTGCGGGCACGAGAGGCCCCGCGGACCCAAGTTCCATGTCGCTCGCATGGGTGCATGCCGGCCTCTCAATAGCGCACACAGCATCTTATTGACACTCATTGCACGCGCACTCGACAGGCAACCTACACCACGCTAGCGCCCTGCTGGCGTCTCTGCAGAGGCCTCAGCTCATCTGCTAGCCGCATCCGCCAGCCTCAACAGCAGCAGCGCGCTCCGTTGTTAGGGCAACATCGGCAAGCCATTCAGCCGGTCGGGCAAGTAGAAATGAGCGTAAAAGCATGAGACCCAGCTAGCTGCCCCCCCCACTGAGAACATGTTAACGCGTTTGCAGCCCCGTCGTTGCAATTCTCAGCACATTGAACGCAATGTTCTGACTGTAGGAAAAGGACGCAGGACCTGCTCCAGCAATGAGTTTTGTCGAGATCTTGGGATCTGCCGTCCCAAACTGTTTTGGGTTCAAGGCGCCTTGCGATCGGTCGTATTTACCCCGCAACCCGGCTGATGACTACAGAAGCCAAACGTTCCTTGGTTACATATGCCTCTGCCGTTCTGCGTGTATCCAACAATCCAAGCATTTTGCATGGTGCAGTGTCTCTTCGACAAGCCAGCCGACAAACGGGTGCATCTGCATGCTTGAACGAAACTTTGCATTTTCGAGCTCGAGCCCGCACGACGGGCCAGTTCCTGCGCTAAGGGTTCCGCATCAAGGTGCTCTGCCTCAGGCATTGCACACGTTTCTCAACGTAGAACGTGTCCCGAGGAGTCCGGCTTGGGGGCGGCAGCAAGGAACCCGCCCCTATAAGCGAAGGGGCCTAAATTAAGGGCCGTTACGCGAAAGGAGTAAAGCGAATGAGGGTTTGCTTACCATGTTAGGCTGTACTGCAGTCGCCCTGTAAACAGTGATTGGCGGGTCAAATGGCCACACCGAGTGACATGTGAGCACTCGCTGCGTGCGGATACAATTGCTCCACTGCTCAATATTAGCGGATCTAGGGTTTGAGACCCTGCAGCTGCCCTGTGGCAAGGACCAAGAGCGCTGAAACCCACATGATGCACAACAATGCACCTCCAGTGATTGCGCTACATGATAGCAAGGTACGTACGGATAGGAAGACAACGAGCGGCACTTTGAACCCATGTCGACAACAGCACTAACTTAAGTCACTGCAGGAGGTATGGCGCTTCCTCTCGGCGAAGATATGCAATTTAGTGATCTGTGATCCACCGCTGCTGTTAGGGTTTGCACAGTGCAAACACAGTGTGGATGTACACATATTGAAAGACGGCGCCCATTGATACGCCCAGTCTCCCCCAAGCTCACACGTTACATTCCAGCATTCCTTCGCGCAACCCGACGCTTTCCAGCGCTAGCGCGCCTACGTAACAGCGTGGCAGCCTGCACTGCCAACCAGCAGTTGGCCGGGCCCACATCACCCACCTCTATCGCACGCGGCCCTTCGGGCACTTCGATAACACAAATATGTTCATTACCTTCTGGAAAGGCTGTCCGGTTGCACGTATCTATGTGCAAGGTCGTGCCCGGCCTTCCTGTTCTGCGCTCGCCGCGCGCCCACGGTCATGGCCGATGGGTTACTCCATATGTACGCCTTGCTATTGAACCGTAGTCAACAGGAGGAAAACAATCCGTCGAAAGCGAGAACGAAACGCTGGTCCTCAACATTTCCGTCCACATTGTCTGCTAAAAAGCCCAGCCAGCATCCGTGATTCATCCTACTTGTCAAGCGGGTCCAGGTGGCTAACTCGCCGAGAAGGAATAGGCATGGGCTCCAGCCTTGGCGGCAACGTCTCCTGCTGATCGGGCGCGGGCGGCTTGTCACCCTTCTTCTGCGCCTCTTTGTTCATAGCCCAGTCTGCGGAGTCGAAAAACTTGTGGTCCTGCGCGAACGGGGATGAGGGCATAGCCCGCATGTGACTTTTTCATAAAATTGCACAAAGAGGCGCCGCGAAACAACGATAGGGACACAATGCACGACCGCTAGCGCTGCTATGACTCCAAAAAGTCCATGCAACGTAAGTTAACCCACCTTCGGTAACAGCTTCTTCTTGGGCTTCAGGCCGCCATACTTTGCCATGAGCATGGCTTCCTGTTCCTTCTCAACATCCTTTGAGGACTTTTCCTGCGCAATCCATGCAACACCTTATGGGTTGATGGCATGTACCCTCGAGCAGGCAGTTACGAAGGAAATCACGCGCCTGTGGTTGCTGCTGCTCGGGTTCGGCCATAGCGTCCCAACCGCCCTGCGCGCCGCTGCGGCTGCTCCTCCAGCGGCTGCCGCCTCAGCACCCCGTTGCGCACGTAAGGAGACTCCAAAGGCTGGCCGATTTGCCGAAACTCCGAGACCGATAGTTGGTGAGTCCGGTGTTGGACACGAGAGCTTTAATATGAACGCGATAAGAAAGGTCAGGATGTATGTATACGCTTTACACACTACTGCAAAGAGGTATACGCATATTGAATGCATCGTAGAGGGGTCTACTGGTTCAGTCACGATGGGGCACCGCGTTTAGTGACGTACAGGGGGGGAAAATTGAAATCCAAGCCCAGGCCGCATCTTCTTCATTTCTTTGCAAACAATGTTATTATTTAGGGCCACATCGAACTTGCTGTAAGGAGAAGTCAGTGGGAAAGACGGACCTGCATTTCACGCTGGTTGCCGCGCCGCTTGCAGAAGTTCACAAATCGGCATATGATAATATTGGTTGGTTATGAACTGACGGATAGTACCGCAATCCAAGGGCCGGACAATGAAAAAGGAGCCCAGGTGCCAACTTTGCTGGCAATGCGAGTCGCGTTTGACGCAACGCACGACCTGTGGATATCGATAGGCAGTATTATATTTATTTCGTACAATGCCACGTTGTAGGCCGTGAAAGATCTGCAATGTTTCGACACAGTTTCAGCGCAGCCCGTACGCAAGGAAAGCCACACGCCCGTGGGTACCCACTCATATCGGACATAACATTCGCAACTTAGGTCAGATATACAGAGCAGTTGCTTGGCAAACAACGCCAGTTCCGCATGTATAGCGTTGCATCGAACCCTCTGTGCTACCGGAGGTAATGCGGCACCTCCCGGCCTCCAAAGCGCGCAGCAAGGGTAGGTACGCTGTCAAGTCCGCACGTCCCTCCGCCAGGCGGAGTGCAAGCCAGACCCTGAGGGGCGCCGCAGCCCCAACCATGAAAGGCGGCCGTCCGACATGCAACTTGGTACAGGGCGCGCGTACATGCAGTGGTAAACCCAAACTCCAAAGCGTGCCCCGAGGATCGATACGATATTCAGTCCGCACGTCGCTCCGCCAGGCGGGCTGCGTGCAATCCGGCGGGGCTCCAAGCCAGGCCCTGAGGGCCACCACAGCCCAACCCCAGGAAACCTGACAACGGCCGTTCGGCCTACAACTTTGCAAACAGCACATACATACGGAAAGGTACTTCACCTCCAAAGCGCGCGGCGAGAATCGATATGCTTATCAGTCGGAATGCTGTTCCGCCAGGTGCGTGGTGTGCAATAATCCGGCGGGGCTCCAAGCCACCCCTGAAGGCCACCGCAGCCCAACCCCAGGAAACCTGACAACAGCCGTTCGGCCTACAACTTTGCAAACAGCACATACATACAGAAAGGAACTTAACCTCCAAAGCGCGCGGCGAGAATCGATATGCTTCTCAGTCAGAATGCTGCTCCGCCACCAGGTGGGATGCAATCCGACGGGGCTCCAAGCGGGCCCTGAAGGCCACCGCGGCCCAACCCTAGGAAACATGACAACGGCCATTTGGCTTACAACGTTGCACACAGCACATACATACAGTAATAACCCCGACCTCCAAAGCGCGCGGCGAGAATCGATACGCTTCTCAGTCGGAATGCTGCTCCGCCAGGTGGGGTGCAATCCGCCGGCGGCAGGGTTCCAGCCAAGCAAGCAAGCAAGCCAACCCTGAGGGCCACCGCAGCCCAATCCTAGGAAATCGGACAACTGCCGTTCGGCCTATCTACAACGTTGCACACAGACGTACATACTGTACAGTAACCACTCCAACCTGCTGCTGCTGTCCTATATTGCAGGCTCCAACAGCGCCACGCACCGGCCCATCCAGCCAAGCAAGAAGCTAGTCCACTGCCGTATATATATACGTACATAGTCAAAGACATTACTAGCTTTATATCCGTGCCTAGCTAGCTATACCTTTTCCGTGCCTAGCTATTGCCGCCCTGCCGCTGCTTGCGCCCCCAACACGCAGCACCAAGCAACAGCTGCTGCCTGTGCTGCAGAAAAGCAGGTAGGTAGAAAAGCAGGTAGGCTAGGACAGCTGCGTGCAGCTGCGTGCGCATGCATACATGCATCCACACACCCCGGCAGATGCCAGCCCCGCCTGGCAGGTGCCAGCAGTTGCTGCGTACGTTGCAGATGCCAGCCCCGGCAGATCCCCGCTGTGACAGCAGATGCCGGCCCCGCCGGCAGATGCGATGCCCGCTGCGACATACAGATGCCAGCTGCAGCCGGGAGATAGATACTGCCGCCATGCATACCAGAACAATACCGTACATGCAATGCATGCCAGAACAATACCGTACGTGCAATGCATGCGTACGTTCATTCAGGGCTTTTAGCAGGTGATGTCCGCCCGCGGCAGCAAACATTATTTCTGCGCACACTGTTTGCGCCGCCTTCTGCCCCATGTACACGTACGGCCTCAATCCGTCCGCGTGTGCTGCCGCCGCCTGAACGGTTACAGGCTTCCTGTGCGTGTCACCTGAGCCCCCTGCGTGCACTGCCTACCTACCCTCAAACGCCGGGGCTGCCTGAGCTGTCTACCAGCTGTGCGTGTGCCGGCCACACTGCATGCATGCACCGCTGCCGGCGGGGCCAAGTTACCCATGTCCGACGCAACTTCTGCTTCCGTATCAGCAGAGGCGTGGATACATCGATGATGTCAAGTGAAGGTTATCGATCTAATTGGGTGATGGTAATATTGTTCTTTACCTGCGTTGTGGGTATGCTTGCATACTTGCACGGTTCGCAATGTGATTGCTGTGCAAAGCGCTGGTTGCTCTCATTACGATACAATGTTCACACATAATGCCTTCATTTTACTTGCTTAATAGTGTAAAGCCTCTGCGTTCTGGAAATTGGCAAATTTCAGCGTGAAATGCAGGTCCGTCTTTCCCACTGACTTCTCCTCACAGCAAGCTCGATGTGGCTCAAAATAATAACATTGTTTGCGAAGGCATGAAGAAGATGCGGCCTGGGCTTGGATTTCAATTTTTCCCCCTGTACGTCACTAAACGTGGTGCCCCAGGGTGACGCAACCGGGTCTACTCTCATTCGAGTGACCCTGGAGCAACCTCAGTTTAGCGCTTTCATCCACAAACAACACTATTCATTGCATAGTGGTTACCATGGCCCGTTATGACACGCCTTGCGCACTAGTGCTTGTAACCATGCAATAACTCCATTACGGGCCAAACGCTTAAAACTGCAGATAATTCTCGATGACATGCTCCTAGTATCAAAACTGCATTTTGATGCCGTGTGTGAGCATGCCAGCAGCGTGCTTATGTTGGAGCTTTGTCACGGAGGGCATGACAGCGGCTCAAGGGACACAGTACAATTCTGGCGCGTCAAAATGAGTTGGAAAATGCACATCTAAAGCTGAGAGCTTAAATGTGCTGATATGTCCACGTATTCCGATGCGTGGGATAATGTGCTGATATGTCCTTGGGCATCTTTTTACGGGTACAGTCTGTCAGTTACAGGCGGATAAGACGTGTGAGGCAACGATACGAGGGGGGGCGTCCTCGCTGCACTGGGGGGTGGGGGCCACCTATTGCCATCGGAATCATGGCCTAAGCGTAGTAAGTTCAAGAAGGTTGTACGCTCATTACAGTGTCCTTGCAGCCGCCGTCTGATCCTCGGGGGATCAGCTGTCCCGAGCAACTTGGTACGACTTACGACTTGATATGGGGGAAATCAAAGCGTCACATCACAATGTGGGCCTCCAAAACTGGGAGGATGCCAGACCTGCCTAAGCCCCCCAGCACGATGCCAGCAAACTCTGTCGCCCCTGGTTTTCCCAAGCTAGTCATGGAACGAGATTGGCAGTACGATGGCACTTTGGAAGGATAGCATACCACCAAACCTCCACCCACATAGGAGGCTTCAGAAAATCCTCCACTTCATACTAAGATAACCCAAAAGATGACCGATAGCCCTTATCAGCTCGCTCGGCTGTACTCGAAAAACACACGCAGCGTATAATAATACAAGCGCACGTACGTAAGCTTCAGAGCGGGACGGAAAGTGCTGCTCACGTGGGAGAGCAACAGGCGAAATGGAACGCGCATACCAGGCTCGGCAAGCGCGGTGCGCACACAGTGATGTAGAAGGCAACCCGCCCTCAGTCTTGGCCAGTCACACTACCTGTACATCAAACCCGTTCGAAAAGCTTTACGGTAATTGTTTTTAGTCTTGGTACACTGCCAACTGTCCGACCTGACGTCATCTCGCGTACTGAGTAAACACGCAACTCGTCTGATGTCGTGCCATATTGAGTCCGTCCTCGGTGCCACAGCTCGTCAACGACTGCTGGCTAATAGGCACATCGTAAGAAAACCCTACTGGTTTCCAGGCACAATACGATGTTCGAGCAGGAGCACAGGTCACGCTCAATCAAACAGCACTGGACATCGTCTGCTTCCAACTCCACCTGACCCTGACCACTTCCCGCTAGGGCTCCGCAACCATCATTGCCTCGAAACCCCACCTGGCCGCCGCAGCGGCTACCTGCCCGGCACCACGGAGTAGTGGTGGTGGTGCTGGTGGCCCCGCGGTACACGAGATGCGTGCACTACCCCGTCGGGTGACCCGCCCCAGCCCGTGCCCGCACCACTGCCGACGGTGGTGTGCACATGTGCGTGCTGCTGGACTGCGGGAGTGAGCATCCCCGGGGTGGTCATGGGGACCGTGACAGTCTGGCGAATGTCCTTCTTTAGGGCGTCATACTTTGCGGTCAGCGGGTCGTGCGCGCGCTGCATGCGGTTCTTCTCAAACTGGCTGCGATCCAGCATCATCTGCACCTGCCGGAGCTCCTGCTGCAGCTCCGCCTCACGGTTAGCTGCACCCATCGCCTGTGCTGCGGCCGCATCGCCGCGAGCATCTGCTTCCGCCAGTTGTGCATGCAGGTCGTCAATCTGTGGGGCACAGTTGACATACAATGGTAGGTCAAAGCAGGTCGGAACAAAGCAGTGACGCCTGGAAACGCAAGCACGTCGAAGGGCAAGGTACTTGCACCAACGCCTGAAGACGGGCGCCGATATGGGAAGCCAATCCTCAGGCAGACCAGGGTGGGGCACATCGTCAGGGAGTGTGCATAATTATCGCTGCCACAGTCACCGTTCCCCACGGTGCTAGTGGACTGCTCTGTTGTGTAGCCCGTCCATGCCAACTCAGGTACCCCAATTACTCATGAGCCTGATATGGCGCGGCAGGCCATAGTTGACCGCCGTCCACGACAAGTACCCCGACGGCCCAGGCAAAGCTTTACATGGAATTCCCCGTACCTTGGCCTCAAGCTCGCTTACAGCTGCCGCCAGCTCCACATTCTCCGCTGATAGCGCTTCCACGCGGCTGCGTAGCTCCGCAGCCTCGTGTCCCTTAGCCGACAGCTCGCGCTTATGTTCCGACAGAGCTGCTTCCATGCGTGAGGCGAGCTGCGTTCCCCAGAAATGGGTCAGGGGCAGGACCACGAGCCAGTTTATACAAAGGCTGATGAAGGGCTTATGGGAGTTCCACAGTGCGTATTGGATTCAAACACCGCCTGATTGCGGTGGAGAGCACCCGAGCTTAGCACTTACCGTCTGCGCTTCCTCGCGCCATCGCGCCAGCACTTCCTGTTTATTGGACAGTAATCGCTCCGTCTCAGCGGCGGCAGCATTGGCTGTGGCCGCCTGCGCCTCGAGCTTGCTGGTGAAGGCGCGCACCTCAGATTCACGATCCGCGCGCAGAGCAGCAATCTGCAGCACGGACCAGGGCAGGAGGGCGATCATCAAGTGCGCAACGGGCTGAGCTCACGGTTAACGCTCCATGTTGTTTAGCCTCCACTCCACCAATATCCAAAAGCCTTGCCACAGCCTGACAGTCCACTTATTCCCTCCACAGCCCGAGCTCCTCGCTTACCTGCTGCCGCAGCTCCGCCTCTGCCTGTTGCCGAGCCGCCCGGTTCGCAGCCATCTCGCGGCCCAACGCCTCTAACTGGCGCTTGCCATTGGCTGCTTCGGCACGTGCAGTGCTTAGACCCGTCTCCAGCTCCGAAATCGTAGACTTGAGGCCGCGGATTGTATGCTGGCAGGGGGATTTATGAGCAGGCGGTGGTGGCGATGCGGGTTGAGCTTATTTGATGTGGTGGCAGCTTTTGAAGGCGCGATTGTGCGCCGTTGAAGACGATGCATGTTTGTTGAGAAAGTTTGCATTTGAGCTCAGCCTACATATGCACTAGAGCCTATGTGCCATGCGTCCAGTAAACCTCTCACCTCGACCGATTGCCGCTCCAACGTTGCGTCCCTCGCGACCCTCTCCGCCTTGCGCTGCGCACTTTCTAGCTTTGCCACCGCTTCATCGCGCTCACGCTCCAATGCAGCCACCTGCAACAGTAAGGATTCGGCAGCCGACGACGAGCCTTAACGCCAGCAATGAGTACGCGGGGCGGACATTGCGCATGAGCAAGGTGGCAAAATGGGAACTGTCGCAGGCTGCGTGCCGGCAAATAGCACAGACAATTTTGACAGCCAGGTTGGGCGAGGGCCTTGTTCCCCTGTCTGCGTACCTTCTCCACGGCTCCCAGCGACGCCAGCCCCAACCGGCTCTTCGATGCCAAGGCAGCGGCCGTGTCCTCGCGCAGAGCTCCTAGTTCGGCCTGACCATAACCAAAGACAAATGGTGCAGGTAACATGATGTCAAAAATTGTGCTCTACCTAATACGAGCAGCATCGTCTTACAACACATCGCCATCTAGACCCGCCAAACCCATCCAGACCCGCTCAACCGGACCCCCAAACCCAGACCCGCCACCCCGCACACCGTAAGGCTGGCCTGATCCCGCTCAAGCCGCTCCGCACGGCCTCGCCACTCGGACAGAGCCGAATGCGCTGCGGCCAGTTCGTCGCGAACCTGTAGGTGGAGATATGTATGGTACGGGGGTTAGGGAGAGAAGGCTCATAAGCGGCAGGCTGGGCCAGCAAGTGAACGCAGTGTGCAGTCCCTGCTGCAGAAAATCTCCAGAGAAGGTAAATCTGGTCACGCATCGCCCCACCCGGCAGTGCGCAATCCCTCATTTGACCGACTGCTCGCCAAATCCTGTTCACCTGCCCAGCGGCGGCTTGCGCGGCGTTGATTTGCGAATTGAACTCGTCCACGACGGCGTCGCGGGTGGCCTGTCGCCAGGCAAGGGTAACAATCGAAGCGTGCGCTTGTACACAATTTCTCAAAAAAGGGATGCAGGCAAGGAGCAGAGCGTCAGGAGCTAAATAAATGAATCCAAAGCTTGGTACTGTGCCTAGCTGACCCGTCTCCTCCCGGTTCATGCCCCACCTGGCGGACAGTGGTGAGCCGCGTGTTGGCCAGCTCCACTTGCCGCTCCAGGTCAACGCAACGAGCCAGAGCAGTGTCGCGGGCGAGGCGCGCCTCCTCCGCGGCTGACATGGCCTCCTTGACGCGGGTCCAGACCTGCGAGTGCGGCAAGGGCAGATGATGAGGACGAGGATCCCGGTAGGTAGGAGAGCAAATCAGATTAGGGTGACGGGCGGGCGATGCACCCCTTCCTTACATCCGCGTCCTTCCGTTGCAGCTCCGTCAGCTTGCCCTCCACGCCACCCAGCGCCGAGCGCAGAGTGTCGCATTCGCGTGTCAGTGCCGACACCTGCAGCAGCGTTGACAGGAGGGCGAAGAGATCAATAGTGCAAAGGTAGATAGCATGGGGAGTAAACGGATAAACATATGGAGCGTCTCTGCGTTGCATTCGTTGCGCTAGCTATCACCAAAACGTGAACCACATGACAGGCACCTTTGACAGCACGGCATAAACATCACGCACCCCTCCCTCACCTGCACGTGCAGAGCATCGCTCCGCTCCCGTTGCGTGGACAGCTCCAGCTGCAGGCTGGCGTTGCCGTCCGAAGCCACCTTATAGCGCTGGTGCGCGGCTGTGGCCTCGGCCTGCAGCTGCGCATGCGCGTGCCGGAGCTCATCCAGGGCGGCCTGGAGGGGCACGCGGCGGATGTCGTGGGAACGAGGGATCACGTACAGGCATAACGTCGTGCTAGTGTTAGAAAGCAATACCAAGACGATGGCGAGTAATCTACCGCACGCACTCGTGCCAAGCCTGTACACGTCCGTCTCCCCATTATCCCAGCCCGTGTCTCACCTTGGTCGTGGAAGCTGTAGTGGAGGCCTCCTCCGCCGCCGCCTTGCTGCGGGACAGCTGGGTAGCTAGCGCCGCCGCCTTGGCCTCTGTCGCACGAAGCGCATCGGTCAGCTTGCCAGCGCGCCCCTCCGACTCCTGGACGGGAAGAGCCAATTAGGAGCCCCGGATTCGAGTGCGGTTCACGTCACTTGATGTGTGGAGCGGAGGTCACCCTGACCGCGCCGCCGAACAAGGACATGACCAAATCGTACGCGCAGGGCGTCACAGGTTCCTTTTGCGCAGCGGTACCCGGTTTTCCTGGACTCCCCCCTCCTACCTGCGCCTTAGCCGACGCCAGCTGCACCTGCGCCAGTAGCGCGGCCTGCTCCTGACCATCCCGGATGGCCTCCTGGGAGCGCTCCTGCAGCTGACGGTGGAGCCGCTGGATCTCGGCGTCCATCTCCGACTGCGGTGGGTGTGGCGATTGGCGCGTTGTGGCAGTGACACAGTCGCAGAGAAGCAAGGACAACGGGGGCAAGACACACACAATGTGCTCCCAGGGCAGGCCCTATGTATGCTGTCTCGACACACCTGCTGCGTGATTAGCAGCTCGTTCTCTCGCCGCAGCAGGTCCAGCTCCTCCATGTTGCCCACTCCAGCTGCGGTCGCTGCCGCTGCTGCGCTGTTGGCCGACGCGGCGGCCGCAGCAGCATTGCTTGCCTGAGCCAGCGCTGCGTCGCGCGACTCGGACAGGCCGGTTAGGTCGGAGCGAAGCCGGTCGTTCTCCTCGACCACGTCATCCACCTGTGCGAGAAGGAGGGGCGGACGTCAGCAGGGAAAGGTGGGTAGGAGCAGAGGGGATGACCCACTCGTTCATCACTGCCCACTTGCGCACCTGGCCCTTGAGCGCCTGAACCTGCTCCGTTCGCGACCGCAAATCCCCCTCCAGCTGCCCAATCCGTGTGTCATACGCTGCCAGTAACGGCGCCAACAGCTTCTGGTCTCGGAGCACTGCTGCGGCTCCCAACGCGTCAGCACTGAGCAATCCCTCGTAATCCACCGGTGCGGGCAGCGGCGGAACGGCGGCAACGGGCGTCAGGGCTGGGAGCGGTGCCGCTATGCCGACTGCCCCTGGCGAATGGACCTGGGGCGGCGACGATGGCTCCGTAGCGCCGGCGATGGCCAGCGCTGCAGCAGTGGCACGCTCGGGTGAGACCGCGCGGCGCGACACTTCCGCGGACAAGCGAGCCACCAGGTCCTCCAGGAAGCGGACCTGGAGATGTATGTCACCCTCGCCTCCGCCGCCGCCACCACCGTCGGCTGGAGCGGCACCCGACCGATGATAGCTGCCACCAGCATACCCGCCCCGGTCCGAGCCGCCGCCTGTGCTCCCACTGTCGCCGCTGCCGCCGCCCTCGTGACGAGCAGCTATGTAATGGCTGTAGTGGCCGACGCCCAAATCGCTGGCCTCGTTCTCGCTGGCGGAGCCATGGCCCAGGCCGCTGAACTCCACTCGGCGGCGCACAGGCGAGGTGGAGGCTGGGTCGGAGCGGCGCGGCGGGCGACCCGCTAGGCTGATGCCGGGGCTGCGCATCGCGCGCTGGCTGCTGCCGCGTGGCATGGGCGGATAGTGCGGCGGGAGCGGGTACTGCGGCTGGGGTTGAGGTTGAGGCTGCGGTTGGTAGGACAGAGCCCGCGGTGGTGAGGGTCCAGGAGGCGGCACGTGCGCGCTGTAGTACATTTGCTGCGGCGGCGGTGCCTGCTGCTGGCTGTGATGCATTTCGAAAGTTTGCGGATAGTAACCGCCGCTGCTGGCGCCGACGGAGGGCATCCCTGGCGACAGTGGCGGCGAGTGTGGTGGCAGGGACGGTGACGGCGGCGGCATGATGCCGTAGGTGGGCATACCGGCGCGCGGCGGCTGAAACATGGCGTTGTAAAAGCCTGTGGCGGCGGAGGACGCGCGGTCCGCCATGTCCAGGTCCGCGGCCTCGGCGCTGCCAACACCGTATTGGTCAAGGAACTCGTACGCAAAGGTGCCGCTGGCGGGTAGCAGCGGAAGCATGGTGGCGGTGGCCTGCTGCAGGCCCTCCACGAGCGCGGGGCTGGTCACGCCGCGCGAGTTGACGGGGACAGCCACGCCCGTGGGGTGCGCAACGAAGAGCTGTGCCACACCGCCGCCTGGGGCCTGCATGAGCACCGGCGAGGTGGATGAGTACTGGCGCGGGCCAGAGGTGTACGCCCCCGAGGCGCCAGCGCCGTCGTAGGCTGCGTGAGGCTGCGAGGGAGAAGTGACGGGCGGCATAAAAGGGCGGAGGCATACGTTGTGGGTGCGTAGAGAGCTGGAAGGATTCGGGCGCGACGAGCAGACAGGACAGTTTATGCGGTTGTTAGGCAACCATGCCCCCTAGTGTGGTCCCACACACTGTGGAGGCGCAATATCCTCGCAAGCCCTGTCGTAAGGCCGTGCCCGTTCCGCTGCTGACATGTCCCAACCAGTCCTTCAGCATCGCACAGCTTCCACATGCCGCGACGCGATCGTAGCTACCAGGGCCTCACCTGCGACACCGACGACATTTCGCCCAGAGTCTGTGTTTCCGCATTGCTGTGGCTGGTTGCAGAGTCAGGTCGTGTCTGCTGCGGGGCCATCGCGGCCATCGCCCCCGGCACCCCCGGAACAGTCGACGCTATAGACGGCAGCTCCTGCAGGTGGTGGCGGCAGCGGGCGGGCCATAGGACTATCGAGATGCTGCTCGGGTGACATGGCATGGATATAGCCCTCAACGGAAAGGCACAGGCACGGACTTAGCCTTTGCTCCTGGTCTAGGCATCGAGACGTAGGATTTGGAACTGTGACTGCCGGGGCTCGTTGACCGCACGGTACCCGTTGACCGCGCTGTACCCTTCACCAAAACCCCACAGTGGCCCGTGCATGGGTTAGCCTACGGCACGTCCTTCGTGCGGACTGCCCCAGCCACTGCACTCCGCAACATATTCCCTTAGTATAGCCCCCCGGTGGCTATGATATCGCCAGGTGCTTTAAGGCGCTAGGCGTGACCAGTCCCGTCCAGCTGCAACCGACAGACCCCCGTGAAAACCCGTCTATGATCGGTCCACCGCCCCACACGCTCTGGCAACGGATCTGGGCCGGTAGTCTACGCCCCCACTTACTCGAATTTGCTGAGACTGCTGTCCCTGCAGCTGTTGGCCCTGCAGCTGCTGACCCTGAGACTGATAGTCCTGCTGGATCTGGCGGTCGTCCATGTCCCGCATTATGGACTGCAAGGAAGCAAAGGCAGAGCGTGAAAAAGAGTAAAGCGCATGAGAGGTGCCGACTGGTGCCTTGGGGCGCCAGGTGTGCCGGTAGCTGTAGCCTGAAACCCGAACTCTCCTTCTAGAACACATGCGCATTGTGGATTGGATAGTTCTTGGTTCATTTAGCGCCGTAGGAACGGCCCCCAATTGCAACACTCCTTTGCGCTGTCAAACTTGGAGCGGGACGAGAACAGACCACGCGAGGGCTGCAGCCGCCGTGCAGCTGTCACGACCGACGCGACGCACCTCTACGATATCCCGCAGGTCTTTCATCAGCTGTTTTACGGCTGTGGCGCTCGTGCAGCGCATGCGGAGGTCGCGCGGGCCCTTGTCTGTCTCAATTTGTATGTCAAGGCAGTCGTCCGGCCCGGGGTTCTTGCTGCGTAGGTGCGACGGCAGCCATTTCCGGATGGTCTCATACGCAAATGTGTTGATATCCTGCAATCATTAGGCCGCCTTACGACCTGGGAATACGTGGAAGTCCTGGCGGTTGCCGCGACACACCTTGCCCTCGACCGTCGCCAGGCGTACGCCCTCTCGCCCGACCACAAGAACCACAGGCTGCTCTCGACCACTTGGCGCTAGCAGCGTCACCGGGTGACGCCTGCCGACCGTGGACGCCATGGCCAGCGTTGGTCAAAATCGACACAGCTTTTGCTACACACCACAGCAACGAAGCATCCCGGGAGGTATCTAAAACTACTATTTACATAGGGAATATGGTCATGTATACGTCGCCCTTTCGTTGTTCAAGGTAAGCTGGATGGGGTGCGGTAAAAGGCCAAGTTCCGTAGGTCTAGTGGACCTGCATGCATAAGTCGCTGTTGACTTCTGCTATATAATTTACTAGTAAAACCTTTAAGCACTAACTATCAACGTTATAATGGTGGGCAGCGTGACTGAGAGAAGTCGAGCAGACGTGCGACAACGCAGCTGGCAATGAAGGCATTAGTCTGTTTTCAAGCTAGACCGTATGTGTTGAGGCATTTCGACTGATACAGCCTTGAACATGTAGTACATGCCAAAGGGTGAACAATCTCGTCAGCACGGGTTGCAATTGCGACTATGATTGGGGCCCATGGCCGGTTGGTTGAAGTGCAAATGCCGGACAGACGATCAAATGAGGGCGCAACTAGCATTTCAAGACGTGATCCGCGGGCTGGAAGCCTGCTCACAGACTCTGCTGCGGCGCTGCTGTCGTCCAGCATGTTCGCCACTGCTTTCTACCCGCTCCATCGCGTCAAAATCTTGCTACAGACGCAAGACAGCAACCCTCTCGTCATGAATGGACAGGCATGTGGTCTAGCTCGTCGCGTGTGACTTGGTATTAGTAGTCTGCAGAACGCCGACATCGGGTCGGGTGCTGTGCCCGACAAGTCACGGAACATCAGTCGACAATGAAACGTTGCTAGAGTAAGGACACCGTAGGCTGGTCGTGTTCAGGATCGTAGCGCGCAGTACGCGCGGCAGGGAAACTTTGGCCTCGCGCCACGCACGCATTTCATACCCGTTTGGTGGTGCGGACGTGTATTTCATGCACGGGTATGCACGCGGGTACGTCATAAAGCGCCCCCGCACCTCAGCCCATGCGTCAACCAACGCATGCATGCGCATACCGGTTGAAATGCACACAGACGCCGTCACCACGCAGCATGCGTCGGATAGAAATCACCCGGCCCTTGCTCCCCTCCATCTGCACGTGCCACACGGTGCCGTTGCTGTACGGCCAGCACAGGTACGGAGGTACGCGGTACTGGACGCTATGCCTCGGCTGGTACGGGAAGGCGGCCTGCGCGAGCTTTGGCGCGGCAACGCCGCCTACATGATGCGCCACGTGCCATCCACCACGCTCTCGTTCGCCTTCAAGGACGCAATGCTGCGCCACCTGCCGCACTATGGAGCGGCGGAGGACCTGGGGAAGGCTGCGCTGGTTAACTTGGCCGCCGGCTTTGTGGGCGGCGCGGCGGCGCTGCTGCTTGTGTACCCCTTGGACTTCGCCACCATCAGGTGGGGGCGCCTGGGCCTTCGGGTGAGGAGGAGGGATTTCGAGGAAGACCCGTGGATGCCCGAAAAAACCGTTTAGAACAGATGTTTTGGGATGCATGCTGGAGGGAGGGGGAGAGCTGGGAGCGGCACCGCGCGGCCGCAGGCCGGCAGAGCAGGCTGCCGGGCACGGCGCCGCACCGGCCGGTGCAGAGGCAGCCACGCCTCCAGCGCACGCCGCGCAGCGTTGTGCCCTCGGGAGTGAGCAGCCCCGGGGACCTGCTGGCATGAGCAGGTGCGGCTTACACCCTGTATGCCGCAACTAGGCATCTTAGCACGCGGCGGCAGCAGCGGCGGGGCGGACGCAGCTGGCCGAGTCCTGCAGGCAGCCCCGTCGCTCGCAGCAGCGCCCTCTCCGGGAGCTCAGCAGCAGCAGAAAAACAGCAGCAACACGGTAGGAACCGTGGGGGCATGCCGACCGACACGTCGTGGCTCATGGCGTTGCCGCGCGTACTGACGGACCGCTCCGCTGCTGCTGTGACCGCAGGATGGCGGCGGAGCTGCGGCAGCACAAAAAGGCGCAGGGTAGGGCCCAGGGCTGGGGGACTGGGGCCCGGGAGCGGAGGGGTTGGGTTGGGCTAGGGTAACCGGGCAGGCGGCCGTGCGGGAAGTGCGTACGGAGCTTGGGTCAAGATGACCCAATATGGGGCAAAAGGGCAACGGGTCAAGATGACCCAATATGGGGCAAAAGGGCAACGGGTCCAGATGACCCAATATGGGGCAAAAGGGCAACGGGTCCAGATGACCCAATATGGGGCAAAAGGGCAACGGGTCAAGATGACCCAATATGGGGCAAAAGGGCAACGGGTCAAGATGACCCAATATGGGGCAAAAGGGCAACGGGTCAAGACGACCCAATATGGGGCAAAAGGGCAACGGGTCAAGATGACCCAATATGGGGCAAAAGGGCAACGGGTCAAGATGACCCATACTGCTGGCCTAGTCTTCCGGCGTATCGCTGCACTCACCATGTGCTGATCCGCAATGCCCTTCGCACCATGTGCCGAGCAGTGCTGCACCACCTCCGCAATGCCCTTCACACCATGTGCCGAGCCGCTCGCCGAGCCGCTATGCTGCCGAGCCGCTATTGCAACCAGGAGGAACCAGCAGCCATGCTCACCGTAACCAGCAGTGCTGGACCACCTCCCGCTGCTGCGCCCGCAGGTGTTTTGGACACCCTGAACAGCACGCAACGGAGCGGCGGCGTGGCAGCGCTGTACCGTGGGTACGGCGTTTCAGCAGCCGCCATCGGGGCGTATAAGGCCCTGTACTTTGGGCTATACGACACCGCTTGTGCCGCAATGGAGCAGGTGCGTGCGCTGCCGGTGAAGGGGCTGTCTTAGCGGCTGCAGGCTGGTGCTGTCTTAGCGGCTGCAGGCTGCAGGCTGGTGGACAGCACGGCTACTGGACGAGGACTCTCGGCGCGCAAGGCGACAGGAAGTTGCCGGGCCGGGAAGATTCAAGTCGGTTCCACCTGTTCCCAATCCACCCGCCTGATCCTCCCACCCCGGCCCACCCTCCCTTATCGCGCCCGGCCTCCGCCTCACCCTTCGCAGCGTTCCGCCCGTGCTGCGGCTGCCGCCGCTGGCTCGGGCGCTCCAGCCCCCGCGTCGGCGCCAGACCACCCGGCATCTGGGTTGTCCAGCCCTGGGCCCTTCTCTCCACGCACACACGCCCGCCCAGCTGACGGTCACGACCACCGAGCCAGCTTGCTGGAGCGGTGGGTGGCAGCCAACGTGGTGGTCATCACGGCGTCCTCGCTGACCTACCCGCTAGACGTGGTCCGGAAGCGGCTGGTGGCGGACACGGCGATGGGACCAGAGCGGCAGCAGTACGGCGGGCTAGTCGACTGCGTTGCTAAAATTGCTCGGACGGAAGGTGGGTGGAGCGAGGGAGGGGTGAAGAGGGAGCATGGAGTCGGGTGACTTCGCAGGCCGGAGTGGTAGGCCGCAGTGCGGTACCGATAGTCACAGCCTCCTTCCAGCATCAGCCCGTGCAAAAGGCTACCTGTGGCTGTATCGCAGGGTTTCGGGGCTTCTACCGCTTCTACGGGTACGACATGTTGCTCAGGCTGGGCGGTGGCATCCTGCTGGTCATGTACGACGAGGTCAAGACCCGCGGCGCCTCGGCTGTGGCGCGCCAGTTGCTCATGCTCCCTCCAAAGGATTGACAGCAGCTGCGGACGTAGGAGCGAATCGGTGGGCGCAAGAGTGCTGGTTGGGCTCCAGGGGAGAGGTTTTGTTTTACGCGTCGTCGCTGGTGGGCATGTAACGACGCTCGCTGCTGGCTCGTCGAAGAAGAGTTTGATCCTTTGCGCAGCGAGGAGCTGTGCCCTGAAGAAAATGAAGTATAGCGGCAATGTAGTCGTACTTAAGCGGCGTGCTCAGGCAGGATGCGAGAGGACAGGAGACTAGATGACGCAATGGCGCCAGGGAGGGCAGCCGGGCGCGGCGCGTGAGGCGTGCTGCCTGGGCCTAAGTGCCCTAATGGTTTCGGTGCGGTACGGCGCGGTGTACAGTATTGTGCTGCGGCGGGCGGCGGGACACAGCTCTAGGGAAGCTCCGCGGAAGCGCCCTTTACTCCTGGGGTTGCAGTGCGGGGGCTGGTTTTCGGCACGAGTGAGACATGCGCGCGCACGCAGGGACCTGCGAAGGCAGGCCGTTGTGGTAGTTATAACGGTTGGCACAGGAACATGAGCAAGAGCCATTTGGTCGTTTGCAGAGACGGCAAGAGAGGTAGAGGCCATGCAGGCGCGGGAGGGAATCACGGTGGCGCGCTTGGGGGCCGGCTGGCTTCCCCCCTAGGCGCTCCAAACGAGGCACCGCCGCAGT
Organism: Yamagishiella unicocca; assembly: GCA_003116995.1. Taxonomy (NCBI): domain Eukaryota; kingdom Viridiplantae; phylum Chlorophyta; class Chlorophyceae; order Chlamydomonadales; family Volvocaceae; genus Yamagishiella; species Yamagishiella unicocca. The sequence continues at coordinate 1,339,118 of BDSL01000007.1, forward strand.
GCCTAGGACGAATCACAGGGTGCAGTGTGGTTCTTGAGCTGACTTATTGTACAGTCGCGTATTTGTGAGTCGGGTAATCTGTGATGTAGCTCAGTGCTCGGTGTTGGCGAGGTTCGGTGATATAGGATCGGTAAGCGTGGTACGTGTATCGGGTCTGGAAAACATAGATAGGAAAACATGAGGTCTACGAAAGCAGGGCGTGCGGGCACTAGCCAGCTGGCCAGCTAGCACCTTCCCTGGACCCCGGTCCCTCTGTATATTATAGCACGTGCCGTACACGGTGGCGTGAAAAACCGGCCTGCTGGTATATGCGTGGCATCTGAGGGAGGTGCCGCGAAGCCACATGGCAGCTGTGTGTAAGTTCAGGATGGGAGATCTGGGGGACGGTCAAGTTGTAACGCATGGCAGCGGTATTATTACCATTATCATTTGGTTCCGTATCGGTGCACAAAAAGGATGCTTGCAGTACTGGTTGAGACCTCTGCAGACATTTTGGCTTAGTTGAGCTGTAACAGGCGGAAGGCCCTAAGGCCTTGACCGTATTGCCAACGAACCGTTCAATCAGGAAGTGCCCTTGTTCATATCATTTTGTGCCTAAGTTCCAAACACCAAGAACCGACCTCATCATTCACCCTACCTACTTCCTTAGGAGACAAAGGGTTCAGCAATCGCCACCTCTTTGACCAGCTTTGACTGGCCCGCCCATGCCGTACACGGTAAATAACACGGGCAGTGCCTAATCAGGAACTCTGCCCAAGATAACACAGCTGCAAGGTTTGCCAGACAACATTCATGCAACGCAGGTCCGAAAAGGCATGACCATCCTAGACCATCAAACCGCGACAGCTGGCAGTGTAGCAACGAGCCTTATGGCCTGTTCAGGATGCAGCAATCGAAAGCCCCACAGGCGTTCTCAGCGGCAATGCCTTATGCCGAGAATGCATCATCATTTTGCTCCCAACCCTGCTGCTTGAAGGCCGCGTGCCTGAAGCAAGCCACGTCACGGTCCACGGACTGTCCTCACAATTGAGCGCTGTCCAGGCGAGTAGTGTGTTCCTGTCGGCTTGGAACTCCTTGCCACGAGCTCAAGTACATCGAGAGGCCTCACGTGAAACCAACATCCCAGCATGCCGAACCAATGAAAATCCAAGTGCGATCGAAAGAATGAATACCTTCCTATCCAAGCATGGCGCGAGCGCGCTAAGCCGCCGCAAAGCGTACAAAGCGACACAGTAACCTGAAGATCTGCCAGCATCAACCTTCCCGAGCCTTTCTCTGCCCCTTGCCGCCGCCCTCCTCCTGGGCCGAGTTCCGGAAGACCCAGGACAAAACCGGCGAGGCCCCTAGCTCCCGTACGTCGCCGTACGCTATGCCCCCTGAGCGAGCCCGTAATCACTGTCAACACTGTGCGCCGCCCGCGACGTATACATTTCACGGATGCGCTCTCCAGAGCTCAAGGGCCTGGGCCCACAAGCAATACGACATCCACCCAAGCCCACGCGTCCGTTTGCCGTTTATTCCCAAATCCGCCGCCAACAGCAGCCCACGCACCTGCCTGCCGTGGAGCGATGCGCCAAAAAAGCGCATATTCAGCGCGCCAACCAGTCAACGCTTGTCCCAGGAGGCCTCTTTCAAGTCCTGGCTCAACGCCTCTACAGTTGTCACCAATTTGGCTAATTAAGGTTTTGAGGGTGGCGTGGCGCTCATAATCGGCGAGCCGCGAATACCCAAGACGCGGTATCCGCTCCGGACTGCCTCGCGCCCGCCCTCCATCTACCGCGCAGTCACATCAGTCCAACAGGCGTACGGCGAATGCCACATGTATTAATCTGGCGGAGCTCTTGTGTGTATCCGCTGTCTACCAAGAATGAGACTCTAATCGCGACGGTGGGCGCGTGTACTGAAACGAACGCCTAGTCACTGCGGGCGGGTGCTTACTTCCGCCCGTGTCTGTTACTCCGGACAATCGCACGCTTCCATAAATCCAAAAGCACCACGTCACGATGGATCGACAGCGCACGCGATAACTTACGCGCTCAGCCAGGCATGGCTCTGACGCCTCCCATACGCTTCTTCCTTGCCGCTGCACCCACACGAAGTGGCAACACGGTGCCGCGGGGCTCCCCATCCTTTGTATCTCTGCTTGCCAATCCGACTAACATACCCGCATACAGTTTGACGTTTCCGATACTTGATGCATCACATTTCGCACGCGGTTTTTCGGGTCGCGGGCGGCGGCCGCCCACGATGGGGGCAACACAATCGCAGCCAACCGCAGCCAACCACGTCAGCAGTCAGCTAGTATGCTTGTGTTCATGAGAGGCGAGCCTCCCCTTTCGACGCTAGCGGCTCCTCTTCCGAGCTAGGAATGTGCGGATTACGGAGAGGCCAGCCGTGCCCGAACCACCAATCGTTTCATCCCAGCTGGACGGCACGTCAAAGGTGAAAGGTATCGTGGCGTACTCGGTAGGCGGGTCATTGAAGTCGTACGGTCGCACGTTACCGCTGTACCGGCCTCCAGGAAGGCCCAGTTTCCACATATAACCCCCAGACTCGACCTGTTGACCGGATTTCGGGGCAGCGCGGTGACGGGTGGGTGCGTGTGGGTAAACGCGCGCGGCCGGAACTCACCGAGAGCAGAAGTAATCTACATTTAGGTTTCACAGACAGTAACACATTATTTTCTGGGACGTCGAGTACCATATGCTTACGTGCCCGGAAGCCCCGATGACAGCTATCAGCCATACCGGCAGCAGCCGCACACGGCGGATGCATGCCAGTTGGAGAAGCAGGCCACGACCACATCAAATCGAAACGCCCTTTTCCCAGACCCTCCGCGCTATCAGGAGGCCGACCGCACAGCCCTAGATCTCCCGCCAGTCCCCGGCCGCACCTGCGGGGGCCAAAGGCCGTCCTGGTCCAAGCTGACGTCAGCACGGAGCGGCGCCCCGGTCTCGGCGTCGATGATCCTCGACCTGAGCCCCAGGTGCGACATCTCCGCCAGCCGCATCAGCGAAGCGTAGTTCAAGGGGTACAGGTTCTTCAGGTCGGTGACCGACGTGGGCGTCTTCCTGCTCGGCCGCAACAGCGCGTAAGGGGGTGTCAGGGGTAAACTGGAGTGAGGGGTTGTCAGGAGGCACTAGCGTGGCCAACTGTTGAGTTGGCCTGGGTTTGGCTGCAAGATCACGGGGGTAGGTGGGCGGGCGCGTGGCGGGGCCACACTAGGGACTTGCTGCATTACACCACCGCGATCGCACGCGCCGTACAGCTTTTACCGTACTTCATGTGTCGTACTCCCAGCTTACTTGTTGTGCAGCTCTAGGGTGAGCATGTGGAGCCTCTCGGCGTGGTGGATCCAGTCCGCCATGGTTCCCAGCGCCACGTACCAGCTGCACGTGTGTGTGTGGGGTGGGTGGGGGGCAATAGCGACCGGTTACACGACACGTGTGTGAGGGGTTGCAAGGAAAACCCGTGTACGAAGGAAAACCGTGGGTTAGGGGGACGGCAACGGACAGGCCAACCAATGAGGTAAGCGGGTTGGTGAGCGGGTAGCGAAGAAATGCGCATAGCGACTTGCGACAAATGCGAGAAAGGGAAACTGGAACGCGAGGCGGGCGGGTAGGCCGGTTACCAGTAATGGGCTCCGCCCCAGCGTTCAATGGGAACACGCCGCCAATGCCCCAGACCCGCCTCTGCGCTGCACCAGACACTGTTGCAGCTACGGGGTGCTGTCCGCCCAACAGAAACTACCGGTAACATCTGCGGGCCTCGTGGCCCCAAAGCGCTTTGCGCCACGACGGGCTGCTCCCCCCGTCAGGCTTTCGGTCTCTCCTCCACATATCCTATGCCTTCCCCCCGTGGATCCAGGGATCCGGATCATCCCTGGATCCAGGGACCCGGGTCCATCCCTGGATCCAGGGACCCGGGCCCATCCCTGGATCCAGGGACCCGGGTCATCCCGGGATCAAAAGACCTGGGCGCACCTGGCTCCCTGCGTGGTGCCGTTGACGAACTGGCCCATTCCGAAGCTGTCCCGCACCAGGGTCTTCATCTTTGGGTGGTTCTGGCCGTACACGTTGGCTAGGAAGTTGGGCAGCGGCCGCTCGGGGCTCTCGCAGTCCATGACGTCGCCCTGCGATGTACGAAACGCACGACAAGGTTGTGCGTGGTGAGGAGCGGCAACAGCAGGAGGGGGGGCGCCGGTCAGCAGCGTTAAGCGAGCCGTGCAGTCATGGGCGCTAGCTGGCTCGTGATGTATGTTCCTGTGATGCTTGTGACACGCAGCCGGTCGGCAGCAGTGGTCGGCAGCGGTGGTCGGCAGCAGTGGTCGGCAGCAGTGGTCGGCAGCGGTGGTCGGCAGCGGTGGTCGGCAGCGGTGGTCGGCAGCGGTGGTCGGCGCTGTCCCTGTTACTCAAACGGGGATACCGCTACCTCGCTTGCCCCACGCCTCACGCCCGTCGAGCGCTCCTCCGGTCAGCAAGCGACAGGGCTGTGGTTGGCACCCAACTGCACCAATCGACCCATGGGTCGCGAAAACGCGACGACCGAGCGCCATTGGCCCCACGGACCCACCAGTGAGTCGCAGGCGTCGAGGGTGTACGACGCGACTACGGCCCCGCCGTGCAGGTTGGCGCTCAAAGTGGGGCGGACGGCCGATAGCCACTTGGTGACCGCCTGGAGCGGAAAAGGGAGGGCGTCGCGCGGCGATGCGGAGGCAAGTGATGACCGGGGAAAGAGAAGGCATTCCCACAACTGGCACTGGCAATGGTGGTTTTCCCTCCCTGCGTCCGTGCGGTGTCGTTTGCTGCCATGGGACGCGAGCAGCCACATCCGGCGCTCGGGGCGACCCCTACGCCCTAGGCAACCGCTTCTAGACAGCCCTCTCACCAGCATCTCGGGCTCCATGACTTTGCCCCCTGATATCAAGAAGTAGGCAGCCTCGTAGTGGCGACCACCGGCGATTTGCTGGGCGGTCGGCCGCGCTGCGAGGAGGGAGGGTTTAAGCAAAACAGTTTGTATTATTATACTAGGGTACAAAATTTACAAAATAACCCCAAAATATCGTCGCGGCGGGAACATGAGCGCGACCGGAACGCGATTCGCGATGGTTAGAAGGCGAGGCGCCTGGAAGCAGACCTAACGCGACGAGCTCTGGAGAAGTATGATACCAGCGGTAGCAGCAGTAACAGCAGTAACAGCAGCAGCAGCACCCAGCAGCAACAATACGGAAGGTCGGTATAAAACGTGCGAGAGTCTTGCGAAGAGCCGTGACGCCAGCAGCCGCAGCGGTGTCAGGATGGTCCCGGCGCTGAAGCAGGCGGGAAGCGCCGGCACCTGGCAGCGGCTACGGCACCCCGAATGGCCTACAATCCTGCGGATGCTGACCCGACCCGCCGTACCAAATGGAAAGTCGCTGGAGAAGGCGTTCCGGTTGAGGTCGATACCGTTGGCGTTCGACCGCATGGACAACACGTAACCATCGGGATTCATGGAGGGTAGGACGTAAACCTGCAGGCCAACGGCGGCGACAGTAGCATCGTGCATGAACTATTGCGTTGTCGGCAACAGCAAGGCCTCAGGAGCATTGCCAAAGCGCAGTCAGCAGGGAAGTTCCCAAGGCTCCAGGGACGCCAGAGTTCATCAGCACCACGCAACCCATCATCCTGCCCTCTTTACTAAATCGTCCCGTACACTAATCCACGAGTTATTCAGCCCACGCCCGTAGCGCCGTGCCGCCCGCCGTCGTAGCATACCGATTCTGTCAGGCAGACAGAACGTCAGCTCCCCCTCTTTCACCGCGCCGCCTCGGGCTCTTCGCCGCTTTGACCCCTGTACCTCTGTTGCAGTATCTCCCACACGTCCAAACGCTCCTCGCCGCTCCCCTTCCCGCATGCCTCCCGATGATGAGAGTAACTGCTTTTTTTCATAAACCCCACAGGCAGCCAACAACTACACCCCGAACAACCTCGCTGGCGGGTTGACGGCTGACCCCCGGCTTACCGTTGTGGTTGAGATCAGGTTCTAAGCATTAGCGAGACGATGGCGAGCGCGCCGGTATGTACGGTTGCAGCACATGGGCGGCGGGTGGCGGAGATGAAGAGAAGGCATCAGCGGTCGCAATAGCAATAGCAATTGGGCCCGTTTCATGGTCGTGCCTCGTGCGGTACAGGTGTGTTCGGCAAAGGGGTTGGTTGACGTTTGAAGCGGACAAGCTGTAGGTAGGACATGTCCTACCCTCATCGAAGCGTGACGGGCAGCGGACTCCAGAAAGGCTCTGGCCTCGTGACGGGCCTAGCTGGCCAACAAATCGTGCTACCGAAGCACCAAGTTCCGCCGGCAGGTGAAACCACGTGTGCATTTACTTACACATTTGCCCCCGATCGTCATAGCCAAACCGCCCCAACCGACAGGCCGTACCCGCCGCAAGCGTGCACTCACCTGTACACGTTCCTTGGGCCACACTGCGCACAAGTCGTTCACAAACTGCAGCAGAATGTGCAGGTTGCCCTTTTCATCGCCATGCATGTTGCCGATGTACTGCAAGGTACGATAGGGTAACGTTCAGCGGCGCGCGTGCGTGACGACTGGGGGAAGGGGCTGCTGATGACGATGACGACTGCCAACCATCAACGACATGACGAATGCGCGACGAACGAGCAGGGCGTAGGGCCCATCGTCAGCAACCGGCAACTACAAACAGCCAACGGCAGCTCTAAGCTATAAGCGACCGTCGTCTGACGGGGACGGGCGGACGACCGAACCAGGCCCCCTGGGGTGCGTCCGGCGTCCGACGAGTATTAGTACGCTGCATCGGTGCGGCTGGTGGTGGTGGCGGTGGTGCTGGTAGCGGCAGGCGGCGGCGGGGTTACGGTGACTACGGTAATGGTGATCGCGGTAAGCGGCGGCGGCCACAGACAGCAACTCACCGCAACTGTGGGCTTGGGGAAAGGCAGTTCGGGCTGCGAAGGGTCCGGGAAGGACGGCGTGGTGGGGTCCCCGGCAGTGATAAGCCACAGGTCCCGGCCTTCCACGCTGAAAGCGTCGAGAGGAACAGGGGGAGGTCACCAAGGGAGATGGGTGATTGGATAGGTAAATAGATAGTGGCTCGAGGGCGCACAGCACGGGGGACGATTGCGACGCGTGGGCTGCGGGTAGCTGCCCGGGTAGTGAGCCGAGGCGCCGCTGTGTGCTGTCTGGCACCGTCGCAAGTGACCCGCGGGTCGCTGCCCGACGCGCCTTGCTTCCAGCGCTCCAAACCCAGAGTCTATCCACGCGCAACCCAAAGGTACGCATGGTGCTCCTCGATTCCCCTCTCCCCCCATGACGTTCAGACTCCCTGATCCCACTTCCCACATCCCTCTTCCCACCCAATGCCGCACGCCGTGGATGAGGAGGGCCGCGCGCAGCACCTGTGCTCAGTGCGCCGCCTATCGAATGCTCCCAACAGCCCGCCGTCGCAAGGGTGTGAACGTGACCCCAGCTTCCTGCGGCCTATCGCCGTACATGCCCGCGCACCTCTTGCCCACGCTGGACAGCTTGCAGCGGCCCTGGCTGCGCGCCGCCCTGTTCGCCAGGAAGTCCGACATCTGCTTAAACGACATCAGCTGGCCCCAGTCAACGGCCATGCCCGCCATGTCATCGTCCGTTCCGGGAGGCGCCGTTGGGGCACCGGGCTGGTTGGGGGCCAGCAAAGGCGGCTGGGCGCGAAGACGGGGTGATTTTGGGCTGCGGCTTGGTGAGGCTGGCGGGGGCGGCAGGTCAGGAACGGCCGGGAGCTGAGGCAGAGGTGGAAGAGGTGGCGGCGGTGGGGGGTAAGGAGAAGGAGGCTGCCCAGGCGGGGGGGGTGGCGGCGGCCGTGGGGCTCGGCGGTTCTCGCGCGGGGCGAACGGGATGGAGGGTGTTTGCGGCTCGAACGTGGTCAGCGGTGGGGAAGGGAGCGGCGGCGGATGTTGAAACGGCGGCGGCGGTTGGCGAGACGGTGGCGGTGACTTGACTTTGCGGGAAGGCGGTGGCGGCTTTGTGGGTGCGGGTGTGGGTGGTGGGACGGAGGGTGGAGATGCGGGCGCCGTCGGCGGCGGCCACAGCGCAGGTCTGGGGCGGCGGAAACGATCGTCCCGGATGTCCACGTCGCCATCGTTCCCTGCGGGAGTTGGACGAGCATTGAGAGGCATAGGGTCAGGCCCGAAAGGAGCGAAGGGAGTGTTTGGGGGCCGAGGGCCGTGTTGCTGCGCTTGGGAAGGAGGGGGGCACCACATGCGACCCATGGGTCAGGAGCCATGCGCCTCCGAGACGACGCGAACGACCCATATGAATCCGTTGATGCAACTGGATGACAAGAAACGGTTGAGCACAACACCAGCATAGGAAAAAACATTATGAACGTAGGCGGCTGAGGCCAGGGTATGTCATTGAGTCGCAGCGGGAGATGGAGCGTGTGCTGTGCAAAACACATCACCGTCGCGCCGTGGGATGCGCGGCCATATAACAGGGACCTGGCACGGCCAATATGAACGCCTCGGCGTGTCCGAAGCTTTGGACTCGGCTCACCTTCAGCAGGTGCCGGCGGCGGAGACGTGGCCTGCGCCCGCGGTTCCCGGGGCACCCTGGGTGCTCGGGGCGGCGGGGGAAGGCGCTGGACAGCAGGAGGCGGCTTGGCCTTGCGGGATGGAGGTGGAGGCGGTCGCGAGGACCCCGGAGATGGAGTTGGCGGTGGCGTGGAGGGTGGTGGAGTGGAGGGTGGTGGTGTGGAGGGTGGTGGCGTGGAGGGTGGCGGCGAGGGCCTGGAGGGCGGCGGAGTGGACAGAGCCAACACCGTATCTGGGGATGAGGGAGGCGGCCTGGACGGTGGTGGAGAGGACGGCGGTGGAGAGGACGGCGGTGGAGAGGACGGTGGTGGAGAGGACGGCGGTGGAGAGGACGGCGGTGGAGAGGACGGCGGTGGAGAGGACGGTGGTGGAGAGGACGGTGGTGGAGACGACGGCGGTGGAGAGGACGGCGGTGGAGAGGACGGCGGTGGTGAGGGCGGCGATAGCGAGGACGGCACGGGCGGTGCCATGGAGGGCAGTGGCGACGAAGGCGGTGGCGTGGAGGGACGCGGCGTTGGGGGCGACGGGGTTGACGTTGAGGACGGTGGAGAGGACGGCGGTGGAGAGGACGGTGGTGGAGAGGACGGCGGTGGAGAGGACGGCGGTGGAGAGGACGGTGGTGGAGAGGACGGTGGTGGTGAGGACGGCGGTGATGAAGAGGGCGGTGATGAAGATGGCAGCGGAGAGGGCGGCGGTGGCGTGGAGGAGCGTGGCGACGACGGCGGTGGCGTGGAGGGAGGTGGCGTTGGGGGCGACGGCGGTGGCGTGGAGGGCGGTGGTGTGGATGGTAGTGGAGAGGACGGCGGTGGAGAAGACGGCGGTGAAGAGGACGGTGGTGGAAAGGACGACGGTGGTGAGGGCGGCGATAGCGAGGACGGCACGGGCGGTGCCATGGAGGGCAGTGGCGACGAAGGCGGTGGCGTGGAGGGACGCGGCGTTGGGGGCGACGGGGTTGACGTTGAGGACGGTGGAGAGGACGGCGGTGGAGAGGACGGTGGTGGAGAGGAGGGCGGTGGAGAGGACGGCGGTGGAGAGGACGCCGGTGGTGAGGACGGCACGGGCGGTGCCGTGGAGGGCGGTGGCGAGGAAGGCGGCGGCGTGGACGGCAGCGGCGTTGAGGGCGGTGGCGTGGAGGGTGGTGGCGTTGAGGACGGTGGCGCCGAGGCCGGAGAGGGCGATGGCGGTGGCGACGGTGGGTTTCGAGACCGCGGAGGTGGGGAAGCCGGCTTCCGGGACTTCGGGGGCGGTGGCGAGGAAGGCGGTGGCGTGGACGGCAGCGGCATTGAGGGCGGTGGCGTGGACGGCAGCGGCGTTGAGGGCGGTGGCGTGGAGGGTGGTGGCGTTGAGGACGGTGGCGCCGAGGCCGGGGAGGGCGATGGCGGTGGCGACGGTGGGTTTCGAGACCGCGGAGGTGGGGAAGCCGGCTTCCGGGACTTCGGGGGCGGTGGCGAGGAAGGCGGTGGCGTGGACGGTAGCGGCATTGAGGGCGGTGGCATGGACGGCAGCGGCGTTGAGGGCGGTGGCGTGGAGGGTGGTGGCGTTGAGGACGGTGGCGCCGAGGCCGGGGAGGGCGATGGCGGTGGCGACGGTGGGTTTCGAGACCGCGGAGGTGGGGAAGCCGGCTTCCGGGACTTCGGGGGCGGTGGCGAGGAAGGCGGTGGCGTGGACGGTAGCGGCATTGAGGGCGGTGGCGTGGACGGCAGCGGCGTTGAGGGCGGTGGCGTGGAGGGTGGTGGCGTTGAGGACGGTGGCGCCGAGGCCGGGGAGGGCGATGGCGGTGGCGACGGTGGGTTTCGAGACCGCGGAGGTGGGGAAGCCGGCTTCCGGGACTTCGGGGGCGGTGGCGAGGAAGGCGGTGGCGTGGACGGCAGCGGCATTGAGGGCGGTGGCGTGGACGGCAGCGGCGTTGAGGGCGGTGGCGTGGAGGGTGGTGGCGTTGAGGACGGTGGCGCCGAGGCCGGAGAGGGCGATGGCAGCGGCGACGGTGGGTTTCGAGACCGCGGAGGTGGGGAAGCCGGCTTCCGGGACTTCGGGGGCGATGGCGAGGAAGGCGGTGGCGTGGACGGCAGCGGCATTGAGGGCGCTGGCGCCGAGTGCGGTGGTGTCGAGGGCGCTGGCGCTAATTGCGGTGGCTTTGGCAGGGGCGGGGGAGACCTCGGAGGCCGGGCTGGTTTCCGGGGCCGTGGAGGTGGGGAAGCAGGCCTCCTGGACTTCGGGGGCGGCGATTGCACCGGGGTAGCATCCACCAATGTGGGCGGAGCTGCTGACGGCGGTGGCGGCAGCGGCGATGCTGGAGAGGACGGCGGTGGCAGGGACCCCGTCGCCGATGTGCTGGGCAATAAGGGCGGTTCTGTGGATGACGGTGGCTGAGGCCGCGGTGTTGACGGGGATTTGGGGGACTGCAGTGCCAAGGATGGCGTGGCTGGCGGCGGCGTGGCCAGCGGTGGCGCAGACAGCAAAGGCGTAGAACGCCTGGGCGATGAGGGCGGTTTCCGAGGCCGCGGTGGCGGCGAAGGCGGTTTGGGGACCCGCAGTGACGGAGACTGCGGTGGCGTGGCCAGCGGTGGCGTGGATGGCATTGCCGGTGATGGCGGTTTCCGGGGCCGCGGTGGCGGTGATGGTGGTTTTGGGGACCGCGGTGGAGGCTTTGGTAGGCGGGGGCTCCTGGCGGATCCGGCCGCTGCCTCAGCGCTGCGAGCCTCTGTGATCAAGGGGTGAGGGAGCGCGAGATCGAGGATTGGGGGTGGAAGAGCGAGGCTGGAAAGGTATGGATTGTTAACCGCTGGAGCCTTCGTGCTTGCGTCGGCTATAAGATGTTAGCGCGGAGAAGGTGAGTGCTTGCAATGGTGTCGCATCATGTCGTACAGGGCGCGCGTTTGGGCCAACGAGACAAGGGTTCTCATACTGTGTAGTCATGCTGCGTTGTCACACTGAATGGGCCTATCAGTTTTGTTACATTCGGTTATCGTATTGTGTGGGCGTTTGGGGTTACCTTAGTGGTTGTGCTTGGGTTACCAAGCATCTGATTTTTCCCGGCTGTGCAGGTGAGGTTGCATACAGCCGGCACGGCTGAATGGCGGGATCCACGGATCCACGGATCCACGGATCCACGGATCCACGTGCCCATCCAGCAGTGGAAGCCACGCGTTACCCTGGCCAGCCACACATGACTCATGGCCTGCCGATACTAGGTACATGCTATAAGGCCGGCCGAGGGGAGCCGTGATGGAGTCCAGGCGGCGCCGTGGCCATCCAACTTCCATGATCACACCTGGGTACCGAATTCGACTGTACGACAGCATCGCCGCAGCTCGCCGACCCTCCCATCGCTCGAGGGAACCGCGACAGTGCGCACACGTGTGGCGCTGGGTGTCTTTTCCCTATCTTGTGGTGGCTACTTTACCAGTAAACATCGCTTTGTCTCACACAATTACTCTTGCGCAGCTAGCCCACCCCCGACCCGGCCGTGCGGTATCTTCTTCCGGCCAAAGGCACGTCTGTAAATTTGCCAGCTATGCAGATGCTTTAAGGATACCATCGCCCACTTTGCTACACAAGCCTAGTGGTTGCAACGTCCGCCCACCTATCCTCACATCGCTGAAGGATTGTGCATAGGCCCCGGGTCTGTGTAGAAGCCTCGCGTCGCGAATACGCGCCTGTAAGCTGTGTTGCGCTAGTGCTGCGATGCCGCTTAGTGATGCTTGACGCTATGTGTGAGTATACCTTGTCCCTATCCCTGTTTAAAGCACAACGCCTCACATAGTACGTAGGATCACCAAAGCAAGCAAAGCAGCTTGGCGAGTTCATAACTCTCCCATCTACCCCAAAACCTAGGTGTCCCTCGGTTTAATACGAGGGGCTGCGCTGCAACAAACTTACCAACAAGCATAGAATGTATTATCTGCTGCCTCCAGTCCACGGGGAGGGTAATTCCCTCCCGCAAGCGAATAATAGCGTCTGCGCCGCGTGGCGAATGTAGGAGCAGCAGCAAAAAACTGAGCGCCATCCACACTAGCCGCTTGAAGCTCCTATTTGCGATCGGCCATGTGTGCTGTGCTGCCGCATAACCGGTGCATAGTCGAGGCATCGGACATGATAAGCCGACGGAGGGAAGCCCAAGCAAGCAACCGGGTCGCCATGGCGTGTTGGGCATGGCACTTAAGTTAGGTGGTCAAATTCCTTGGTTGAGAAGCACTTTCGTAACCTGTTGCTTAGTAGCTCTGACGCCGGTGGCGGGCGCCAGGAATACTGTTGCCCATCCAGCCAAAGTCAACTAGGAAAACTAATGCTATGGTCTATTATTGGTCTTGATGAAAGCGATCTTTTAATTTTGCGTCCCGAAGGTAAGTAATACCCCGGGGATAGTAATGCCGTACCTACATGGGCTGGCGTACAGCTGTCAGGACCGCACGTATTGGACGTTCGTAATTCGCAAAGGATTATAGGATATGTGCTCTTATTCCCGATCAGAATACGGAAAGCTACATCGTACGATTTGGTACTTGGAATGCGTCACAGCCTTTCTGTTCCCGCAACATGTGTATCTTGTCATATACGGAGCAGTTGCGGTCATACTCTAGCTTAACATCGAGACCAGTCGGGCTAAGAGCTTCATATTGCACACCATCATTGCGACTCGCCTAAAGCGTAGCTGGCATTACCTTACCGACATGGAGATCACAGGATATAAGGCTTGCTTTTGCAATCTTCCGTCATCCTATTGCGCCGCCGCCCCGCCAACTCAGTTGCGACGGGAACTGCCCTCGAGTCGGCATGCGTCTGCAATTAAAGTGATGTAGGAGGTGACTTAGCTGACATGGACGCGAGGGCGATATCTCATCACAGCGCGGGACCGTCAGGTCGGCCCTCCGCCGCCAGCGGTGTCGGTGGAGGGCAGACCCGATGCCCCCGCAGTTGGCACATTTCCGAAAGCCCCCACGGATCTCACCGGAACTCCATGCTCATCGGCTGCGCAAGACACCCCATAACGGCAACTGGCGCGTTCGCATCCATGGCAGCGGTGGCTTTGACCGCCAGGTCAACAGCGTGGCCACCAGCTGGACCCACCTACCCAACCCCCCGCAAGCGCCGCAGGACCCACCACCGTCGCGCCCAGTGCGGCCGCCACCGCCAAGCGCTCGTCGCCACAGCTGCTGTCACACCTCCTCCAGCAGACGCCCTTACCCCAAGCGAAGGTGCTGGCACCGGTGGCGAAGTAACCTTGGTGCCGGCATCTGCAGGCGTCGTAGACCTGGGCGACGGCTTTGTAGTGCACCTTGCCTTACTGCCGGCGCACACCGCCACTACCCACCCGCGCAACCCGGCATCAGGGGGGGCTGCTGCGCTGGGGGCCCCCGGCCCGGCCTCAGCCCCAGCCTCAGCCCCAGCCCCAGCCCCGGCCCGAGCCTCAGCCCCGGAGTTACCCCCAGCGGCTGTCCCCTGCGGGCAGAACCAGCCTGGAGCCGCCAAAGCAGTGAGCGACGCCGCACCGGATGCAGTGGATGTTGTTGTCCTGGAGAACTTGAAGCAGCTAACTCGGCGGCTGCGCAGCGCCATCACCTGGCGGGAGGTGCGGGAGCTGCTAGCAGCGAATGGCCCCCAGCTGGATCCCGTGCACCTTACCACGGCGGCGCGGCGCCTGCGCGACCTGGCGCCCGAGCCCGGCAAGCGGGTGGCTCGCGAGCAGGCCCTGTTTCGGGCCTTTGTAACTGGCTTCACGGAGCTGTGCAGGTGATGGGGGGGAAGGTGTGCGGGTTGGGCATGGGAAGGCCGGCGGGGATGGCGAGGAGACACCAAGAGCAGCTGCGCGTCAGGTACCGGGCGGTGGATAAGGCCCTCAAGGCGGCCGAACCTCCCCGGTGTGCTCGTGAACCTGTTCTTCTTACGCGCCGACTGCTCTGTTACTGTGATGCAACTCAATATATGATGGCAGCCCGATCGCCTTGCCTCCGCGCCCAACCCCGCCCGCTCCGTTCCTGAACAGGCACCACCTGCGGTGGATGCCGCCTGCGCCGCTTGCCGGCGTGCTGTACTCCCTGGCTGCGTTGCGCTGCCCCCCGCCTGCCGCCTGGATGGCTGCCTGGATGGAAGCGGCGGAGGCGCGGATGGGCGCGTTTGGGCCTTATGAGCTGGCCAATACGCTGTACGCCCTGGGGCAGCTTGGGTACGACCCGGGTAGGCCCCGGCTGGTGCAGCTGTGCGCCGCGGCGGCGACCTACATGGGGGCCCCAGTGGAGGCAGACACAGCCGCCGTCGCCGCCGCCAGCGGCGCTGGCATGGAGGCAACAGGTGTTACCGGGGATGATGACGATGCTGGGAGGCAGGAAGGAGCCGCGGCGGACGCCGGCAGTCGACCTGCCGCGCTGTCGCCGTCGTCGTCGTCGTCATTCACGGCACAGGGCCTCAGCCAGCTGCTGTGGGGGCTGGCGCAGCTGCGCTTCCTGCCATCGGAGCCCTTCATGAGGGCGCTGTGCTCTGCCATCCTCGAGCAGCTGCCTGAAATGACAGGCCAGGGCCTGTCCAACATACTATGGGCGCTGACGTCCCTGTCGTTCAAGCCTCCCGACCCATGGGTCAGCCGCGCGGCCGCAGCGTGCCTGCGGCTGATGCCCACCTTCAACTCGTACGACCTGTCCATATCATTGTGGGCGCTGCTGCGGCTGGGTTACGCCCCCAGCAGGGACTGGCTCGCTGGCTTTCTGAGCGCTAGCTACTGCCAGCTGCCAACGGCCTCTCCCGAGCACTCCGCACGGATGCTGTGGGGGCTCGCAAAGGTGGGCCTCATACCACCGAGGGACTGGATGCGAAGGTGGCTCAGCTTGTCGTACGTACGGCTGCTGGAGGCGGAGACCACGTCGCTGACCAGCATGGTGTGGGCGCTGGCGACGCTTGGGTGAGCAGCTGTGCGAGAGCTGATGCGCCAACTCCGCCATGTTCCCCATTGGTCTCCGCCTGACCCAGTTTCCATGATACGTGTGTACGTGCAGCATCCGGCCGGCGCGCAAGTGGATGGACATGCTTCTTGTGGCGGCATGGGAGCAGCCGCTGCGCGCCTTCCCGCCCACAGACCTGGCGATGCTCATGTGGGGCCTAGCGAAGTGCAGGTCGCTGCCGGAGGCGGCGTGGATGGACGAATTCTGGTAGGTGTCAGGGGATTGCAGACCTCCCGAAATATTGCCCGGGCGCCCCATCCCACGCGTGGCTCCTGCCACCCCGCTTCCCTCGCACGGGCACAGGCTGGTATCGTACAAGCGCCTTCCGGTGTTGCCGGCGCGCCACCTGTCACTGCTCCTGTCGAGCTGCGTTACGTTGGGCCAAGCGCCGAGCCACCGGTGGATGAGCGGGTACGAGCAAGTGACGCTGGCCTGCATGGACGAACTCTCCCCCGAGGGCATCTCGTTGATAGTCTACTCGTACGGCATCCTGGAGCAGGCGCCCTCCCAGAAGTGGTTCCAGGCACTGTACGGCGCCTGCGTCAAGGACAGCTTTGCGGGCTTCAACGCCTTATCGCTGGAGCGGCTGATTTGGGGAATCGCGAAAATGGACCCTTCGGACGAATCGCGACCCGACAGTGTGCCGGGTTGGACAGACGCCTTCCTGCACGAATGCGCCGTACACATGTACGACGCGACGCACGGCAACCTCGCCAATATGCTGTTCGCCCTCGCCATGCTGGACATGCGGCCGGGAGAGGGGTGGCTCAGCCTGGCGATGGCGCGCGTGGAGGCCCTGCTGGAGGACTTCGGCCACACGACGCTCACCAAAGTGGTGTGGGCGCTGCCGCGCTTGTCTGCGGGCGGCAGCGAGGTCGAGCAGCAGCAGGTCGCCGATTTGCAGCAGCTGCTGCAGGGGCACGTGCGGAAGCTGATGTCCCCAAGGCCAGTCCGGAGACGAGGACGGGCATGACACGGGTGTAGGGACAGTCCGAGGCGTCCAACCTAGAATTGGCGTAAGCGGGAACTGGACGGTTTATGATCATGGTGGCGGCATAGGAAGGGACTCGCCGTAGGCATGAAGTCCCGGGGCGGTGAACAAAGCTCGCAGCGGCACCCGTTGGCCTGTAAACTTTCATGCCTAACTATGCTACTACCATTTCCTTCATCCTAATGCTGTAGTTTGCGAAGTTTGTTGCGAGGTGCTATCAGCATAGTTGGACAGCACTTTTGAAGATGCGTCATACCTCCCCCGCTTCCCCCGCTCGAACCTCTCCCATAAACTGGAGCGAGATCCCGGTTTGAACAGGTTGGCCGCAAGCAACACCGCACCGCGTGCGCATACACATTACGGACCGCAACTCATCCCCTCAAGTATGACCCTGTCCTTGTGAGTGTGTACGTCCGCAATACCGCACCAATACCCCCTGGCAACATGATAACATTACGTTATAAGGGCATGCATAACGTAAACGTGTAGACAAGGATTTACAAATCGTCGCACTCAGCACACGCTGCAGTCCACGATTTTGCACACCTAGTGCCAAACATCCCGGCCGTTTAACACACAGACCGCATCTTCCCCTCGCCTAACAGTATGTTGCTCCCAGACGCCGGAAACGTCATGGGCCATTTCGCCGTGTACATTCTAGTTCGGCCCCCTTTTCGCCGTGTACATTCTAGTTCCGCAATACCGGTAATGCTGCCAATAAACCGTACACAGCTTCCGGCACAATGTAAGCCCAAGGGGCCGTGGCCCATGTAATCGATGACGCCGAAGATGCACCCGCAAGGTCTGCATATTGCTGTTGTGGAATCAGCTATGTTCGACCACCAAAGACTCGAAACATACCAAAGTCTGTCTATGGGTAGTTGGGCAGGAAACCCCTACGCCTTGCCCTGTCCCCCAGGTGAGCCCGCCACACCAGTACACATGGTGCCTCTTGGCAGCAGCGCCACCGCATTACCCCTCGCTGTTGACTAATGCAGCTCTGGCGTACATTTCCTTCATTGCCCGAGTTCGTAACGAGGATATGGCTGCGGACAGCAAAACACGTGGCGCCGCAGCAGTTGGCGGCCAACTACCTGGCTCCCAGCATAGGCCCGCCGGCGTTGCCTCTGATGGCTTCCTGATCCTCGAACTTGAACTTGCTGGCATCCCATACCTCGTCAAAGTTCGGGAGCTGCGCTCCTGACTCGTTCAGACCCTGCTGTTTCTTGACCTGGAACCGCTGCCACAGCAGCACTGCCATTCCGCCGAGAAACACGACGATGTGGACCATGTCCGCCAGTACGCCTGGAGGAGTGGGGCACAGGGTTTTATCCCGGTTGCGGTGGCAGCCCAAGTGACGGAGAGGCTGGCAGGTGCCCAAACGACGGAAAGATTGAGGCGCTCAAGCGTGTTTTCACGTGCAGTATGACGGTATGGCTCATGAGGTAGACACCGACAGGGCTATAGCGCCACACGGGTCCGGAAGCCGGTCGGATGCAAGAAACCCGCGACACATGTGCAGGTCAGGTGTAGAGGACGGCGCAAGCACCCCGGCCGACAGGTTATGCGCGCTGAGGGTTACGTGCGATTGGGGTGGGCGAGTGGGTGCTCACCTATCCACAGGCGACGCACGCATCACGACTTACTATAAGGGTCCTCTCGGAAGGACTCCTGCCAGTCCGTCACGACCGAGACGCCTTGCAACAGCCGCTCAGCGCCACATAGAATCGTGAAGACCAAGACCCAATTTTCATAGGCTTGTCGTTTGTATAGCAGCACAAACTGTGGTAAGAGCGCCAGAACCTCCAGATATACGCTGAAGGAGTGGCAGATTTCAATAATGAGCTTCACCCGGTTGAGGAAGAACGCCAAAACTAGACAGGGTGCGATCAGGGCGGCTCGTGGAAATATGTCGAGGTCCGAATCGTACGTCTGAGACGCTGGCGAATAGCGCATGAGGAGCACAATAGCGAGGGCGACGACGAGATGAAACACTTTGACGATCGTGTTGGCCAGCGACACATAGAGGTACAGTAGGTCCAGGTAGCGGAAGATAAAGATGATCAGGTATAGCTCTTGCGTTATCAAGCTAACACCGCGGCAATTTTTGTCCCACAGCAATTTCCACAGTAGCAGCTTGCGAGATAGAATGTGGAATATGCCGCCTCCCACAAGCGCGGCATCCATAGTAAAGGGCTTGACTGGCATGGTGGTGGTGCCTCGCTGTTCCGCCACCGAGGCCTTGGGCAAAAGCCAACGCGGGCACAGATACAATACGGTACTACGATTACTTGCCTAAACACGCTAACTACCTAATGCGTTCGGCTTTGATGCAAGCATTGTACGCAAAGCCCGGCAACACCGGTGCGGTTTGGCGCGGTACCGTACAAATTATTACTCTACTGTACGATACACGCCGGCGACTACACTCCGTTGGCATTGGTTCTATGGTTCAAACATAATTAAACTTGCATCGAATCCATGACACTGCGCTTGGAACGCAGTACAAGAGTCGCTAAGACACGAGAGTCTGCCAAGAATCCGCACTTGGTATGCGCATTATGAGTTTTCAAGGGTCCTTATGGCATAGCCATGGTTGTCAGCCTTGTCCGTCGATGCGCGTCGGCCAGCCTCGGGCCACGCGTGTCCCCGCCAGCCGCCGCTCCTCTGGAAGCAGCAGCAGCAGCAGCCGGGCCCGTCCCCGACCCCAATCACATGCGCCGCAGCAGCTGCGTAAATCCGCGGCGCCCGCGCCGGCCCTGGAGAAGCAGCAGTCCGACGTGGAGGAGGAGATTGAGGTGCCTAGTCTTGGGTGGATGTGGCAAGAAGGCAGCAGCAGTGCCCAGCCCGGTGGCTCATCGCGGCCGATGCCGAGTGCCTCGACTACCGTTGCCAACCTCTATGGAGACCGTATCAAGGCCAAAAAGTACGTCACTGTGTTGTAACGATGGCAGCAAGCTCCTGCGCGGGTCTGCGGCAGCCTTTGGGGAAGGGATTTCGATGTATAAAAACATGTAGGTATCAGCGCGTCATGGGCAACGCACGACGCCAAGGCTGGTGATATCCTCGTGGGGGCCCCGCCCCTCGCATATTTCCGATAGGGGAGTGCATAGACAGGGAGCATCCCCAGGGACAAACTCACGCCAGCGCCCTTCCAGCCTCCTCACCCACCCACCCATATACTTCCCCTTCGCTATGTCCCTACAGGTCTCTGGGCCAGAACTTTATGACTGACGACGGCGTGCTGCAGGACATCGTGGTAGCGGCGGGGCTAGCGCCAGGGGACCTTGTGCTCGAGGTGGAGTGGTGTGGGGTGGGCGGCAGGTTTTCCCTTGACACTACGGGTATGACACCGCCGCCGTGCGGTCGCCTGACGCACTGGGGCATGGGGCCTTATGCCATGCCCTTGCTGTACGTCACCTGCCGCCCTCGCCTAGGCCTCCCTCAGTCGTCTCCACGGTCAGCCGACGTCAAAGATGCCGAACGCTTGTCGCCGCGGCGTGACCCTTTGCACTCCCTGTCGCGCCCGCTCCGTACCCTCCATACCCACTCGGTACTACCTCCCTCAACCCAGGTGGGGCCGGGCACGGGCAACCTGACTAAGCACTTGCTGGCCCGGGGTGCGCGTGTCACGGCGGTGGAGAAGGACGACACGCTGTACCATCGGCTGGGGGAGGAGTACCACGAGGTACGACACGAGACTGCGCGGTGTGGTCTCGGGGCTGAAAATTGTGCAAGAGACGGCTCGCCGTCACAAATTGTAGTAAGCGCCATGTGTGGTTGAGGCTTGCAGCCTCCTGGATTGGGTCTTTGGGGTTGCAGGGGGACCTGGAACACCTGGAACGGAACCCTCAAAGCCAAAACCCAAAACCCAAATCCCAGCCCAATACCGCCTCCGCCAGTGCCAACGGTCCTGGGCAGTGGGGGATCACGGTGGCGTGACTGCCATCACCAACAGCGATTGCGTTCGCCCGTAGTCGGCTTTCAGGCGCCAGCCATCGCCATCGCAGATACGAAAGTGACGCGCCCTCCCGCCCTGTCCCCGCTCCTCCCCACTCACATCGGCCTGTGTGCTAGGTGGCCGAGCTGCAGCTGGTGCATGGCGACGCACTCCAGGTGGGCCGCCCAGTGCGGCGTGAGGCGTGGGATAGTGCATGGGAGCAGTGGCGCGCCGAAACCAGTACCGCGATCTGGCGGTTTGCTAGCCGCCCATGCCGTACTGTTGCCACCCTGTTATGCTGCCTGCTTGCCCAACCGGCACGTCGATGCGTCCTCACCTGCCATGCGTTTCGTACTTGAATTTGAGCATCGGACTTCCAGCATCGGTGTCCCGAATAGAGTGCCACAGGGTCGCCGCAGGCGCTGCCAGAGATGCGACGTGCACCGCTCCAGCCTGACGATGTGGGTTGCTTTCTTGCAAGCACCCGCGCAGGTGGGGCTGGAGGGCGTGATTCGCGGCATGGTGGAGCAAGACAGGCAAACGACGGAGCGGCTCACGGCGGCTGCTTCAGACGACCCTGCGTCCTCGGCTCTGCCGTCCACCTCAGCTCACGGCGATGACGGGGGTCTCTCTGCGCGCGCCGGACCCAAGCGCGGCGGCAAGCCCGGTAGCAGCGGCAGCGGCGCCAACGCCGCACGCAAAGTCAAAGTGGTGGCCAACTTGCCGTACAACATCACCAAAGACCTGCTGCTGCTGCTACTGCCGCTCGGCGACATCATTTCCGACCTGCACATTATGATCCAGCACGAGGCCGCCGTGCGGTTGACGGAACGGACACCCGGTGGGTTGGGATGTGCCAGCAGCGGGGCGTGTGTGGTGCCGTACAGTGACAGTGAGCTGCGGCAGTTTCATCTTCAATGGAGGCCGCTTCATGTGCGGCTCTCTGGGCGATGCGCAGTGGGCTGCGGGCGGCAGGGGCCACGCCTTCGGCGCCGAGGAAAACCGGGGTATCGACAAAGCAGAAGCGGCAGCACCTTTTGAGGCTTCGGAACGACCTGAGGGGCCGGGGCTGCTACAGCAGCTATGGTAGGAATAACGCAGCTGTGCTCGTTGGGCGCGGTCAGGCACGCGTGGCTTTAGGTACCGGAAGCGCACGCCGAAGGCCAGACCGGCACACGCCTCCGACAACATGCTGCCGGCCGCGACGGCCCGCCAGTGGGCCGGCTACTCCCTGTGCGCCGCACTTACGAGCCCCCTCCTTCCCTGCCTTCCCGCCTGCGGCGGTTCGACAGGGGGCCCCGAGTGGCGCGCAGCAAACATCCGCACGCTGTTCTACTGCCGACCAAGGTGCGCGGGGGCCACCAGGAGGGGAGGAAGCGGGGGAAGGAGGGGGAGGAGGGCATAAGGGGGAAGGAGGGGCAGGAGGGCAGAAAGGAAAGAGGGGAGGGAAGAGACGGGCGTGGAGATTGCGCTGTGGCGCCGTCAGCCGTGTGCGCCTGAGCTGGCAGCGGCGCTGCGCACACGCCATCGCCCGGATCCGCCGACCCTGCGAGTCATGGCCAGGCCGCAACACATACCGCGAATGAACACTTTAAAGACACGGCGGCCACCATCGACTTCGTGTTCCAAGTGGCGCGCGGCGGCATCGGCACTTCGGCAGGCGTAATACACATTCCCCCTCCGCCTGCGCCACCCATGCTGCCGACCCGCCGCAATCCGACTACATGTCCTGCCATTTGACCTGGATTTCCCACCCAGCAGCGCCCACACATTGGCCGACACCTACTCGCCCCATCTGTGCCGTACGCACGTGACGCGCAGGTACCGGTTCCGCATCTCGCGCCTTAAATACAACCCTGTCCCTGGGGTGGACGGAGCCCTCGTGACGTTCTCGCTGCTGCCGCCCGACTCCCGCCCGCGGGTGCCTTCGGAGCGGGCCTTCCACGCGCTTGTCAACAAGGCGTTTTCGGAGCGGCGCAAAAAGATGCGCAACAGCGTGCAACCTCTATTTAGCTCGGAGCAGGTAAGCGCCGCCGCGGTGAGGGCCGGGACGAAGGGCCTAACGCGCCAGCACCCATGTAGCCTCTAGAATGCGTGGAAATGCGCGTCGGTTGGGCAAACCTTTTGCTGTTGGCCGAACAGCCTGACGCAGATCAGGGCATTACAGCGTGCCTGGGTCTCATGTTTTTTACGCGGCTTACCGGTGCGTGCCTGGGTCTCATGTCTTGTAAGCGGCTTACCGGTCCTTGGCTGTGTCTCCACCAATGGGCACATGCGGTATCCCCCAGGTGGAATCGGCGCTGGCCGCGTGCGGACTCAACGTGGATGCGCGCGCTCAGGATCTGACCCTGGAGCAGTTTGTTGAGGTCAGCTGCAACCTGCACAAGCTGCAAGTGGAGGCGGGGATGGGAATTCTGGAGTCTGACCCTGCCAACGGTAACTCGAGCCTTGAATGATGGGTCGTTGCGCGAGAACCGTGCTGGCTCGCAGTGCTTGCTCGGCCGGGTGGCAAACGGCAGAGGCGCGACGCGTAAGTTAGACTTTGGCAGAGCAGTGGTTTCACGGTGTGAATGCGGAACGGCGGACGAGGCATGGTGCCGTGACTGGTTCGCGGTGCGAGGACATTCCCAAGCGGCGTGCGCCCTTACGGCTAACCGACGCCGCCACACTGTGGCTGCAGGTTGCAGCCGTGCGTTTGGGTTGAGGTGCTAGCGATGTTTGGGCATTGATTCTGTCAAGCTGGTCCGACGCCGCGTCCCACGGGTCCTCATGTACCGTACTGATGTACGGCTGTTGGATACCGAGGTGCCGGATAGGTTTGTTGTTGGAGAATCAAAAAGTTCACGGACGAGCGAGTCCCTACCACGCCATGGCCACTCTGGGGATAAGAGCAGCGCCGAGGGCTGGAACCGCCAACGACAACAGGCTGCCCCGGCAGCGCCAGCCTTCAGCTGGACAGCAACGTGCTCTCGAAAGCAAAGCATTTACAGCTAGGCCATCTGTATCCCGCGAAAATCCATTTTGGGCTTCTTGTTCCCGAACGAGAAAATGGACGACCGTCACGTCGCTGACCCAACAGTGGGCATTCTCAACAAGTTCTGTTTTGGATGGATGTTCAAGCAGGTCTCCGCTGCGCGCAAGGGCATCGAGCACGATCATCAGGAAGTGGCGATGCCGAAGGAAAACCTCGCGCGCAACGCCCACGAGAAGTTTGCAGCCAACTGGGCAATTGAGCTCAAGTTGAAGGACTCTCAAGATGGCAAGCAGCCTAGCCTGTCCCGCGCGTTGCGCAAGAGCTTCGGCTTGTACTACATGGTGGCGGGTCTCTGCAAACTGGGTTGGTCAACCTTCGTCATTCTCGGCGCTTTCTACTTCGTGCGCAGGTGCGACGTGCTTTTGTGGTTCGTATCATCACGTCCCATTATTTCGTCTCTTTATTGGTTGACCCTGCGTATCCAACTGTCTCGAGTAAAACCCACGTGCCATCGCGCGCAACGAACTGGGCCATCCCTTAGTTCCGTTATCCAGTCGCCTATCGCCGATTCCTTGCACGCGGCTCTTATGTCATCCTTGCACCGGCTGTTGCCCCTCTATCCTTCCATCTCCCCATGCGAAAGCCTGCTGGCCCACGTCAACGGCGTCGCCGACGGTCGGCTCTACGCTACACCCCTGGCCGGCTGGTTTCTCACTGCTGGCTTTTTCCTGGACGCCTGGCTCCTGGGTACGCTGGCGACTTGCGTGGTCTGGGGCCATCCACGTCGTGGGGAAGCTCCTGTCGGCACGCAACAGCACTTGCCACTTGATTACCGTTCGCGGCCGCATGGGCCTTTGACCTCGTTACGAAACCAGAATTCTGCAGTGTCAGCTAGCGCTTAGGAAACGGTCTTCATTTTCACCGCTCTTGGTTGGGGCATCAAGATCCTGATGCCTGCCTTGCCCTCCGTCGTTCCCCGCAGGTCTGTGCCTGCAGCGCATGGGCTTCATTTGCATGCAGGTCGGCATCCGCGCTCGTGCTGCGCTGGTTCAGGCCGTCACGCACAAGGCTTTCCGCTTGAATACGGTCCGGGCCGATCAGGCTGCCAGCATTGTGAACTTCGTATCGTCCGACATCCAGAAGATCTACGACGGCGCAATGGTGCGGTGGTTGGTGGATGACCGACCTGCGGTGCTCGCTGCTGCGTCTGAGGGGGATTGCGCAACCACGAGCTTAGGTTGAACCCAACCTCTTTGTGCGGTGTAGGCGTAGAGTCCGTTTTGATTACGGTTAAGGTGCCATATCAACCGACGAGTACCCGCTTCCTTCCCTCCCTCCCACTTGCAAACCCAGGAGCTGCACTACCTGTGGACTGCGCCCCTCGAGGCCGCCGCCATCCTGGCTCTGCTAGGCTACCTGACCAACGACAGCATGCTACCTGGCCTGGGAGTGATTATGCTGGTGCTGCCGCTGCAGTACTTCTTCGGCTACAAGATCATTCGGATTAAGATGGAGAATGCGCAGTACGTCGCTCAGCGCAGCTCGATTCTGCAGGAGGTGCTTCCCGCTATCAAGCTCGTCAAGTACTATGCGTGGGAACAGCACTTTGAGACGGAGATCAGCAAGGTGAGAGCGGCTTAGGAGGGGTGGCGGGCACGAATTTTTTTTGGCAAGGTTCACACGGGGTTCAGGCGAAAATGTCGTGTATTCAATGTCGGGGGTTTGGTAAGGTTTGCGCGGGGGGCCCCTGGCATGGACGCGTGGTGGCCTCCCTTTCGTCCATAATGCGTTGAGCCCGATGGACAAGGCCCTGCACGCCAACTTCTAGCTACAATCATTTGCTATTCGTGCAGCTTTCTTTTCGTATGCGGTGCTCTGCCGATGCCCCGCATCTCGCGTCGACGTGCAACTGCCGCAGATTCGCAAGGAGGAGCTGCGCTTGGCTTTCTGGAACGCCGTCATGAAGGTTATCAACGTGGCCTGCGTGTTCTGCGTACCGCCCATGACCGCCTTCGTCATCTTCATTAACTACGAGTTCAATAAGTCCCGCCTTGTGTCCTCCGTGGCCTTCACCACTCTGTCGCTCTTCAACATCATGCGCTTCCCCCTGGTGGTGTTGCCCAAGGCCCTGCGTGCGGCTTCAGGTAAGCGGGAAACAGATGGAAGGGTTGGTTACGCAAGTTGCTACGACATGTGGTGTGCACAGACCACATGTTGATACCACATCTCGCCACAGCCGGCAGGCGGCATGGGGTCTTGACGCGGGTGTGCCTTCCAAATGCATAAAAGCGCATTAGCAAGCTGCCGGGCCAGTGCGCACGATTGATAAAATGCGGTATTGCTTACGTATTGAGGTAACGTGTGCGTGCAAGAGCATATTGTTCTTGCGACGTTCTTAGGTGTTTGGTCACTGCCGCGCCGCGCCCTCCGCAGAGGCTCGCGCCTCGCTGCAGCGCCTTGAGACATACCTTCTTGAGGAAGTTGCGGCCGGGACCGGAAACAGTGCCGCAGCTGCCGGCACGTCGTCCGCAGCCCCTTCGCGTGACCCACGGAATGCCGCTGGCGTCAACCTGGTGGGTGCTGATGTGCGTGCCGCAGTGCTGTTGTCGTCGCTGTTTGGGAGGACGGCAGCCTTCCGTCGTTGCTTGGTGCTGGCGGGTTCCCGTTAGGTCGTGTTGTCGCGTTGACAGTAAATGCGACTTGCAGTGCCAGGGATAGCGCAGCAGGACACGTAGCTGCTTGGCGTAGCAGCTGTACTGGGATGTGGGGGGAATCCTACCTCGTTCCGTAACCAGAGTTTGTAGGTGGCTGGGGTCCCGACTGCCGGGGCGTTGCCTACCTCTGCCTGCAAACGTCCGCAGTCAATAGCAGTGTGCGTACCATGCCCTGGCGAAAAATGGGTACTACTCGTACCCCCAAGACTTGCAAGCGGCGTGTAGTAATGTGTTAATAACACCCACACCAATGCGAATGCCTTATCTGAATCGGACAGTTTTCCACCCGACGATGACGTGTGTTGGTTTGGGTACCCGGACTCATCTCCTTCCCGCTTCCGCTGGACGCACATTCTGCCCTCTCCTGCAGGACAATGCCGTTTTCCACCACCCCGCCAACCCCAACTGGCACCTGCACATGCCGCGCTTCGACGTGCGCCCGGGTCAGGTGGTGGCCGTGGTGGGCCGCATCGGCGCCGGCAAGTCGTCCCTCATTCAGGCCATTTTGGGCAACATGGTCAAGGAGCACGGCGCCATGCAGGTCGGCGGCCGCATCTCGTATGTGCCCCAGAACCCCTGGCTCCAGAACCTGAGTGTGCGCGACAACGTGCTGTTCGGCGAGGAGTACGACGAGCAGAAGTACGACGCCGTGATTGAGGCGTGCGCGCTGACGATGGACCTTCAGATCCTGCCGCAAGGCGACCATTCGAAGTAGGTGCAGGGGCGGGGCGGGTGGTGGCCGTCAGCGTCGAGGAGGGGAGGACAGTGGCCTACGTGATTGCAGTAGGTGCAGGGGCCAAAGGAGAGCAAGGAGAGCAGGGGCTGTGGGTTGCGGAAATGCAAGGGTCTCGCTGCTATTCGATCTTGGTCGCTGATGGCCTGCCCTGCTTCTGAGGTCTGCTCCGCCTTCCTGACTCATGTCCCTTTCCGGTACCTTTTTCAGGGCCGGTATCCGCGGCGTGAACTTCTCCGGTGGCCAGCGCCAGCGTGTCAACCTGGCCCGCTGCGCTTACGCTGACGCCGACCTGGTGCTGCTGGACAACGCTCTGTCCGCCGTGGACCACCACACCGCGCACCACATCTTCGAGCACTGCATCAAGGGCCTGTTCGCCGACAAGGCCGTCGTGCTGGTGACCCACCAGATTGAGTTCATGCCCCAGTGCGATGCCGTTGCCATCATGGACGATGGGCGTTGCCTCTACTATGGTGAGCTGGGCGGGATGTGTTGGGGCCTTGCTAGGGGAGATGGTAATGCAGGGGCGGAAAGGCGATGTCCAGGGAATTCACATCGCTGTACTCAATCGCAAATTCATCTCGGTGCAGGCAAGTGGAACGAGCAGGCTCAGGAGCTGCTCGGCAAGCTGCTGCCCATCACGCACCTGCTACACGCCGCCGGCTCACAGGAGGCCCCGCCCGCCGCTCCGAAGCCCAAGAAGGATGACGCCAAGGCTGGTCCGCAGAAAGCGTGAGTCAAGGGAGCGGCATGGGTGGCTGGGGCGGAGCATGTGGTCTGCTGTTGGCAGAGGGCCTGGTCTCGCATTGAGAACAGCGATCTGCATCCATTCACATATGCCCACTTTGGTCTCCTGCTTCCCTCGGGTTCCCTATTCCACTTGTAGTGAATCCATTCAGCTCACGCTGGCGCCAACCAGCATCGGGCGCCCCACCAAGGCACAGGAGGCCCCGCCCAGCACCCACATCTCTGCGTACAAGGCCATGCTGATCTACACCTGGCATGGCAATTTGGCCCTGGTATTCTTCTGCTTCGTCATCTTTCTGGCTGCACAGTGCAGCCGCCAGGTACCATGTTTGCAAGGGACGGAAACGTGAAGAGACGCATTCATGTGTGGTATTCCAGGGTATCACCTTCCTTTCGTTAGCGATCGTACCGCTTACTATTTATCATTTTTTACTCTCGCACCGCTTGCTAGTTTCGGCCCTGGGACGTTATACACTTACGGTAATCGTTACCGCCAACATCGTACCGCCTACCGACTTCTGAATCGTTGAGCCAAACCTGCTGGTTCGCAGATTTCGGACTTCTGGGTCCGCTGGTGGGTTAACGATGAGTACCAGCTTTTCCCCCGCAAAGGCGTGCAGTACGAGCCCGCCACCAAGTTCTACTCTCTCCTGTTCTTGCTGCTGGTCTGTTTGTTCTATCTGACGATGATCATTCGCGGCAGCACATTCCTGTGGTGGGTGCTGCGCTCCTCTGAGAACCTACGCAAGAAGGCCCTCCACAACGTGCTCCACGCGCCCATGGGTTTCTTCCTCGTCACGCCCGTCGGTGACCTGCTGCTGAACTTCACCAAGGATCAGGTGGGTAAACGACTACGTGCACAGCAAAGCACAGGTCTTGGCAGGTGCGGTGCTCGCATCCTTGCGTGTACCGGGCGCGCTCGTGTCGCGACACGTTTCCGTTTCCTCGGCTTTCAAAAACACGGCGCCGCACTCGTGGCTTTACACCAAACATGGCTTAACACCAACGCGATGTGCCCGATGGTTCTACCTTTGGTCTGGAACCCACTTTAACCGCTACAACAATCGCTCTTCTCCTCGACCCACAGGATATCATGGACGAGAACCTGCCTGACGCCGTACACTTCATGGGTATCTACGGGCTCATCCTCATCGCCACCACGATCACCGTATCCGTTACCATCAACTTCTTCGGCGCTTTCACTGCCTTGCTTATCATGATGACCCTGCTGATGCTTTCAATTTATCTTCCCGCCGCCACCGCGCTCAAGAAGGCACGCGCCACCAGCGGCGGCATGCTCGTGGGCCTGGTCGCTGAGACGCTGGAGGGCCTGAGCGTGGTGCAGGCATTCAACAAGCAGGAGTACTTCATCAACGAGGCAGCTCGCCGCACGGACGTCACCAACAACGCCGTGTTCAACGCCGAGTCGCTCAACTTGTGGCTTGCTTTCTGGTGCGACCTCATTGGCGCCTGCCTGGTGGGCGTCGTGAGCACCTTCGCCGTCGCAATGAAGGGTGAGATAACTGGGTGGTTTCGAGATACCTGGGGGGCGGGTCGTTTAATGTCATTTTAAGAAATGGCCATGTGCGCTCCTCCGTACATAATATTGTCTGTCGTTGGCACCTCGATTGATTGACCCTACCTGTCATTTCCGCCTCCCCAGATCAGCTGGGCGCCGCCACCGTTGGCCTGGCTTTCTCCAACATCATTCAGATGCTTGTGTTCTACACCTGGGTGGTGCGCTTCATCGCCGAGTCCATTTCGCTCTTCCACAGCGTTGAGGGGGTGAGTGGCGTGCAGGGCGCCGCTGCGTGCTCGCAATAATTTATAAGGCATGCTTGCACGGCCTGAGTACGGCATATATGGCACGGATTTCTCTTGGTCATTTTGCTAAGCCGCAATTATTTGCAATCCCATGGATCTTAGGTTGCACGATCACCACAACTCGACGGGATTTATTCATGTACTGCATCATTCACCCATCATTGCTGTCCTGCCGCGCAGATGGCCTTCCTTGCCGAGTACGTTCCGCACGACGGCGTCTTCTACGACTCCAAGGCGGAGAAGGGTGTGGCCATGACCCTCACCATGCCGGACGGACAGATTGTGCCCGGTAAGCATCTAGTGGCAGCATGCCGGGCGGGTTGGGGTTGTTATATAGCGTACCGTTGCCGTACCACAGTTCCTGACGTAGCCCGCCACCGCTTCCTCCCTACCTGCAGCCGCCAGCAAGGTGCAGGTCGTTGTGGATGACGCTGCGCTGTCTCGCTGGCCCGCCTCGGGCAACATCCGCTTCGAGGACGTGTGGATGCAGTACCGCTTGGACGCGGCGTGGGCTCTAAAGGGTGTGACCTTCAAGATCAGCGACGGCGAGAAGGTTGGCGCCGTGGGCCGCACTGGCTCGGGCAAGTCTACTACGCTGCTGGCGCTGTACCGTATGTTCGAGCTGGGCAAGGGCCGCATCATCATTGACGGAGTCGACATCGCCACTCTGCCGCTCAAGCGCCTGAGGATTGGTGGGTCCTCGCCGCGACCTGCCTATCGCTCTTTGGTTCAAGCAAGTTTCCTTTTCTGCTAACGTATCTTCGTCCTGAGGGCCTTCGCTGTATCACATAATAGTTTGTGCTCTGAACACACCCCTTCGCTCTCCTCCCATCTTCGCAGGCCTGTCCATCATTCCCCAGGAGCCGGTCATGTTCTCGGGAACCGTGCGCTCCAACCTGGACCCCTTCGGCGAGTTCAAGGTAAGGCAGTGGTCTCTGATTGTCGCTATAGGCTCATTTACATGTTTATTCCTTTCTACACCATGTAGAAGGCCTTTCTACACCATGTAGAAGGCCTTTCTCACAAAGTTATTATCTGCCAGCCCTACCTGCCATCTGAACCGTTCCAGCTCCCAATAAGGAGAATCAGTTAATTGCTGGTTAGATTCCTCTATGAGTAGGTATGAGTCACCATTGTTCTCACGAACCCTTGCCATCCGCCCCATTCGGTTTCCTCAGGACGATGGTGTGCTTTGGGAGGTGCTGAAGAAGGTCGGCCTGGAGTCTCAGGCACAGCACGCTGGTGGCTTGGAGGGTCATGTAGACGGCACGGGCGGCAAGGCCTGGTCGCTGGGTCAGATGCAGCTGGTGTGCCTGGCCCGCGCCGCCCTGCGCGCCGTGCCCATCCTGTGCTTGGACGAGGCCACCGCCGCCATGGACCCGCACACGGAGCAGATTGTTCAGGAGACGATCAAGAAGGTGTTCGACGACCGCACCACCATCACCATTGCGCACCGCCTTGACACCATCATCGAGTCGGACAAGGTGCTGGTCATGGAGGCGGGCGAGCTGAAGGAGTACGCACCTCCTTCGCAGCTGCTGGCGGACGGGGCCACAATGTTCTCCAAGCTGGTTGACAAGACTGGACCGGCGGCCGCAGCAGCTCTGCGCAAGATGGCGGACGAGCACTTTTCTCAGCAAGCGGCGCGGCGACGTTAAGCAATTTCAGCAAGAACAAATGTCTTCCCGTGTAGTGCCAGCCTTCGGCCGTTCTGGGCCTGCCTTGGCTACCATTTGTGTACAAAGCCGTACAGTTATGTTGTTGATATTGTCTGCCGTGTTGTCATTCGGGCACTTGAGAGTCGGCACTGTACGCCTCTCTGGCCACACATACCAGTAATATAGGTGGTGTCTTGGATTGTTCATAATTCCGGAATCGTAATTGACTGTCTTTTTGCGCGGTGACAGAACTGCGCTGAAGGCCCTGGTCCGGGCTTAGTTATTGGCCTGATTGACATGTATGGGAGCGTCCGTGCAGAGTTCTAGTCACGGAAAGAAGAGAAGAGAGAGAGTTTGTGCAGTATCATCGGAACCGGAGGGCTTGCATGGTTACGACGCACACCGTTCCTAATACGGCAACCGTGCGTGCCCGCTGCGCTCAGTGGCCCTCAGTCTTGGATGTGCATGGTTTAGTGCTGATAAGTGCTGCCTGGCTTCTTTTTACGACCCAATCCAGTGGTGAGTGGACTTCTTTTTGGATTGGTTCTGGACTGGCCAGGGGTTAAGGAAGGCTTGATACTTTGTTGGCTTTTTGCCGCGACACTTGCACTTATGTCGCGAGTTTAGATCACAGGGACCGGTGTGGCAAGCAGGGTTCCAAGCGTTTGCGACTTCTGCACAAGCATACTGACTTTGACATTTCGACCACAAACGATGGACCCTGGGTCGCATTTTCCAGGCATGCGAGATGGTATGGCGGTAGCGGCCGCCGCGCGACAATGGAGCTGACGTGCCTTCTGCTGGGTCCATGTCACAGTCTCGCGGTGAAGCTGGTTTGTAATGTCGTCCTCTTGTCGGAGCCCCGTAGAGCCTCAGCCTCCACGCAACGCGCCTGGTACTTGAAATCAACAGGCGAAAATCCAAAGAGGTGCTGGTACGTGTCTGGGCCGTTGGGGCAGCGGTAGGCGCGGGGGCCCTTCGAGGTAGGTGGCTAGCGCTGACTGCCCTGGACAGGCAGCGAGCGCAGGATACTAGGCATCTACAGGCAAGAAAGAACGCGGATTAGCAGCTTAGTTGCGGCGCCTGTGTGACCGACCCTAGCACCCCAGCATGCTGTGTTTCCGTCTCAGATGGAAATTGTCCCGTGTCAGGCATGCACCTTCAGGATCGCAAACGGTTACTTGTGCTCAAATCCTACTCAACCGCTACGGATAAACCCAGTTGCCGCTGTCCCCCCCCAATGCTTGGAAGGCCTTTGGCCGACTGCCCAGTAACTCACTGCCGCTCCGCTCCCACGTTCTCACCGTGATGTGTCACTCGACAGCCGTTCTTAAAACCGCGCTCGCTGCTAATACAGCGCACAAGGCGCATCCCACGGCGATTGCATACAACCTAACACAGTTTCGACGGAACGTACGCTAACAACAAAACACCATGGAATACCCGACGCCTGAATTGCTGGTGTTGCTGCACAGTGCTGCAATTCCATGCCGCTAACCTCGCTCACGCATGCTCACATAAAACAACAGGCTCTGCATGATTGTAACCAATATTCATGCAAATGAGTCTTACTCGTAATGTGTTGTGTTCATTATGTGCATAGCCAGGTATGCACGTATGCTGAAGTGTCAGGCCCTTTTGCGCCTACGCGCGTCTCGGCATACATACCGGATCGAATCCTTCAGGCTCGCCAAGTAAGGAGCTAAGTTAAATAATTGCGTCCGACGGAATCGGTATGCTACAAGGTATGCTGCAACCCGCCACGATTGGTGATCAGCTAACCGTTAGCTCTGGACGAGGAACAGCTAGATTCGTAGCATAGCGCCCTGGATGGCCATGGCTGCCGGAGCCAATGCATGGTTGGAATGCAGATAGCTTCGACTCGCGCCTGCTGACCTGCCGGTCCATGTTTCAGAAAAGAAGTTTAACAAATAAACTCTTCAAGCAAATCTTTTACGCCTAAGCCATTACAGATTTGCGTATGTGTTTGTGTTTGTGGGTGCTCGGCCATACAACCGGAGTACGGCGCACGCGCACCTACTACCTACGCAAGTCTTGCTACATAACGGCCTGGTCAGTATATATTGTGTAGAACGATAGATAAACACAAGTTTATTCAGTTTCACACAAGTTCCCAAGTTACCAAGATTGAAATATGCAGACCACGATGACCGCTACCCGTTCTTGCTTCGCGACGCGGCCTCTTCCGGGTCGCATTGTGCGGTCTCCTATTCGGATACTGGCTGCAGCGCCGCAGGTTGCGACGATCACCTCTAATGGAAATGGCAACGGCAACGGTGCGTCTCAGTTCATTCCAGTCCTATCGGAGCCAGCACTAGAAAGCTGTTGATGTCAGCAATGTCCCCTTGCATACAGGTTACGCGACAATGACGACGACAACGCCTCCAACGCCCATTGTCGCGGCTGTGCCTGCGGCCGCGCCAGTGCCAGCCATTGTTTCAGTCGCTGCGCCTGTCCGCGCTGTTTCAGTGTTGAGTGCTCCTCAAGCCTATGAGAATGCAGCGAACATTGGCGCTACCAAGGTTAGCGTTTCTCGCGCCTCGTTGCTCGTGTCGACTCTTACCTGTGTATCACTCCAAGTGGTGTATGATGTGATTCAAAAATCTAGGCACTACCTGTCCGCGCTGCACTTTGACCTCTGCTGAACGCAAGTATACATCCAAGGAATCGCTTCAGCACCTTTGTCAGTGGTGACTGTCGGCCTATTAATATTATTTGAAATACACACGGCCACTAAATAAACATGGTTTATCTTCCGCTCGGCAGGCTGCTCTTTCTCCTCTGGCGACGTTCGTTCAGGGCATTCAGGCCGGCGCCTACATCGCTTTTGGTGCTTTCCTTGCCTGCTCGATTGGTGGGAGCATCCCCGGAATCGCTGCCTCAAACCCGGGCATGGCGAAGCTCATCTTCGCTCTTATTTTCCCCGTCGGCCTGGCGATGGTGACGAACTGTGGTGCTGAGCTCTATACGGGCAACACCATGATGCTCACGTGCGCCGTTATTGAGAAGAAGGCGACCATGGGGCAGCTCATCAAGAACTGGTTTTACTCGTACGCAGGTAAGCAGGCAGGCAGGCAGGTGGCGCGATAGGAGACACTGCAAAACCAGGGCGCCTACTATGCTTGACAATGAGCCATACTTCGCCCCATGCTTTCCGCCGGACCATAATCTTCAGCGCCCCAGCGGTGCCTGCCAAACGCGGCACGGGAGGGAGCTTGCGGCGAGAATTGAAGTTCGCCCCATGCTTTCTGCCCTCATCCATCTCGCCACATCTCTCTCTAACCCTCGCGCAGGCAACTTCGTCGGCAGCATTGCCATGGTCGCCGCCGT
Source organism: Yamagishiella unicocca (assembly GCA_003116995.1). Taxonomy (NCBI): domain Eukaryota; kingdom Viridiplantae; phylum Chlorophyta; class Chlorophyceae; order Chlamydomonadales; family Volvocaceae; genus Yamagishiella; species Yamagishiella unicocca. The sequence goes on from BDSL01000007.1 coordinate 1,373,567, forward strand.
TGTGGCCACGGGTCTGATGGCAACCAACACCCTGCCGGTTTCGATGGCAACGATGAAGGCCAACTTGGGTTTCACGGAGGTGTTGTCGCGCTCCATCCTCTGCAACTGGCTCGTGTGCTGCGCGGTGTGGTCGGCATCAACGGCCACCTCGCTCCCCGGCCGCATCCTCGGGCTGTGGCCCCCGATCGCCGCCTTCGTTGCCATCGGCCTGGAGCACTCGGTTGCTAACATGTGAGTAGCTATGCAACGACATCGTTGACTCGTCGTTTTGCGGTCGCAGTCGCATCATTTTGGAGGCCAGTTGGCTTGATTGGACACAGCCTTGTGACAAGCATTTTGGGCAGTACATATGTTATCCGCATGTGCTGTAGTATGCTGCCTGTGGTTAATAAGGTGTTTCCCATGTGCTTCCTGCTCCCAGGTTCGTCATTCCCCTGGGCATGATGTTGGGCGCCAATGTGACGTGGAGCCAGTTCTTCTTCAACAACCTCATCCCAGTCACCATCGGAAACACCATTGCCGGTGTCCTCATGATGGTAAGTCGTCGTGTGCGTGGTGTGTATGTGACTGGACATTGCCTCGTGCCCTGGCTGCGGGCAGGTATGGTTTATCCATGGTTTCTGGGCCAGTCCCAACCCCAAAACATTTTTTGATGACACCAACTGCCTTGATTACTTCTTAAACCATCAGGAGGCCAAAAATATGACCTCCTGTTTTTCTTGACCATTGGCCCTTAATCTCATGTATGGCTTCCCTCCTTGCCCGCAGGCTGTCGCATACGCTGTAAGCTACGGCACATGGGGCAAGGCCGTCAAGCCTGCCGCTGCATAAATGCCTCATTGAGACTAAACTGGCTGCGGCAATGATAACATTTTAAGTAGTTGTGTATGCAGCACATGTCTCCGCGGCAATGCCGCTTGCTGGGTTGTCACGTCCGGTTTGCGTCACCGCCGGGCAGAGGTAACGCCTAAGCGGATCCTGTGTGAGGCACGCAACCTGATGAGTGTAAGCTCGTGAGCGTAAGATCGTTTGATTCGGGGTTGGATGGGTTGACTGTGCATCGTCCTACGATGCACAGGACGATGGACTCGTTTCTATAGATTAATCTTAGGAGCTCCCTGTACTACACCGAAGATTACCCCTGCAGGGGCAATAGGGCTGGCTCTTCCCAGTGCTAGTTTGTATCAAGAGCTCCAGGTGTGAGGACAAGCTAGAATGTTAAGTCGTACATAGGCTCGGCCTGCTTGGTGGCACTCTGCTCATTATGCAGGTTCGAATGGGGTTGATTTTGCTTGTATTTTCTTGTCGACTGTGCGTGCCTCCAACGCACGTTGTTCGTTGTTGCTCTCCCCTTGTGGGTGAGTTGGTTGACAAGCAACCCGCAGGAAGTGAGGTTTTGGTCAAAAGCATGAGAGGAGCGTTGATAATTTTAAAGTTTTGTTGTCAATCGAGTTCTGCGTGGAAGAGAGCGAGGAGAGGTGCGGGAATAAGCTGTGAAGACACAGCTCGCTGTCCAGAGCGTGCGTCCCGATACTAGGCCTCGTACGGTTTTTCAAAGGTTGAAGTCTGCCGTGCCTAGACTTCGTAATTTACCGTGGTTCCAAAATGTGCGGGTGCGCGGCAAGGAAGCCTCACTGCTGCTTGCGACGACCGCACAAGGATAACTACGATTTGTAACTTGGAGATCTGAAAACCATCGAACAGGCCGTTACTGCTGGCACTCGCCATGAAACAACATAAGCATGGGTACAATTGTGAGTAACAGCGAACGCCTGTCCACATGCAGCAGCATACATGCACAAACGTCTGACACCAAGCCAGGAGCCTCAGAGCAGCTCCTGCCCCCGAGTCGCTCGCGTCCTGCTGGCAGCACATGTCAATACACGGCTGCAGGCTTAGAGGAACACGCAGGGATCCGTCCACCCGTCACAGGCACCTACTCTCTTCCACCTACCATTTCTTGCACCTTAGGTGGTCCAGTGTAGTCGGGCATGATTGGTCGGCACCAGTAGTAGTAACCGTTACAGTGGGTTCCAGACCCCATTGGGCACATCGCCCGACACTGAAGGAGACGAAAGAGACAGAAACCGACGTGCGCCGTAACAGAGGCAAACCATCACAACACCAGCCGACATCCCGGAGGCAAAACAACAGCAGCCAGCACCCCAGGGGGGATTTGCGCTAGAGGCCTATCAGGAACGGACCACCAACCAAGTTAGCAGACCAGCGACTGACGAACCAGGTTGGGCTGCCGCTAGCGCCATGGTGTGTGCGGCCCCTCAACCTTGGCCCCGGACGGCTATGGTAAGCCGATCCCTCGGCGTGCCTTGGTTGGGCCTTGGCATGCCTTGGTCGGGCCTTGGCATGCCTTGATCGGGCCCAGTCGGGCCTCCATGCCGCATAGGTGGCCTACGTTTCTTAAAAGGGGGTCTGGGCCTTTGGTGCCGCATGCATCTGGCCGTGGCTTCCTCATTTCGACAGGCTTGGTCCTGGTGACTACGGTATTTTCACTGGTCATCAGCTTTGTTTGGCTTGTTTGGTGCATGGCTAGCCTTAAGTCGTTGCTCCGGGGGACGTTTACCTCTGCCTACAGATGCATGCCGTTTAAGAGATGGCCTACTAATATGTCGTTAAGGAATGTACAATGACATGCCTAGACGCATGGTGTTGCATCGGGACTAGTGCTGCACCAGCCGCCCAGCCGAGCCCAGCGGAGGTGCGTCTTCGCCTCCCCTTATTACTCAGTGCCTTTATCCATTAACAAAACACACTAAACAATTAACCTAACGGCCGCGTTCTACCAAATATTATGTTCTACCATATCGTTGTTCAGATCATGTGAACATAGGAGGAGTTCGTTGAGCCAAGTCGGTTGCAATCGTTAGCTAGTCAGCACCCTAGCCCTTTTCCTATTGCCGCGCTGCGCTTATTTATCCTTATGAGAGGATTGCAGCTCTCGCAAACGGTCGTCGTTTTCAGCAAATGCTCAGGAGACCCAAAAGTGCCCCAAAGCGCACGCTTGCGTCGTGCAAGATGTCCTAAAATCTAATTTATCATATAGTAAACAACCTCAAAAAGGCGCCAGTACTGCAGAACATTTCCCGGGCGAAAAAGCACCCATCCGCAAGGCTACAATGTACATCATTGGCGACGAGGGACGAGGGACGAGCGCGAATGGGACGAGCATTACCTACCACACCAACAATCGCCGCCAACATGCTGGAAAGCACACACTGCATGAGTATAAATCAACAAGAAAATTGCAGCAGAATAGTAATCTCGGTCCTTGGGCACTTGCCAACACTCTTCCTTGTAAGAGTCGTTAGGCTTTTCTCCTATCTTTTTACGCAACAGCTTCCCATCTCACATTGAACAATTTCGTTGGCCAAACTGGGCGTGGACCGCCTGTTGACGTCATGGGTGTAGAAGATGGCAAGCCCACCGAAGGGCACGATCCGAGCAAGGGCTTTATCAACAAGTTCTGCTTCGGATGGATGTTCAAGCACGTCTCTTCAGCTCGCAAAGGCATCGAGCTTGACCCCAAGGACATGGGCATGCCGGTTGAGAACCTGGCGCACGTCGCTTACGACAAGTTTGCAGCGCACTGGGCAGCTGAAAACAAGCTGAAGGAGTCTCCGGATGGCGGCAAGCCTAGCCTCTTTCGTGCCCTACGGAAGAGCTTTGGTTGGTACTACATGGTTGCCGGTCTCTGCAAGCTTGGCTGGTCCACCTTCGTCATCATGGGCGCCTTCTACTTCGTGCGCAGGTGGGCCATTTACATATTGTTAGGGCGGGGTCAAGAGCACATGATTGCGGACTCTGTACACTGTCATTTTGCGTCCAACGAAATGCCGTTGCTCCAGTGCTGCAAGGCTTAGTCTGCAACATGGTTGATACGTCTCTTCTGCAACCTTTCCTAGACTTTCCAATGAATTAGCTGGTCTTGTAAAAACTTTATCAATTATGTAACAAATAGTTCCTTTGCCATCTCGCTTTTCCTCGCAGCTTGCTCGCTCACGTCAATGGCATCAGTGCCGGACGCCTCTACTCGACCACTCTCGCCGGCTGGGCTCTGACGGCTGGCTTCTTTGTGGATGCATGGTTACTAGGTGGGTGATGGGTGGAGCATGGATGGTCGACCTGTCCATGATAGCGATATGCCGTGGGATTCTGCCACTGGTTGGGCTACCTATGTTCCCTATTACCAATGTCCCGTTCTCTCCGCGTCACCGCCTGACTTCACGAGCCCCCTTCCACCCAACCCGCAGGTCTGTGCCTGCAGCGCATGGGCTTCATTTGCATGCAGGTCGGCATCCGCTCTCGTGCTGCGCTGGTTCAGGCCGTCACGCACAAGTCCTTCCGCCTCAACACTGTCCGGGCCGACCAGGCTGCCAGCATTGTAAGTTTCGTGTCGTCCGACATCCAGAAGATCTACGATGGCGCCATGGAGCTGCACTACCTGTGGACTGCGCCCCTGGAGGCCGCCGCCATCCTGGCTCTCCTGGGCTACCTGACCAACGACAGCATGTTGCCTGGCCTGGGAGTGATCCTGCTGGTGCTGCCGCTTCAGTACTTCTTCGGCTACAAGATCATTAGGATCAAGATGGAGAACGCGCAGTACGTCGCTCAGCGCAGCTCGATTCTGCAGGAGGTGCTTCCCGCCATTAAGCTTGTCAAGTACTATGCGTGGGAGCAGCATTTCGAGGCGGAGATTACTAAGGTCCGCAAGGAGGAGCTGCGGCTGTCGTTCTGGAACGCCGCCATGAAGGTTATCAACGTGGCCTGCGTGTTTTGCGTACCGCCCATGACCGCCTTCGCCATCTTCATTAACTACGAGTTCAGCTCGACTCGCCTTATGTCCTCCGTTGCCTTCACTACCCTGTCGCTCTTCAACATCTTGCGCTTCCCTCTGGTTGTGCTGCCCAAAGCACTGCGGGCGGTATCAGGTGAGCGGGGCTATGTCTTTTAACCTTGCTTGCTATATATTGACAGTACTGTCGGTGGCTTGGTATTTTTAGGAAAGGCAACCTTGCAATGACCGTGTGGCCGTGTTTTATCGACGAAAGCCTGCGATAGCAGGACGTGGGAGGCACCTGAATCAACCAGGGCCGTGTAGCCATGGCCATTGATTGAATCATTAATAGACTTGCATCGGGAATGGATCGGCCTGCCTTGCCGTTCGGTCATAATCGCCTTATCCCACTCTTCACGTCCCGCACACAGAGGCGCACGCTTCGCTTCAGCGCCTGGAGGCGTACCTTCTGGAAGATGTGGCTTCAGGCAACACAGCTGCGAACCGCGGCAAGACGTCATCCCCTGGCACACACATCGTAAGTCGATTTCTAGGTTCTTTTTAAGGATTCCAGTTCATCTTTGCCGCCAACCGCCGCTCCTGCGTAATTCAGTATGGATGTAATTCATTGTGGTACCTGCTGTGGTACCTGCTATCACTTTTGTGGGTAACCCTCGAGGGCTTTATAGGTTTTCGCAGCCTCTCACCCGGTCCGCACCTGTCCCCTCCTTTGCCCTCTGCAGGATAACGCCGTGTTCCACCACCCCACCAACCCCAACTGGCACCTGCACATGCCGCGCTTCGACGTGCGCCCGGGTCAGGTGGTGGCCGTGGTGGGCCGCATCGGCGCCGGCAAGTCGTCCCTCATTCAGGCCATTCTGGGCAACATGGTCAAGGAGCACGGCGCCATGCAGGTCGGCGGCCGCATCTCGTATGTGCCCCAGAACCCCTGGCTCCAGAACCTGAGTGTGCGTGACAACGTGCTGTTCGGCGAGGAGTTCAACGAGCAGAAGTACGACGCTGTGATCGAGGCGTGCGCGCTGACGATGGACCTTCAGATCCTGCCGCAAGGCGACCATTCGAAGTAGGTGCGGGGGGGGAGGGGAGGGGCCGTGGAAGCTGGGAAGGGAACGACCGTGCCGCCTTCGTTATATTGCATCGCTGGGTGCCCTGCCCTGCTCCTGAAGTCTGCTCCACCTTCCTGACTCATGTCCCTCTCCGGTACCTTCCTCAGGGCCGGTATCCGCGGCGTGAACTTCTCCGGTGGCCAGCGCCAGCGTGTCAACCTGGCCCGCTGCGCTTACGCTGACGCCGACCTGGTGCTGCTGGACAACGCTCTGTCCGCCGTGGACCACCACACCGCGCACCACATCTTCGAGCACTGCATCAAGGGCCTGTTCGCCGACAAGGCCGTCGTGCTGGTGACCCACCAGATTGAGTTCATGCCCCAGTGTGATGCCGTTGCCATCATGGACGAGGGCCGCTGCCTCTACTACGGTAAGCTGAGCAAAAGGTGGCTATCTATGCTTTGCTGGGGAGATGGAAGTGCAGTGCCTGAAAGGTCCTTTCCTTGGAATCTGAACCGCTGTGCTCATACCCCGCCCCCGTACCTCTTTCAACTCGATGCAGGCAAGTGGAACGAGCAGGCTCAAGAGCTGCTCGGCAAGCTGCTGCCCATCACGCACCTGCTACACGCCGCCGGCTCACAGGAGGCCCCGCCCGCCGCGCCGAAGCCCAAAACCGATGACGCCAAGGCTGGTCCCCAGAAAGCGTGAGTTATCTGCCTAGGGAGGGATGTGTAATCAGGCAGACCTTGGTAGGCTGAATAACACCCGGCCGTTTTTTGACCTTGTCACTTATCTCGCCTGCCCCCTTCCGCCTTCACCGCCCTTGTAGTGAATCATTGCAGCTCACGCTGGCACCCACCAGCATCGGCCGCCCTACCAAGGCACAGGAGGCTGCCCCCAACGCCCATCTGTCTGCGTACAAAGCCTTCTTCATCTACACGCACCACGGCAACCTGGTCTTGGTGTTCACCTGCTTTCTCTTCTTCCTGGCATCGCAGTGCACACGTCAGGTGAGGTGATGGGGATGACCAAGTGATATCTGATCCGCCTGCCGAGTGAAAATTCTCGCCATGAATTTTCATTGTTTGGCTAAGCTCCAGCCAGTATTGATGCATCTCTCCCTTCTCTTGCGCTGCAGATATCTGACTTCTGGGTCCGCTGGTGGGTTAACGACGAGTACAACAAGTATCCAGCCGCAGGCGGTGTCTCTGATTCCGCCACCATGTTCTACTCCCTCATCTACCTCCTGCTTATCGGTATTTTCTACATACTCATGATTTTGCGCGGTAGCACGTTCCTGTGGTGGGTGCTCCGCTCCTCTGAGAACCTGCGCAAGAAGGCCCTGTACAACGTGCTCCACGCTCCTATGGGTTTCTTCCTCGTCATGCCCGTCGGTGACCTGCTGCTGAACTTCACCAAAGACCAGGTGGGTGGCTCAGCGGTAGTTGAGCAGGCGGTAACAGCGCAGTAGTTTAAATGCGTCGTTTCTACGCTGCTCCATGCGCTGCCTACATAACCTTTTAGGCTCCTCAGGGGCACCTGAATGGTTGGTAGTGCATCCAGCTAACCTTCTACCGCATTCCTCGCAGGATATCATGGACGAGAACCTGCCCGACGCCGTACACTTCATGGGTATCTACGGGCTCATCCTCATCGCCACCACCATCACCGTGTCCGTTTCCATCAACTTCTTTGGCGCCTTCACCGCCTTCCTCATCATCATGACCCTCGTCATGCTGGCCATCTACCTTCCCGCCGCCACCGCGCTCAAGAAGGCACGCGCCACCAGCGGCGGCATGCTCGTGGGCCTGGTCGCTGAGACGCTGGAGGGCCTGAGCGTGGTGCAGGCATTCAACAAGCAGGAGTACTTCATCGACGAGGCAGCTCGCCGCACGGACGTCACCAACAACGCCGTGTTCAACGCCGAGTCGCTCAACTTGTGGCTTGCTTTCTGGTGCGACTTCATTGGCGCCTGCCTGGTGGGCGTCGTGAGCGCCTTCGCCGTCGGAATGAAGGGTGAGACACCTGGGTGGCGAGGTGTGCCTACGGCTATATGTGCGCTGCCGTAAATACGGTTTGCATTGGCACCTCGATTGATTGACCCTACCTGTCATTTCCGCCTCCACAGATCAGCTTGGCGCCGCCACCGTTGGACTGGCTTTCTCCAACATCATTCAGATGCTTGTGTTCTACACCTGGGTGGTGCGCTTCATCGCCGAGTCCATTTCGCTCTTCCACAGCGTTGAGGGGGTGAGCGGCGTGCAGGGAGTAGCGCAATGTTTGGTGTGAGGCTCTTCAGCTCCCGGTAACTATCCAAAAAGCTAATCACGCCGTTGTTGCTGTATGTCCTGCCTCTCAGATGGCCTTCCTTGCCGAGTACGTCCCCCCGGATGGCGTCTTCTACGACTCCAAGGCGGAGAAGGGTGTGGCCAAGGTCATTACCATGCCAGACGGCCAGATCGTTCCTTGTGAGTTTTCTCTGCCTTAGTTCAGTAATGCTATACAGTTGCTTGGTGTTGGAGTACTGTTGCTTCACCAGCTATGCACTCCCGGCGTATGATTGCGATGTACGCTGACCAAAACTTTCCTCCCTCCCTGCAGCCGCCAGCAAGGTGCAGGTCGTTGTGGACGATGCTATGATGTCTTGCTGGCCCGCTTCGGGCAACATCCGCTTCGAGGACGTGTGGATGCAGTACCGCTTGGACGCGCCGTGGGCTCTGAAGGGTGTGACCTTCAAGATCAGCGACGGCGAGAAGGTTGGCGCCGTGGGCCGCACTGGCTCGGGCAAGTCCACTACGCTGCTGGCGCTGTACCGTATGTTCGAGCTGGGCCAGGGCCGCATCATCATTGACGGAGTCGACATTGCCACTCTGCCGCTCAAGCGCCTGAGGACTGGTGGGTTCTGGCCGTGGCCTCTCTTATTTTACTTGTTTGGTTGGAGCACGTTTTTTTCTGCTTACCGTAACTTCGTCCTGAGGTATTGTTGTAAAACAATATTTTGTGCTTTCCCTTCGCTCTACTCCCATCTTCGCAGGCCTGTCCATCATTCCCCAGGAGCCTGTCATGTTCTCGGGAACCGTGCGTTCCAACCTGGACCCCTTCGGCGAGTTCAAGGTAAGGCACTCCTTTGGCGGACCTATGCTTTGTTCAGAGGCGCGCTTCGGAGGCGCACTTCAGGGTCCAGCGTCTCGCACGGAGTTATTGAATTTGTTGGTTAGATGATTCCGCCACTGAATCATTTGTGTTCTCACAAACTCTGCCATCCGCTCCATTCGGTTCCCTCAGGACGATGGTGTGCTTTGGGAGGTGCTGAAGAAGGTCGGCCTGGAGTCTCAGGCGCAGCACGCTGGTGGCTTGGAGGGCCGTGTGGATGGCTCTGGCGGCAAGGCCTGGTCGCTGGGTCAGATGCAGCTGGTGTGCCTGGCCCGCGCCGCCCTGCGCGCCGTGCCCATCCTGTGCTTGGACGAGGCCACCGCCGCCATGGACCCGCACACGGAGCAGATTGTGCAGGAGACGATCAAGAAGGTGTTCGACGACCGCACCACCATCACCATTGCGCACCGCCTTGACACCATCATCGAGTCGGACAAGGTGCTGGTCATGGAGGCGGGCGAGCTGAAGGAGTACGAATCCCCAGCCAAACTGCTGGGAGACCGCAGCTCCATGTTTTCAAGGCTGGTTGACAAGACAGGTGCTGCTGCAGCTGAAGCCCTTCGGAAGATGGCGAACGAGCACTTCGCTCAGCAGGCTGCGCGACACGGGTGAACATGGGTTGGTAACCTGCGCACATTCGGGACAGGGGCAGGGTAGTCAACCAACATTGTGTTGGTTCATGTGTGCCGTGCTCGAATGCGCGACCCAAGATTTGTTCAGCGAACAAGCAAGGTTTTCGGTTATGGTTATGTACCCGGTGTCGTGCGGCACTTGATGGCATGGTAGATGCTAGAGAAAGTCAAGCGAAGTTCGGTGGTTTTGCAGCAAGTTTGTGAGGCGTTGTCTTGATCCATAACGTTGTCTTGATCCATAACGTTGTCTTGATCCATAACGTTTTCTTGATCCATAACGTAAGTTTGAGAGGTATGACAGTTGCTTTGAAGTTTCGTGCGCTGTGATTCGTGTTCCTGGAGCGTTGTAGGCTATCGTGCATTTTTGTACATTGTCCCACCATAAAGTACGTATACCGGTAGTTATGGTAAGGGTCATCAATTGAGTTTTCAGATACGATTGATGTTAAAAGAGTGAGTTGCCATTAGGGGCATCGGAAGTGTGCAGGAGTGCTCAGTGCTTCCACCCCTGCTCGTAAGAGCTGTTTTTCAAGTTGTTCTGCCTGGTCCTGCTAGATGTATCATGGTTCCAACTTAGGACGATTTAAGCGTGTTGGTAACAATGCTGATATTCTAGGGCACCCTTTGTTAGCATACGAACGACACAAAATGCGATGCGCAAATCGCTGGTCAGGGATAGCCATGCCTCGTCCACACCTGTAACACGTAACCAACCCATTCCAGGCCAATCATCTAGCATTTCTTGTGCTGTACCAGCACCCCACTGCCTCCGCCCAGGGTGCTACCGTGCACATCGACTTAATACCTCACTCACGCTTACATTATGACGGGTTAAGCCTCCAACTTGCAGTCTTGCATCCGTTGCCAGCTTGCTGTCGGTACTCAGCTGGGGGCGTTTCCTGATTTCCATCCGTTCTCGACTCATTCATGTGGTTGCAACTATTACAGTGGGTCATAAAAATAGCCTTTTGGGGCGCTCCAGATAGGTTTTGCAAATTCTGGCACTTGAACGTTACGTAGCTAAGCCTGGTGGTGCTCGTGGACTGTTACCCTGAGCGAACGGGAAGACCGCCAAGCCTCGCCAAGACACTGCACCCTTTTATTTAGCCGTATTTCGGGCATTTAGCAGTATGTCCGTATCATTGAGCGTGACGACTCTGGTACATTGCCAAGACACTAAACACCGTATTTCGGGCTTCCAATCGGACTTCGGTGGCTCGGCCCGTACTAATTCGACACGTAATTACAGCGACAACCCACCACAGAAACTAACGCTCGAAGCGCTTCCAACGCCTCTACACTCCAGGGTTGTACGGACAGACACCACTCGATAGCCCGACCGCTCGCAATCCTACCGGTCGCTATGTTGCCTAACAGCCTTTCGGATCTACCGATCTTAGAAATACCTGTCTCCTTCGTCTACCAGCCACGACCGAGAGGGCGACGTGTGGGATGGGTGAAGGTGGGCGGCACTCCTCGGGTCTTTGGCCTCTCTCCTCACACCTACGATGTGGCAGGCCGGCCCGCGCCCCTTGGGCGCTGCCCCGGTGCCGCTCTGCTCTCAGTGATCCTAAACTCTCAACCCCCCCCCGGTCGAACGACCAACAAACCCGAAAACCCGAAACCCGAAACCAAACACAGCACAAGACAGAAAGGGGAGGGGCGGGCGGGCGAAACGAGTTCCCGAATGCTCTGGCCACCTAGACGCGCGGGAGCCTGGTCCCGCCAAACCGGTCGCTGAAAAGATTCCCTAAAAACGATAACAGAGGAAGGGCCCTAGCAACGAAAGGCACACTAAAGAAGCCCGCGACCGCTCCACCTACACACAAACTGCGCGCCAATCCGCGTCCGAGGGCCCTGCGCCGCTTAGAAACCAATTTTCGGAGCAGGGTCCGAAAATACCGCATTTAGCAGTATGTCCGTATCATTGAGCGTGACGACTCTGATATATTGTTACATTGAGATCCAGATTAAAAGGCGATTAATTCGCTTAACACCCCAAAACTGTTACAGTGGGTTCCAGACCAGAAGGTAGAGCCATCGGGCGCATCGCCTGACAATGTCCGGAGGTGCGCCCGATGGTTCTACCTTCTGGTCTGCCCCCTTCTCGTATCATAATTGTAACAGTTACTACTACTCCGACGGGCAATCCCAACAAACCCAGAGGCAAAATCATTAGCAGCCAGCACCCCAGGGGGAATTTGCGCTATAGGCTCCCCGAGCAGGAACCGACCACCAACCATCCTAGCAGACCAGCAACCGACGAGACCACTTCCCGGAGTAAGAGGGGAACTGTGGTGGTGTCGTTATCCCAAAAATCACGAACCCCAAGCAGGGCACGCCCATCCGTGACTAATTGCCCGTGCTGAATGGTGGCGGACGAGCCCGGAGAAGTGAGGCTGTCAGGGGCTGTCATCGGAACGGAGGCTGTTCTGTTCCTTCACCCGTCTTCGCCTTAAGCTGATGGCTTGTGGTTGCGTACAGCGATTGAAATGCCGTATGGGCTATCGTACAGTTTCCGTGTTAGATTGCTGGCGTTCGAATGCTCGTGGGCCTTATTTGGACTAACTTTTGTGTGGCCGGGCGCCCGGTCGCGAGGCCCTTCAACTCAGTCCTGGCAGCGAAACCAGAACTGCTCGACCACGCCGCCTGGAAGGCGGCTTCAACCCGCAGCCAACCCACCGCTCGGGAGCGGTGGACGCGCCTGTTGTTACTATTGGTGGTTGCTCCTGTGCCGGCTGGATGCGGCTGTTGCTGGCGATGTGTGCCGGGCTGTTGGTGGGTTTGAAAACCCCCAGGACTGGTCACGTGGTGCTAGCGTGATGCATGTCCCTTCGGTGTATTACCCTGGAGGCACTCGGTGGGGAAAGGCTGTGCTGTCGTTGTCAAGCCCGTGACGAAAATATTCCGGGTTCTGTCGGCGTCGCTAACACCCAACCCCCTGGTCTGGGTTCCACTGTAACAGTTACTACTACCCAACCCCAAACCGCGTTGCCTCGGCGGCCGCCGCGGCGCCCTGAAGCAACTGGGATGCCTGCATGCAGCCAACCTCGGCGGCCGCGTCGCCCAAGTCGGAGATCAGGTGGGCCGGTCCCGCCAGCTGCGGCCCCCATATTGGCTCCAGAGGTCCAGGCCCAGGGAATCGACCACCAACTTCCGCGGCTGGACAGTGAAGATCATGCCCCGAGCCGCCCAGATCCCCGCCGCATCGTGGCGGGGCAGTTGCTCCACCTGCCCCGGAGCCAGTCGCTGAGGTGGTTCCCCGCCAGGCAGTCCGCGATGTGGATGGCGTACGCCTGGGGTGATGCGAAATCCCGGGCGGCCTCTCTCTGAAGGACCGCTCATAGCCCCCGGTTGTTGTAATCGTTACAGTGGGCTCCAGACCTGAAAAGGTAGAGGCATCGGGCGCATCGCCTGACACTGAAAAAGACAAGGAAAGCAGAGAAAACCGACGGTTCCGAAAGACAAACCACCCAGAGCCTCACAACCGAGAGCCCAGAGGAAACAGCAAGCACCAATACACAGGGGGAGGTTGCGCTGATGGCTCCCCTGCACATGGCCACATGCATCCCAAGCAGACCCCCGAATGGAGAGACAGCAGCACGCCTCGGCAACACAATCGGATAACTCCCCCCCAAGATCCCGAAAACGTCCCACACCCGAAACGGGCCGATGCCCATAGCGAGACGGGAAGAAACAATGGTACTTAATACCATCAACCAGTTGAGGTCAACACCAACAGCAGTCTCTAGAAAAAGGCAGACCGGCAACACGCCCGAATGGCTGAGCCGTGGCGCAACCTTCGCCTGCAATACGGAAACCACTTCAGTATGCAACGCCAGGTAGCCCGGTGTAGTAATAACTGTGTGCCCCCGGTGTGTTGCCTGGAACTCGGTTCCCAGGCTCCTTGCCATGCCCGCGCTTAAGGTGTAGGTGGCCATCTCCAGCCCCCGCTGGTGGACCAGGGTGAAGCGATTCACCCAGCTGGTGACGATCCCGTGAATCCACCGCAGATCCACGTTCTCCCCGGCCGGCGCGATTTCCAGCAGTTTCGCCACAAACTGCTCGGTGTTCTGGTCGCAGGATCCCGCCATGGCGCCTAGGCCGCGGGGGCCCGTCATGACGTTCAGCCACTCACCCCCCGGACGGGCCATCATGTAAAGCGCGTCGGCCACGCTGCCAATTGCCACCTGAATCGGCTGCACCGCACCCCGTCGGCCGGCGAGGTCAGCCAGGTTCAGAAGCTGCGGGCTGTCGCGCGGGTGTCTGTCGCCGACGTATTGGTGACCGGGGCCCCGGTCTTGCGGGTATCAGTGCTGTATGGAAACGGCCCCGGTCTCGCTGTTGCACGTACCGCGTGGAAGCGGCTCTGGCCTCGCGATTGGGGCTACCGGCTGTTGCGATCTCACCACCCAACCGCTGGCCGCCTTCCCTGGCCGTCCGACCCTTACCCGTTTATCCCCTTCTGCCTTATGTGTCGCTGGCCGGAACCGAGGGCTCTGGTGGAGGCCCCCTCCCCGACAGGGTCATAAGCGCACTCACCGCGCAGGCTGGCGCTGCGGTTTTCAACCCGAAAGCGGGGGTCGGTCTGGTGGAGGCTCGTCACTATCAGCTGTCCTGCCTCTTCTCGTCGGCCTTCGCCTTGCGTGGCTGGGCTCCGCATTGGTTCGACTCGGTATCTAAGTCCCTTCCCACAGCTTTCCCAGCCCTCTCATCGAACTCCGCCGTTGCCGCTAGGATTGAAATGGGGCTGTGGCTGCGCCGAGTGCTGTCTGCCCAGGCAAGGCCGCAGAACTGGGCGGGAATACGCCTATTCCTCCACTCTCATACCTGGTTGTCCATGTTCTTGTTGCTGATATAGATTTTGTATTTGCTGTTGGCCGGCTCGCCAGGGTTTGCTTAAAAAAAATGCTAGCTCTTCGTTGCAAGTTTCAAAACAGCGCGGCTTGATGCCAAGATGATCGAAGCTGTATCTGTGGCTAACAATTCCTGCGCACTGTTCCAGTGTATCCTGTGTGCCTCGATCTCTTCGTCGCTGTATGGGAGAAGCGTGCGGCGGTATGGCAGGAACGGCCAAGCATTTCAGTAAACCCTGTTCCCTTTCGTGTGCATCACATGCTATGCCGTTGATTACCTAGAAGAGCACAAATGGTAGCGGGTTTCAAGGACATACATGGGCTTCAAACGGTAATGGAACCTAAAACTGCAGTGCTAAGTACCGAAGCATGAGCATGGCGCTCCATGTTGCCCTGCTGCCCTGCATGCATTTATAATACCTTATACCAACGGATTGTCATTCTTTTACACCCGTTTTCTGCATTCTTGTTGATTGTAGGAGTGCGCTTCGCACGCTTTGCACGAGGGCAGCACGATGACAGCAGACAACTTCAGGCTAAGCAGACAGTTTGATCAAGTACCTTCCGATTCAGCATGCCAACAAGTTGTCCGATCAGTCGCTAAAGCCGTATGCGGAAGGCTACCATGTACGGATTATTAAGGGACGAGCGCGAACTACCACACCAACCATGCCCTCCAACATGCCGCACGCATTGCCGTTGAGTATATAATATCTCGGCGACATCATGGACAGTATTAAAAGACTTCGCAGGTGGCGCCTGCAACCTCCAGGTGTCCTGTTAAGTCAGTGCAAGTAGGGTGTTGGCCGTCTGTATTCGACTGGCAGCATTATTTGGGCTTAGCCCTTCATTTCTGTCTTCAATCTGCCCAGAGAGCCTTAAATCATGGGTGTAGAAGACGGCAAGCCCGCCGCAGGGCACGACCCGAGTAAGGGCTTTATCAACAAGTTCTGCTTCGGATGGATGTTCAAGCACGTCTCTTCGGCTCGCAAAGGCGTGGAGCTCGACCCCAAGGACATGGGCATGCCGCAAGAGAACTTGGCGCACGTCGCTTACGACAAGTTTGCAGCGCACTGGGCAGTCGAAAACAAGCTGAAGGATTCTACTGATGGCGACAAGCCCAGCCTCTTTCGTGCTCTGCGCAAGAGCTTTGGTTGGTACTACATGGTTGCCGGTCTCTGCAAGCTTGGCTGGTCCACCTTCGTCATCCTGGGCGCCTTCTACTTCGTACGCAGGTGGGACTTAATGCAGATAACTTGGGATATTTGGGCCGTTGTCAAGAGCGGAAATTCGCGGACTCCGTACACTGTCGTTGTGCCAGGTTGTGCGTCTAACGAAATGCCGTCGCTCAGTGATATACGGGTTACTTCTTTATTTAAAACGCTACTAGAATATTTTCTCCACTAAATTAATTGACATTCACGAATACCATGGATCTGAAAACAACGAAGTGCCTGTGCTCCCTCTCCTTCGTAGCTTGCTTGCTCACGTCAATGGCATCAAGGACGGACGCCTGTACTCGACAACTCTCGCTGGCTGGGCCCTGACGGCTGGCTTCTTTCTGGACGCATGGTTCCTAGGTGGGTGGGTGGAGTATGTATGGAAGATTGCGCACAATGTGGTAGTCCGTGATAGTTATATGCTGTGAGATGCGGGTACTGATTGGGCCACGTCAGGGAGCGTCTCAGTCTATGATTACCAAAGTTTCCAATGTCCCCGTCTCTCCGCGTCAGGGTTCCTCTGCGTCAGGGTTTCTCCGCGTCAGAGTTTCTCCGCGTCAGGCAGGGTTTCTCCGCGTCAGGGTTTCTCTTCGTCTGGGTTTCTCCGGGTCACGCCTAACTTCTCGAGGCCCCTTTCAACCCACCCCGCAGGTCTGTGCCTGCAGCGCATGGGCTTCATTTGCATGCAGGTCGGCATCCGCGCTCGTGCTGCGCTGGTTCAGGCCGTCACGAACAAGTCCTTCCGCCTCAACACTGTCCGGGCCGACCAGGCTTCCAGCATCGTGAACTTCGTGTCGTCCGACATCCAGAAGATCTACGATGGCGCCATGGAGCTGCACTACCTGTGGACTGCGCCCCTGGAGGCCGCCGCCATCCTGGCTCTGCTGGGCTACCTGACCAGCGAGAGCATGCTGCCTGGCCTGGGAGTGATCCTGCTGGTGCTGCCGCTGCAGTACTTCTTCGGCTACAAGATCATCAAGATCAAGATGGAGAACGCGCAGTATGTCGCTCAGCGCAGCTCGATTCTGCAGGAGGTGCTTCCCGCCATTAAGCTTGTCAAGTACTATGCGTGGGAGCAGTACTTTGAGGCTGAGATCACCAAGGTCCGCAAGGAGGAGCTGCGGCTGTCGTTCTGGAACGCCGCCATGAAGGTTATCAACGTGGCCTGCGTGTTCTGCGTACCGCCCATGACCGCCTTCGCCATTTTCATCAACTATGAGTTCAGCACGGCTCGCCTGGTGTCCTCCGTTGCCTTCACCACGCTGTCGCTCTTCAACATCTTGCGCTTCCCTCTGGTTGTGCTGCCCAAAGCACTGCGGGCGGTGTCGGGTAAGCGGGGCTTCGTCTGGTAAAAAAACAGCTTACAATGGCTAGGTATGTATCCATGGGCATTGACGGAAGCTCGATGAACGCTTGGACCGGGAATGAACCGGCCTGCCTACAGCTTGCCGTTTGGTCCTGGGAGAAAATCGCGTAATCCTGCTCTTCAATTCCCACACACAGAGGCGCACGCTTCGCTTCAGCGCCTGGAGGCGTACCTTCTGGAGGACGTGGCTTCAGGCAACACAGCTACGAACCGCGGCAAGACATCATCCCCTGGCACACACATCGTAAGCGACTATCTAGGGCTTTAGGGGTTTTAATCCATTATGGAGACTGTCGCTGCATTAGCAAACTCTCACTACCCAATAGCTTTCCACGCCTCTTACCCGTTCCGCACCTGTCACCTCCTTTGCCCTCTGCAGGATAACGCCGTGTTCCACCACCCCAGCAACCCCAACTGGCACCTGCACATGCCGCGCTTCGACGTGCGCCCGGGTCAGGTGGTGGCCGTGGTGGGCCGCATCGGCGCCGGCAAGTCGTCCCTCATTCAGGCCATTCTGGGCAACATGGTCAAGGAGCACGGCGCCATGCAGGTCGGCGGCCGCATCTCGTATGTGCCCCAGAACCCCTGGCTCCAGAACCTGAGTGTGCGCGACAACGTGCTGTTCGGCGAGGAGTTCGATGAGCAGAAGTACGACGCTGTGATCGAGGCGTGCGCGCTGACGATGGACCTTCAGATCCTGCCACAGGGTGACGACTCCAAGTAGGTGCAGGGGCGGAGAGGGCAGGGGCTGTAGGAGCCGAGAAGGAATGGCCGTGCAGCGTTTGTCATATTGCAACGCTGAGTGCCCTGCCCTGCTCCTGAAGTCTGCTCCGCCTTCCTGACTCATGTCCCTCTCCGGTACCTTCTTCAGGGCCGGTATCCGCGGCGTGAACTTCTCCGGTGGCCAGCGCCAGCGTGTCAACCTGGCCCGCTGCGCTTACGCTGACGCCGACCTGGTGCTGCTGGACAACGCTCTGTCCGCCGTGGACCACCACACCGCGCACCACATCTTCGAGCACTGCATCAAGGGCCTGTTCGCCGACAAGGCCGTCGTGCTGGTGACCCACCAGATTGAGTTCATGCCCCAGTGCGATGCCGTTGCCATCATGGACGAGGGCCGCTGCCTCTACTACGGTGAGCTGGGCGGCGGGGTGTGTTGGTGCCTTGCTAGGGGAGATGGTAATGCAGGGGCGGAAAGGTCCTTTCCTTGGAATCCGACCAGCTATGCTCATACTCCGCCCCCGTACCTCGGATCATCTCGATGCAGGCAAGTGGAACGAGCAGGCTCAGGAGCTGCTCGGCAAGCTGCTGCCCATCACGCACCTGCTACACGCCGCCGGCTCACAGGAGGCCCCGCCCGCCGCTCCGAAGCCCAAGAAGGATGACGCCAAGGCTGGTCCGCAGAAAGCGTGAGTTAACTGCCTATGAGGGTTATGTAACTCGGCCGGCAGTTCAGCACCGGGCCGAACTTGTTCTAGACCTCATCACTAATCTCGCCTTCCCTACCCTTGTAGTGAATCAATGCAGCTCACGCTGGCGCCCACCAACATCGGGCGCCCTACCAAGACACAGGAGGCTGCCCCCAACGCCCATTTGTCTGCGTACAAAGCCTTCTTCATCTACACCCACCACGGCAACCTGGTCTTGGTGTTCACCTGCTTCCTCTTCTTCCTGGCATCACAGTGCACACGTCAGGTGAGAACTTAGGAACCACCTAGTGATATCCGATCCGCCTGCCGAGTATCAAAGTTCTGATTCTCGCTCACCGCCGAATTTTCACTGCTCGGCTAAGCTCCAGCCAGTATTGATGCATCTCTCCCTTCTCTTGCGCTGCAGATATCTGACTTCTGGGTCCGCTGGTGGGTTAACGACGAGTACAACAAGTACCCAGCCGGCGCCGGCGCTCAGAGCGATTCGGCCACCATGTTCTACTCCCTCATCTACCTCCTGCTTATCGGTATTTTCTACATACTCATGATTTTGCGCGGTAGCACGTTCCTGTGGTGGGTGCTCCGCTCCTCTGAGAACCTGCGCAAGAAGGCCCTGTACAACGTGCTCCACGCGCCCATGGGTTTCTTCCTCGTCATGCCCGTCGGTGACCTGCTGCTGAACTTCACGAAGGACCAGGTGGGTGGGTGGTTGGAAGGGACCGCCCGGATCTTGGCAGCTGCGAGTGGATAGGGATGTATTAAAGCTGCGTTGCACCAACCACGGACACAAGCCTGCGGGTGGTTGCAGCCGCCGGCCTAGTATCAACCACGGACACAAGCCTGCGGGTGGTTGCAGCCGCCGGCCTATGGAATTGCACGTGAACCATTGTTTGCATCGCCGTAACCTTCGCATTCCCCTTCATTTAACCCCCAGGATATCATGGACGAGAACCTGCCTGACGCCGTACACTTTATGGGCATCTACGGGCTCATCCTCATCGCCACGACCATCACCGTATCCGTTTCCATCAACTTCTTTGGCGCCTTCACCGCCTTCCTCATCATCATGACCCTCGTCATGCTGGCCATCTACCTTCCCGCCGCCACCGCGCTCAAGAAGGCACGCGCCACCAGCGGCGGCATGCTCGTGGGCCTGGTCGCTGAGACGCTGGAGGGCCTGAGCGTGGTGCAGGCATTCAACAAGCAGGAGTACTTCATCAACGAGGCAGCTCGCCGCACGGACGTCACCAACAACGCCGTGTTCAACGCCGAGTCGCTCAACTTGTGGCTTGCTTTCTGGTGCGACTTCATTGGCGCCTGCCTGGTGGGCGTCGTGAGCTCCTTCGCCGTCGGAATGAAGGGTGAGACATCCGGGTGGCGAGGGTTACTTGATGTCGGTTTAGTAAGTGTGCGCCGCCATTCAATTTACTTTTTGTCGTTTGCATCTCGATTAGTAGTAACTGATAACAGTGGGCCGCAGACCGAAAGGTAGGGTCATCGGGCGATTGATTGACCCTAACTTTCATTTCCGCCTCCACAGATCAGCTGGGCGCCGCCACCGTTGGACTGGCTTTCTCCAACATCATTCAGATGCTTGTGTTCTACACCTGGGTGGTGCGCTTCATCGCCGAGTCCATTTCGCTCTTCCACAGCGTTGAGGGGGTGAGTGGCGTGCAGGGCAGTGCGGCTGGAAGGATGCAGGGATGAAGAGCCAGGCGTACTTATGGCCTCACGCAGCCTCGGGAGGCGAGGCCGCCCGACAGGTACCCAAGCTGTTCACGACCTGACACTACCCCGCTGTTGCTGTCCTGCCGTTCAGATGGCCTTCCTTGCCGAGTACGTTCCGCACGACGGCGTCTTCTACGACTCCAAGGCAGAGAAGGGTGTGGCCAAGTCCCTCACCATGCCGGACGGCCAGATTGTGCCCAGTAAGTATCTAGCAGTGGCTGGACGGGCGGGTTGAGTGAGATGGACGGACAGGGTATCTGTTGCGAACAAGCCTTCTTGGGGTGTAACGCTCCTGCCGTTGCCGTACCACAGTTCCTGACCTAGCCCGCCACCGCTTCCTTTCTCCCTCCCTGCAGCCGCCAGCAAGGTGCAGGTCGTTGTGGATGACGCTGCGCTGTCCCGCTGGCCCGCCTCGGGCAACATCCGCTTCGAGGACGTGTGGATGCAGTACCGCTTGGACGCGCCGTGGGCTCTGAAGGGTGTGACCTTCAAGATCAGCGACGGCGAGAAGGTTGGCGCCGTGGGCCGCACTGGCTCGGGCAAGTCCACTACGCTGCTGGCGCTGTACCGTATGTTCGAGCTGGGCAAGGGCCGCATCATCATTGACGGAGTCGACATTGCCACTCTGTCGCTCAAGCGCCTGAGGACTGGTGGGTCCTCGCCGTGGCCCCCCTAATACTGTTTGGTTAAAAGCAGGTTTCATCGTGCTCTGCACGCAGGGCTTCGTCGTGCTCTCGTTGCAATAGTTTGTGCTCTGAACACACCCTTCGCTCGCCTCCCATCTTCGCAGGCCTGTCCATCATTCCCCAGGAGCCTGTCATGTTCTCGGGAACCGTGCGCTCCAACCTGGACCCCTTCGGCGAGTTCAAGGTAAGGCAATGAATCCGTATTTCGGTTAGGCTTGAAATACGGTGGTTTAAAGACGCACTTCAGGGTGCAGCGCCCTGTACGTGCGTGGGGTCACAGTCAGTGATCGGTTAGGTGCTGTCGTCTTTAATCTCCTTATTAGGCGGTGTCGCCTTGAACCATCTTTGTTCTCACAAACCTTGCCATCTGCCCCTTTCGGTTCCCTCAGGACGATGGTATTCTTTGGGAGGTGCTGAAGAAAGTCGGCCTGGAGTCTCAGGCACAGCACTCTGGTGGCTTGGAGGGCCGTGTGGATGGCTCTGGCGGCAAGGCCTGGTCGCTGGGTCAGATGCAGCTGGTGTGCCTAGCCCGCGCCGCCCTGCGCGCCGTGCCCATCCTGTGCTTGGATGAGGCCACCGCCGCCATGGACCCGCACACGGAGCAGATCGTGCAGGAGACGATCAAGAAGGTGTTCGACGACCGCACCACCATCACCATTGCGCACCGCCTTGACACCATCATCGAGTCGGACAAGGTGCTGGTCATGGAGGCGGGCGAGCTGAAGGAGTACGCGCCTCCTTCGCAGCTGTTGGGAGACCGCAGCTCCATGTTTTCAAGGCTGGTTGACAAGACAGGAGTCGCGGCCGCCGCCGCCCTTCGGAAGATGGCGGACGAGCACTTCGCTCAGCAGGCGGCGCGGCGAGGGTGAACAGGGTCTCGGTGTTGTACTAGCAGCCGTGACCTAAATCCACTCGGCGCCTAGGACAGGCGTTTTGGTGTCGCAGCGTGATTGCGCTATTGTGCTGCAGCGCGGTCAAGGTTTTATTGGTTCGTCTTATGGAGTGAAAGCTGTAGGAGTTACGTGCACGATGCAAAGGCGTGTTTTTGTCGTACCTCGTTCTGCATGCATGTGTGGTTGCTTCGTTAAGGAGAATGTTTCGTGCGGGTTTGCCGAGAGATGTGTGTGGTATTGCTTTTCAACATGTGCATCACACAGTGTACAGCGCCATCTAAGCATGGGGTTAGTACGACATAACTGCAGGTCACTAACCGACTCCAATGAACAACTGTGGTGATTACAGTTGACAGTTTAGCTAGTGCGTGCTCGAATTAACAACAAAGGCGACGCCAGGCGTCCAGTATTTGGGTGGCAACACCCGCTAAGGGCTCACGATATGGTTTTTCTTGTACCGATGGCTGTACGGTAGTTTTTTATGATGGATGAAATGGTGTTTCAGACCCCAGACGCGGGGAGGCTCGGTGCCGTCCATGGTGCCGTCACGTACTGCATCCAATTCACAGCAATTTGGCATGAACAGGTGTAACGATCAGGATAGCTTCCATGTCGTTCACCCCAAATCCTTACATCCTGAAGCCCCGAAGCGAGATCCATAAACTGTCATGTATATGCACCAGTTCTCTGAAGCGTGGTCTGAATCCTTCTTACACAAGCTTGAGCGACACGACTTGACTTGTTTCGGTGCAGGTCGGTTTTTGTTTCCTCCGTCTTGTTCAGTGTCAGGCGATGCGCCCGATGGTTCTACCTCTTGGTCTGGAACGCACTGTAACCGTTACAACAACGACTTGACAAGGCACCTATTTCGGTCCGGGATATGTCGGTGCGAGCGGCTGTGATCATGCAGGTCGGTTTTTGTTTCCTCCGTCTTGTTCAGTGTCAGGCGATGCGCCCGATGGTTCTACCTCTTGGTCTGGAGCGCACTGTAACCGTTACAACAACGACTTGACAAGGCACCTATTTCGGTCCGGGATATGTCGGTGCGAGACGGTGCGAGCGGCTGTGATCATGCAACTATCAGAAACGGTGGCGGCTCGCGCTGCCGCGCATGAGCTATTCGTTTGAGAGGCACTGGGGGGGCCAGCGGTGGCCTCTGAGCTACGCTTGGCTTCGTCGGCACTTCATGGCACGTTCCGGAGGTTATGGCAGGGTCTGCGCTGGGAGGCCTCCCACAAGGAAGGATGGTGGAGGCTCACGGTTTATGGGATTCCTTTGCTGAACAACTCCCACATGCTGGGTGCAATGGCCTCTCCGTGCGGTTGTGGTGAGTACCCCGGTGCGATGCCAAGCGGCCTTTCCCCTGGGCAGCATCATTTATAGAGCTGCCCGGTGGCTCAAGCCGTCGTTGACCAAATGGCCGCACGGATGGGCGCGGGTGTGTCCCGGGGTCAAGCGTGGTTGATGCTGGCCCCTCCTTGGGTGCAGCAATGTGTCTGGGATGTCGTGGTGCTAGCGGCTGTCAGCGCGATGGAGGCTGGGCGGCGGTACATGGCGGCTGCTACAAAGACGTCGGAGGGTGTCAGTTTGCGTGATCGTGCGATTCGGCGTGGGTTAGTGGGCGTTTGGTCCCGTTTGCGGGGGTTTGCGGCAATAGGGTCCCGAGTAAGGGGTTGGGGAGGGGTTGATCCCGACCACCCTCTGTTGCGGGTTGTTCAGGGCCGCTTAGTGTGTGTTGGCCCGGCACCCGATTGTGAGGGGTCGGATTAGGTCCTGGCTGGTTGTTGCTCCTGCGGGAGCTCCCTTTTTGCTCCTCCTTACTTCGGGCTGGGTGCTGGTCTGGCGTGGAAGGAATTTTCTTAGGTCTCAGGTGGGAGGCTTCTGTTCGACTTGTTAAGGCGCTCTGCTGGTTGTTCAGGTCGACGGGCGGCTTGGAATACGGTCGGTGTACTGCTTATAGGTGGTTGCTGCCACTGTTTGTTCTCTAGCCCCTTGGTCGGGATTTTTGGTAGTTCGCCATATCTCGGTCGGCCATATTTGTTCTTCCTCCTGCAGTGTCGGGCGATGCGCCCGATGACTCTACCTTCTGGTCTGGAACCCACTGTAACAGTTACCTCCGTCTTTCTCAGTGTCAGGCGATGTGCCCGATGTTTCTACCTCTTGGTCTGGAACCCACTGTAACCATTACAACAAAAAGTGTCCGAGAAGTAGGCAGTATTACAGGGCCCCACTGGAAAGCTTGTTTCGCGCTCTTCCCAACAAACCAAGGCCACGAGGACGGGAAGAATGCAAACCGGACAGACGATGCCCCAGGCACACCCACCAGAACGGCCATAGATAATAAAACCCAAATAAGCGGAACAAAATGTACGGGAGGAAACGTCAAAAACACAGCCCCGGTCCCAGGACGCACCAGACAGGCGGACAAGCGGCCCACGAAGAGCACGAAGCAAGAGCTGTAAGCATGAAAAGGCGTTGCCGCGGATGACAGGAAGGCGTAAGGGCCCCAGCTAACAAGCGCCAGGCAGGGATCAACCAGTACACCTCAAGCGAACCCCAACACAACGGGCGAATGGCCCCGAGTCCCCCCCACCGGGTCCGCGGCACACCGAGTTGAGCAAAACCCCGCAGGCGGGCCCTAAGAACAGCAATCGCAGTCAACTGCTTGCGAGCAGACGGCACCAGGCGGGCCCCTCCAGGTGGGCAAGGCACCGCATCCCGGAGCGTGAAGCGGCCGACATCAATCGCACTGAGGCCGGGCAGGGCGGCAACATGCCAAGCACACTGCTTATAGCCAGGGGGGCCTTGCACTAGCCACAGCCCCACACGGGCCAGTGGCCGAACACCTGGGTGGCAACTACCGGCCGACCACGCAGGGCAGCCCGCGGTGCCGCCACCGCTCAGGGGCAGGCACTTCCGCAAAGTGCTCTGCGAGCACATCGACCACCGCACGAGCAAGATGGCAGTGCCATGTGCCATGACACAACTGGAACCCACTGTAAGCGTTACAACAACAACGTGTACTCAAGGTGCCGGTTCCGATGCCACCATATGTGGCCGCTAGTGCTGAAAAGGCATGCTCGAGATGGTGGGAATGCACTTCCCCGTCACTAGTCCAGCTGCGCCAGCTGCCCCTGGTCCTTCCAACTTAGTCGGTACCAGGCGACGCCGTACATGCATGTTGGCCCTGTCGTACTGCTATCTCCAAAGTTGTTGCCGTTAATACTCTCCACTGCTGGGCGGGTTCTGGTGTTCGCACATGCTGTGTCGGTCACTTATTGCTCATTACTGCCGTATCGCGTTACAGCAGAAGAAGGGGTCGAATGGCCAGCACTCAGATCCCAGCCACCAGGTGTAGAGACCAGCACTCAGATCCCAGCCACCCCTTCGGAGACACAAAATCCAGAAGATAACAGGAAGACGCACGCCCCTGACACCCATCCATATTGAGATTGCACTAGTGGCCGACAGTGATGACAGCACCACGCGCCTGAACACACGGCAAACACGCCCTGCGAGGCGACAAGAACCGAGCGCCACGAAAGGCGACAAAACCGCCCCCAACCGAACGGGCACCCCGCACGGTGCTGGGGGCGCCCCGTACTGAGACCGGAGCGGCGCCCTCGACGCCGAGCGCAGCAGATCTGAGCACACGACTGCTACAGAGGGGAGGAGGGTGGGAATGTTAGAGGCCGCCGTCCCGGCAGAGGGACACGGCTCTTTGGTACTATCAGCACAACGGCAGATACTGAGAACAGGCAGGCGCGCAACCTAAGCAGCAGCCAGCCACCAGTCGCCGTACCAGTCGTCGTACCCGCACCTTGCGCTGGACACCTGCACGCCACGGCAGTCTATTCGCAATAAACAGCCTCATCTCATTCATACTTCACTCGATAAGCCATGTCTTGTTGTGTCGCGACAAATACCGCGCCAGCCCCAGGAAGCGCCAGCACCCATAGGCACATCCAGGAGGGCGGCCGCCGGAAAAGCGGGCGCCACAGTCGTGCTAGCAAGCGCAGCAGCTGCACACTTGGATCAGCTGCCCGGCGGGCGGGTGCAGCAGCAGCAGCAGTGCAGCGGCGGCCGGGCCATCGGGGGCCGCAGCCTTGCCGGCACGAGTAGCGGCTGCTGCACTGTTAGCCATATGGCAGTCCAGACGGCGGTTACCCTCCGGCAACGTACCCCCCCTTCACTTCTTATGACCAGCTTCTCCTTCCAGCCGCCTTCACTTAGTGACATAGCAACATTTTCCTACACGTCTACGCTATCTTTATGTTACGATTCAACAGCGCCTCCGTCTACTCGCCAACTACCCCTTCTTGGACCACCATCTTCATTGATCTTGGTTTGTCGGCCGTGGATTCGTGGATATAAGTTACCCCCCTCAGTCAATGACTCCCAATGGAGGGTTTACCGGGTGACAGGGTGATCCCTCTGTAACCCCCTCCTAGAGGGTCCGTTGAGATAGTGTCTGTTACAGGTGTTCAACGGGACACAGTAACTTACCCTCGATACCGGGGGGTAACGTGTCCGCGAATCCACGGCCAACAAACCAAAGGGCGACGAAGATGGTGGTCCAGGACATGGCTTGCGAGTAGACGGAGGAGAGGCGCTGCTGAATCGTAAAGAAAGGTGATAATGCAACGTAGACTGTAAGAAAAGGTGGTATGAAAGCGAATGAAGTAGCAAAGAAGGAAAGGCGGCTGGCGGAGAAGCTGATCGGAAGGCGTGAATGGTGGTCGTAACAATATGCGAAGTCAATGGAGGTGAAGTCCGAGACGGAGAGCAGCCCCGTGAACAGTCCGTGAATGCGAACGAAAGAACGATGTGTCCGGCACAGGAGAACACGGGGAAACCCGCTCCGTTACGTGCAAAAATAGTTGGGAGAGATAAACTGACCTGCGAATGGCAAGGAAAGACCAAATGAGCGAGTAAAGGCGGCGAGCGCCAGGACCAGACCACGAGGACATGCGACGGGCAAGCAAGGGAAGGGTGAATGGGCTGGGTTAATCGCGAGGAGCGAGGACTACGATTGTTAATGCGGGAAGGACGGAAATGGCTTGGATACAGGATGGACCGTGTACGGCGAGCAGGATGAGCCGTTATATGACAAACCGTGACAAACGAGGGCGAGCGCAGATGTCAAAGCAGGGTGCGGAGTAACACGCAGCCTAACTCGGAAACCCCACAGCACGTGCCTGTCCACAGCAATGCCAGTTAGCCCGGTGGCTGGGGGGCTATCCCAGTGCGTGGTTACCTATGGTAACCTATGGCATCCCAACTCGGTACGTTCACGTAGTTTAGGTCCTACGGCTTCAACGATAGCCTGGCACAGCCCTCACCAACGTAAACCGACAGTGCTTTGTTTAGTCTGCTGAGGGATGGCGGCGGACCTGCGCAAACCGTTTTACAATTGTATGCAGGCGGAGGGCAGCCTCCGCCCGGATATAGCGGAACCGGACAGACTGCTCGCGTGGTGGACGCCGTCCAAACGGAGGATGGCTGCTATGGATGGGGCCCTTAGTAACCGGTAATGCCGTTAACCGACGGCTGCGGCCTGGGGTCAGGTTGGAGGTCGCGGTTCAGGCGGCTAGGGTAGCGTTCGCAGAGGTGGAGGAAATAGCTGAGGGGTCCCAGGCCTTGCATGGCCTTCTTGCAGCTCAGGATCGGAAGCAGTGGCTGCTGCTGCCAGAGCAGCCGACACCGGCATGGCCAGAATGGCTATGAGAACGCCTCCTGACCGAACGGTTCGCGGACAGGACCAGGGAGGGCCCTACGTCTGTAACATGCTCGTGCTCATGGGGAGCGTCCAAATCGGCGGCTGACGGAGGTGATCCAGGCATCAAGATGTAAACAGGCGCTAGTGGCGTTGCAAGATGATACTGGGCGCCTGGTGACAGACGCGGCACGGCTGCCGCAGATGTTGGCGGAGTACTGGCGCAAGGTGCGCAAGGTGCCCCCTCATGTGTCGACAGAGGCGCGTTGGAAGGTCATTGCGCCATTACAAGTTCGGATCTGCGAATCCCAGAGGATTCGCAGGTTCTATGGTTTACCGTGATGTTACTGCACTGTTGGGGTGGTCGGTTCGTGTGCGCTGCCCCAGGGATCTGCCCCGGGGCTCCGCATTGCTCGGATATGATCCCCCCTTCTTTGTTTTAATTTCCGTCAAAGCATTAACCTCCGCACATCAGAGTAAGCTGATTTGAGGTTCCGGGGCACGGGTGGGTGCACGCGTAGAGCAGAACTACGCTGAGGTGGCCTCACGATGAAAAGACATGATGCTGCGACGGCATGTGCCCAATATGTAATTTGTAAACCCTGTTTCCTTTCACTTACAGTGGGCTCCAGACCTTCAAATTAGAGCCATCGGGCGCATCGCCTGACACTGAAAGAGACAAGGAAAGCAAGGAAAAACGACGGTTCCGTAAGGCAAGCTACCTAGAGCCTCACAACCGAGAGCCCAGAGGAAACAGCAAGCACCAATACACAGGGGAAGGTTGCGCTCATGGCTCCCCTGCACATGTCCACATGCATCCCAAGCAGACCCCCGAGGACAGCAGCATGCCTCAGGCAACACAATCGGATACCCTCCCCCCCAAGATCCCGGAAACGTCCCACACCCGAAACGGGCCGACGCCCATAGCGAGATGGGAAGAACCAATTGTAATTAATGCCATCGACCAGTTGAGGTCAACAACACCAGCAGCCTCTAGGAAAAGGCAGCTCGGCAACACGCCCGAATGGCTGAGCCGCGGCGCAATCTTCGCCTGCAATACGGAAACCACTTCACTATGCAAAGCCAGAAAGCGTGCTGTCAGCCGCGCTGTGCAAAGCTTGCCGTTAACTAGCTGTAAGATTAAAAATGGTAGAAGGTTTCCTTGAAATACTAGGAACTCAAATTGTTATAGAACTTTAAGCTGCAGTCCTATGTTGAGTGCCGCAGAATGAGCAAGCCACTCCGTGTTGCCCTGCAACTGTAAGGATGTGCAAACACAAACTTTGCGAGATTGCAACATTGGAAGCCTACGACTTCTGGAGCACGACATCAGCATACATATGTAAGTTTAGTACGCTCAAGTAGATGCATGTTCAGCCTGCCTATAAGTTGTCCGATCAGTCGCTAAAGCCGTATTCGGAAGGCTACCATGTACGGATTATTAAGGGACGAGCGCGAACTACCACACCAACCATGCCCTCCAACATGCCGCACGCATTGCCGTTGAGTATATAATATCTCGGCGACATCATGGACAGCATTAAAAGACTTCGCAGCTGGCGCCTGCAACCTCCAGGTGTCCTGTTAAGCCGGTGCAAGTAGGGTGTTGGCCGTCTATATTCGACTGGCAGCATTATTTGGGCTTAGCCCTTCACTTCTGTTTTCAATCTGCCCAGAGAGCCTTAAATCATGGGTGTAGAAGACGGCAAGCCCGCCGCAGGGCACGACCCGAGTAAGGGCTTTATCAACAAGTTCTGCTTCGGATGGATGTTCAAGCACGTCTCTTCGGCTCGCAAAGGCGTGGAGCTCGACCCCAAGGACATGGGCATGCCGCACGAGAACCTGGCGCACGTCGCCTACGACAAGTTTGCAGCGCACTGGGCAGTCGAAAACAAGCTGAAGGATTCTACTGATGGCGACAAGCCCAGCCTCTTTCGTGCTCTGCGCAAGAGCTTTGGTTGGTACTACATGGTTGCCGGTCTCTGCAAGCTTGGCTGGTCCACCTTCGTCATCCTGGGCGCCTTCTACTTCGTACGCAGGTGGGGGTTAATGCAGCTAACTTGGGATATTTGGGCCGTTGTCAAGAGCATTCGCGGACTCCGTACAATGTCGTTGTGCGTCCAACGAAGTGCCGTCGCTCAGTGCTATAGGGGTTATTTCTGTGACCTGTAAATGATTTCCCCTACTGCAATATGTTTCTTCGTCGAATTAATATACTGGCCTTCGTAAATTAGGAGAACTGAAGTCCCTGCGCTCCCTTTCCTTCGTAGCTTGCTCGCTCACGTCAATGGCATCAAGGACGGACGCCTGTACTCGACAACTCTCGCCGGCTGGGCCCTGACGGCTGGCTTCTTTCTGGATGCATGGTTCCTAGGTGGGTGGTTGGTTGGTTGGTAAAGCACAGTGTGGTAGTCCGTGATAGCGATATGCTGTGGGGTGCGCCTACTGGTTGGGCCACGTCAGGTAGCGTTTCCGAACATGATTACCGATGTTTTTAAAAATCCCCGTCTCTCCGCCTCAGGGTTTCTCCGCGTCAGGGTTTCTCCGCGTCAGGGTTTCTCTTCGTCTGGGTTTCTCCGTGTCACGCCTAACTTCTCGAGGCCCCTTTCAACCCACCCCGCAGGTCTGTGCCTGCAGCGCATGGGCTTCATTTGCATGCAGGTCGGCATCCGCGCTCGTGCTGCGCTGGTTCAGGCCGTCACGAACAAGTCCTTCCGCCTCAACACTGTCCGGGCCGACCAGGCTTCCAGCATCGTGAACTTCGTGTCGTCCGACATCCAGAAGATCTACGATGGCGCCATGGAGCTGCACTACCTGTGGACTGCGCCCCTGGAGGCCGCCGCCATCCTGGCTCTGCTGGGCTACCTGACCAGCGAGAGCATGCTGCCTGGCCTGGGAGTGATCCTGCTGGTGCTGCCGCTGCAGTACTTCTTCGGCTACAAGATCATTAAGATCAAGATGGAGAACGCGCAGTACGTCGCTCAGCGTAGCTCGATTCTGCAGGAGGTGCTTCCCGCCATTAAGCTCGTCAAGTACTATGCGTGGGAGCAGCACTTTGAGGCGGAGATTACTAAGGTCCGCAAGGAGGAGCTGCGGCTGTCGTTCTGGAACGCCGCCATGAAGGTTATCAACGTGGCCTGCGTGTTCTGCGTACCACCCATGACCGCCTTCGCCATCTTTATCAACTACGAGTTCAGCACGGCTCGCCTGGTGTCCTCCGTTGCCTTCACTACGCTGTCGCTCTTCAATATCTTGCGCTTCCCGCTGGTGGTGCTGCCCAAAGCACTGCGGGCGGTGTCAGGTGAGCGGGGCTCCGTCTGGTTAACCTTGCTACGCCTTATCCTGACTTCTTGTATATTGTGACAATACTGTCGGTGGCTAGAGTAAGAACAGGAAAGTGCTTACACGGCTAGGTGTGTATCCATGGGCATTGATGGAAAATCAATGGATGCATGCACCGGGAATGAACCGGCCTACACCTTGACGTTTGGTCCTGGGTAGACTGTGAAAACATCTAAACTGCCTAATCCTGCTCTTCACTTTCCGCACACAGAGGCGCACGCTTCGCTTCAGCGCCTGGAGGCGTACCTTCTGGAGGACGTGGCTTCAGGCAACACAGCTGCCAACCGCGGCAAGACATCATCCCCTGGCACACACATCGTAAGCGACTCTTTAGGGCTTTAGGGTTTTTAATCCATTACGGAGACTGTCGCTGCATTCCCTAACGTTAGCAAACTCTCACTACTCCATAGCTTTCCACAGACTCTTACCCGTTCCGCACCTGTCTCCTCCTTCGCCCTCCTGCAGGACAATGCCGTGTTCCACCACCCCAGCAACCCCAACTGGCACCTGCACATGCCGCGCTTCGACGTGCGCCCGGGTCAGGTGGTGGCCGTGGTGGGCCGCATCGGCGCCGGCAAGTCGTCCCTCATTCAGGCCATTTTGGGCAACATGGTCAAGGAGCACGGCGCCATGCAGGTCGGCGGCCGCATCTCGTATGTGCCCCAGAACCCCTGGCTCCAGAACCTGAGTGTGCGCGACAACGTGCTGTTCGGCGAGGAGTTCGATGAGCAGAAGTACGACGCTGTGATCGAGGCGTGCGCGCTGACGATGGACCTTCAGATCCTGCCACAGGGTGACGACTCCAAGTAGGTGCAGGGGCAGAGAGGGCAGGGGCTGTAGGAGCCGAGAAATAATGGCCGTGCAGCGTTTGTCATATTGCAACGCTGAGTGCCCTGCCCTGCTCCTGAAGTCTGCTCCGCCTTCCTGACTCATGTCCCTCTCCGGTACCTTCTTCAGGGCCGGTATCCGCGGCGTGAACTTCTCCGGTGGCCAGCGCCAGCGTGTCAACCTGGCCCGCTGCGCTTACGCTGACGCCGACCTGGTGCTGCTTGACAACGCTCTGTCCGCCGTGGACCACCACACCGCGCACCACATCTTCGAGCACTGCATCAAGGGCCTGTTCGCCGACAAGGCAGTTGTGCTGGTGACCCACCAGATTGAGTTCATGCCCCAGTGCGATGCCGTTGCCATCATGGACGAGGGCCGCTGCCTCTACTACGGTGAGCTGGGCGATCGAGGTGGCTATGCTTTGCTAGGGGAGATGGTAGTGCAGAGGCGGAAAGGTCCTTTACTTGGAATTTGGATCGCTGTGCTCATACCCCGCCCCGGTACGTGCATCTCGATGCAGGCAAGTGGAACGAGCAGGCTCAGGAGCTGCTCGGCAAGCTGCTGCCCATCACGCACCTGCTACACGCCGCCGGCTCACAGGAGGCCCCGCCCTCCGCGCCGAAGCCCAAGAACCATGACGCCAAGGCTGGTCCGCAGAAAGCGTGAGTTATCTGCCTAGGAGGGATGTGTAACCAGGCAGGCCTTGTAGCACCGGGCCTAATTTCTTCCAGACCTTGTCATTAATCCCGCCTTCACCGCCCTTGTAGTGAATCAATGCAGCTCACGCTGGCGCCCACCAACATCGGCCGCCCCACCAAGACACAGGAGGCTGCCCCCAACGCCCATTTGTCTGCGTACAAAGCCTTCTTCATCTACACGCACCACGGCAACCTGGTCTTGGTGTTCACCTGCTTTCTCTTCTTCCTGGCATCACAGTGCACACGTCAGGTGAGAACTTAGGAACCACTTAGTGATATCCGATCCGCCTGCCGAGTACTAAGGATCTGAGCCTCGCTCACTGCCGTAAATCTCCAAATCAGGCTAAGCTCCAGCCAGTATTGATGCATCTCTCCCTTCTCTTGCGCTGCAGATATCTGACTTCTGGGTCCGCTGGTGGGTTAACGACGAGTACAACAAGTACCCCGCTGGCGCTGGCGCTCAGAGCGATTCGGCCACCATGTTCTACTCCCTCATCTACCTCCTGCTCATCGGTATTTTCTACATACTCATGATTTTGCGTGGCAGCACGTTCCTGTGGTGGGTGCTCCGCTCCTCTGAGAACCTGCGCAAGAAGGCCCTGTACAACGTGCTTCACGCGCCCATGGGTTTCTTCCTCGTCATGCCCGTCGGTGACCTGCTGCTGAACTTCACGAAGGACCAGGTGGGTGGGTGGTTGGAAGGGACCGCCCGGACCTTGGCAGCTGCGAGTGGATAGGGATGTATTAAAGCTGCGTTGCACCAACCACGGACAAAATCCCGCCGGTGGTTGCCGCCGCTGGCCTATGGAGTTGCACGTGATCCAATGTCTGCGCTGCCGTAACCTTCGCTTTCTCCTTCATTCAACCCACAGGATATCATGGACGAGAACCTGCCCGACGCCGTACACTTTATGGGCATCTACGGGCTCATCCTCATCGCCACCACCATCACCGTGTCCGTTTCCATCAACTTCTTTGGCGCCTTCACCGCCTTCCTCATCATCATGACCCTCGTCATGCTGGCCATCTACCTGCCCGCCGCCACCGCGCTCAAGAAGGCACGCGCCACCAGCGGCGGCATGCTCGTGGGCCTGGTCGCTGAGACGCTGGAGGGCCTGAGCGTGGTGCAGGCATTCAACAAGCAGGAGTACTTCATCAACGAGGCAGCTCGCCGCACGGACGTCACCAACAACGCCGTGTTCAACGCCGAGTCGCTCAACTTGTGGCTTGCTTTCTGGTGCGACTTCATTGGCGCCTGCCTGGTGGGCGTCGTGAGCTCCTTCGCCGTCGGAATGAAGGGTGAGACATCCGGGTGGCGAGGGTTACTTGATGTCGGTTTAGTAAGTGTGCGCCGCCATTCATTATACTTTTTGTCGTTTGTATCTCGATTAGTAGTAACTGTTACAGTGGGCCCCAGACTTAAAGGTAGGGTCATCGGGCGATTGATTGACCCTACCTACCATTTCCGCCTCCACAGATCAGCTGGGCGCCGCCACCGTTGGACTGGCTTTCTCCAACATCATTCAGATGCTTGTGTTCTACACCTGGGTGGTGCGCTTCATCGCCGAGTCCATTTCGCTCTTCCACAGCGTTGAGGGGGTGAGTGGCGTGCAGGGCGGTGCGACTGGAGGGATGCAGGGATGAAGAGCCAGGCGTACTTATAACCTATGGCCTCACGCAGCCTCGGGAGGCGAGGCCGCCCGACAGGTACCCAAGCTGTTCACGACCTGACACTACCCCGCTGTTGCTGTCCTGCCGCTCAGATGGCCTTCCTTGCCGAGTACGTTCCGCACGATGGCGTCTTCTACGACTCCAAGGCAGAGAAGGGTGTGGCCAAGTCCCTCACCATGCCGGACGGCCAGATTGTGCCCGGTAAGCATCTAGTGGCGGATGGCGGATTGAGCGAAATGAACCTGCTGTGGACAAGCATTGTTGAACTGACGGAGCATGAAACCAATTAGAGCAAAAGCACCGTGTAAAGCAACATATGCCCATACACCACCAAGTTGACACCAACGTGTGAAATCAACTTGAGCTTCTGGACCGCTGGATCGCTCCTGCCTGCTGTTCCGTACCACAGTTCCTGACCTAGTCCGCCACCGCTTCCTCCCTCCCTGCAGCCGCCAGCAAGGTGCAGGTCGTTGTGGATGACGCTGCGCTGTCCCGCTGGCCCGCCTCGGGCAACATCCGCTTCGAGGACGTGTGGATGCAGTACCGCTTGGACGCGCCGTGGGCTCTGAAGGGTGTGACCTTCAAGATCAGCGACGGCGAGAAGGTTGGCGCCGTGGGCCGCACTGGCTCGGGCAAGTCCACTACGCTGCTGGCGCTGTACCGTATGTTCGAGCTGGGCAAGGGCCGCATCATCATTGACGGAGTCGACATTGCCACTCTGCCGCTCAAGCGCCTGAGGACTGGTGGGTAGTAGATCCGCGACCTCCCTAACACTGTTTGATTGAAGCATGCTTCCCTGCATGCTTAGCTCCATCCTGAGGGCCTTTGCTGTGACACGTAGTAATTTGTGCTCTGAACACACCCTTCGCTCTCCCCCATCTTCGCAGGCCTGTCCATCATTCCCCAGGAGCCAGTCATGTTCTCGGGAACCGTGCGCTCCAACCTGGACCCCTTCGGCGAGTTCAAGGTAAGGCAATTAATCCGTATTTCTGTTAGGCTTGAAATATGATGGTTTAAAAACGCACTTCAGGGTCCAGCGCCCTGTACGGAGAATCTGTTAATACGTTGTTTAGGCGGTGTCGCCTTGAATCATCTTTGTTCTCACAAACCTGTCCATCTGCCCATTCGCTTCCTCAGGACGATGGTGTGCTTTGGGAGGTGCTGAAGAAGGTCGGCCTGGAGTCTCAGGCACAGCACTCTGGTGGCTTGGAGGGCCGTGTGGATGGCTCTGGCGGCAAGGCCTGGTCGCTGGGTCAGATGCAGCTGGTGTGCCTGGCGCGCGCCGCCCTGCGCGCCGTGCCCATCCTGTGCTTGGACGAGGCCACCGCCGCCATGGACCCGCACACGGAGCAGATCGTGCAGGAGACGATCAAGAAGGTGTTCGACGACCGCACCACCATCACCATTGCGCACCGCCTTGACACCATCATTGAGTCGGACAAGGTGCTGGTCATGGAGGCGGGCGAGCTGAAGGAGTACGAATCCCCAGCCAAACTGCTGGGAGACCGCAGCTCCATGTTTTCAAGGCTGGTTGACAAGACAGGAGTCGCTGCCGCCGCCGCCCTACGGAAGATGGCGAACGAGCACTTCGCTCAGCAGGCAGCGCGGTGAGGGTGAACAGAGTCTCGATGTTGTACTAGCAGCCGGGACCTGAATCAACTCGGCGCTTAGAATTGGCTTTTTGTTGTCGCAGCGTGATTGGTTGCAACGGTTTATTGGTTCGCCTTCTGGAGTGAAAGCTGTAGGGAGTTACGTGCACGATGCAAAGCCGTGTTTTTGTCGTACCTCGCTCTGCATGCATGCGTGGTTGCTTCGTTAGATAGAATGTTTCGTGCGGGTTTGCAGATATGTGTGCGGTATTGCTTCTCAACATGTACATCATACACTGTACAGCGCCACCTAAGTACGGGGTTAGTACGACATACCTGCAGGTCACTAATCGACTCTATAAACAACTGTGGTAATTATGGATGACAGACTAACTAGTGTGTGCTCGAGATCACAGTAGGGGACACCAGGCGTCAGTGTTTGGGTGGCAACACTAAGAGCGTAGAGGCGGTTTTCTTGTATGGCTGGGTATACTGTCGTTTATTTATGATGAATGAATCGGTGATTCAATGAATTGGTGGTGCAGACCCCTAAAGCGGGGAGGCTCCGTGTCATCCATGGTGCCGTCACGTACTGCATTCAATCCACAGCTATTTGCTGGGATGGAGAACATGTAACGATCTGGCAAGCTATTTTGTCTATGATTTTTAAGATCTTAAACTCGGAAACTCTAAGCGAGATTCATAAACTAATATGGTAATGCAGCAAGCCTGTTGAGAAGAAAACAAACAAAAAATAAAAACACACACCTGTTGCGAAGCGTTATCTCGATCCATTACAAGTACCCCCGGCCGTGCAACCCTGCGTCTGGGGTGTGGTGGTCCTGGTCGCTATTACTGCCATGGAAGTCGGGCGCCGGTTTATGGCTGCGGCCTTGAAGAGGGCGGGGGCGTTGGTGAACAGATGTAACGACATGGCAACCTTTCATGTCTTTCATAACAAAATGTACGCCCAGAAACCCTAAGCGAGATCCGTAAACTTGTAAAATGTAGCAGCAAGCCTGTTGCGAAGCGTTATCTCGAACCAGGCGGGGTCCGGTTCACTCTCCTTGTTGTAACGGTTACAGTGGGTTCCAGACCAAAAGGTAGAGCCATCGGGCATATCGCCTGACACTGAGAAAGACGGAGGAGACAAAGACCGACGTGCACCGGAACAAAGGCAAACCACCAGAACACCAAATCGACAGGCCGTAGGCACACAGAGCAGCAGCCAGTACCCCAGGGGCAATTTGCACTAGAGGCTCCCCTATCAGGAACCGGCCACCAACCAACCTAACAGCCCAGCAACCGACGAACCAGTGAAGCGCCGCAACGATGCAATCATCGGGACCAGCCGCCTCTCATCCCAAAAAACACGGACCCCTAGCAGGGCTCAACGCGCATATAGAACCGGAAAGTAAGAAGCACGGGAGACCCCGCTCCCAAAGACAATCCGGACCGATCACGAATCCACCAGCACCTCAGCCGGTCCCCCGCACACAAGGCGACTGGCGACAACCGGCAAGAAAGGATGCCGAGGCCCCACTGCATCCCAGCCTTTCTGGGGAAGCCCCAACGCAGCAAAGCCCCTCAGAAGGGCCCAAAACTCCACCACCCCACGGCGAATGGCACGATCCAGGAGACTCCGACGATCGGAGTAAGAGGGGGACCACCAGCACCCGCCCTTTTCAAGGCCGCGGCCATAAACCGATGCCCCAACTCCATGGCAGTAATAGCCGCCAGGATTACTACATCCCAGACGCAGGGCTGTACCCCGGGCGGTGCTTGCACCAACCAAACTTGCGCCCGTGTCACCCCTGCACAGAGCTGGGTCTCGAGTTGGGCAATCACTGCTTGAGCCACCGGGCAGAACCAAAGGTGGTGTAGGCGGGGGGTACCCACCCCTGGACGCTCTCCAGCCGGCACACCGCATCCACAGGGGGCTGCTGCTACTGTCCGCATATGAGAGTTCCCGAGCAGGGGGATCCCATCCACAGCCAACCGCCACCACCCCTCCTTATAGGCAGGCTCCCACTTCATGCCGGACCAGAGCCGCCGAAACACTTTCTGCAGGGCATTCAAGGCCGCTGGCAGGACAGGCCCCGCACCCCCAAGCGCTTCGCGCACAAACATCTCATGCGCGGCCCGCCGGGCGTCCGCGATCTCGACCAGTTGCACAGCCGTCCCAACCCTCCTGTTGTTCCGGGGATTGATTCCCAGGATCGTGCCATCCGCCGTGCGGTGGTGCAGTTTTGGGTCCTTCTTCGGGGGTTGCTGCGTTGGGGCTTCCCCGGAAGGGTTGGGACGCTGTGGGGCCTTGGCAACCTTTTTTGCGAGTAGTTTCCGGTCGCCTTGTGTGCGAGGGGCCTGCTGACGTGATTGTGGGCTCGGGCTCGGCCCCGGCTGCATGGGGGCAGGTTTTCCCCTTGCTTCTTGTTTTCCGTGTCCACGGGTGGGCGCGCCCTGCTTGGGCCTCGTGATTTCGCTTTGGGCGACGTAAGAAGATGGAGGCAGCCAGGGCGGCAGGGCGGGCAGCAGCGCGATCAGGGCGCTTGAGCACACTTAGTGCCACCGAGGCCGCGACAGTTTCACAAGCAGGGGCGCTCACCGCATCGCTCGGCGGGGGAGACGCACAACCAGAAGGAGCGCCGGTTGCTTGCACCGGACCAAGGGGACAGCAGGGGTGAATCAATCCTTCCGGAACTGGATACAGTACAAGGGCCTCAGGCTCATCGGCAGACACCCTTGTTGAGCCAGACACCCGTCATTAGGATGGCACCAAACCTGCTATGGGCCGCTGCATCCGGGTGACAAAGGAGACACCTTCCGGATGGGGTGGAACCAAACGGATAGTGGCGAGGAAAAGGCGAAAGGCTCCTGGGGGGCCCGCTTGCAGACCGCTGAGGATGGGCACACATACTTTGGGGGCCCTACAGCTCCCACAAAGGGAGGCGGTGCTGCAGGCAGCGGCTAGTCACAGCTGGTGGCGCATGAGCGTCATGGCGGAGCCGCCGCACAACAAGCTGACGCGGCAATTGCGCTGGCATCCCCTCGGTCGGCTTCCTGGAGCGGCTCATAGGTGGCGCCAGCAGCAGGGGAGGGGGCAAGGCGGCGGCGGGCGGCCCCAACGGCCCCAACGGCCATCAAGCGTGAGAATTTGGGCGTGGGAAGACGGCGGTGGATGGGAACTCAATGGACAGGTGTGGAGATGCGGGGCTCAGTTGCTCAGTGAGACGGGGCGTTTATTGTCGCGGTTTGCGTGTGCCTTGAGGTAGGACCTATGTGCAAAGGGGTTTTGCTCGGTCGTGGGCGGTATGCCTGCAGGATATTCACCACACGGGAGAGGAACAAATTTGGCTGCTGCAGCGAGGGCTGAGCGCAGCCGCAAAGAGGCTGGAGCTGCCAGGGTAGGATATCGTGGCTGACTCCTTTACGCGCACCCGCGCACAGCTGGGTCGCCATCCTGGTCCGGTCAGAAGTGAGTCAGACGGTGTGTCCAGTCGCTGTGCCACCACGTATTAAGTCAGACGGGTTCCCCCCCCGGACCGCTTCTCTCAAGAGTGGGCACCAGGTCCACCTTGCGTACGGACCATCCTACGGGTCTACATGTTCTACCGATACTGTTGGGGCTGGTTGGGGCCTGTTTTCGTGAGCCTGCCCTTTACCAGGGTTCTGCAATGATTCCCCTTTTGAATACTTTTGATCTCCACCAAAGGATCAATCGCCACTCATTTAAGGTTACAGGGCATGGGTGGCTGCATAGAGCAGAACTACACCGAGGTGGCCTCACGATAAGGCCTGATAAGACGCACGCTGCAATGGCATAGTGTCATTTGCAGGCCATGCTGCCTTTTCACTTGTATATCATGCTGTGATTGACTTGCCGTTGATCAGCTGAAAGGTCACAAACGGCAGCGGATTTACTGGAATTATACGTTTCGGAAAGCGCAAGATGCTCCGTGTTGCCCCGCAACTGCAGTTTCTACGGTTTATTGGATAAAGCTGTCAATCGTCAGGCAATATTTTACTCTAATATAAACTTGCATAAAGAGGCGCAAACGCAAGCTTTGCCCAGTTCGGGTTGCCTGCCTACCAATTACGAAGCACGGAGGCAGTGTACAACTTAACATTATGTTTCAGTTTGATCAAGAAACCTCAGGCTCAGCCTGCCTATAAGTTGTCCGATCAGTCGCTAAAGCCGTATTCGGAAGGCTACCATGTACGGATTATTAAGGGACGAGCGCGAACTACCACACCAACCATGCCCTCCAACATGCCGCACGCATTGTCGTTGAGTATATAATATCTCGGCGACATCATGCACAGTATTAAAAGACTTCGCAGCTGGCGCCTGTGAACTGCCAGGTGTCCTGTTAAGTCAGTGCAAGTAGGGCGTTGGTCGTCTATATTCTACTGGCAGCATTATTTGGGCTGAGGCCTCCATTCTGTCTTTAATCTGCCCAGAGGTCCTTAAATCATGGGTGTAGAAGACGGCAAGCCCGCCGCAGGGCACGACCCGAGTAAGGGCTTTATCAACAAGTTCTGCTTCGGATGGATGTTCAAGCACGTCTCTTCAGCTCGCAAAGGCGTGGAGCTTGACCCCAAGGACATGGGCATGCCGCACGAGAACCTGGCGCACGTCGCCTATGACAAGTTTGCGGCGCACTGGGCAGTCGAAAACAAGCTGAAGGATTCTCCTGATGGCGACAAGCCCAGCCTCTTTCGTGCTCTGCGCAAGAGCTTTGGTTGGTACTACATGGTTGCCGGTCTCTGCAAGCTTGGCTGGTCCACCTTCGTCATCCTGGGCGCCTTCTACTTCGTACGCAGGTGGGGGTTAATGCAGCTAACTTGGGATATTTGGGCCGTTGTCAAGAGCATTCGCGGGCTCCGTACAATGTCGTTTTGCGTTCAACGAAGTGCCGTCGCTCAGTGCTATAGGGGTTACTTCTGTGACCTGTAAATGATTTCCCCTACTGAAATGTGTTCCTCCGTTGAATTAATATACTGGCCTTCATAAATTACATGAACTGAAGTCCCTGTGCTCCCTCTCCTTCGCAGCTTGCTCGCTCACGTCAATGGCATCAAGGACGGACGCCTCTACTCGACAACTCTCGCCGGCTGGGCCCTGACGGCTGGCTTCTTTCTGGATGCATGGTTCCTAGGTGGGTGGGTGGAGTATGTATGGACGATTGCGCACAATGTGGTAGTCCGTGATAGCAATATGCTGTGAGATGCGGGTACTGATTGGGCCACGTCAGGGAGCGTCTCAGTTTATGATTATCAAAGTTTCCAATGTCCCCGTCTCTCCGCGTCAGGGTTCCTCTGCGTCAAGGTTTCTCCGCGTCAGGGTTTCTCCTCGTCAGGGTTTCTCCTCGTCTGGGTTTCTCCGGGTCACGCCTAACTTCTCGAGGCCCCTTTCAACCCACCCCGCAGGTCTGTGCCTGCAGCGCATGGGCTTCATTTGCATGCAGGTCGGCATCCGCGCTCGTGCTGCGCTGGTTCAGGCCGTCACGAACAAGTCCTTCCGCCTCAACACTGTCCGGGCCGACCAGGCTTCCAGCATCGTGAACTTCGTGTCGTCCGACATCCAGAAGATCTACGATGGCGCCATGGAGCTGCACTACCTGTGGACTGCGCCCCTGGAGGCCGCCGCCATCCTGGCTCTGCTGGGCTACCTGACCAGCGAGAGCATGCTGCCTGGCCTGGGAGTGATCCTGCTGGTGCTGCCGCTGCAGTACTTCTTCGGCTACAAGATCATTAAGATCAAGATGGAGAACGCGCAGTACGTCGCTCAGCGTAGCTCGATTCTGCAGGAGGTGCTTCCCGCCATTAAGCTTGTCAAGTACTATGCGTGGGAGCAGCACTTTGAGGCGGAGATCACTAAGGTCCGCAAGGAGGAGCTGCGGCTGTCATTCTGGAACGCCGCCATGAAGGTTATCAACGTGGCCTGCGTGTTCTGT
The DNA here is from genome assembly GCA_003116995.1 of Yamagishiella unicocca. Taxonomy (NCBI): domain Eukaryota; kingdom Viridiplantae; phylum Chlorophyta; class Chlorophyceae; order Chlamydomonadales; family Volvocaceae; genus Yamagishiella; species Yamagishiella unicocca. The sequence goes on from BDSL01000007.1 coordinate 1,415,191, forward strand.
GTACCACCCATGACCGCCTTCGCCATCTTCATCAACTATGAGTTCAGCACTGCTCGCCTGGTGTCATCCGTTGCCTTCACTACGCTGTCGCTCTTCAACATCTTGCGCTTCCCGCTGGTGGTGCTGCCCAAAGCACTGCGGGCGGTGTCGGGTGAGCGGGGCTCCGTCTGGTTAACCTTGCTATGCCTTATCCTGACTTTCTGTATATTGTGACAATACTGTCGGTGGCTAGATTAAGAGCAGGTAAGTACTTACACGGCTAGGTGTGTATCCATGGGCATTGATGGAAAATCAACGGGAATGAACCGGCCTACACCTTGACGTTTGGTCCTGGGTAGTCTGTAAAAACATCTAAACTGCCTAATCCTGCTCTTCACTTTCCGCACACAGAGGCGCACGCTTCGCTTCAGCGCCTGGAGGCGTACCTTCTGGAGGACGTGGCTTCAGGCAACACAGCTGCGAACCGCGGCAAGACATCATCCCCTGGCACACACATCGTAAGCGACTCTCTAGGGCTTTAGGGTTTTTAATCCATTATGGAGACTGTCGCTGCATTCCCTAACGTTAGCAAACCCTCACTACTCCATAGCTTTCCACAGCCTCTTACCCGTTCCGCACCTGTCTCCTCCTTCGCCCTCCTGCAGGACAATGCCGTGTTCCACCACCCCAGCAACCCCAACTGGCACCTGCACATGCCGCGCTTCGACGTGCGCCCGGGTCAGGTGGTGGCCGTGGTGGGCCGCATCGGCGCCGGCAAGTCGTCCCTCATTCAGGCCATTTTGGGCAACATGGTCAAGGAGCACGGCGCCATGCAGGTCGGCGGCCGCATCTCGTATGTGCCCCAGAACCCCTGGCTCCAGAACCTGAGTGTGCGCGACAACGTGCTGTTCGGCGAGGAGTTCGATGAGCAGAAGTACGACGCTGTGATCGAGGCGTGCGCGCTGACGATGGACCTTCAGATCCTGCCACAGGGTGACGACTCCAAGTAGGTGCAGGGGCGCAGAGGGCAGGGGCTGTAGGAGCCGAGAAGGAATGGCCGTGCAGCGTTTGTCATATTGCAACGCTGAGTGCCCTGCCCTGCTCCTGAAGTCTGCTCCGCCTTCCTGACTCATGTCCCTCTCCGGTACCTTCTTCAGGGCCGGTATCCGCGGCGTGAACTTCTCCGGTGGCCAGCGCCAGCGTGTCAACCTGGCCCGCTGCGCTTACGCTGACGCCGACCTGGTGCTGCTGGACAACGCTCTGTCCGCCGTGGACCACCACACCGCGCACCACATCTTCGAGCACTGCATCAAGGGCCTGTTCGCCGACAAGGCAGTTGTGCTGGTGACCCACCAGATTGAGTTCATGCCCCAGTGCGATGCCGTTGCCATCATGGACGAGGGCCGCTGCCTCTACTACGGTGAGCTGGGCGATCGAGGTGGCTATGCTTTGCTAGGGGAGATGGTAGTGCAGAGGCGGAAAGGTCCTTTACTTGGACTTTGGATCGCTGTGCTCATACCCCGCCCCGGTACGTGCATCTCGATGCAGGCAAGTGGAACGAGCAGGCTCAGGAGCTGCTCGGCAAGCTGCTGCCCATCACGCACCTGCTACACGCCGCCGGCTCACAGGAGGCCCCGCCCTCCGCGCCGAAGCCCAAGAACCATGACGCCAAGGCTGGTCCGCAGAAAGCGTGAGTTATCTGCCTAGGAGGGATGTGTAACCAGGCAGGCCTTGTAGCACCGGGCCTAATTTCTTCCAGACCTTGTCATTAATCCCGCCTTCACCGCCCTTGTAGTGAATCAATGCAGCTCACGCTGGCGCCCACCAACATCGGCCGCCCCACCAAGACACAGGAGGCTGCCCCCAACGCCCATTTGTCTGCGTACAAAGCCTTCTTCATCTACACGCACCACGGCAACCTGGTCTTGGTGTTCACCTGCTTTCTCTTCTTCCTGGCATCACAGTGCACACGTCAGGTGAGAACTTAGGAATCACCTAGTGATATCCGATTCACCTGCCGAGTACTAAGGATCTGAGCCTCGCTCACCGCCGTAAACCTCCTCTATCAGGCTAAGCTCCAGCCAGTATTGATGCATCTCTCCCTTCTCTTGCGCTGCAGATATCTGACTTCTGGGTCCGCTGGTGGGTTAACGACGAGTACAACAAGTACCCCGCCGGCGCTGGCGCTCAGAGCGATTCGGCCACCATGTTCTACTCCCTCATCTACCTCCTGCTCATCGGTATTTTCTACATACTCATGATTTTGCGTGGCAGCACGTTCCTGTGGTGGGTGCTCCGCTCCTCTGAGAACCTGCGCAAGAAGGCCCTGTACAACGTGCTTCACGCGCCCATGGGTTTCTTCCTCGTCATGCCCGTCGGTGACCTGCTGCTGAACTTCACGAAGGACCAGGTGGGTGGGTGGTTGGAAGGGACCGCCCGGACCTTGGCAGCTGCGAGTGGATAGGGATGTATTAAAGCTGCGTTGCACCAACCACGGACAAAATCCCGCCGGTGGTTGCCGCCGCTGGCCTATGGAGTTGCACGTGATCCAATGTCTGCGCTGCCGTAACCTTCGCTTTCTCCTTCATTCAACCCACAGGATATCATGGACGAGAACCTGCCCGACGCCGTACACTTTATGGGCATCTACGGGCTCATCCTCATCGCCACCACCATCACCGTGTCCGTTTCCATCAACTTCTTTGGCGCCTTCACCGCCTTCCTCATCATCATGACCCTCGTCATGCTGGCCATCTACCTTCCCGCCGCCACCGCGCTCAAGAAGGCACGCGCCACCAGCGGCGGCATGCTCGTGGGCCTGGTCGCTGAGACGCTGGAGGGCCTGAGCGTGGTGCAGGCATTCAACAAGCAGGAGTACTTCATCAACGAGGCAGCTCGCCGCACGGACGTCACCAACAACGCCGTGTTCAACGCCGAGTCGCTCAACTTGTGGCTTGCTTTCTGGTGCGACTTCATTGGCGCCTGCCTGGTGGGCGTCGTGAGCTCCTTCGCCGTCGGAATGAAGGGTGAGACATCCGGGTGGCGAGGGTTACTTGATGTCGGTTTAGTAAGTGTGCGCCGCCATTCATTATACTTTTTGTCGTTTGTATCTCGATAAGTAGTAACTGTTACAGTGGGCCCCAGACTTAAAAGGTAGGGTCATCGGGCGATTGATTGACCCTACCTACCATTTCCGCCTCCACAGATCAGCTGGGCGCCGCCACCGTTGGACTGGCTTTCTCCAACATCATTCAGATGCTTGTGTTCTACACCTGGGTGGTGCGCTTCATCGCCGAGTCCATTTCGCTCTTCCACAGCGTTGAGGGGGTGAGTGGCGTGCAGGGCGGTGCGACTGGAGGGATGCAGGGATGAAGAGCCAGGCGTACTTATAACCTATGGCCTCACGCAGCCTCGGGAGGCGAGGCCGCCCGACAGGTACCCAAGCTGTTCACGACCTGACACTACCCCGCTGTTGCTGTCCTGCCGCTCAGATGGCCTTCCTTGCCGAGTACGTTCCGCACGATGGCGTCTTCTACGACTCCAAGGCAGAGAAGGGTGTGGCCAAGTCCCTCACCATGCCGGACGGCCAGATTGTGCCCGGTAAGCATCTAGTGGCGGCTGGCGGATTGAGCGAAATGAACCTGCTGTGGACAAGCATTGTTGAACTGACGGAGCATGAAACCAATTAGAGCAAAAGCACCGTGTAAAGCAACATATGCCCATACACCACCAAGTTGACACCAACGTGTGAAATCAACTTGAGCTTCTGGACCGCTGGATCGCTCCTGCCTGCTGTTCCGTACCACAGTTCCTGACCTAGTCCGCCACCGCTTCCTCCCTCCCTGCAGCCGCCAGCAAGGTGCAGGTCGTTGTGGATGACGCTGCGCTGTCCCGCTGGCCCGCCTCGGGCAACATCCGCTTCGAGGACGTGTGGATGCAGTATCGCTTGGACGCGCCGTGGGCTCTGAAGGGTGTGACCTTCAAGATCAGCGACGGCGAGAAGGTTGGCGCCGTGGGCCGCACTGGCTCGGGCAAGTCCACTACGCTGCTGGCGCTGTACCGTATGTTCGAGCTGGGCAAGGGCCGCATCATCATTGACGGAGTCGACATTGCCACTCTGCCGCTCAAGCGCCTGAGGACTGGTGGGTAGTAGATCCGCGACCTCCCTAACACTGTTTGATCGAAGCATGCTTCCCTGCATGCTTAGCTCCATCCTGAGGGCCTTTGCTGTGACACGTAGTAATTTGTGCTCTGAACACACCCTTCGCTCTCCCCCATCTTCGCAGGCCTGTCCATCATTCCCCAGGAGCCAGTCATGTTCTCGGGAACCGTGCGCTCCAACCTGGACCCCTTCGGCGAGTTCAAGGTAAGGCAATGAATCCGTATTTCTGTTAGGCTTGAAATATGATGGTTTAAAAACGCACTTCAGGGTCCAGCGCCCTGTACGGAGAATCTGTTAATACGTTGATTAGGCGGTGTCGCCTTGAATCATCTTTGTTCTCACAAACCTGTCCATCTGCCCATTCGCTTCCTCAGGACGATGGTGTGCTTTGGGAGGTGCTGAAGAAGGTCGGCCTGGAGTCTCAGGCACAGCACTCTGGTGGCTTGGAGGGCCGTGTGGATGGCTCTGGCGGCAAGGCCTGGTCGCTGGGTCAGATGCAGCTGGTGTGCCTGGCGCGCGCCGCCCTGCGCGCCGTGCCTATCCTGTGCTTGGACGAGGCCACCGCCGCCATGGACCCGCACACGGAGCAGATCGTGCAGGAGACGATCAAGAAGGTGTTCGACGACCGCACCACCATCACCATTGCGCACCGCCTTGACACCATCATTGAGTCGGACAAGGTGCTGGTCATGGAGGCGGGCGAGCTGAAGGAGTACGAATCCCCAGCCAAACTGCTGGGAGACCGCAGCTCCATGTTTTCAAGGCTGGTTGACAAGACAGGTGTCGCGGCCGCCGCCGCCCTACGGAAGATGGCGAACGAGCACTTCGCTCAGCAGGCAGCGCGGTGAGGGTGAACAGAGTCTCGATGTTGTACTAGCAGCCGGGACCTGAATCAACTCGGCTTTTTGTTGTCGCAGCGTGATTGGTTGCAACAGTTTATTGGTTCGCCTTCTGGAGTGAAAGCTGTAGGGAGTTACGTGCACGATGCAAAGCCGTGTTTTTGTCGTACCTCGCTCTGCATGCATGCGTGGTTGCTTCGTTAGATAGAATGTTTCGTGCGGGTTTGCAGATATGTGTGCGGTATTGCTTCTCAACATGTACATCATACACTGTACAGCGCCACCTAAGTACGGGGTTAGTACGACATACCTGCAGGTCACTAATCGACTCTATAAACAACTGTGGTAATTATGGATGACAGACTAACTAGTGTGTGCTCGAGATCACAGTAGGGGACACCAGGCGTCAGTGTTTGGGTGGCAACACTAAGAGCGTAGAGGCGGTTTTCTTGTATGGCTGGGTATACTGTCGTTTATTTATGATGAATGAATCGGTGATTCAATGAATTGGTGGTGCAGACCCCTAAAGCGGGGAGGCTCCGTGTCATCCATGGTGCCGTCACGTACTGCATTCAATCCACAGCTATTTGCTGGGATGGAGAACATGTAACGATCTGGCAAGCTATTTTGTCTATGATTTTTAAGATCTTAAACTCGGAAACTCTAAGCGACATTCATAAACTAATATGGTAATGCAGCAAGCCTGTTGAGAAGAAAACAAACAAAAAATAAAAACACACACCTGTTGCGAAGCGTTATCTCGATCCATTACAAGTACCCCCGGCCGTGCAACCCTGCGTCTGGGGTGTGGTGGTCCTGGTCGCTATTACTGCCATGGAAGTCGGGCGCCGGTTTATGGCTGCGGCCTTGAAGAGGGCGGGGGCGTTGGTGAACAGATGTAACGACATGGCAACCCTTCATGTCTTTCATAACAAAATGTACGCCCAGAAACCCTAAGCGAGATCCGTAAACTTGTAAAATGTAGCAGCAAGCCTGTTGCGAAGCGTTATCTCGAACCAGGCGGGGTCCGGTTCACTCTCCTTGTTGTAACGGTTACAGTGGGTTCCAGACCAAAAGGTAGAGCCATCGGGCATATCGCCTGACACTGAGAAAGACGGAGGAGACAAAGACCGACGTGCACCGGAACAAAGGCAAACCACCAGAACACCAAATCGACAGGCCGTAGGCACACAGAGCAGCAGCCAGTACCCCAGGGGCAATTTGCACTAGAGGCTCCCCTATCAGGAACCGGCCACCAACCAACCTAACAGCCCAGCAATCGACGAACCAGTGAAGCGCCGCAACGATGCAATCATCGGGACCAGCCGCCTCTCATCCCAAAAAACACGGACCCCTAGCAGGGCTCAACGCGCATATAGAACCGGAAAGGAAGAAGCACGGGAGACCCCGCTCCCAAAGACAATCCGGACCGATCACGAATCCACCAGCACCTCAGCCGGTCCCCCGCACACAAGGCGACTGGCGACAACCGGCAAGAAAGGATGCCGAGGCCCCACTGCATCCCAGCCTTTCTGGGGAAGCCCCAACGCAGCAAAGCCCCTCAGAAGGGCCCAAAACTCCACCACCCCACGGCGAATGGCACGATCCAGGAGACTCCGACGATCGGAGTAAGAGGGGGACCACCAGCACCCGCCCTTTTCAAGGCCGCGGCCATAAACCGGTGCCCCAACTCCATGGCAGTAATAGCCGCCAGGATTACTACATCCCAGACGCAGGGCTGTACCCCGGGCGGTGCTTGCACCAACCAAACTTGCGCCCGTGTCACCCCTGCACAGAGCTGGGTCTCGAGTTGGGCAATCACTGCTTGAGCCACCGGGCAGAACCAAAGGTGGTGTAGGCGGGGGGTACCCACCCCTGGACGCTCTCCAGCCGGCACACCGCATCCACAGGGGGCTGCTGCTACTGTCCGCATATGAGAGTTCCCGAGCGGGGGGATCCCATCCACAGCCAACCGCCACCACCCCTCCTTATAGGCAGGCTCCCACTTCATGCCGGACCAGAGCCGCCGAAACACTTTCTGCAGGGCATTCAAGGCCGCTGGCAGGACAGGCCCCGCACCCCCAAGCGCTTCGCGCACAAACATCTCATGCGCGGCCCGCCGGGCGTCCGCGATCTCGACCAGTTGCACAGCCGTCCCAACCCTCCTGTTGTTCCGGGGATTGATTCCCAGGATCGTGCCATCCGCCGTGCGGTGGTGCAGTTTTGGGTCCTTCTTCGGGGGTTGCTGCGTTGGGGCTTCCCCGGAAGGGTTGGGACGCTGTGGGGCCTTGGAAACCTTTTTTGCGAGTAGTTTCCGGTCGCCTTGTGTGCGAGGGGCCTGCTGACGTGATTGTGGGCTCGGGCTCGGCCCCGGCTGCATGGGGGCAGGTTTTCCCCTTGCTTCTTGTTTTCCGTGTCCACGGGTGGGCGCGCCCTGCTTGGGCCTCGTGATTTCGCTTTGGGCGACGTAAGAAGATGGAGGCAGCCAGGGCGGCAGGGCGGGCAGCAGCGCGATCAGGGCGCTTGAGCACACTTAGTGCCACCGAGGCCGCGACAGTTTCACAAGCAGGGGCGCTCACCGCATCGCTCGGGGGAGACGCACAACCAGAAGGAGCGCCGGTTGCTTGCACCGGACCAAGGGGACAGCAGGGGTGAATCAATCCTTCCGGAACTGGATACAGTACAAGGGCCTCAGGCTCATCGGCAGACACCCTTGTTGAGCCAGACACCCGTCATTAGGATGGCACCAAACCTGCTATGGGCTGCTGCATCCGGGTGACAAAGGAGACACCTTCCGGATGGGGTGGAACCAAACGGATAGTGGCGAGGAAAAGGCGAAAGGCTCCTGGGGGGCCCGCTTGCAGACCGCTGAGGATGGGCACACATACTTTGGGGGCCCTACAGCTCCCACAAAGGGAGGCGGTGCTGCAGGCAGCGGCTAGTCACAGCTGGTGGCGCATGAGCGTCATGGCGGAGCCGCCGCACAACAAGCTGACGCGGCAATTGCGCTGGCATCCCCTCGGTCGGCTTCCTGGAGCGGCTCATAGGTGGCGCCAGCAGCAGGGGAGGGGGCAAGGCGGCGGCGGGCGGCCCCAACGGCCCCAACGGCCATCAAGCGTGAGAATTTGGGCGTGGGAAGACGGCGGTGGATGGGAACTCAATGGACAGGTGTGGAGATGCGGGGCTCAGTTGCTCAGTGAGACGGGGCGTTTATTGTCGCGGTTTGCGTGTGCCTTGAGGTAGGACCTATGTGCAAAGGGGTTTTGCTCGGTCGTGGGCGGTATGCCTGCAGGATATTCACCACACGGGAGAGGAACAAATTTGGCTGCTGCAGCGAGGGCTGAGCGCAGCCGCAAAGAGGCTGGAGCTGCCAGGGTAGGATATCGTGGCTGACTCCTTTACGCGCACCCGCGCACAGCTGGGTCGCCATCCTGGTCCGGTCAGGAGTGAGTCAGACGGTGTGTCCAGTCGCTGTGCCACCACGTATTAAGTCAGACGGGTTCCCCCCCCGGACCGCTTCTCTCAAGAGTGGGCACCAGGTCCACCTTGCGTACGGACCATCCTACGGGTCTACATGTTCTACCGATACTGTTGGGGCTGGTTGGGGCCTGTTTTCGTGAGCCTGCCCTTTACCAGGGTTCTGCAATGATTCCCCTTTTGAATACTTTTGATCTCCACCAAAGGATCAATCGCCACTCATTTAAGGTTACAGGGCATGGGTGGCTGCATAGAGCAGAACTACACCGAGGTGGCCTCACGATAAGGCCTGATAAGACGCACGCTGCAATGGCATAGTGTCATTTGCAGGCCATGCTGCCTTTTCACTTGTATATCATGCTATGATTGACTTGCCGTTGATCAGCTGAAAGGTCACAAACGGCAGCGGATTTACTGGAATTATACGTTTCGGAAAGCGCAAGATGCTCCGTGTTGCCCCGCAACTGCAGTTTCTACGGTTTATTGGATAAACTGTCAATCGTCAGGCAATATTTTACTCTAATATAAACTTGCATAAAGAGGCGCAAACGCAAGCTTTGCCCAGTTCGGGTTGCCTGCCTACCAATTACGAAGCACGGAGGAAGCGTACAACTTAACATTATGTTTCAGTTTGATCAAGAAACATCAGGCTCAGCCTGCCTATAAGTTGTCCGATCAGTCGCTAAAGCCGTATTCGGAAGGCTACCATGTACGGATTATTAAGGGACGAGCGCGAACTACCACACCAACCATGCCCTCCAACATGCCGCACGCATTGTCGTTGAGTATATAATATCTCGGCGACATCATGCACAGTATTAAAAGACTTCGCAGCCGGCGCCTGTGAACTGCCAGGTGTCCTGTTAAGTCAGTGCAAGTAGGGCGTTGGTCGTCTATATTCTACTGGCAGCATTATTTGGGCTGAGGCCTCCATTCTGTCTTTAATCTGCCCAGAGGTCCTTAAATCATGGGTGTAGAAGACGGCAAGCCCGCCGCAGGGCACGACCCGAGTAAGGGCTTTATCAACAAGTTCTGCTTCGGATGGATGTTCAAGCACGTCTCTTCAGCTCGCAAAGGCGTGGAGCTTGACCCCAAGGACATGGGCATGCCGCACGAGAACCTGGCGCACGTCGCCTACGACAAGTTTGCAGCGCACTGGGCAGTCGAAAACAAGCTGAAGGATTCTACTGATGGCGACAAGCCCAGCCTCTTTCGTGCTCTGCGCAAGAGCTTTGGTTGGTACTACATGGTTGCCGGTCTCTGCAAGCTTGGCTGGTCCACCTTCGTCATCCTGGGCGCCTTCTACTTCGTACGCAGGTGGGGGTTAATGCAGCTAACTTGGGATATTTGGGCCGTTGTCAAGAGCATTCGCGGGCTCCGTACAATGTCGTTGTGCGTCCAACGAAGTGCCGTCGCTCAGTGCTATAGGGGTTACTTCTGTGACCTGTAAATGATTTCCTCCGATGAAATGTGTTCCTCCGTTGAATTAATATACTGGCCTTCATAAATTATATGAACTGAAGTCCCTGTGCTCCCTCTCCTTCGCAGCTTGCTCGCTCACGTCAATGGCATCAAGGACGGACGCCTCTACTCGACAACTCTCGCCGGCTGGGCCCTGACGGCTGGCTTCTTTCTGGATGCATGGTTCCTAGGTGGGTGGGTGGAGTATGTATGGACGATTGTGCACAATGTGGTAGTCCGTGATAGCAATATGCTGTGAGATGCGGGTTCTGATTGGGCCACGTCAGGGAGCGTCTCAGTTTATGATTATCAAAGTTTCCAATGTCCCCGTCTCTCCGCGTCAGGGTTCCTCTGCGTCAAGGTTTCTCCGCGTCAGGGTTTCTCCTCGTCAGGGTTTCCCCTCGTCTGGGTTTCTCCGGGTCACGCCTAACTTCTCGAGGCCCCTTTCAACCCACCCCGCAGGTCTGTGCCTGCAGCGCATGGGCTTCATTTGCATGCAGGTCGGCATCCGCGCTCGTGCTGCGCTGGTTCAGGCCGTCACGAACAAGTCCTTCCGCCTCAACACTGTCCGGGCCGACCAGGCTTCCAGCATCGTGAACTTCGTGTCGTCCGACATCCAGAAGATCTACGATGGCGCCATGGAGCTGCACTACCTGTGGACTGCGCCCCTGGAGGCCGCCGCCATCCTGGCTCTGCTGGGCTACCTGACCAGCGAGAGCATGCTGCCTGGCCTGGGAGTGATCCTGCTGGTGCTGCCGCTGCAGTACTTCTTCGGCTACAAGATCATTAAGATCAAGATGGAGAACGCGCAATACGTCGCTCAGCGTAGCTCGATTCTGCAGGAGGTGCTTCCCGCCATTAAGCTTGTCAAGTACTATGCGTGGGAGCAGCACTTTGAGGCGGAGATCACTAAGGTCCGCAAGGAGGAGCTGCGGCTGTCCTTCTGGAACGCCGCCATGAAGGTTATCAACGTGGCCTGCGTGTTCTGTGTACCACCCATGACCGCCTTCGCCATCTTCATCAACTATGAGTTCAGCACTGCTCGCCTGGTGTCATCCGTTGCCTTCACTACGCTGTCGCTCTTCAACATCTTGCGCTTCCCGCTGGTGGTGCTGCCCAAAGCACTGCGGGCGGTGTCGGGTGAGCGGGGCGCCGTCGGTTAACCTTGCTATGCCTTATCCTGACTTTCTGTATATTGTGACAATACTGTCGGTGGCTAGATTAAGAGCAGGAAAGTACTTACACGGCTAGGTGTGTATCCATGGGCATTGATGGAAAATCAACGGGAATGAACCGGCCTACACCTTGACGTTTGGTCCTGGGTAGTCTGTAAAAACATCTAAACTGCCTAATCCTGCTCTTCACTTTCCGCACACAGAGGCGCACGCTTCGCTTCAGCGCCTGGAGGCGTACCTTCTGGAGGACGTGGCTTCAGGCAACACAGCTGCCAACCGCGGCAAGACATCATCCCCTGGCACACACATCGTAAGCGACTCTCTAGGGCTTTAGGGTTTTTAATCCATTATGGAGACTGTCGCTGCATTCCCTAACGTTAGCAAACCCTCACTACTCCATAGCTTTCCACAGCCTCTTACCCGTTCCGCACCTGTCTCCTCCTTCGCCCTCCTGCAGGACAATGCCGTGTTCCACCACCCCAGCAACCCCAACTGGCACCTGCACATGCCGCGCTTCGACGTGCGCCCGGGTCAGGTGGTGGCCGTGGTGGGCCGCATCGGCGCCGGCAAGTCGTCCCTCATTCAGGCCATTCTGGGCAACATGGTCAAGGAGCACGGCGCCATGCAGGTCGGCGGCCGCATCTCGTATGTGCCCCAGAACCCCTGGCTCCAGAACCTGAGTGTGCGCGACAACGTGCTGTTCGGCGAGGAGTTCGATGAGCAGAAGTACGACGCTGTGATCGAGGCGTGCGCGCTGACGATGGACCTGCAGATCCTGCCACAGGGTGACGACTCCAAGTAGGTGCAGGGGCGGAGAGGGCAGGGGCTGTAGGAGCCGAGAAGGAATGGCCGTGCAGCGTTTGTCATATTGCAACGCTGAGTGCCCTGCCCTGCTCCTGAAGTCTGCTCCGCCTTCCTGACTCATGTCCCTCTCCGGTACCTTCCTCAGGGCCGGTATCCGCGGCGTGAACTTCTCCGGTGGCCAGCGCCAGCGTGTCAACCTGGCCCGCTGCGCTTACGCTGACGCCGACCTGGTGCTGCTGGACAACGCTCTGTCCGCCGTGGACCACCACACCGCGCACCACATCTTCGAGCACTGCATCAAGGGCCTGTTCGCCGACAAGGCAGTTGTGCTGGTGACCCACCAGATTGAGTTCATGCCCCAGTGCGATGCCGTTGCCATCATGGACGAGGGCCGCTGCCTCTACTACAGTGAGCTGGGCGATCGAGGTGGTTATGCTTTGCTAGGGGAGATGGTAGTGCAGAGGCGGAAAGGTCCTTTACTTGGAATTTGGATCGCTGTGCTCATACCCCGCCCCGGTACGTGCATCTCGATGCAGGCAAGTGGAACGAGCAGGCTCAGGAGCTGCTCGGCAAGCTGCTGCCCATCACGCACCTGCTACACGCCGCCGGCTCACAGGAGGCCCCGCCCTCCGCGCCGAAGCCCAAGAACCATGACGCCAAGGCTGGTCCGCAGAAAGCGTGAGTTATCTGCCTAGGAGGGATGTGTAACCAGGCAGGCCTTGTAGCACCGGGCCTAATTTCTTCCAGACATTGTCATTAATCCCGCCTTCACCGCCCTTGTAGTGAATCAATGCAGCTCACGCTGGCGCCCACCAACATCGGCCGCCCCACCAAGACACAGGAGGCTGCCCCCAACGCCCATTTGTCTGCGTACAAAGCCTTCTTCATCTACACGCACCACGGCAACCTGGTCTTGGTGTTCACCTGCTTTCTCTTCTTCCTGGCATCACAGTGCACACGTCAGGTGAGAACTTAGGAATCACCTAGTGATATCCGATTCACCTGCCGAGTACTGAGGATCTGAGCCTCGCTCACCGCCGTAAACCTCCTCTATCAGGCTAAGCTCCAGCCAGTATTGATGCATCTCTCCCTTCTCTTGCGCTGCAGATATCTGACTTCTGGGTCCGCTGGTGGGTTAACGACGAGTACAACAAGTACCCCGCCGGCGCTGGCGCTCAGAGCGATTCGGCCACCATGTTCTACTCCCTCATCTACCTCCTGCTCATCGGTATTTTCTACATACTCATGATTTTGCGTGGCAGCACGTTCCTGTGGTGGGTGCTCCGCTCCTCTGAGAACCTGCGCAAGAAGGCCCTGTACAACGTGCTTCACGCGCCCATGGGTTTCTTCCTCGTCATGCCCGTCGGTGACCTGCTGCTGAACTTCACGAAGGACCAGGTGGGTGGGTGGTTGGAAGGGACCGCCCGGATCTTGGCAGCTGCGAGTGGATAGGGATGTATTAAAGCTGCGTTGCACCAACCACGGACACAATCCCGCCGGTGGTTGCAGCCGCTGGCCTATGGAGTTGCACGTGATCCAATGTCTGCGCTGCCGTAACCTTCGCTTTCTCCTTCATTCAACCCACAGGATATCATGGACGAGAACCTGCCCGACGCCGTACACTTTATGGGCATCTACGGGCTCATCCTCATCGCCACCACCATCACCGTGTCCGTTTCCATCAACTTCTTTGGCGCCTTCACCGCCTTCCTCATCATCATGACCCTCGTCATGCTGGCCATCTACCTTCCCGCCGCCACCGCGCTCAAGAAGGCACGCGCCACCAGCGGCGGCATGCTCGTGGGCCTGGTCGCTGAGACGCTGGAGGGCCTGAGCGTGGTGCAGGCATTCAACAAGCAGGAGTACTTCATCAACGAGGCAGCTCGCCGCACGGACGTCACCAACAACGCCGTGTTCAACGCCGAGTCGCTCAACTTGTGGCTTGCCTTCTGGTGCGACTTCATTGGCGCCTGCCTGGTGGGCGTCGTGAGCGCCTTCGCCGTCGGAATGAAGGGTGAGACATCCGGGTGGCGAGCGTTGCTTGATGCCGATTTAAGAAACGGTCAAGTGTGCTCCGCCGTGCATACAAGACATTTTGTCGTTACCTCGGTTGATTGACCCTACCTGTCATTTCCGCCTCCACAGATCAACTGGGCGCCGCCACCGTTGGACTGGCTTTCTCCAACATCATTCAGATGCTTGTGTTCTATACCTGGGTGGTGCGCTTCATCGCCGAGTCCATTTCGCTCTTCCACAGCGTTGAGGGGGTGAGTGGCGTGCAGGGCGGTGCGACTGGAGGGATGCAGGGACGAAGAGCCAGGCGTACTTATTACCTATGGCCTCACGCAGCCTGGGGAGGCGAGGCCGCCCGACAGGTACCCAAGCTGTTCACGACCTGACACAACCCCGCTGTTGCTGTCCTGCCGCTCAGATGGCCTTCCTTGCCGAGTACGTTCCGCACGACGGCGTCTTCTACGACTCCAAGGCGGAGAAGGGTGTGGCCAAGTCCCTCACCATGCCGGACGGCCAGATTGTGCCCGGTAAGCATCTAGTGGCGGCTGGCGGTTTGAGCGAGATGGACCTGCTGTGGACAAGCATCGTTGAACTGACGAAGCATGAAACCAATTAGAGCAAAAGCACCGTGTAAAGCAACAAATGCCCATAGACCACCAACGTGTGAAATCACCTTGAGCTTCTGGACCGCTGGATCGCTCCTGCCTGTTCCGTACCATAGTTCCTGACCTAGCCCGCCACCGCTTCCTCCCTATCTGCAGCCGCCAGCAAGGTGCAGGTCGTTGTGGATGACGCTGCGCTGTCTCGCTGGCCCGCCTCGGGCAACATCCGCTTCGAGGACGTGTGGATGCAGTACCGCTTGGACGCGCCGTGGGCTCTGAAGGGTGTGACCTTCAAGATCAGCGACGGCGAGAAGGTTGGCGCCGTGGGCCGCACTGGCTCGGGCAAGTCCACTACGCTGCTGGCGCTGTACCGTATGTTCGAGCTGGGCAAGGGCCGCATCATCATTGACGGAGTCGACATTGCCACTCTGCCGCTCAAGCGCCTGAGGACTGGTGGGTAGTAGATCCGCGACCTCCCTAACACTGTTTGATTGAAGCACGCTTCCCTGCATGCTTAGCTCCATCCTGAGGGCCTTCGCTGTGACACGTAGTAATTTGTGCTCTGAACACACCCTTCGCTCTCCCCCATCTTCGCAGGCCTGTCCATCATTCCCCAGGAGCCAGTCATGTTCTCGGGAACCGTGCGCTCCAACCTGGACCCCTTCGGCGAGTTCAAGGTAAGGCAATGAATCCGTATTTCTTTTAGGCTTGAAATACGATGTTTTAAAACGCATTTCAGGGTCCAGCGCCCTGTACGGAGAATCTGTTAATACGTTGATTAGGCGGTGTCGCCTTGAATCATCTTTGTTCTCACAAACCTGTCCATCTGCCCATTCGCTTCCTCAGGACGATGGTGTGCTTTGGGAGGTGCTGAAGAAGGTCGGCCTGGAGTCTCAGGCACAGCACTCTGGTGGCTTGGAGGGCCGTGTGGATGGCTCTGGCGGCAAGGCCTGGTCGCTGGGTCAGATGCAGCTGGTGTGCCTGGCGCGCGCCGCCCTGCGCGCCGTGCCCATCCTGTGCTTGGACGAGGCCACCGCCGCCATGGACCCGCACACGGAGCAGATCGTGCAGGAGACGATCAAGAAGGTGTTCGACGACCGCACCACCATCACCATTGCGCACCGCCTTGACACCATCATTGAGTCGGACAAGGTGCTGGTCATGGAGGCGGGCGAGCTGAAGGAGTACGAATCCCCAGCCAAACTGCTGGGAGACCGCAGCTCCATGTTTTCAAGGCTGGTTGACAAGACAGGAGTCGCGGCCGCCGCCGCCCTACGGAAGATGGCGAACGAGCACTTCGCTCAGCAGGCGGCGCGGTGAGGGTGAACAGAGTCTCGATGTTGTACTAGCAGCCGGGACCTGAATCAACTTGGCGCTTAGAATGGGCATTTTGTTGTCGCAGCATGATTGGTTGCAACGGTTTATTGGTTCGCCTTCTGGAGTGAAAGCTGTAGGAGTTACGTGCACGATGTGAAGGCGTGTTTTTGTCATACCTCGTTCTGCATGCATGCGTGGTTGCTTCGTTAGGGAGAATGTTTCGTGCGGCTTTGCCGAGAATTGTGCAGTATTGCTTCTCAACATTACATCATACACTGTACAGTGCCACCTAAGTACGGGGTTAGTACGACATATCTGCAGGTCACTAATCGACTCTATGAACAACTGTGGTGATTATGGATGACAGACTAGCTAGTGTGTGCTCGAGATCACAGTAGGAGACACCAGGCGTCAGTGTTTGGGTGGCAACACTAAGAGCGTAGAGGCGGTTTTCTTGTATGGCTGGGTATACTGTCGTTTATTTATGATGAATGAATTGGTGATTCAATGAATTGGTGGTTCAGACCCCTAAAGCGGGGAGAATCCGTGTCATCCATGGAGCCGTCACGTACTGCATTCAATCCACAGCTATTTGCTGGGGTGGAGAACAGATGTAACGATCTGGCAAGCTATTATGGCTTTGATCCTAAAATCTTAAACTCGGAAACTCTAAGCGAGATCCATAAACTAATATGGTAATGCAGCAAGCCTGTTGAGAAGAAAACCAACAAAAAATAAAAAAAACACGCCTGTTGCGAAGCGTTATCTCGATCCATTACAAGTCGCCCCACCCGTGCAACCCTGCGTCTGGGATGTGGTGGTCCTGGTCGCTATTACTGCCATGGAAGTCGGGCGCCGGTTTATGGCTGCGGCCTTGAAGAGGGCGGGGGCGTTGGCGAACAGACGTAACGACATGGCAACCTTTCATGTCTTTCATCACAAAATGTGTGCGCGAAGCGCTTGGGGGTACCGGCCCTGTCCTGCCAGCGGCCCTGAATGCCTTGCAGCAAGTGTTCCGGCGGCTCTGGTCTGGCATGAAGTGGGAGCCGGCCTATAAGGAGGGATGGTGGCGGTTGGCTGTGGATGGGATCCCCCTCCTAGGGAACTCTCATATGCGGACGGCAGCAGCAGCCCCCTGTGGGTGCGGTGTGCCAGCTGGAGAGTCTCCAGGGGCGGGTACCCCCCGCTTACACCACTTTTGGTTCTGCCCGGTGGCTCAAGCAGTGATTGCCCAACTCGAGACCCAGCTCGGTGCAGGGGTGACACGGGCGCAAGTTTGGTTGGTGCAAGCACCTACCGGGGTACAGTCCTGCGTCTGGGATGTAGTAGTCCTGGCGGCTATTACTGCCATGGAGGTGGGGCGCCGGTTTATGGCCGCGGCCTTGAAAAGGGCGGGGGCTGGGGGTCCCCCTCTTACTCCGAGTAGTGGTCTTCTGGATCGTGCCGTTCGCCGTGGGGTGGTGGAGTTTTGGGCCCTGCTGAGGGGCTTTGCTGCGCTGGGGCTTCCCCAGAAAGGCTGGGATGCCGTGGGGCCTCGGCATCCTTTCTTGCGGGTTGTCGCCAATCGCCTTGTGTGCGGGGGACCGGCTGAGGTACTGGTGGATTCCTGATCGGCTCGGGTTGTCGTGGGGAGCGGGGTTTCCCGTGCTTCATACTTTCTGGCTATACAGGCGTGTTGAGCCCTACTAGGGGTCCGTGCCTTATGGGATGAGAGGTGGCTGGTTCGGATGTTTGTATCGTTGCGGCGTTTCACTGGTTTGTCGGATGCTGGGCTGTTAGGTTGGTTGGTGGCCAGTTCCTGATAGGGGAGCCTCTAGTGCAAATTCCCCCTGGGGTGCTGGCGGCTGCTCTGTATGCCTACGGCCTGTCAATTTGGTGTTCTGGTGGTTTGCCTTTGTTTCGGTGCATGTCGGTTTTTGTTTCCTCCGTCTTCTTCAGTGTCAGGCGATGCGCCCGATGGTTCTACCTCTTGGTCTGGAACACACTGTAACCGTTACAACAACAAAATGTACGCTCAGAAACCCTAAGCGAGATCCGTAAATTTGTAAAATTTAGCAGCAAACCTGTTGCGAAGCGATATCTCGAACCAGGCGGGGCCTGGTTGCCCTCCTGTTGTTCCAGAGATTGATTCCCAGGATCGTGCCATCCGCCGTGCGGTGGTGCAGTTTTGGGTCCTTCTTCGGGGGTTTGCTGCGTTGGGGCTTCCCCGGAAGGATTGGGACGCTGTGGGGCCTTGGCAACCTTTTTTGCGGGTAGTTTCCGGTCGCCTTGTGTGTGAGGGGCCTGCTGACGTGATTGTGGGCTCGGGCTCGGCCCCGGCTGCATGGGGGCAGGTTTTCCCCTTGCTTCTTGTTTTCCGTGTCCACGGGTGGGCGCGCCCTGCTTGGGCCTCGTGATTTCGCTTTGGGCGACGTAAGAAGATGGAGGCAGCCAGGGCGGCAGGGCGGGCAGCAGCGCGATCAGGGCGCTTGAGCACACTTAGTGCCACCGAGGCCGCGACAGTTTCACAAGCAAGGGCGCTGTGAGGTTCGGCGAGGCGGCGGCGGGCGGCCCAAACGGCCCCAACGGCCATCAAGCGTGAGAATTTGGGCGTGGGAAGACGGCGGTGGATGGGAACTCAATGGACAGGTGTGGAGATGCGGGGCTCAGTTGCTCAGTGAGGCGGGGCGTTTATTGTCGCGGTTTGCGTGTGCCTTGAGGTAGGACCTATGTGCAAAGGGTTTTTGCTCGGTCGTGGGCGGTATGCCTGCAGGATATTCACCACACGGGAGAGGGGCAAATTTGGCTGCTGCAGCGAGGGCTGAGCGCAGCCGCAAAGAGCCTGGAGCTGCCAGGGTGGGGTATCGTGGCTGACTCCTTTCCGCACACACGGGCACAGCTTGGTCGCCATCCTGGTCCGGTCAGAAGTGAGTTTGACGGTGTGTCCAGTCGCTGTGCCACCACGTATTAAGTCAGACGGGTTCCCCGCCGGACCGCTTCTCTCAAGAGTGGGCACCAGGTCCACCTTGCGTACGGACCATCCTACGGGTCTACATGTTCTACCGATACTGTTGGGGCTGGTTGGGGCTGGTTGGGGCCTGTTTTCGTGAGCCTGCCCTTTACCAGGGTTCTGCAATGATTCCCCTTTTGAATGCTTTTAATCTCCACCAAAGGATCAATCGCCACTCATTTAAGGTTACAGGGCATGGGTGGCTGCATAGAGCAGAACTACACCGAGGTGGCCTCACGATAAGGCCTGATAAGACGCACGCTGCAATGGCATAGTGTCATTTGCAGGCCATGCTGCCTTTTCACTTGTATATCATGCTATGATTGACTTGCCGTTGATCAGCTGAAAGGTCACAAACGGCAGCGGGTTTACTGGAATTATACGTTTCAGAAAGCGCAAAATGCTCCGTGTTGCCCGCCCCGCAACTGCAGTTCCTACGATTTATTGGATCAAACTGTCAATCGTCAGGCAATATTTTACTCTAATATAAACTTGCATAAAGAGGCGCAAACGCAAGCTTTGCCCAGTTCGGGTTGCCTGCCTACCAATTACGAAGCACGGAGGCAGCGTACAACTTAACATTATGTTTCAGTTTGATCAAGAAACCTCAGGCTCAGCCTGCCTATAAGTTGTCCGATCAGTCGCTAAAGCCGTATTCGGAAGGCTACCATGTACGGATTATTAAGGGACGAGCGCAAACTACCACACCAACCATGCCCTCCAACATGCCGCACGCATTGTCGTTGAGTATATAATATCTCGGCGACATCATGCACAGTATTAAAAGACTTCGCAGCCGGCGCCTGTGAACTGCCAGGTGTCCTGTTAAGTCAGTGCAAGTAGGGCGTTGGTCGTCTATATTCTACTGGCAGCATTATTTGGGCTGAGGCCTCCATTCTGTCTTTAATCTGCCCAGAGGTCCTTAAATCATGGGTGTAGAAGACGGCAAGCCCGCCGCAGGGCACGACCCGAGTAAGGGCTTTATCAACAAGTTCTGCTTCGGATGGATGTTCAAGCACGTCTCTTCAGCTCGCAAAGGCGTGGAGCTTGACCCCAAGGACATGGGCATGCCGCACGAGAACCTGGCGCACGTCGCCTATGACAAGTTTGCGGCGCACTGGGCAGTCGAAAACAAGCTGAAGGATTCTCCTAATGGCGACAAGCCCAGCCTCTTTCGTGCTCTGCGCAAGAGCTTTGGTTGGTACTACATGGTTGCCGGTCTCTGCAAGCTTGGCTGGTCCACCTTCGTCATCCTGGGCGCCTTCTACTTCGTACGCAGGTGGGGGTTAATGCAGCTAACTTGGGATATTTGGGCCGTTGTCAAGAGCATTCGCGGGCTCCGTACAATGTCGTTGTGCGTCCAACGAAGTGCCGTCGCTCAGTGCTATAGGGGTTATTTCTGTGACCTGTAAATTATTTCCCCTACTGAAATGTGTTCCTACGTTGAATTAATAAACTGGCCTTCATAAATTATATGAACTGAAGTCCCTGTGCTCCCTCTCCTTCGCAGCTTGCTCGCTCACGTCAATGGCATCAAGGACGGACGCCTGTACTCGACAACTCTCGCCGGCTGGGCCCTGACGGCTGGCTTCTTTCTGGATGCATGGTTCCTAGGTGGGTGGGTGGGTGGGTGGTAAAGCACAGTGTGGTAGTCCGTGATAGCGATATGCTGTGGGGTGCGCCTACTGGTTGGGCCACGTCAGGTAGCGTTTCCGAATATGATTACCGATGTCTTAAAAATCCCCGTGTCTCCGCCTCAGGGTTCCTCTGCGTCAAGGTTTCTCCTCGTCTGGGTTTCTCCGTGTCACGCCTAACTTCTCGATGCCCATTTCAACCCACCCCGCAGGTCTGTGCCTGCAGCGCATGGGCTTCATTTGCATGCAGGTCGGCATTCGCGCTCGTGCTGCGCTGGTTCAGGCCGTCACGAACAAGTCCTTCCGCCTCAACACTGTCCGGGCCGACCAGGCTTCCAGCATCGTGAACTTCGTGTCGTCCGACATCCAGAAGATCTACGATGGCGCCATGGAGCTGCACTACCTGTGGACTGCGCCCCTGGAGGCCGCCGCCATCCTGGCTCTGCTGGGCTACCTGACAAGCGAGAGCATGCTGCCTGGCCTGGGAGTGATCCTGCTGGTGCTGCCGCTTCAGTACTTCTTCGGCTACAAGATCATTAAGATCAAGATGGAGAACGCGCAGTACGTCGCTCAGCGCAGCTCGATTCTGCAGGAGGTGCTTCCCGCCATTAAGCTTGTCAAGTACTATGCGTGGGAGCAGCACTTTGAGGCGGAGATCACTAAGGTCCGCAAGGAGGAGCTGCGGCTGTCGTTCTGGAACGCCGCCATGAAGGTTATCAACGTGGCCTGCGTGTTCTGCGTACCACCCATGACCGCCTTCGCCATCTTCATCAACTATGAATTCAGCACTGCTCGCCTGGTGTCATCCGTTGCCTTCACTACGCTGTCGCTCTTCAACATCTTGCGCTTCCCGCTGGTGGTGCTGCCCAAAGCACTGCGGGCGGTGTCGGGTGAGCGGGGCTCCGTCTGGTTAACCTTGCTATGCCTTATCCTGACTTCTTGTATATTGTGACAATACTGTCGGTGGCTAGATTAAGAACAGGAAAGTGCTTACACGGCTAGGTGTGTATCCATGGGCATTGATGGAAAATCAACGGGAATGAACCGGCCTACACCTTGACGTTTGGTCCTGGGTAGACTGTAAAAACATCTAAACTGCCTAATCCTGCTCTTCACTTTCCGCACACAGAGGCGCACGCTTCGCTTCAGCGCCTGGAGGCGTACCTTCTGGAGGACGTGGCTTCAGGCAACACAGCTGCCAACCGCGGCAAGACATCATCCCCTGGCACACACATCGTAAGCGACTCTCTAGGGCTTTAGGGTTTTTAATCCATTATGGAGACTGTCGCTGCACTCCCTAACGTTAGCAAACCCTCACTACTCCATAGCTTTCCACAGCCTCTTACCCGTTCCGCACCTGTCTCCTCCTTCGCCCTCCTGCAGGACAATGCCGTGTTCCACCACCCCAGCAACCCCAACTGGCACCTGCACATGCCGCGCTTCGACGTGCGCCCGGGTCAGGTGGTGGCCGTGGTGGGCCGCATCGGCGCCGGCAAGTCGTCCCTCATCCAGGCCATTCTGGGCAACATGGTCAAGGAGCACGGCGCCATGCAGGTCGGCGGCCGCATCTCGTATGTGCCCCAGAACCCCTGGCTCCAGAACCTGAGTGTGCGCGACAACGTGCTGTTCGGCGAGGAGTTCGATGAGCAGAAGTACGACGCTGTGATCGAGGCGTGCGCGCTGACGATGGACCTTCAGATCCTGCCACAGGGTGACGACTCCAAGTAGGTGCAGGGGCGGAGAGGGCAGGGGCTGTAGGAGCCGAGAAGGAATGGCCGTGCAGCGTTTGTCATATTGCAACGCTGAGTGCCCTGCCCTGCTCCTGAAGTCTGCTCCGCCTTCCTGACTCATGTCCCTCTCCGGTACCTTCCTCAGGGCCGGTATCCGCGGCGTGAACTTCTCCGGTGGCCAGCGCCAGCGTGTCAACCTGGCCCGCTGCGCTTATGCTGACGCCGACCTGGTGCTGCTGGACAACGCTCTGTCCGCCGTGGACCACCACACCGCGCACCACATCTTCGAGCACTGCATCAAGGGCCTGTTCGCCGACAAGGCAGTTGTGCTGGTGACCCACCAGATTGAGTTCATGCCCCAGTGCGATGCCGTTGCCATCATGGACGAGGGCCGCTGCCTTTACTACGGTGAGCTGGGCGGGAGGTGGCTATGCTTTGCTAGGGGAGATGGTAATGCAGGGGCGGAAAGGTCCTTTAATTGGAATTTGGATCGCTGTGCTCATAGCCCGCCCCGGTACGTGCATCTCGATGCAGGCAAGTGGAACGAGCAGGCTCAGGAGCTGCTTGGCAAGCTGCTGCCCATCACGCACCTGCTACACGCCGCCGGCTCACAGGAGGCCCCGCCCTCCGCGCCGAAGCCCAAGAACCATGACGCCAAGGCTGGTCCGCAGAAAGCGTGAGTTATCTGCCTAGGAGGGATGTGTAACCAGGCAGGCCTTGTAGCACCGGGCCTTGTCCAGACCTTGTCACTAATCCCGCCTTCACCGCCCTTGTAGTGAATCAATGCAGCTCACGCTGGCGCCCACCAACATCGGCCGCCCCACCAAGACACAGGAGGCTGCCCCCAACGCCCATTTGTCTGCGTACAAAGCCTTCTTCATCTATACGCACCACGGCAACCTGGTCTTGGTGTTCACCTGCTTTCTCTTCTTCCTGGCATCACAGTGCACACGTCAGGTGAGAACTTAGGAACCACCTGGTGATGTCCGATTCACCTGCCGATAACTAAGGATCTGAGCCTCGCTCACCGCCGTAAATCTCCACTATCTGCTAAGCTCCAGCCAGTATTGATGCATCTCTCCCTTCTCATGCCCTGCAGATATCTGACTTCTGGGTCCGCTGGTGGGTCAACGACGAGTACAACAAGTACCCCGCCGGCGCCGGCGCTCAGAGCGATTCGGCCACCATGTTCTACTCCCTCATCTACCTCCTGCTCATCGGTATTTTCTACATACTCATGATTTTGCGTGGCAGCACGTTCCTGTGGTGGGTGCTCCGCTCCTCTGAGAACCTGCGCAAGAAGGCCCTGTACAACGTGCTCCACGCGCCCATGGGTTTCTTCCTCGTCATGCCCGTCGGTGACCTGCTGCTGAACTTCACGAAGGACCAGGTGGGCGGATGGCTGGGCGGGAACCACCCGGAGCCTGGCAGCTGGGAGTGGATAGGGAGTATAGCTGCGTAGCATCAATCACGGACACAAGCCTGCGGGTGGTTGCAGCCGCTGGCCTATGGAATAGCACGTGCACCATTGTTGGCATTGCCGTAACCTTCGTTTTCTCCTTCATTCAACCCACAGGATATCATGGACGAGAACCTGCCTGACGCCGTACACTTTATGGGCATCTACGGGCTCATCCTCATCGCCACCACGATCACCGTATCCGTTTCCATCAACTTCTTTGGCGCCTTCACCGCCTTCCTCATCATCATGACCCTCGTCATGCTGGCCATCTACCTTCCCGCCGCCACCGCGCTCAAGAAGGCACGCGCCACCAGCGGCGGCATGCTCGTGGGCCTGGTCGCTGAGACGCTGGAGGGCCTGAGCGTGGTGCAGGCATTCAACAAGCAGGAGTACTTCATCAACGAGGCAGCTCGCCGCACGGACGTCACCAACAACGCCGTGTTCAACGCCGAGTCGCTCAACTTGTGGCTTGCCTTCTGGTGCGACTTCATTGGCGCCTGCCTGGTGGGCGTCGTGAGCTCCTTCGCCGTCGGAATGAAGGGTGAGACATCCGGGTGGCGAGCGTTGCTTGATGCCGATTTAAGAAACGGTCAAGTGTGCTCCGCCGTACATACAAGACATTTTGTCGTTACCTCGGTTGATTGACCCTACCTGTCATTTCCGCCTCCACAGATCAACTGGGCGCCGCCACCGTTGGACTGGCGTTTTCCAATATTATTCAGATGCTTGTGTTCTATACCTGGGTGGTGCGCTTCATCGCCGAGTCCATTTCGCTCTTCCACAGCGTTGAGGGGGTGAGTGGCGTGCAGGGCGGTGCGACTGGAGGGATGCAGGGATGAAGAGCCAGGCGTACTTATTACCTATGGCCTCACGCAGCCTGGGGAGGCGAGGCCGCCCGACAGGTACCCAAGCTGTTCACGACCTGACACTACCCCGCTGTTGCTGTCCTGCCGCTTAGATGGCCTTCCTTGCCGAGTACGTTCCGCACGACGGCGTCTTCTACGACTCCAAGGCGGAGAAGGGTGTGGCCAAGTCCCTCACCATGCCGGACGGCCAGATTGTGCCCGGTAAGCATCTAGTGGCGGCTGGCGGTTTGAGCGAGATGGACCTGCTGTGGACAAGCATCGTTGAACTGACGAAGCATGAAACCAATTAGAGCAAAAGCACCGTGTAAAGCAACAAATGCCCATAGACCACCAACGTGTGAAATCACCTTGAGCTTCTGGACCGCTGGATCGCTCCTGCCTGTTCCGTACCATAGTTCCTGACCTAGCCCGCCACCGCTTCCTCCCTATCTGCAGCCGCCAGCAAGGTGCAGGTCGTTGTGGATGACGCTGCGCTGTCTCGCTGGCCCGCCTCGGGCAACATCCGCTTCGAGGACGTGTGGATGCAGTACCGCTTGGACGCGCCGTGGGCTCTGAAGGGTGTGACCTTCAAGATCAGCGACGGCGAGAAGGTTGGCGCCGTGGGCCGCACTGGCTCGGGCAAGTCCACTACGCTGCTGGCGCTGTACCGTATGTTCGAGCTGGGCAAGGGCCGCATCATCATTGACGGAGTCGACATTGCCACTCTGCCGCTCAAGCGCCTGAGGACTGGTGGGTAGTAGATCCGCGACCTCCCTAACACTGTTTGATTGAAGCACGCTTCCCTGCATGCTTAGCTCCATCCTGAGGGCCTTTGCTGTGACACGTAATAATTTGTGCTCTGAACACACCCTTCGCTCTCCCCCATCTTCGCAGGCCTGTCCATCATTCCCCAGGAGCCAGTCATGTTCTCGGGAACCGTGCGCTCCAACCTGGACCCCTTCGGCGAGTTCAAGGTAAGGCAATGAATCCGTATTTCGGTTAGGCTTGAAATACGATGGTTTAAAGACGCAGGGTCCAGCGCCCTGTACGGAGAATCTGTTAATCGTTGATTAGGCGGTGTCGCCTTGAATCATCTGTGTTCTCACAAACCTGTCCATCTGCCCATTCGCTTCCTCAGGACGATGGTGTGCTTTGGGAGGTGCTGAAGAAGGTCGGCCTGGAGTCTCAGGCACAGCACTCTGGTGGCTTGGAGGGCCGTGTGGATGGCTCTGGCGGCAAGGCCTGGTCGCTGGGTCAAATGCAGCTGGTGTGCCTGGCGCGCGCCGCCCTGCGCGCCGTGCCCATCCTGTGCTTGGATGAGGCCACCGCCGCCATGGACCCGCACACGGAGCAGATCGTGCAGGAGACGATCAAGAAGGTGTTCGACGACCGCACCACCATCACCATTGCGCACCGCCTTGACACCATCATTGAGTCGGACAAGGTGCTGGTCATGGAGGCGGGCGAGCTGAAGGAGTACGAATCCCCAGCCAAACTGCTGGGAGACCGCAGCTCCATGTTTTCAAGGCTGGTTGACAAGACAGGAGTCGCGGCCGCCGCCGCCCTACGGAAGATGGCGAACGAGCACTTCGCTCAGCAGGCGGCGCGGTGAGGGTGAACATAGTCTCGATGTTGTACTAGCAGCCGGGACCTGAATCCACTCGGCGCCTAGGATGGGCTTTTTGTTTTCGCAGCGTGATTGGTTGCAACGGTTTATTGGTTCGCCTTCTGGAGTGAAAGCTGTAGGAGTTACGTGCACGATGTGAAGGCGTGTTTTTGTCATACCTCGTTCTGCATGCATGTGTGGTTGCTTCGTTAGGGAGAATGTTTCGTGCGGTTTTGCGGAGAGATTTGCGGTAATGCTACCCGCCACTGATTCGTACAGTCTTCAGCGCCATCTACTTATGGGGTTGCATGTCAATAATCGACTCGTATGAGCAACTGTGGCGATTACGGATGAGAGAGTAGCTAGTGCGTGCTCGTGCGTCAGTGTTGCGTCAGTGTTTGGGTGGCAACACTCGGAGCACAGAGATGGCTTTCTTGTATCGCTGGCGATACTGTAGTTTATTTAATGATGGCTGGATTGGTGGTTCAAAACCAACAAGTGGGGAACATAGGCGCCTCCCGGTGCCGCGACGTACTGCATTACATCCATAGCAATATGCTGGCATGGAAAACATATGCAAGATACAAGATGTAACGACCAGTAAAGTTTTCGTGCCTCTCATGGCAACGGAATAAACAAGTCTTCCTTTTTTGGTCGTCGTCGCACGGTGGCTGTCCCTCTTGGATGGGAGGGCGTCCAGGAGATAAGGAGAGGTTGACAGAATATTCGAGCAGTTAGTAGTACTTATATATAGGGGGCTTCAGAAGAAAAGTCAAAACCATCGGGCACATCGCCGGGTTGTACACGTGGTTGTACACGTGCAGGCATGCCCAGGCATGCCCAGGCACGCCTGGGGCCATTGGAATGGATAGGCCCAGGCACGCTCCCCAGAAAACGCCCATACCCGCTCGAGGGGCCTTCCAGGGCTCCCTGGTCGCTCCCGCAGGCGCAGAAGCAGGTGCGTGCAGCCCCCAGGCGTGGCTGTACACGTGCAGGCCAGGCATGCCCAGGCACGCCTGGGGCCATTGGAATGGATAGGCCCAGGCACGCTCCCCAGAAAGCATGCAGGCATGCCCATGCCTTTTCGGAAACCCTTCAAAGGCTCCTTTGTTACGTTGGTAGGAACAGAAGCAGTCGCATGCAGCCCCCGTGCGCGATGTCACATGCCTAGGCATGCCCAGGCACGCCTGTGGCCATTGAGATGGACAGGCCTTGGAGATGCCCGTTCTCAGGGGCGGGGCTATGACCTTTGCCTGTAGGCTTATTTTTTTTATAAGAGAAAATAGGCGTAAAGTGGGCTGTGGCATCCCGTGCAGAAAGCAAGTGGCCAGGCATGCCTAGGCATGCCTGGGGCCGGTCAATGGTAATTGCGCCAGGCATGCCTGGCGCCATTGGGATGGTACCCTTGCTTACTGCGGAAAAGACAGAAACCAGGCCGCACTGCACCAATGCAAACCATCAAGACTGAAGTGGTTACCGTATTGGGGGCGAAGGTTGCCCCGGGACCCAGCAATTCGGGCGTGTTGCAGATCTGCCTTTCTAGAGGCTGCTGGCTAGTACAAGTTACAGTGAGTTCCAGACCAAAAGGCAGAACCTCAACTGGTCGATGGTAGCAGTAGTAATTGTTACAGTGGGCCCCAGACCAGAAGGTAGAGCCATCGGGCGCATCGCCTGACACTGTTAGAGACGCAGGGCGCCGGTGTTGTGGGGGTTTGATAGCACGGGAGGGTATTGTTACAGCTGTGCCGCTTCTCCGCCGCCGCCGAGTGCTACTCGGCCGCACTGGCGCTCGCGCCATCGTCGCCCGGCACCCTGGCGGCGCTGGGCTACGTGGCGCAGCTGGCGGGCGACCCGCGGGTCGCTGTGGAGCACTACCACGCCGCGCTGGCGCTGCGTCCGGACGACCCGTTCACTGCGGACATGCTGCGGCTGGCGCTGCAGGTGAGCTCTCCAGGGGGCTCCAAGGGCCTCCAGGGAGGGAGGGAGGAAACCAATGAACCGGAGCCGGAGGATTGCGGGGGAATCCCGTGGAAAACCCGTTTGGGGCATACGTTTGGAGATGCATGCTGGAGGGTAGGCGGGTGGGAGGCGGCGGTGCGTGCGTGAGGCCTGGGCAGCGTGCGACCCTTTCGCTAAGGGTTGAGTGAGTTGAGGGGGCCTCCAAAACCCTTCGGGGAAAGGAGGGACTGTCCAGCGTGGAGGGCGCAAGTTTACTGCCACATGCGGCCCCCTCATCGTGTGTCCTATTCAGGAGTACGCGGAGGCAGCGGCGGCTGAGGAGGCAGCGACAGCGTCTGGGAGCAGAGGGTATCAAAGTGTCGTTCTAATCCCAATCCTCGAAAATAGTTGGTCCGGCAATCCCTCGTGAAATCTAATCCCCGACGGGTTTAATCCCTAAGCCCCAAATTCCAAAGCGAGTTCTAATCCCCAGCGCAGCAATCCCCCGCCGGGTTGAATCCCCTCGAGGTGGCGGTTTAAATCCCCAATCCCCACGGGTCCGCAGCAGTCCCCAGCCCGTGTGAGTGTACAATATTCCCTAAGGAGCTGTGAGAAACGGCGGGTGTCATTTGCCTTTGGTGTCGCACCCTAGGATTCCGCTTCCCAGGGGCCTTGCGTGCCTTGCTTATAGAGGCGCAGTCCTTCCTCGATGGAGTTTACAGTTGGTGGTTGTGGCCGCGGATAATGGTGGCAATGTAACACCTCCTCGGACCGCAACGGCGATCAAGGATGCACAGACGGCTGTTGACAGTCAATAGGTAGCACCCCTAATCACTAACCCCAACACTCCCGCTCAACGGTACTTTTAACACCATGCATTACGTGGGGCACCGCACCATCCCACCTCCCGCCCATCTTGGTCCATCCCGCCTCCTTTCCCCAGCACGCATTAAACACCGGTGCAAAAAAAAAAAACCGCACAGGCGTTCGGTCCGATGCAGGCAGGTCGGGTTACATGACGGCAGTCTAGGCAACTAAAGGAAACGCATACAAGGAGGTTGTCTACGGATCGTGTATATATGTATAGGAGAATGGGGAGCCATGGACTATCAGCTGTACCACCATTCCATCTGTTCGTGTGTACGATTGACACGTTGGGAACTAAATGACGCCTGTCCTCCTCTTATTATACCACCATTCTCTGAAGTCATATAGCTAGAGTGCTGCGGTCGTTCAAACGATAGCGATGTCTTCCTCGGACAGGTCGTCTTCGGAATCGGAAGGCGACCCCTCGACAGAGAGTTCTTCTTCTGGTTCGACGGAGGAGTCTACGTCGTCGGGCACTTGAGATGTCCGTGAGGAAGGAGATAATGGCGAGGAATATGTGAGCAGTCTGCCTTTGTCTGCTGGCAGTGTCCGAGTGCACCACTGGTGCACTAACCCATTTTCGTCGCCACGGCCTCGGCGCCTTCGCCTAACGTGTACATTGCATCGTAGGTAACCACCGAAGACACAGAGCGCAAGGCCTTCGCGGAAAGGGTAAATCGGCGGGGAATTTTCGCCGACCATGCCTCTGTCCCAGTTTGTCCGCGGTCTGCGACATCCGTAAGTTACAATACCACTTATTACGTATGTCGCAGGGTGGAGAGCCTAAGTCGCCGAACCTTGGGGCGGTCCTCACGAGTTTCCTGCGCGAATCCGGCCTCTTGATCGTGGCAGCTGGAGGAGAGCGGCGTCCGAACGCCCGATGATGTGATTGATACCATTGGAGGTAAGAGAGCGGGAGAGGGTATCGAATTGCGCCTAGTAATGCGATTTTTGTGCATATCGGTAGTGGTACCAGGCTCTTAGTGAACCTAATTTCGATTTATCCTGCCGTCTGTTTCGGCAGGTATGTCCAGAGCTATTGGGCCACATAGGCAGAGCTGGGCGCAGTGAGTGCTCACTTCTGGCGTACTCGGTGCTGGCCGTGTACAACAACTGCGGAGGAACGCTCAAGTGAGAGGCGGGACCTCGACACCGGTGATGCAAGTGCACCCTGGCCAGATGTCAGCGGTTACCGGCACGCCACGCCACTAAACGGCTGGCGGGCGTTCAGCAAGCAGGGCAACCTTGCCAACCTGTTTGCTGGCGCACGCGAGCCCGCCAAGGCTGTCCTGCTCTGCCGCTTCCTGCCTCCGGACCAACAGCTGCAGCTGCGCAGGCTCGTAGGCTTGGCGCCCCCTTTCAGCGCGCTGGGCGCAGCAGCAGCAATGGGCGCTGCCACAGGGCATGGCCGACCCCGCAGCAGTGCGGACGGCGGACAACCAGGAACCAGCGCCGGTACCAGCCGTCATCCCCTTGCCAGCCCTGCGCCCACACCTGGCGCTGATGCCTGGACCCCTGTTCGTCACACGACGCCAACTTCAGGGTTGGAGCGGCGCGTTTTTTTGATGCCGCGGATGATGGCTTAGATGCAGCTAACGCATGGTCGGGGAACCTGTTTGTGAACGTTTTGATGCCGCGGATGATGGCTTAGATGCAGCTAACGCATGGTCGGGGAACCTGTTTGTGAACCCGCCATTCGGTACCCATGACGGGTGAAGTTTGCAGGGCCTTTTCCTGCAGCGATGTATCCTAGATTACAAGGCGGGGATTGTACAACAGATGGTAGTGCAGCTGAAGGCGAGCGCGGGGTACACATGGTTCAGATCGGTGTTTGCCTGGCCGCATTGCTTTTTGGATGAGCGCCTGACGTGTGTTCAACCGCTGCGCGCTGCGGCCGAGGCTGGGGACGAGAGCTTGCGATGGGGAGTCCGCGTGCAAAACCCGCACGGCAGCGAGGTAATGTACCTTGGAAACAGTGGCGCCAAGTTTGCGCAGATGTTTAGGAGGGTAGGACAAATAGCCGGCCACAATGCATGGGCGCTCACGCCCGGTGCGTCGGACCAAGTTGGCACTTGATGCGCACTTGTGGGTGTCCATGTATTTTTTTTGCTTACTGCAGGGTCGGAATGGATAATGCTGGCGGCCAAATTGTTAGACTCCCTTTTAGGGACTGGGCCAGACTGCTAGGACATGGCAGCTGAGTCCAGATGGGTATGTACTTCATTCCACGCGTTACTGCCTGCTTGTATTAGATTCGTTTTTGTAGGCTGCTGTGCAGCGGTACGGTACGGGATGGTCCATGATGCATCGTGAAGAGGAGGACGGGTTGTCCTGGTTTGCCTGGATGGTCTGGTCGAGGCAGCCACCTGAACTGTATGACCGGGCAGATTCAGATCTGTAACTTTGGTATGGCATAGTGGTATGGCATCTGACTATGCAAACCCGTGTCACCTAGGCCAACCATGCATGTTGCACTTCTCTCGTTACTGGTGCAGCCGGTTGTGGGCAGCTCTATGACAATATGGACCAGTACGGCCTCGTCATGTGACCTGGTGTTGCGGCCCATCCAGCCAACAGCGCAGCTACCCCAACACTTCATGCCCTTCCCAACCAGCGATGTGTATCCCGTACGACCCCAACCCCACCCCGACCGCGGGCCAATCCAATCCCTGCCGTCGGCCAATCCAATCCCTGCCGTTGGAAGGTTGAATCCCTGACGTTGGAAGGTTGAATCCCTACCGTTGCACAGTCCAATCCCACCCTTTGGCTAATCTAATCCCCAACCCAGGACCAACCCTTTTGGCAATCCTAATCCCTTGATACCCTCTGCTGGGAGCCCAGCCGCAGCCGCGTCGGGCGCTGCGGCGACTGCCGCCGCCGTCGCCGCGGGCGGCCTCGCAGCGGGAGGCTAGTGGCGCAGCTCGCCCTCAAGGACCAACGCGCCTGCCACTCCGCGTTGGCAGCCCCCTTAGATCGACCCCGACCTCATCTCATGAATCGCGACCCGTATTCAGCGCGCAGGCTAGAAGAGCCCTGCGTGGGCTTGGGAGGTGGTTTGCCGACCACGCGGATGCTCTGAAGGCCGCTTTGAGGGTTGCGTACGGCTGTAGTGTATGTTCATCGGCGATGATGGCCAGTGGGAGTTTTAGGGTTCATGGGAGAGGTGCGGTGCATGGGTGAGTGAGCCCTCCATGCCCGGCCCCCCATGTCTCTTCTGCGACGGTCGACTGCACCAAAGACGTGCACCTTCCGCCCACAAGTTTGCCTTCTCGCTATCATGGCCTCGGCTACTCGGGTCGCAGACTTCTCCATGGCCTCGGCTACTCGGATTGCGGACTTCTCCATGGCCTCGGCTACTCGGATTGCAGACTTCTCCGAAGCCTTGGCAAGGTGTCCGGCACTGTACGCAACTGCTAGGGCCCAAAAGGCGGACACTGCCATCCCAAACTGGCCCCCAAGGGCGCCAGTCCACTCCATTGGCTCCGGCGTTATCGACAAGAATGTGTGTGATGTTTTTCCGACGTGTAAGGCCAAAGCGAACAAGCCCTAAACCCGTACAGCATAGCGGCAAACGTTCGAACTCGTTGCGGCGTACAGGTACGCTTGGAAGGCATGTCTACCGCCGTGCCGTTGGGTTGGCATGTCGGGACACAGTCCTGGCAACGCAACGGCGATCCTAGTATGCAGGCAACAGACTTGCCGTGTCTACACTCTGTCCATCTCGCACTGTGTCGCGACCGGCAGCCAGGGGTGGGTTTCGAGGAAGACCCGTGGATGGGGGTGGGGGAAGGGCAAGCGGGGCTCCCCGAACGTTTTAGTTGTGGACAATGGAAAGGCGGAAGCTGTCGAAGCACCTGCAGGCACCGGGTAAGGCTGGGGTACAGGCAAATGGGTACGTCGCATTACCGTTACCAGGGCTGGTGTGGAGTCAAGTCTTACAGCCTTGCGAAGCGTGTGTTCTGGCAACTGAACCGAGTAGTGTGTGTGGAGGACTTGATTACGGTTGTTGGGGCACCAGTTCACCTCACGTGGTTTACGGACGATTTGCGGAAGGGTGTGCGGGGGCATTATTGCCACAAATAAATGGGGCGCGTAGCACAGCCGATGGGAAGGGGAGGGGCCCACGGCGGCCGCCTACCTGCGACAACTGGTATCCTAGCTGAGGCATGGGGGTGGGGGGTGCAAGGAAAAGCCTTGTACGGGAGTGACAGAAAAGGACCGGTTACTCGACATGGGAAGTGTAGCTGGTGCATAGCCTTCGGACATAGTGTACGGGGCGGGGGTGGGGGGTGCGTGTGGGCATGGGGGTGGGTCAAGGGTGAGACATCCGGGTGGCGAGCGTTGCTTGATGCCGATTTAAGAAACGGTCAAGTGTGCTCCGCCGTACATACAAGACATTTTGTCGTTACCTCGGTTGATTGACCCTACCTGTCATTTCCGCCTCCACAGATCAACTGGGCGCCGCCACCGTTGGACTGGCGTTTTCCAATATTATTCAGATGCTTGTGTTCTATACCTGGGTGGTGCGCTTCATCGCCGAGTCCATTTCGCTCTTCCACAGCGTTGAGGGGGTGAGTGGCGTGCAGGGCGGTGCGACTGGAGGGATGCAGGGATGAAGAGCCAGGCGTACTTATTACCTATGGCCTCACGCAGCCTGGGGAGGCGAGGCCGCCCGACAGGTACCCAAGCTGTTCACGACCTGACACTACCCCGCTGTTGCTGTCCTGCCGCTTAGATGGCCTTCCTTGCCGAGTACGTTCCGCACGACGGCGTCTTCTACGACTCCAAGGCGGAGAAGGGTGTGGCCAAGTCCCTCACCATGCCGGACGGCCAGATTGTGCCCGGTAAGCATCTAGTGGCGGCTGGCGGTTTGAGCGAGATGGACCTGCTGTGGACAAGCATCGTTGAACTGACGAAGCATGAAACCAATTAGAGCAAAAGCACCGTGTAAAGCAACAAATGCCCATAGACCACCAACGTGTGAAATCACCTTGAGCTTCTGGACCGCTGGATCGCTCCTGCCTGTTCCGTACCATAGTTCCTGACCTAGCCCGCCACCGCTTCCTCCCTATCTGCAGCCGCCAGCAAGGTGCAGGTCGTTGTGGATGACGCTGCGCTGTCTCGCTGGCCCGCCTCGGGCAACATCCGCTTCGAGGACGTGTGGATGCAGTACCGCTTGGACGCGCCGTGGGCTCTGAAGGGTGTGACCTTCAAGATCAGCGACGGCGAGAAGGTTGGCGCCGTGGGCCGCACTGGCTCGGGCAAGTCCACTACGCTGCTGGCGCTGTACCGTATGTTCGAGCTGGGCAAGGGCCGCATCATCATTGACGGAGTCGACATTGCCACTCTGCCGCTCAAGCGCCTGAGGACTGGTGGGTAGTAGATCCGCGACCTCCCTAACACTGTTTGATTGAAGCACGCTTCCCTGCATGCTTAGCTCCATCCTGAGGGCCTTTGCTGTGACACGTAATAATTTGTGCTCTGAACACACCCTTCGCTCTCCCCCATCTTCGCAGGCCTGTCCATCATTCCCCAGGAGCCAGTCATGTTCTCGGGAACCGTGCGCTCCAACCTGGACCCCTTCGGCGAGTTCAAGGTAAGGCAATGAATCCGTATTTCGGTTAGGCTTGAAATACGATGGTTTAAAGACGCAGGGTCCAGCGCCCTGTACGGAGAATCTGTTAATCGTTGATTAGGCGGTGTCGCCTTGAATCATCTGTGTTCTCACAAACCTGTCCATCTGCCCATTCGCTTCCTCAGGACGATGGTGTGCTTTGGGAGGTGCTGAAGAAGGTCGGCCTGGAGTCTCAGGCACAGCACTCTGGTGGCTTGGAGGGCCGTGTGGATGGCTCTGGCGGCAAGGCCTGGTCGCTGGGTCAAATGCAGCTGGTGTGCCTGGCGCGCGCCGCCCTGCGCGCCGTGCCCATCCTGTGCTTGGATGAGGCCACCGCCGCCATGGACCCGCACACGGAGCAGATCGTGCAGGAGACGATCAAGAAGGTGTTCGACGACCGCACCACCATCACCATTGCGCACCGCCTTGACACCATCATTGAGTCGGACAAGGTGCTGGTCATGGAGGCGGGCGAGCTGAAGGAGTACGAATCCCCAGCCAAACTGCTGGGAGACCGCAGCTCCATGTTTTCAAGGCTGGTTGACAAGACAGGAGTCGCGGCCGCCGCCGCCCTACGGAAGATGGCGAACGAGCACTTCGCTCAGCAGGCGGCGCGGTGAGGGTGAACATAGTCTCGATGTTGTACTAGCAGCCGGGACCTGAATCCACTCGGCGCCTAGGATGGGCTTTTTGTTTTCGCAGCGTGATTGGTTGCAACGGTTTATTGGT
Organism: Yamagishiella unicocca; assembly: GCA_003116995.1. Classification (NCBI taxonomy): domain Eukaryota; kingdom Viridiplantae; phylum Chlorophyta; class Chlorophyceae; order Chlamydomonadales; family Volvocaceae; genus Yamagishiella; species Yamagishiella unicocca. Next base: position 1,450,434 of record BDSL01000007.1, read on the forward strand.
TCGCCTTCTGGAGTGAAAGCTGTAGGAGTTACGTGCACGATGTGAAGGCGTGTTTTTGTCATACCTCGTTCTGCATGCATGTGTGGTTGCTTCGTTAGGGAGAATGTTTCGTGCGGTTTTGCGGAGAGATTTGCGGTAATGCTACCCGCCACTGATTCGTACAGTCTTCAGCGCCATCTACTTATGGGGTTGCATGTCAATAATCGACTCGTATGAGCAACTGTGGCGATTACGGATGAGAGAGTAGCTAGTGCGTGCTCGTGCGTCAGTGTTGCGTCAGTGTTTGGGTGGCAACACTCGGAGCACAGAGATGGCTTTCTTGTATCGCTGGCGATACTGTAGTTTATTTAATGATGGCTGGATTGGTGGTTCAAAACCAACAAGTGGGGAACATAGGCGCCTCCCGGTGCCGCGACGTACTGCATTACATCCATAGCAATATGCTGGCATGGAAAACATATGCAAGATACAAGATGTAACGACCAGTAAAGTTTTCGTGCCTCTCATGGCAACGGAATAAACAAGTCTTCCTTTTTTGGTCGTCGTCGCACGGTGGCTGTCCCTCTTGGATGGGAGGGCGTCCAGGAGATAAGGAGAGGTTGACAGAATATTCGAGCAGTTAGTAGTACTTATATATAGGGGGCTTCAGAAGAAAAGTCAAAACCATCGGGCACATCGCCGGGTTGTACACGTGGTTGTACACGTGCAGGCATGCCCAGGCATGCCCAGGCACGCCTGGGGCCATTGGAATGGATAGGCCCAGGCACGCTCCCCAGAAAACGCCCATACCCGCTCGAGGGGCCTTCCAGGGCTCCCTGGTCGCTCCCGCAGGCGCAGAAGCAGGTGCGTGCAGCCCCCAGGCGTGGCTGTACACGTGCAGGCCAGGCATGCCCAGGCACGCCTGGGGCCATTGGAATGGATAGGCCCAGGCACGCTCCCCAGAAAGCATGCAGGCATGCCCATGCCTTTTCGGAAACCCTTCAAAGGCTCCTTTGTTACGTTGGTAGGAACAGAAGCAGTCGCATGCAGCCCCCGTGCGCGATGTCACATGCCTAGGCATGCCCAGGCACGCCTGTGGCCATTGAGATGGACAGGCCTTGGAGATGCCCGTTCTCAGGGGCGGGGCTATGACCTTTGCCTGTAGGCTTATTTTTTTTATAAGAGAAAATAGGCGTAAAGTGGGCTGTGGCATCCCGTGCAGAAAGCAAGTGGCCAGGCATGCCTAGGCATGCCTGGGGCCGGTCAATGGTAATTGCGCCAGGCATGCCTGGCGCCATTGGGATGGTACCCTTGCTTACTGCGGAAAAGACAGAAACCAGGCCGCACTGCACCAATGCAAACCATCAAGACTGAAGTGGTTACCGTATTGGGGGCGAAGGTTGCCCCGGGACCCAGCAATTCGGGCGTGTTGCAGATCTGCCTTTCTAGAGGCTGCTGGCTAGTACAAGTTACAGTGAGTTCCAGACCAAAAGGCAGAACCTCAACTGGTCGATGGTAGCAGTAGTAATTGTTACAGTGGGCCCCAGACCAGAAGGTAGAGCCATCGGGCGCATCGCCTGACACTGTTAGAGACGCAGGGCGCCGGTGTTGTGGGGGTTTGATAGCACGGGAGGGTATTGTTACAGCTGTGCCGCTTCTCCGCCGCCGCCGAGTGCTACTCGGCCGCACTGGCGCTCGCGCCATCGTCGCCCGGCACCCTGGCGGCGCTGGGCTACGTGGCGCAGCTGGCGGGCGACCCGCGGGTCGCTGTGGAGCACTACCACGCCGCGCTGGCGCTGCGTCCGGACGACCCGTTCACTGCGGACATGCTGCGGCTGGCGCTGCAGGTGAGCTCTCCAGGGGGCTCCAAGGGCCTCCAGGGAGGGAGGGAGGAAACCAATGAACCGGAGCCGGAGGATTGCGGGGGAATCCCGTGGAAAACCCGTTTGGGGCATACGTTTGGAGATGCATGCTGGAGGGTAGGCGGGTGGGAGGCGGCGGTGCGTGCGTGAGGCCTGGGCAGCGTGCGACCCTTTCGCTAAGGGTTGAGTGAGTTGAGGGGGCCTCCAAAACCCTTCGGGGAAAGGAGGGACTGTCCAGCGTGGAGGGCGCAAGTTTACTGCCACATGCGGCCCCCTCATCGTGTGTCCTATTCAGGAGTACGCGGAGGCAGCGGCGGCTGAGGAGGCAGCGACAGCCTCTGGGAGCAGAGGGTATCAAAGTGTCGTTCTAATCCCAATCCTCGAAAATAGTTGGTCCGGCAATCCCTCGTGAAATCTAATCCCCGACGGGTTTAATCCCTAAGCCCCAAATTCCAAAGCGAGTTCTAATCCCCAGCGCAGCAATCCCCCGCCGGGTTGAATCCCCTCGAGGTGGCGGTTTAAATCCCCAATCCCCACGGGTCCGCAGCAGTCCCCAGCCCGTGTGAGTGTACAATATTCCCTAAGGAGCTGTGAGAAACGGCGGGTGTCATTTGCCTTTGGTGTCGCACCCTAGGATTCCGCTTCCCAGGGGCCTTGCGTGCCTTGCTTATAGAGGCGCAGTCCTTCCTCGATGGAGTTTACAGTTGGTGGTTGTGGCCGCGGATAATGGTGGCAATGTAACACCTCCTCGGACCGCAACGGCGATCAAGGATGCACAGACGGCTGTTGACAGTCAATAGGTAGCACCCCTAATCACTAACCCCAACACTCCCGCTCAACGGTACTTTTAACACCATGCATTACGTGGGGCACCGCACCATCCCACCTCCCGCCCATCTTGGTCCATCCCGCCTCCTTTCCCCAGCACGCATTAAACACCGGTGCAAAAAAAAAAAACCGCACAGGCGTTCGGTCCGATGCAGGCAGGTCGGGTTACATGACGGCAGTCTAGGCAACTAAAGGAAACGCATACAAGGAGGTTGTCTACGGATCGTGTATATATGTATAGGAGAATGGGGAGCCATGGACTATCAGCTGTACCACCATTCCATCTGTTCGTGTGTACGATTGACACGTTGGGAACTAAATGACGCCTGTCCTCCTCTTATTATACCACCATTCTCTGAAGTCATATAGCTAGAGTGCTGCGGTCGTTCAAACGATAGCGATGTCTTCCTCGGACAGGTCGTCTTCGGAATCGGAAGGCGACCCCTCGACAGAGAGTTCTTCTTCTGGTTCGACGGAGGAGTCTACGTCGTCGGGCACTTGAGATGTCCGTGAGGAAGGAGATAATGGCGAGGAATATGTGAGCAGTCTGCCTTTGTCTGCTGGCAGTGTCCGAGTGCACCACTGGTGCACTAACCCATTTTCGTCGCCACGGCCTCGGCGCCTTCGCCTAACGTGTACATTGCATCGTAGGTAACCACCGAAGACACAGAGCGCAAGGCCTTCGCGGAAAGGGTAAATCGGCGGGGAATTTTCGCCGACCATGCCTCTGTCCCAGTTTGTCCGCGGTCTGCGACATCCGTAAGTTACAATACCACTTATTACGTATGTCGCAGGGTGGAGAGCCTAAGTCGCCGAACCTTGGGGCGGTCCTCACGAGTTTCCTGCGCGAATCCGGCCTCTTGATCGTGGCAGCTGGAGGAGAGCGGCGTCCGAACGCCCGATGATGTGATTGATACCATTGGAGGTAAGAGAGCGGGAGAGGGTATCGAATTGCGCCTAGTAATGCGATTTTTGTGCATATCGGTAGTGGTACCAGGCTCTTAGTGAACCTAATTTCGATTTATCCTGCCGTCTGTTTCGGCAGGTATGTCCAGAGCTATTGGGCCACATAGGCAGAGCTGGGCGCAGTGAGTGCTCACTTCTGGCGTACTCGGTGCTGGCCGTGTACAACAACTGCGGAGGAACGCTCAAGTGAGAGGCGGGACCTCGACACCGGTGATGCAAGTGCACCCTGGCCAGATGTCAGCGGTTACCGGCACGCCACGCCACTAAACGGCTGGCGGGCGTTCAGCAAGCAGGGCAACCTTGCCAACCTGTTTGCTGGCGCACGCGAGCCCGCCAAGGCTGTCCTGCTCTGCCGCTTCCTGCCTCCGGACCAACAGCTGCAGCTGCGCAGGCTCGTAGGCTTGGCGCCCCCTTTCAGCGCGCTGGGCGCAGCAGCAGCAATGGGCGCTGCCACAGGGCATGGCCGACCCCGCAGCAGTGCGGACGGCGGACAACCAGGAACCAGCGCCGGTACCAGCCGTCATCCCCTTGCCAGCCCTGCGCCCACACCTGGCGCTGATGCCTGGACCCCTGTTCGTCACACGACGCCAACTTCAGGGTTGGAGCGGCGCGTTTTTTTGATGCCGCGGATGATGGCTTAGATGCAGCTAACGCATGGTCGGGGAACCTGTTTGTGAACGTTTTGATGCCGCGGATGATGGCTTAGATGCAGCTAACGCATGGTCGGGGAACCTGTTTGTGAACCCGCCATTCGGTACCCATGACGGGTGAAGTTTGCAGGGCCTTTTCCTGCAGCGATGTATCCTAGATTACAAGGCGGGGATTGTACAACAGATGGTAGTGCAGCTGAAGGCGAGCGCGGGGTACACATGGTTCAGATCGGTGTTTGCCTGGCCGCATTGCTTTTTGGATGAGCGCCTGACGTGTGTTCAACCGCTGCGCGCTGCGGCCGAGGCTGGGGACGAGAGCTTGCGATGGGGAGTCCGCGTGCAAAACCCGCACGGCAGCGAGGTAATGTACCTTGGAAACAGTGGCGCCAAGTTTGCGCAGATGTTTAGGAGGGTAGGACAAATAGCCGGCCACAATGCATGGGCGCTCACGCCCGGTGCGTCGGACCAAGTTGGCACTTGATGTGCACTTGTGGGTGTCCATGTATTTTTTTTGCTTACTGCAGGGTCGGAATGGATAATGCTGGCGGCCAAATTGTTAGACTCCCTTTTAGGGACTGGGCCAGACTGCTAGGACATGGCAGCTGAGTCCAGATGGGTATGTACTTCATTCCACGCGTTACTGCCTGCTTGTATTAGATTCGTTTTTGTAGGCTGCTGTGCAGCGGTACGGTACGGGATGGTCCATGATGCATCGTGAAGAGGAGGACGGGTTGTCCTGGTTTGCCTGGATGGTCTGGTCGAGGCAGCCACCTGAACTGTATGACCGGGCAGATTCAGATCTGTAACTTTGGTATGGCATAGTGGTATGGCATCTGACTATGCAAACCCGTGTCACCTAGGCCAACCATGCATGTTGCACTTCTCTCGTTACTGGTGCAGCCGGTTGTGGGCAGCTCTATGACAATATGGACCAGTACGGCCTCGTCATGTGACCTGGTGTTGCGGCCCATCCAGCCAACAGCGCAGCTACCCCAACACTTCATGCCCTTCCCAACCAGCGATGTGTATCCCGTACGACCCCAACCCCACCCCGACCGCGGGCCAATCCAATCCCTGCCGTCGGCCAATCCAATCCCTGCCGTTGGAAGGTTGAATCCCTGACGTTGGAAGGTTGAATCCCTACCGTTGCACAGTCCAATCCCACCCTTTGGCTAATCTAATCCCCAACCCAGGACCAACCCTTTTGGCAATCCTAATCCCTTGATACCCTCTGCTGGGAGCCCAGCCGCAGCCGCGTCGGGCGCTGCGGCGACTGCCGCCGCCGTCGCCGCGGGCGGCCTCGCAGCGGGAGGCTAGTGGCGCAGCTCGCCCTCAAGGACCAACGCGCCTGCCACTCCGCGTTGGCAGCCCCCTTAGATCGACCCCGACCTCATCTCATGAATCGCGACCCGTATTCAGCGCGCAGGCTAGAAGAGCCCTGCGTGGGCTTGGGAGGTGGTTTGCCGACCACGCGGATGCTCTGAAGGCCGCTTTGAGGGTTGCGTACGGCTGTAGTGTATGTTCATCGGCGATGATGGCCAGTGGGAGTTTTAGGGTTCATGGGAGAGGTGCGGTGCATGGGTGAGTGAGCCCTCCATGCCCGGCCCCCCATGTCTCTTCTGCGACGGTCGACTGCACCAAAGACGTGCACCTTCCGCCCACAAGTTTGCCTTCTCGCTATCATGGCCTCGGCTACTCGGGTCGCAGACTTCTCCATGGCCTCGGCTACTCGGATTGCGGACTTCTCCATGGCCTCGGCTACTCGGATTGCAGACTTCTCCGAAGCCTTGGCAAGGTGTCCGGCACTGTACGCAACTGCTAGGGCCCAAAAGGCGGACACTGCCATCCCAAACTGGCCCCCAAGGGCGCCAGTCCACTCCATTGGCTCCGGCGTTATCGACAAGAATGTGTGTGATGTTTTTCCGACGTGTAAGGCCAAAGCGAACAAGCCCTAAACCCGTACAGCATAGCGGCAAACGTTCGAACTCGTTGCGGCGTACAGGTACGCTTGGAAGGCATGTCTACCGCCGTGCCGTTGGGTTGGCATGTCGGGACACAGTCCTGGCAACGCAACGGCGATCCTAGTATGCAGGCAACAGACTTGCCGTGTCTACACTCTGTCCATCTCGCACTGTGTCGCGACCGGCAGCCAGGGGTGGGTTTCGAGGAAGACCCGTGGATGGGGGTGGGGGAAGGGCAAGCGGGGCTCCCCGAACGTTTTAGTTGTGGACAATGGAAAGGCGGAAGCTGTCGAAGCACCTGCAGGCACCGGGTAAGGCTGGGGTACAGGCAAATGGGTACGTCGCATTACCGTTACCAGGGCTGGTGTGGAGTCAAGTCTTACAGCCTTGCGAAGCGTGTGTTCTGGCAACTGAACCGAGTAGTGTGTGTGGAGGACTTGATTACGGTTGTTGGGGCACCAGTTCACCTCACGTGGTTTACGGACGATTTGCGGAAGGGTGTGCGGGGGCATTATTGCCACAAATAAATGGGGCGCGTAGCACAGCCGATGGGAAGGGGAGGGGCCCACGGCGGCCGCCTACCTGCGACAACTGGTATCCTAGCTGAGGCATGGGGGTGGGGGGTGCAAGGAAAAGCCTTGTACGGGAGTGACAGAAAAGGACCGGTTACTCGACATGGGAAGTGTAGCTGGTGCATAGCCTTCGGACATAGTGTACGGGGCGGGGGTGGGGGGTGCGTGTGGGCATGGGGGTGGGTCATGCGGGCATGGGTGATGTGACACCCGCCCGTGTGTCCCAGGGACAGGCGGACGGCGGCGGGAGGGGGGCGTTATCGAGTATTCGGCCGGGCCTGGAGGCAAGGGATGCAGGCGGTGCCGGCCGAGGGTCCGGACGCGGTGAAGGTGCAGGTCGCGGCTTGTCGTACTCGGCTCCCCGGATTGCAAAGTCGATGCAGTACGCCATGCATGTGCGCCGAGCAGCGCTCCAGGGGCGGTGCGTTTGTTGTTGTTGTTGTAACGGTTACAGTGGGTTCCAGACCAAGAGGTTTGTGTCATTGATCGATGCAGCCGCCAAGGCCGCCGGTGTCGCTGCTGTCGGCGAGCAGGCCAGCGAGGAGCTCTACCTGCTGTCAAGTTGTACGTGTTCCGGCCTGGTAGCCAGCTCGGCCGGATGGATCGCCCAGGAAGGCGCTGTGAGGATGGCTGAGGTACATGTTACCATAAGAGGTACATGTGAGGTACATGTGAGGTACATGTTACGATCCGAGGCACATGTTACCATATGAGGTAAGTGGTTTCATATGAGGTACATGTTACCATATGAGGTACATGTTACCATTTGAGGTACATGTTACCATATGCGTATTTGTGTGAGCCGCCGATGGCAGGAGTCACGGCGTCACGAATCGTTGCAGGTACCCAAAAAGCTTGTTAGGCCTTAGCTCCGTTCGCGTGTACATGGGAGAAGGGGACCGCCTTCCACGATGCATTCTTGCAACTGCAGACACACCGTTTACATAAATCCACTTGCGCGCACAGATGGCAGTTCGATCCGTCGCTGCGCCAAGTCGACGCCCAACCCTGTCTAGCTACCGACACGAGGCGGAGGGGCCGGGTTTGCATAGGTTGCGATTAATTGACGACGCCCAAACGGTACGGGACACACACTCGCCGACCTACCCAACTATTCGCCGTACGTTGCTTGAATGCACCGCGGAACCTCCAGCAGCCGTCCCACCCAATCGATGCGCCCTGACGTCTGCCTATGTATGACCTCGAGACCTGGGCCGTGCAGCACTAGCAGCAGATACGTGCGGCATGTGGCATATCAGGGCTATACCCTGCCGCATACGCTGTCGTACCCGGACCTCATTCCTGAGACGCCGCTGATCAAGCGAGATCTTTGTTCAGTGGGAGGCCGATGGTAGTATTCGCCGGCATGTGCTTGTGTTCCGCCAATTATTCGGTGCACCCCCAGCCCCATCGGGCTGGGTACCTGGGCCCCGGTGGGTGGCCCCACCGAAATTCGCCTCTCGGGATCGCCGCACGAGGACGTCCGGGCCAATCGGCAAGCATCGGCTTCTATGGCAACCATTGATCGGCCTCGCTCTTGGGCACGCAGCTTAACGGTAGCAAGAACTAGGTGAAAGGAACGTCCCCACCGAAATTCGCCTCTCGGGATCGCCGCACGAGGACGGCCGGGCCAATCGGCAAGCATCGGCTTCTCCGGCAACCTTCGATCGGCCTCGCTCTTGGGCCCGCAGCTTAACGGTAGCAAGTACTAGGTGAAAGGAACGTCCCCACCGAAAGTCGCCTCTCGGGATCGCCGCACGAGGACGTCCGGGCCAATCGGCAAGCATCGGCTTCTCCGGCAACCTTCGATCGGGGCACGCAGCTTAACGGTAGCAAGTACTAGGTGAAAGGAACGTCCCCACCGAAATTCGCCTCTCGGGATCGCCGCACGAGGACGTCCGGGCCAATCGGCAAGCATCGGCTTCTCCGGCAACCTTCGATCGGCCTCGCTCTTGGGCACGCAGCTTAACGGTAGCAAGTACTAGCTGAAAGGAACGTCCCCACCGAAAGTCGCCTCTCGGGATCGCCGCACGAGGACGTCCGGGCCAATCGGCAAGCATCGGCTTCTCCGGCAACCTTCGATCGGCCTCGCTCTTGGGCACGCAGCTTAACGGTAGCAAGTACTAGCTGAAAGGAACGTCCCCACCGAAAGTCGCCTCTCGGGATCGCCGCACGAGGACGTCCGGGCCAATCGGCAAGCATCGGCTTCTCCGGCAACCTTCGATCGGCCTCGCTCTTGGGCACGCAGCTTAACGGTAGCAAGAACTAGGTGAAAGGAACGTTCCCACCGAAATTCACCTCTCGGGATCGCTGCACGAGGACGTCCGGGCCAATCGGCAAGCATCGGCTTCTCCGGCAACCTTCGATCGGGGCACGCAGCTTAACGGTAGCAAGTACTAGGTGAAAGGAACGTCCCCACCGAAATTCGCCTCTCGGGATCGCCGCAGGAGGACGTCCGGGCCAATCGGCAAGCATTAGCTTCTCCGGCAACCTTCGATCGGCCTCGCTCTTGGGCACGCAGCTTAACGGTAGCAAGAACTAGGTGAAAGGAACGTCCCCACCGAAATTCGCCTCTCGGGATCGCCGCAGGAGGACGTCCGGGCCAATCGGCAAGCATCGGCTTCTCCGGCAACCTTCGATCGGCCTCGCTCTTGGGCACGCAGCTTAACGGTAGCAAGAACTAGGTGAAAGGAACGTCCCCACCGAAATTCGCCTCTCGGGATCGCCGCACGAGGACGTCCGGGCCAATCGGCAAGCATCGGCTTCTCCGGCAACCTTCGATCGGCCTCGCTGTTGGGCACGCAGCTTAACGGTAGCAAGAACTAGGTCAAAGGAACGTCCCCACCAAAATTCGCCCCTCGGGATCGCCGCACGAGGACGTCCGGGCCAATCGGCAAGCATCGGCTTCTCCGGCAACCTTCGATCGGGGCACGCAGCTTAACGGTAGCAAGAACTAGGTGAAAGGAACGTCCCCACCGAAATTCGCCTCTCGGGATCGCCGCACGAGGACGTCCGGGCCAATCGGCAAGCATCGGCTTCTCCGGCAACCTTCGATCGGCCTCGCTCTTGGGCACGCAGCTTAACGGTAGCAAGAACTAGGTGAAAGGAACGTTCCCACCGAAATTCACCTCTCGGGATCGCTGCACGAGGACGTCCGGGCCAATCGGCAAGCATCGGCTTCTCCGGCAACCTTCGATCGGGGCACGCAGCTTAACGGTAGCAAGAACTAGGTGAAAGGAACGTCCCCACCGAAATTCGCCTCTCGGGATCGCCGCAGGAGGACGTCCGGGCCAATCGGCAAGCATCGGCTTCTCCGGCAACCTTCGATCGGCCTCGCTCTTGGGCACGCAGCGGAACGGTAGCAAGAACTAGGTGAAAGGAACGTCCCCACCGAAATTCGCCTCTCGGGATCGCCGCACGAGGACGTCCGGGCCAATCGGCAAGCATCGGCTTCTCCGGCAACCTTCGATCGGCCTCGCTCTTGGGCACGCAGCTTAACGGTAGCAAGAACTAGGTGAAAGGAACGTCCCCACCGAAATTCGCCTCTCGGGATCGCCGCACGAGGACGTCCGGGCCAATCGGCAAGCATCGGCTTCTCCGGCAACCTTCGATCGGCCTAGCTCTTGGGCACGCAGCTTAACGGTAGCAAGAACTAGGTGAAAGGAACGTCCCCACCGAAATTCACCTCTCGGGATCGCTGCACGAGGACGTCCGGGCCAATCGGCAAGCATCGGCTTCTCCGGCAGCCTTCGATCGGGGCACGCAGCTTAACGGTAGCAAGAACTAGGTGAAAGGAACGTCCCCACCGAAATTCGCCTCTCGGGATCGCCGCACGAGGACGTCCGGGCCAATCGGCAAGCATCGGCTTCTCCGGCAACCTTCGATCGGCCTCGCTCTTGGGCACGCAGCGGAACGGTAGCAAGAACTAGGTGAAAGGAACGTCCCCACCGAAATTCGCCTCTCGGGATCGCCGCACGAGGACGTCCGGGCCAATCGGCAAGCATCGGCTTCTCCGGCAACCTTCGATCGGCCTCGCTCTTGGGCACGCAGCTTAACGGTAGCAAGAACTAGGTGAAAGGAACGTCCCCACCGAAATTCGCCTCTCGGGATCGCCGCACGAGGACGTCCGGGCCAATCGGCAAGCATCGGCTTCTCCGGCAACCTTCGATCGGCCTAGCTCTTGGGCACGCAGCTTAACGGTAGCAAGAACTAGGTGAAAGGAACGTCCCCACCGAAATTCACCTCTCGGGATCGCTGCACGAGGACGTCCGGGCCAATCGGCAAGCATCGGCTTCTCCGGCAGCCTTCGATCGGGGCACGCAGCTTAACGGTAGCAAGAACTAGGTGAAAGGAACGTCCCCACCGAAATTCGCCTCTCGGGATCGCCGCAGGAGGACGTCCGGGCCAATCGGCAAGCATCGGCTTCTCCGGCAACCTTCGATCGGCCTCGCTCTTGGGCACGCAGCTTAACGGTAGCAAGAACTAGGTGAAAGGAAAGTCCCCACCGAAATTCGCCTCTCGGGATCGCCGCACGAGGACGTCCGGGCCAATCGGCAAGCATCGGCTTCTCCGGCAACCTTCGATCGGCCTAGCTCTTGGGCACGCAGCTTAACGGTAGCAAGAACTAGGTGAAAGGAACGTCCCCACCGAAATTCGCCTCTCGGGATCGCCGCACGAGGACGTCCGGGCCAATCGGCAAGCATCGGCTTCTCCGGCAACCTTCGATCGGCCTAGCTCTTGGGCACGCAGCTTAACGGTAGCAAGTACTAGCTGAAAGGAACGTCCCCACCGAAATTCACCTCTCGGGATCGCTGCACGAGGACGTCCGGGCCAATCGGCAAGCATCGGCTTCTCCGGCAGCCTTCGATCGGGGCACGCAGCTTAACGGTAGCAAGAACTAGGTGAAAGGAACGTCCCCACCGAAATTCGCCTCTCGGGATCGCCGCACGAGGACGTCCGGGCCAATCGGCAAGCATCGGCTTCTCCGGCAACCTTCGATCGGCCTCGCTCTGGCACGCAGCTTAACGTAGCAAGAACTAGGTGAAAGGAACGTCCCCACCGAATTCGCCTCTCGGATCGCCGCAGAGGACGTCCGGGCCAATCGGCAAGCATCGGCTTCTCCGGCAACCTTCGATCGGCCTCGCTCTTGGGCACGCAGCTTAACGGTAGCAAGAACTAGGTGAAAGGAACGTCCCCACCGAAATTCGCCTCTCGGGATCGCCGCACGAGGACGTCCGGGCCAATCGGCAAGCATCGGCTTCTCCGGCAACCTTCGATCGGCCTAGCTCTTGGGCACGCAGCTTAACGGTAGCAAGAACTAGGTGAAAGGAACGTCCCCACCGAAATTCGCCTCTCGGGATCGCCGCACGAGGACGTCCGGGCCAATCGGCAAGCATCGGCTTCTCCGGCAACCTTCGATCGGCCTAGCTCTTGGGCACGCAGCTTAACGGTAGCAAGTACTAGCTAAAGGAACGTCCCCACCGAAATTCACCTCTCGGGATCGCTGCACGAGGACGTCCGGGCCAATCGGCAAGCATCGGCTTCTCCGGCAGCCTTCGATCGGGGCACGCAGCTTAACGGTAGCAAGAACTAGGTGAAAGGAACGTCCCCACCGAAATTCGCCTCTCGGGATCGCCGCACGAGGACGTCCGGGCCAATCGGCAAGCATCGGCTTCTCCGGCAACCTTCGATCGGCCTCGCTCTTGGGCACGCAGCGGAACGGTAGCAAGAACTAGGTGAAAGGAACGTCCCCACCGAAATTCGCCTCTCGGGATCGCCGCACGAGGACGTCCGGGCCAATCGGCAAGCATCGGCTTCTCCGGCAACCTTCGATCGGCCTCGCTCTTGGGCACGCAGCTTAACGGTAGCAAGAACTAGGTGAAAGGAACGTCCCCACCGAAATTCGCCTCTCGGGATCGCCGCACGAGGACGTCCGGGCCAATCGGCAAGCATCGGCTTCTCCGGCAACCTTCGATCGGCCTAGCTCTTGGCACGCAGCTTAACGGTAGCAAGAACTAGGTGAAAGGAACGTCCCCACCGAAATTCACCTCTCGGGATCGCTGCACGAGGACGTCCGGGCCAATCGGCAAGCATCGCTTCTCCGGCACCTTCGATCGGGGCACGCAGCTTAACGGTAGCAAGAACTAGGTGAAAGGAACGTCCCCACCGAAATTCGCCTCTCGGGATCGCCGCAGGAGGACGTCCGGGCCAATCGGCAAGCATCGGCTTCTCCGGCAACCTTCGATCGGCCTCGCTCTTGGGCACGCAGCTTAACGGTAGCAAGAACTAGGTGAAAGGAAAGTCCCCACCGAAATTCGCCTCTCGGGATCGCCGCACGAGGACGTCCGGGCCAATCGGCAAGCATCGGCTTCTCCGGCAACCTTCGATCGGCCTCTTGGCACGCACTTAACGTACGGTAGCAAGAACTAGGTGAAAGGAACGTCCCCACCGAAATTCGCCTCTCGGGATCGCCGCACGAGACGTCCGGGCCAATCGGCAAGCATCGGCTTCTCCGGCAACCTTCGATCGGCCTAGCTCTTGGGCACGCAGCTTAACGGTAGCAAGTACTAGTGAAAGGAACGTCCCCACCGAAATTCACCTCTCGGGATCGCTGCACGAGGACGTCCGGGCCAATCGGCAAGCATCGGCTTCTCCGGCAGCCTTCGATCGGGGCACGCAGCTTAACGGTAGCAAGAACTAGGTGAAACGTCCCACCGAAATTCGCCTCTCGGGATCGCCGCACGAGGACGTCCGGGCCAATCGGCAAGCATCGGCTCTCCGGCAACCTTCGATCGCTCGCTCTGGGCACGCAGCAACGGTAGCAAGAACTAGGTGAAAGGAACGTCCCCACCGAAATTCGCCTCTCGGGATCGCCGCACGAGGACGTCCGGGCCAATCGGCAAGCATCGGCTTCTCCGGCAACCTTCGATCGGCCTCGCTCTTGGGCACGCAGCTTAACGGTAGCAAGAACTAGGTGAAAGGAACGTCCCCACCGAAATTCGCCTCTCGGGATCGCCGCACGAGGACGTCCGGGCCAATCGGCAAGCATCGGCTTCTCCGGCAACCTTCGATCGCCTCGCTCTTGGGCACGCAGCTTAACGGTAGCAAGAACTAGGTGAAAGGAACGTCCCCACCGAAATTCGCCTCTCGGGATCGCCGCACGAGGACGTCCGGGCCAATCGGCAAGCATCGGCTTCTCCGGCAACCTTCGATCGGGGCACGCAGCTTAACGGTAGCAAGACTAGCTGAAAGGAACGTCCCCACCGAAATTCGCCTCTCGGATCGCCGCACGAGGACGTCCGGGCCAATCGGCAAGCATCGGCTTCTCCGGCAACCTTCGATCGGGCCACGCAGCTTAACGGTAGCAAGAACTAGGTGAAAGGAACGTCCCCACCGAAATTCGCCTCTCGGGATCGCCGCACGAGGACGTCCGGGCCAATCGGCAAGCATCGGCTTTCTCCGGCAACCTTCGATCGGCCTCGCTCTTGGGCACGCAGCTTAACGGTAGCAAGAACTAGGTGAAAGGAACGTCCCCACCGAAATTCGCCTCTCGGGATCGCCGCACGAGGACGTCCGGGCCAATCGGCAAGCATCGGCTTCTCCGGCAACCTTCGATCGGCCTCGCTCTTGGGCACGCAGCTTAACGGTAGCAAGAACTAGGTGAAAGGAACGTCCCCACCGAAATTCGCCTCTCGGGATCGCCGCACGAGGACGTCCGGCCGGCAAGATCGGCTCCAAACGCATCGGGAGCAGCTTTACGTCAGCTGAGGAAGTACGAACGCCTTCGGATCGCCGGGCGCCCTCGGCGCTCTTCGGCACCCGACCCAGCAGCTTAACGGTAGCAAGAACTAGGTGAAAGGAACGTCCCCACCGAAATTCGCCTCTCGGGATCGCCGCACGAGGACGTCCGGGCCAATCGGCAAGCATCGGCTTCTCCGGCAACCTTCGATCGGCCTCGCTCTGGGCACGCAGCTTAACGTAGCAAGAACTAGGTGAAAGGAACGTCCCCACCGAAATTCGCCTCTCGGGATCGCCGCACGAGGACGTCCGGGCCAATCGGCAAGCATCGGCTTCTCCGGCAACCTTCGATCGGCCTCGCTCTTGGGCACGCAGCTTAACGGTAGCAAGACTAGGTGAAAGGAACGTCCCCACCGAAATTCGCCTCTCGGGATCGCCGCACGAGGACGTCCGGGCCAATCGGCAAGCATCGGCTTCTCCGGCAACCTTCGATCGGCCTCGCTCTTGGGCACGCAGCTTAACGGTAGCAAGAACTAGGTGAAAGGAACGTCCCCACCGAAATTCGCCTCTCGGGATCGCCGCACGAGGACGTCCGGGCCAATCGGCAAGCATCGGCTTCTCCGGCAACCTTCGATCGGCCTCGCTCTTGGGCACGCAGCTTAACGGTAGCAAGAACTAGGTGAAAGGAACGTCCCCACCGAAATTCGCCTCTCGGGATCGCCGCACGAGGACGTCCGGGCCAATCGGCAAGCATCGGCTTCTCCGGCAACCTTCGATCGGCCCTCGCTCTTGGGCACGCAGCTTAACGGTAGCAAGAACTAGGTGAAAGGAACGTCCCCACCGAAATTCGCCTCTCGGGATCGCCGCACGGAGGACGTCCGGGCCAATCGGCAAGCATCGGCTTCTCCGGCAACCTTCGATCGGCCTCGCTCTTGGGCACGCAGCTTAACGGTAGCAAGAACTAGGTGAAAGGAACGTCCCCACCGAAATTCGCCTCTCGGGATCGCCGCACGAGGACGTCCGGGCCAATCGGCAAGCATCGGCTTCTCCGGCAACCTTCGATCGGCCTCGCTTTGGGCACGCAGCTTAACGGTAGCAAGAACTAGGTGAAAGGAACGTCCCCACCGAAATTCGCCTCTCGGGATCGCCGCACGAGGACGTCCGGGCCAATCGGCAAGCATCGGCTTCTCCGGCAACCTTCGATCGGCTCGGGCACGCAGCTTAACGGTAGCAAGAACTAGGTGAAAGGAACGTCCCCACCGAAATTCGCCTCTCGGGATCGCCGCACGAGGACGTCCGGGCCAATCGGCAAGCATCGGCTTCTCCGGCAACCTTCGATCGGCCTCGCTCTTGGGCACGCAGCTTAACGGTAGCAAGAACTAGGTGAAAGGAACGTCCCCACCGAAATTCGCCTCTCGGGATCGCCGCACGAGGACGTCCGGGCCAATCGGCAAGCATCGGCTTCTCCGGCAACCTTCGATCGGCCCGCGGGCACGCAGCTTAACGGTAGCAAGAACTAGGTGAAAGGAACGTCCCCACCGAAATTCGCCTCTCGGGATCGCCGCACGAGGACGTCCGGGCCAATCGGCAAGCATCGGCTTCTCCGGCAACCTTCGATCGGCCTCGCTCTTGGGCACGCAGCTTAACGGTAGCAAGAACTAGTGAAAGGAACGTCCCCACCGAAATTCGCCTCTCGGGATCGCCGCACGAGGACGTCCGGGCCAATCGGCAAGCATCGGCTTCTCCGGCAACCTTCGATCGGCTGCTCTGGGCACGCAGCTTAACGGTAGCAAGAACTAGTGAAAGGAACGTCCCCACCGAAATTCGCCTCTCGGGATCGCCGCACGAGGACGTCCGGGCCAATCGGCAAGCATCGGCTTCTCCGGCAACCTTCGATCGGCCTCGCTCTTGGGCACGCAGCTTAACGGTAGCAAGAACTAGGTGAAAGGAACGTCCCCACCGAAATTCGCCTCTCGGGATCGCCGCACGAGGACGTCCGGGCCAATCGGCAAGCATCGGCTTCTCCGGCAACCTTCGATCGGCCTCGCTCTTGGGCACGCAGCTTAACGGTAGCAAGAACTAGGTGAAAGGAACGTCCCCACCGAAATTCGCCTCTCGGGATCGCCGCACGAGGACGTCCGGGGCCAATCGGCAGCATCGCCCCGGCAACGATCGGCCGTCTTGGCACGCAGCCGTGCAGACAGGAAAGGACGTCCCACCGAATTCGCCTCGGATCGCCGCGGAGGACGTCCGGGCCAATCGGCAAGCATCGGCTTCTCCGGAACCTTCGATCGGGGCACGCAGCTTAACGGTAGCAAGAACTAGGTGAAAGGAACGTCCCCACCGAAATTCGCCTCTCGGGATCGCCGCACGAGGACGTCCGGGCCAATCGGCAAGCATCGGCTTCTCCGGCAACCTTCGATCGGCCTCGCTCTTGGGCACGCAGCTTAACGGTAGAAAGTACTAGCTGAAAGGAACGTCCCCACCGAAATTCGCCTCTCGGGATCGCCGCACGAGGACGTCCGGGCCAATCGGCAAGCATCGGCTTCTCCGGCAACCTTCGATCGGGGCACGCAGCTTAACGGTAGCAAGAACTAGGTGAAAGGAACGTCCCCACCGAAATTCGCCTCTCGGGATCGCCGCACGAGGACGTCCGGGCCAATCGGCAAGCATCGGCTTCTCCGGCAACCTTCGATCGGCCTCGCTCTTGGGCACGCAGCTTAACGGTAGCAAGTACTAGCTGAAAGGAACGTCCCCACCGAAATTCGCCTCTCGGGATCGCCGCACGAGGACGTCCGGGCCAATCGGCAAGCATCGGCTTCTCCGGCAACCTTCGATCGGCCTCGCTCTTGGGCACGCAGCTTAACGGTAGCAAGAACTAGGTGAAAGGAACGTCCCCACCGAAATTCGCCTCTCGGGATCGCCGCACGGGGACGTCCGGGCCAATCGGCAAGCATCGGCTTCTACGGCAACCTTCGATCGGCCTCGCTCTTGGGCATGCAGCTTAACAGTAGCAAGTACTAGGTGAAAGGAACGTCCCCACCGAAATTCGCCTCTCGGGATCGCCGCACGAGGACGTCCGGGCCAATCGGCAAGCATCGGCTTCTCCGGCAACCTTCGATCGGCCTCGCTCTTGGGCACGCAGCTTAACGGTAGCAAGTACTAGCTGAAAGGAACGTCCCCACCGAAATTCGCCTCTCGGGATCGCCGCACGAGGACGTCCGGGCCAATCGGCAAGCATCGGCTTCTCCGGCAACCTTCAATCGGGACACGCAGCTTAACGGTAGCAAGAACTAGGTGAAAGAAACGTCCCCACCGAAATTCGCCTCTCGGGATCGCCGCACGAGGAAGTCCGGGCCAATCGGCAAGCATCGGCTTCTCCGGCAACCTTCGATCGGCCTCGCTCTTGGGCACGCAGCTTAACGGTAGCAAGAACTAGGTGAAAGGAACGTTCCCACCGAAATTCACCTCTCGGGATCGGCCGGGAGTCGGCAATCGCAAGCCGGCTTCTCGGCAGCCTTCGATCGGGGACGCAGCTTAACGTAGCAAACTAGGTGAAAACGTCCCACCGAAATTCGCCTCTCGGATCGCCAGGACGTCCGGCCAATCGGCAGCTTCAACCTTCCATCGGCCTCGCTCTTGGGCACGCAGCTTAACGGTAGCAAGAACTAGGTGAAAGGAAAGTCCCCACCGAAATTCGCCTCTCGGGATCGCCGCACGGGGACGTCCGGGCCAATCGGCAAGCATCGGCTTCTACGGCAACCTTCGATCGGCCTCGCTCTTGGGCATGCAGCTTAACAGTAGCAAGAACTAGGTGAAAGGAACGTCCCCACCGAAATTCGCCTCTCGGGATCGCCGCACGAGGACGTCCGGGCCAATCGGCAAGCATCGGCTTTTCCTCGGCAACCTTCGATCGGCCTCGCTCTTGGGCACGCAGCTTAACGGTAGCAAGTACTAGCTGAAAGGAACGTCCCCACCGAAATTCGCCTCTCGGGATCTCCGCACGAGGACGTCCGGGCCAATCGGCAAGCATCGGCTTCTCCGGCAACCTTCGATCGGGGCACGCAGCTTAACGGTAGCAAGAACTAGGTGAAAGGAACGTCCCCACCGAAATTCGCCTCTCGGGATCGCCGCACGAGGACGTCCGGGCCAATCGGCAAGCATCGGCTTCTCCGGCAACCTTCGATCGGCCTCGCTCTTGGGCACGCAGCTTAACGGTAGCAAGTACTAGCTGAAAGGAACGTCCCCACCGAAATTCGCCTCTCGGGATCGCCGCACGAGGACGTCCGGGCCAATCGGCAAGCATCGGCTTCTCCGGCAACCTTCGATCGGCCTCGCTCTTGGGCACGCAGCTTAACAGTAGTAAGAACTAGGTGAAAGGAACGTCCCCACCGAAATTCGCCTCTCGGGATCGCCGCACGGGGACGTCCGGGCCAATCGGCAAGCATCGGCTTCTACGGCAACCTTCGATCGGCCTCGCTCTTGGGCATGCAGCTTAACAGTAGCAAGTACTAGGTGAAAGGAACGTCCCCACCGAAATTCGCCTCTCGGGATCGCCGCACGAGGACGTCCGGGCCAATCGGCAAGCATCGGCTTCTCCGGCAACCTTCGATCGGCCTCCCTCTTGGGCACGCAGCTTAACGGTAGCAAGAACTAGGTGAAAGGAACGTTCCCACCGAAATTCACCTCTCGGGATCGCTGCACGAGGACGTCCGGGCCAATCGGCAAGCATCGGCTTCTCCGGCAGCCTTCGATCGGGGCACGCAGCTTAACGGTAGCAAGAACTAGGTGAAAGGAACGTCCCCACCGAAATTCGCCTCTCGGGATCGCCGCAGGAGGACGTCCGGGCCAATCGGCAAGCATCGGCTTCTCCGGCAACCTTCCATCGGCCTCGCTCTTGGGCACGCAGCTTAACGGTAGCAAGAACTAGGTGAAAGGAAAGTCCCCACCGAAATTCGCCTCTCGGGATCGCCGCACGGGGACGTCCGGGCCAATCGGCAAGCATCGGCTTCTACGGCAACCTTCGATCGGCCTCGCTCTTGGGCATGCAGCTTAACAGTAGCAAGAACTAGGTGAAAGGAACGTCCCCACCGAAATTCGCCTCTCGGGATCGCCGCACGAGGACGTCCGGGCCAATCGGCAAGCATCGGCTTTTCCTCGGCAACCTTCGATCGGCCTCGCTCTTGGGCACGCAGCTTAACGGTAGCAAGTACTAGCTGAAAGGAACGTCCCCACCGAAATTCGCCTCTCGGGATCGCCGCACGAGGACGTCCGGGCCAATCGGCAAGCATCGGCTTCTCCGGCAACCTTCGATCGGGGCACGCAGCTTAACGGTAGCAAGAACTAGGTGAAAGGAACGTCCCCACCGAAATTCGCCTCTCGGGATCGCCGCACGAGGACGTCCGGGCCAATCGGCAAGCATCGGCTTCTCCGGCAACCTTCGATCGGCCTCGCTCTTGGGCACGCAGCTTAACGGTAGCAAGTACTAGCTGAAAGGAACGTCCCCACCGAAATTCGCCTCTCGGGATCGCCGCACGAGGACGTCCGGGCCAATCGGCAAGCATCGGCTTCTCCGGCAACCTTCGATCGGGGCACGCAGCTTAACGGTAGCAAGAACTAGGTGAAAGGAACGTCCCCACCGAAATTCGCCTCTCGGGATCGCCGCACGAGGACGTCCGGGCCAATCGGCAAGCATCGGCTTCTCCGGCAACCTTCGATCGGCCTCGCTCTTGGGCACGCAGCTTAACGGTAGCAAGTACTAGCTGAAAGGAACGTCCCCACCGAAATTCGCCTCTCGGGATCGCCGCACGGGGACGTCCGGGCCAATCGGCAAGCATCGGCTTCTACGGCAACCTTCGATCGGCCTCGCTCTTGGGCATGCAGCTTAACAGTAGCAAGTACTAGGTGAAAGGAACGTCCCCACCGAAATTCGCCTCTCGGGATCGCCGCACGAGGACGTCCGGGCCAATCGGCAAGCATCGGCTTCTCCGGCAACCTTCGATCGGCCTCGCTCTTGGGCACGCAGCTTAACGGTAGCAAGTACTAGCTGAAAGGAACGTCCCCACCGAAATTCGCCTCTCGGGATCGCCGCACGAGGACGTCCGGGCCAATCGGCAAGCATCGGCTTCTCCGGCAACCTTCGATCGGGGCACGCAGCTTAACGGTAGCAAGAACTAGGTGAAAGGAACGTCCCCACCGAAATTCGCCTCTCGGGATCGCCGCACGAGGACGTCCGGGCCAATCGGCAAGCATCGGCTTCTCCGGCAACCTTCGATCGGCCTCCCTCTTGGGCACGCAGCTTAACGGTAGCAAGAACTAGGTGAAAGGAACGTTCCCACCGAAATTCACCTCTCGGGATCGCTGCACGAGGACGTCCGGGCCAATCGGCAAGCATCGGCTTCTCCGGCAACCTTCGATCGGGGCACGCAGCTTAACGGTAGCAAGTACTAGGTGAAAGGAACGTTCCCACCAAAATTCGCCTCTCGGGATCGCCGCACGAGGACGTCCGGGCCAATCGGCAAGCATCGGCTTCTCCGGCAACCTTCGATCGGCCTCGCTCTTGGGCACGCAGCTTAACGGTAGCAAGAACAAGGTGAAAGGAACGTTCCCACCGAAATTCACCTCTCGGGATCGCTGCACGAGGACGTCCGGGCCAATCGGCAAGCATCGGCTTCTCCGGCAGCCTTCGATCGGGGCACGCAGCTTAACGGTAGCAAGAACTAGGTGAAAGGAACGTCCCCACCGAAATTCACCTCTCGGGATCGCCGCACGAGGACGTCCGGGCCAATCGGCAAGCATCGGCTTCTCCGGCAACCTTCGATCGGGGCACGCAGCTTAACAGTAGCAAGAACTAGGTGAAAGGAACGTCCCCACCGAAATTCGCCTCTCGGGATCGCCGCACGAGGACGTCCGGGCCAATCGGCAAGCATCGGCTTCTCCGGCAACCTTCGATCGGGGCACGCAGCTTAACGGTAGCAAGTACTAGCTGAAAGGAACGTCCCCACCGAAATTCGCCTCTCGGGATCTCCGCACGAGGACGTCCGGGCCAATCGGCAAGCATCGGCTTCTCCGGCAACCTTCGATCGGCCTCGCTCTTGGGCACGCAGCTTAACGGTAGCAAGAACTAGGTGAAAGGAACATCCCCACCGAAATTCGCCTCTCGGGATCGCCGCACGAGGACGTCCGGGCCAATCGGCAAGCATCGGCTTCTCCGGCAACCTTCGATCGGGGCACGCAGCTTAACGGTAGCAAGTACTAGGTGAAAGGAACGTCCCCACCAAAATTCGCCTCTCGGGATCGCCGCACGAGGACGTCCGGGCCAATCGGCAAGCATCGGCTTCTCCGGCAACCTTCGATCGGCCTCGCTCTTGGGCACGCAGCTTAACGGTAGCAAGAACAAGGTGAAAGGAACGTTCCCACCGAAATTCACCTCTCGGGATCGCTGCACGAGGACGTCCGGGCCAATCGGCAAGCATCGGCTTCTCCGGCAGCCTTCGATCGGGGCACGCAGCTTAACGGTAGCAAGAACTAGGTGAAAGGAACGTCTCCACCGAAATTCGCCTCTGGGGATCGCCGCAGGAGGACGTCCGGGCCAATCGGCAAGCATCGGCTTCTCCGGCAACCTTCGATCGGCCTCGCTCTTGGGCACGCAGCTTAACGGTAGCAAGAACTAGGTGAAAGGAACGTTCCCACCGAAATTCGCCTCTCGGGATCGCCGCACGAGGACGTCCGGGCCAATCGGCAAGCATCGGCTTCTCCGGCAACCTTCGATCGGCCTCGCTCTTGGGCACGCAGCTTAACGGTAGCAAGAACTAGGTGAAAGGAACGTCCCCACCGAAATTCGCCTCTCGGGATCGCTGCACGCAGCACGGCCGGGGATCTGTGTTAGTCGCATCCCTAGCAGAACATTAGTGTGTATAACTCACGGGAAGATGCTGGGTGGAAGTTTCTGGGCCCACTTGGTTCCGAAGCGTTGATTCATAGCGTTGCATGCCGCACGCTAAATCAAGTGAAGCTCCTGGCAGGACGACCCCGTAAACCGCTCCCTTTGCACGTATCCGCATCTAGGTGGGAATGCGAGCAGGCACTCAGCTGTCGAGCGTAGTGGAGTAAAGACAATCTGTATCTCCAAAGGGCGATGGGCAAACTAGCAAAGCCTCTTGCTTGCTTGTGATGTTTCAACAAATCATGACATCTAGGGTACACGGGCATATGTGGGCTTTCGCAGCGCACGTTGTAAACACATTTAGTACCTGAGTACTGGGCATGTCACATTAGCCCTCCTTGCGGGCCCGCAATCACGCTATCACTGCACGCGGTGACGACTAGGGAGCCCGGCTTGAAATACCACTGCATCATTGTAATTTCCCCGCGCGATGCGAGCACATTGGCGAGCTTAAAAGCCGTCACTCTTTATGCCGGATGGCAGTCGGTTGCCTGTACGGCCTTGAACGACGCCGCTTTTGTCGAGAATAATACCCACACTGGGCGCCAAAGAAATTCACAGAGGGTGGCGGACACGGTGGTAGTAGTAATGACTGTGACAGTGGGTTCCAGACCAAGTGGTATGTGCGCAACCGCCGCCGCTGCTGGGGACTGATTGCAAGCCGGGAGCACCAATCCTTGCAGCCGGATGACGGCGGCGCCACCGGCAGGGAAACACCAATTTAGTGTTCAGTTCCTGATAGGGGAGCCTCTAGTGCAAATTCCCCATGGGGTACTGGCTGCTGCTCTGTATGCCCATCAGGTAGCGAGCCTGAGGCAATCATGCATGGCAATGCAGCATAGAGGCCTCCGCAGCAGAGGTGTCTGCGCATTACGTCATTCTTGCAATTCGACGGAGGGGGTTGCAGTGGGTGCCTTGCCCCAGGGGTCCTTGTAACCCTGTCCCAGTGACGATGAATCGTTACAACAACGGTTACAGTGGGTTCCAGACCAAGAGGTAGAACCATCGGGCGCATCGCCTGACACTGAAAAAGACGGAGGAAACAAAGACCGACCTGCACCGGAACAAAGGCAAACCACCAGAAACCAAATCGACAGGCCGTAGGCACACAGAGCAGCAGCCAGCACCCCAGGGGGGATTTGCACTAGAGGCTCCCCTATCAGGAACTGGCCACCAACCAAACCTAACAGCCCAGCACCCGACGAACCAGTGAAGCGCCGCAACGATGTAAACATCGGAACCAGCCACCTCTCATCCCATAAGGCACGGACCCCTAGCAGGGCTCAACACGCCTATAAAGCCGGAAAGTAGGAAGCACGGGAAACCCCGCTCCCCAAGACAACCCGGGCCGATCACGAATCCACCATTACCTCAGCCGGTCCCCCGCACACAAGGCGACTGGCGACAACCCGCAAGAAAGGATGCCAGCCTTTCTGGGAAAGCCCCAGTGCAGCAAAGCCCCTCAGAAGGGCCCAAAACTCCACCACCCCACGGCAAACGGCACGATCCAGAAGACCACTACCCGGAGTAAGGGGGGGACCACCAGCACCCGCCCTTTTCAAGGCCGCGGCCATAAACCGGCGCCCCACCTCCATGGCAGTAATAGCCGCCAGGACTACTACATCCCAGACGCAGGACTGTACCCCGATTTGGTTGCTGTAACGGTTACAGTGGGTTCCAGACCAAGAGGTAGATTTGGTGTTCTGGTGGTTTGCCTTTGTTTCGGTGCTTGTCGGTCTTTGTTTCCTCCGTCTGTCTCAGTGTCAGACGATGTGCCCGATGGTTCTACCTCTTGGTCTGGAACCCACTGCAACCGTTACAACAACCACTCCGAGTAGTGGTCTTCTGGATCGTGCCGTTCGCCGTGGGGTGGTGGAGTTTTGGGCCCTGCTGAGGGGCTTTGCTGCGCTGGGGCTTCCCCAGAAAGGCTGGGATGCCGTGGGGCCTCGGCATCCTTTCTTGCGGGTTGTCGCCAATCGCCTTGTGTGCGGGGGACCGGCTGAGGTACTGGTGGATTCCTGATCGGCTCGGGTTGTCGTGGGGAGCGGGGTTTCCCGTGCTTCATACTTTCTGGCTATATAGGCGTGTTGAGCCCTACTAGGGATCCGTGCCTTATGGGATGAGAGGTGGCTGGTTCCGATGTTTGTATCGTTGCGGCGTTTCACTGGTTTGTCGGATGCTGGGCTGTTAGGTTGGTTGGTGGCCAGTTCCTGATAGGGGAGCCTCTAGTGCAAATTCCCCCTGGGGTGCTGGCGGCTGCTCTGTATGCCTACGGCCTGTCAATTTGGTGTTCTGGTGGTTTGCCCTTGTTTCGGTGCATGTCGGTTTTTGTTTCCTCCGTCTTGTTCAGTGTCAGGCGATGCGCCCGATGGTTCTACCACTTGGTCTGGAACCCACTGTAACCGTTACAACAACCAAGTGATTGGGTGTCTTGCCAAGGTTACAAGGACCCACTGGAAACTTGGGGCGGCAGATGGCGTGAAGCGGACGTGGCAGACGAGCGCAGAAGATGCCGAATGTGACGACAGTGCCCAGTAACCAGTCCAATTGGTAGAACTGTTACCAGGCTCGGAAGATTCACGACAGGCCGCAGTGGTGGCGACGGTGGTGCTGGCGAGGCTGGCAGCAGGAGAACCGGCTGCGTTGGCGGCGGTGCCATCAGCTGGGTTGACGGTGGTGCTGCTGGTCGAGTTTGGCCAGGAGCACCGCTGATAGATGTACGGAGGATCTAATTGTTTCGTAACCATGAGAGACATGAAAACTTTCCTGATCGTTACATTTCGTATCTTGCATCTGTTCACCTGCCAGCATATTGCTGCGATTTGAATGCAGTACGTCGCGGCACCTTGGGTGGCACCGACCCTCCCTTCCTTAAACCACCAATGAACACAAGAAAGCCATCTCTGCGCTCCGAAACGATACGAGTGTTGCTGCAGAAACGCTGACGCCTGGCGTCACCTACTCTGTGAGCTTGAGCACACACAACCTAGTCTATCATCATAATCACCACGAATCTTCATCGGAGCCGATTGAGTGACCAGCAGCTATGTCCCTAATCCCACTAATCCCACGAGCTCAAACTACCTTCCGCCGTTTGGTCTGGCGCCCACTGTAACAAATACTATTACCACTAGTCTCTTCCAGTGTCAGCCGATTCGCCCGATGGCTCTACCACATGGTCTGGGGCCCACTGTAACAGTTCATGCTACCTACCCGTGGTTACCACGGATCTTCATCGGCGTCGGTTAATGACCAGCAGCTACGTCGTACGAATCCCATAGGTAAAAGGCGCAGTACAATGTACTCGCATAGCGTGTGGCAATATCAGACGCATCGCTCCGCAAAAATGCAAGAAATAAGTCTCCCTAACGCACCGAAGCAACCACACACGCACACAGAAATGCGCCTTCATGTCGTGCACGTAACCCTACAGCTTCCAATCCAGAAGGCGAATCAAAAAAATAATTGGCTGCGCTGCAGCACAATGGTACAATCACGCTGTGACACCAAAACGCTTGTCCCGGCTGCTAGTACAACACCGAGACTCTGTTCACCCTCGCCGCGCCGCCTGCTGAGCGAAGTGCTCGTCCGCCATCTTCCGAAGGGCGGCGGCGGCCGCAACTCCTGTCTTGTCGACCAGCTTCGAGAACATAGAGCTACGGTCTCCCAGCAGTTTGGCTGGGGATTCGTACTCCTTCAGCTCGCCCGCCTCCATGACCAGCACCTTGTCCGACTCAATGATGGTGTCAAGGCGGTGCGCAATGGTGATGGTGGTGCGGTCGTCGAACACCTTCTTGATCGTCTCCTGCACGATCTGCTCCGTGTGCGGGTCCATGGCGGCGGTGGCCTCGTCCAAGCACAGGATGGGCACGGCGCGCAGGGCGGCGCGGGCCAGGCACACCAGCTGCATCTGACCCAGCGACCAGGCCTTGCCGCCAGAGCCATCCACACGGCCCTCCAAGCCACCAGAGTGCTGTGCCTGAGACTCCAGGCCGACCTTCTTCAGCACCTCCCAAAGCACACCATCGTCCTGAGGAAGCGAATGGGCAGATGGACAGGTTTGTGAGAACAAAAATGATTCAATGCGACACCGCCTAATCAACGATTAACAGATTCTCCGTACAGGGCGCTGGACCCTGAAGTGCGTCTTTAAACCACCGTATTTGAAGCCTAACCGAAATACGGATTCATTGCCTTACCTTGAACTCGCCGAAGGGGTCCAGGTTGGAGCGCACGGTTCCCGAGAACATGACAGGCTCCTGGGGAATGATGGACAGGCCTGCGAAGATGGGGGAGAGCGAAGGGATGCCTAAGGGCGCAAGTATATACGGCGAAGACCCTCAGAACGAAGTTAAGCAAGCCGAAAACGAAACCAAAACCAAACGAAACCCGGCGAGGACCCACCAGTCCTCAGGCGCTTGAGCGACAGAGTGGCGATGTCGACTCCGTCAATGATGATGCGGCCCTTGCCCAGCTCGAACATACGGTACAGCGCCAGCAGCGTAGTAGACTTGCCCGAGCCAGTGCGGCCCACGGCGCCAACCTTCTCGCCGTCGCTGATCTTGAAGGTCACACCCTTCAGAGCCCACGGCGCGTCCAAGCGGTACTGCATCCACACGTCCTCGAAGCGGATGTTGCCCGAGGCGGGCCAGCGGGACAGTGCAGCGTCATCCACAACGACCTGCACCTTGCTGGCGGCTGCAGGGAGGGAGGAAGCGGTGGCGGAATAGTTCAGGAACTGTGGTACGGAACAGGCAGGAGCGCGTTACACCCCAAGAAGGCTTGTTCGCAACAGATACCCTGTCCGTCCATCTCACTCAACCCGCCCATCCAGCCGCCACTAGATGCTTACCGGGCACAATCTGGCCGTCCGGCATGGTGAGGGACTTGGCTACACCCTTCTCCGCCTTGGAGTCGTAGAAGACGCCGTCCGGCGGGACGTACTCGGCAAGGAAGGCCATCTGAGCGGCAGGACAGCAACAGCGGGGTAGTGTCAGCTCGTGAACAGCTTGAGTACCTGCCGAGCGACGGAGACCTCGCCTCACGAGGCTGCGTGAGGCCATAGGTAATAAGTACGCCTGACTCTTGATCCCTGCATCCCTCCAGTCGCACCGCCCTGCACGCCACTCACCCCCTCAACGCTGTGGAAGAGCGAAATGGACTCGGCGATGAAGCGCACCACCCAGGTGTAGAACACAAGCATCTGGATGACGTTGGAGAAAGCCAGGCCAACGGTGGCGGCGCCCAGCTGATCTGTGGAGGCAGAAATGACAGGTAGGGTCAATCAATCGAGTTGCCAAGTTGGTGGGTAGATGAGGCATTGAGTTTTACAAAGGTTATCATTTCTGCGGAGCACACACGGCCGTTTCTGAGGTCGATATCAAGCAACGCTCGCCGCCCGGATGTCTCACCCTTCATTCCGACGGCAAAAGCGCTCACGACGCCCACCAGGCAGGCGCCAATGAGGTCGCACCAGAAAGCAAGCCACAAGTTGAGCGACTCGGCGTTGAACACGGCGTTGTTGGTGACGTCCGTGCGGCGAGCTGCCTCGTTGATGAAGTACTCCTGCTTGTTGAATGCCTGCACCACGCTCAGGCCCTCCAGCGTCTCAGCGACCAGGCCCACGAGCATGCCGCCGCTGGTGGCGCGTGCCTTCTTGAGCGCGGTGGCGGCGGGAAGGTAGATGGCCAGCATGACGAGGGTCATGATGATGAGGAAGGCGGTGAAGGCGCCAAAGAAGTTGATGGAAACGGATACGGTGATCGTGGTGGCGATGAGGATGAGCCCGTAGATGCCCATAAAGTGTACGGCGTCGGGCAGGTTCTCGTCCATGATATCCTGTGGGTTGAATGAAGGAGAAAGCGAAGGTGGTTGGTTCACGTGCAACTCCATAGGCCAGCGGCTGCAACCACCGGCGGGATTGTGTCCGTGGTTGGTGCAACGCAGCTTTAATACATCCCTATCCACTCGCAGCTGCCAAGGTCCGGGCGGTCCCTTCCAACCACCCACCCACCTGGTCCTTCGTGAAGTTCAGCAGCAGGTCACCGACGGGCATGACGAGGAAGAAACCCATGGGCGCGTGGAGCACGTTGTACAGGGCCTTCTTGCGTAGGTTCTCAGAGGAGCGGAGCACCCACCACAGGAAAGAGCTGCCGCGCAAAATCATAAGCAAGTAGAAAATACCGATGAGCAGGAGGTAGATGAGGGAGTAGAACATGGTGGCCGAATCGCTCTGAGCGCCGGCGCCGGCTGGATACTTGTTGTACTCGTCGTTAACCCACCAGCGGACCCAGAAGTCAGATATCTGCAGCGCAAGAGAAGGGAGAGATGCATCAATACTGGCTGGAGCTTAGCCGAATAGTGGAGATTTACGGCGGTGAGCGAGGCTCAGATCCTTAGTACTCGGCAGGTGAATCGGATATCACTAGGTGGCTTCTAAGTTCTCACCTGACGTGTGCACTGTGATGCCAGGAAGAAGAGAAAGCAGATGGACACCAAGGCCAGGTTGCCGTGGCGGGTGTAGATGAAGAAGGCTTTGTACGCAGACAGATGGGCGTTGGGGGCAGCCTCCTGTGCCTTGGTAGGGCGGCCGATGTTGGTGGGCGCCAGTGTGAGCTGCATTGATTCACTGCAAGGGCGGGGAAGGCGAGATTAGTAATGAGGTATAACAGAACAAATTCGGCCAGCTGCTACTCGGCCTGCCCTGTTATTCTTCTTTGACAATAAAAACTCACGCTTTCTGCGGACCAGCCTTGGCGTCATCCTTCTTGGGCTTCGGAGCGGAGGGCGGGGCCTCCTGTGAGCCGGCGGCATGTAGCAGGTGCGTGATGGGCAGCAGCTTGCCGAGCAGCTCCTGAGCCTGCTCGTTCCACTTGCCTGCATCGAGTTGAAAGAGGTACGGGGGCGAGGTATGAGTCCAGCGGTTCAGATTGTAAGGAAAGGACCTTTCAGCCTGCACTACCGTCTCCCCTAGGAAAGCATAGCCACCTCCCGCCCAGCTCACCGTAGTAGAGGCAGCGGCCCTCGTCCATGATGGCAACGGCATCGCACTGGGGCATGAACTCAATCTGGTGGGTCACCAGCACGACGGCCTTGTCGGCGAACAGGCCCTTGATGCAGTGCTCGAAGATGTGGTGCGCGGTGTGGTGGTCCACGGCGGACAGAGCGTTGTCCAGCAGCACCAGGTCGGCGTCAGCGTAAGCGCAGCGGGCCAGGTTGACACGCTGGCGCTGGCCACCGGAGAAGTTCACGCCGCGGATGCCGGCCCTGAGGAAGGTACCGGAGAGGGACATGAGTCAGGAAGGCGGAGCAGACTTCAGGAGCAGGGCAGGGCGTTAGTGACGCAATAGCATTACATAGCAGCATGACCGTTCCCACCTCTCCGCCCCTGCACCTACTTCGAATGGTCGCCTTGCGGCAGGATCTGAAGGTCCATCGTCAGCGCGCACGCCTCGATCACAGCGTCGTACTTCTGCTCGTTGAACTCCTCGCCGAACAGCACGTTGTCGCGCACACTCAGGTTCTGGAGCCAGGGGTTCTGGGGCACATACGAGATGCGGCCGCCGACCTGCATGGCGCCGTGCTCCTTGACCATGTTGCCCAGAATGGCCTGAATGAGGGACGACTTGCCGGCGCCGATGCGGCCCACCACGGCCACCACCTGACCCGGGCGCACGTCGAAGCGCGGCATGTGCAGGTGCCAGTTGGGGTTGGTGGGGTGGTGGAACACAGCATTGTCCTGCAGGTGAGATCAGAGGAGGGGACAGGGGTGGACAGGTAGTCAGGAGCAACGGAGCCGAAGGAAGCCATATGTAGCTAGGGCGCAGTGGCAGTAGGGCGGCAGCAGCAATGTTGCGGCCTATGTTGCTATTTGCTCCGTATGTATCTGCTGACGAAACCGGAACCCTGCGGTCCAGGACGGAACCACTTACCATATGAGCGCCCGAGCTGTTGCTCTTGCTGAAGTTCGCGGCCGTGTTCCCGGCAGCCATGTCCTCCAGTAAATACGACTCGAGGCGCTGAAGCGAGGCGTGAGCCTCTGTGTGCAGGGACCAGGGAGGGACGATAGCGCGATTCAGATTATTTGGCGAAATGATCGGATTTGGCGTCGCAAGGGTCCCCGGCCATCGAGCGCTACCAATCGGGGCACAAAGGATTAGCACGCAGAGCCCCGCTCACCCGACACCGCCCGCAGCGCTTTGGGCAGCACCACCAGCGGGAAGCGCAAGATGTTGAAGAGCGACAGCGTAGTGAAGGCAACGGAGGACACCAGGCGAGCCGTGCTGAACTCGTAGTTGATGAAAATGACGAAAGCGGTCATGGGCGGTACGCAGAACACGCAGGCCACGTTGATAACCTTCATAGCGGCGTTCCAGAACGACAGCCGCAGCTCCTCCTTGCGGACCTTAGTAATCTCCGCCTCAAAGTACTGCTCCCACGCATAGTACTTGACGAGTTTAATGGCGGGAAGCACCTCCTGCAGAATCGAGCTGCGCTGAGCGACATACTGCGCATTCTGCATCTTGATCTGAATGATCTTGTAGCCGAAGAAGTACTGAAGCGGCAGCACCAGCAGGATCACTCCCAGGCCAGGCAGCATGCTCTCGCTTGTCAGGTAGCCCAGCAGAGCCAGGATGGCGGCGGCCTCCAGGGGCGCAGTCCACAGGTAGTGCAGCTCCATGGCGCCATCGTAGATCTTCTGGATGTCGGACGACACGAAGTTCACGATGCTGGAAGCCTGGTCGGCCCGGACAGTGTTGAGGCGGAAGGACTTGTGCGTGACGGCCTGAACCAGCGCAGCACGAGCGCGGATGCCGACCTGCATGCAAATGAAGCCCATGCGCTGCAGGCACAGACCTGCGGGGTGGGTGAGGGAGGAAGGATCCAGTCGTGATGCGGCGAACCTACCTGTCGTGGTTATTGGATATGTCCGTAAACATTATGAACCCCGATCTGAAGCAAGCAGCCGCACCCCCGCCTCACGGATACTAGTAACGACCCACAGCACCCTACCCACCGAGGAACCATGCGTCCACGAAGAAGCCAGCCATCAGGGCCCAGCCGGCGACAGTTGTCGAGTACAGGCGTCCGTCCTTGATGCCGTTGACGTGAGCTAGCAAGCTGTGCGAGGGGCATGGGGCAAGTGATAAAGCACAAGGATACCTGATGCAAGGGGGGGGCAACTGAGCAAGGAAGGCATTGGGCATGGTATGCTTCCCGGCCCCTTAGCGGTGCCAGTACGGACTCGCACGGCAACGCCCATGCGCTAGACGGGACCCCTGCACTCCGATACTACCTGCGCACGAAGTAGAAGGCGCCCAGGATGACGAAGGTCGACCAGCCAAGCTTGCAGAGACCGGCAACCATGTAGTACCAACCAAAGCTCTTGCGCAGAGCACGAAAGAGGCTGGGCTTGTCACCATCAGGAGTTTCTTTGAGCTTTGTCTCCGTCGCCCAATGCGTTGCAAACTTGTCGTAAGCGACGTGCGCCAGGTTCTCTTGCGGCATGCCCATGTCCTTGGGGTCCAGCTCCACGCCTTTGCGAGCTGCCGAGATGTGCTTGGTCATCCATCCGAAGGAAAACTTGTTAATAAAGCCCTTAGTCGGGTCGTGCCCAGCGGCGGGCTTGCCGTCTTCTACACCCATGGCTTCGACCGGGGCTTCGGGCAGAGCGAACCCGGCAATGTCGCCTTGTTTTTTAGTTGACAGTTACAATTGTGTACGAGTATGAAGTGTTCCCTTGGCACTGCCCTGGCCACAGTGCGAGGCCACAAACTGCAAGAGCTCTTAATTCTAACCATGCTGCTGTTGTCTGCGCTTCTTATATCCTACCGAAATCCATGCAGTATGTTGGTGGGTAATGTTGGTGTGGTAGGTCGCGCTCGCCCTTCCATATCCGTACGTAGTAGCCTCCGGAAGTACGGGTTTAGCGACTGATAGGGCGACTCTCAGCATGCGCTGCCTCAACGGTATTTGATTAAATTCCTGTATTTCGTCGACACGGTAATGTTCTGGTACAATATATGTATGGCGTGCTGGCTTGCGCGCCAAACCAGCGACACCATGCAACGGTATATAACGTATCGGCTTGCCTGTGAGAGACAGCGTCTCACAAGGAGTTCACATACTTGTACCGTGGACGTAATGCTGACATTACTACGGGCCATAACGTTTACCGACATGCATAATACGGCACAGCATGTCATCAAAAGGCGTGCATTTGCACTGCACGGCGATAAAAAAAGGAGTGAAGCGTCTCTTTTGTTTATGCGCCAGTCAATAAGATCGCTGGGCACCTTGGTACACAACGTAGTAGTCGGGCTCAGTGCGTATGGGTGCGAACGTTACCCGGTAGACTGATTCAGCCCCTAGGCTGGTTTCGAGAGTCAATACAAGCGAAAGGCTCTAGAGAAGCAAATGAAACCCGAATTTCAGGCTTCTGGCGTCAGGAAAGTGCCACCAGGCAGACGCCTAACTAGTATCAGGCTATCAGCCAGAAGACCGCTGACCAACGAGAAAGGGCTTGCAGCGGTCCCGGTTTTTTTTGGTGTCGTGGTTGTTCCCATTTGCATGCAAGTCAGCCTTGGAGGGTGCGTTGACAAGTTGTTGTAGACCTGTCCCAGTCCAAGCTTGTGAACTACCAACTACGTAGAACTAGGGCGAGCCATCTTAGAGACAGCAACGGACAGCAGCGGTCCCGACGGCACAGGTCCACTACCAGTAGCCGAAGCTACCACTGACACACAGGCAGCACCCGGCTCCGTCGCCGTCCTCACCGTGAGCTACGTAACTTAGGGGACCCGGCACTTGCCAGTTGATGAGCAAATCAAGGGTATGGGTCAACTCCCAGCAGAATTTGCTGGGAGGGAGGGGGGCTTTCCCCCCCTCACCCCCCCCTTATTTTCAACCCTGCACACGACACAATATGGCTGACCCTGCTGTGTCATATGCTAAAGTGCCGCGTAGCCCTTGCGAACGACGCATGGGTGGGGTGAGGGCCGCGGGGTGGTGCACCGACGGAGCCCCGGACTCGAAGCGCTCACATGCCAATGAGACGACGGCCACGACTTGCCATGCACGTCCAGCCATTGACACACACGGCCGCCCACACGGAGGCACTTGCACGAGTGCAGGGCAAGTCAAACAGCTACAGCGGGGTCCAGGAGCAAGCGGAGGGTCAGAGGTACTTGCACCATTGGACGTATTTGCGTGAGGGGGGGGGTGTGAGGGGGGGCCGAAGCCCCCCCCTCCTGTCCGCGCCATGGAGGCCCTTGTGAATGACGCGTGGGTGGGGTGAGAGGTAGGCGCGGGGTGGTGTCCGACGGAGCCCCAGACTCGAAGTGGTGACATGCCAATGAGACGACGGCCATGACTTGCCATGCACGTCCAGCCGTACAGCGCGCACAGCTTTATGCACGCACGCACACACGCACCATTGCGACGCTCGCATTCATTTGCTGCATGAGCTTGCGAACGACGCATGGGTGGGGTGAGCGGTGACAGAGGGACTTGCACGCGTGCGGGGCGTGGGGGATGGATGGGGCGGTGTGATGTGCCGACAATGCCACTTGCACTGACTGACGTAGGCACTTGCTTGCACGAGTGCAGGGCAAGGCGAACCGCTACAGTGGGGTCTGGGAGCGAGCGGACAATCAGAGGTTCTTGCGCCATCGGACAAACTTGTCCGCGCCACGGAGGCGAACGACGCGTGGGCGGGGCGAGGGCCGCGGGGTGGTGCGCCGACAGAGCACCAAGATGCTCACCAGCCTAGTCAACACATTGAACTAGTCTCCCAACCGAGTACAATGTGTGCAACTTTTGTCGAGCTGTCGTCTTCCGTGCACAATGAGGTCCGCCCTGTCCGCGCCATGGAGGCGCTTGTGAACGACGCGTGAACGAGGTCATCAACGCAGGGTGGTGCCCCGACGGAGACACTTGGGCGTGTGCGGGGCATGGGGGATAACCGGATCGGGCTGAAACGCTAAGTGGGGCCCGGGAGCGCGCGGGAGGGTCCGAGGCACTTGCGCCATCGGACGTACTTGCGCTAGGGGGGTCGCCCCCCCTCCCGTCCGCGCCATGGAGGCGCTTGTGAACGACGCGTAAATGGCTATAATGCCGGACAAGCGCATTACTGTCCAGCATCCGCTACAAACTGCCTCATTACAATCCTCTTACTATATAGGACATATAAGTAATGTTGGTACTGCTCGCTTTGTTCGCTTACACCTGAAGAACGTTTTATATCTTGCCAAGAATTCCAACTTCAAGCATAACTTCAAGCATAAATACAATCAAATAACTGCTTTGAAACGAAATTATAAGGACAAGGAAAGCTGCAATTTCAGACCTCACCGTTGCCAGGTCCGTTGTACGGTCACCACGCACGGCAGACACGCCCAGCCCCAGTAAAAGTACAGCCCAGGTTTGTTTTAACAAACCCGGGTACTTGGACCAACTTTGCCTGGTCGCAGTAGTAGTAATATACGCTACAGTCGCCTGGTCATATTCAGCGACAACCATCTTCGTGCCAGTGCCTAAATACCCGAACCTAACATGAGGGCTCGGTACCGCCACCTGCCTTCACCTTCAAACAGCGATTCTCAAGGATCGACAGATTTCGAAAACCCTAAGCGTACCAGTACGCACCAGGCAGCGGATCCGGCGGCGGTAAGGTCCGATATTCGTTGCGTTACCCGGTAAGGTATCTACGGGCCAGGGACACTGCCTGTCAACGCGCTGTCACACATGCAAAGTAACGTGTTCTCGCTCTCGGGTCGCTCTGTGACCTGGGCGCCCAGAGTCTCTGCTTTTCCAGCCTTAAGTTCGGCTCCCATTGAGCCCTGCTCTGGTTTTGTGCAGGGGGGGGATGCCCCAGTCAAAGAGTCTGGTCTCAAACACTACTACTCGCGTCGGGTAGGAAATCAGATTCTTTGGCTGGGTGGTCATGGAAGACGCGCCTGACGACGCCTGCCAGCATGGTCCGTTCCATCCTGCGTTTTTTCCTGTGGGATTTTACAAGCCGTATCACGCATCCAACACAATACCTGCGTGATGAAGAGCCCAGCCTCCAGGCCGCGTGGTGTGAAGGTTAGGTTGGCAGAAGCCACATAAGCTACGATACCTACCGGCCCCACTTGCACAATCCAGTACAATCGTACTCGCTTGCCGTGGAGATAGTAATGCGATATCTTTTATGCAGTGGGGGTAGCGCTGGTCAGAGCCGCTGCGGACGCCCCACAGGGCACCGCTAGCTGCTTACACGTCATGCGCACGAGCTGCCATGTGCACGAGCAGCTTGTGCGTGAATTCACCACATTGAATCAGGCAGATTGAGATGCCCATCAGGTAGCGAGCCTGAGGCAATCATGCATGGCAATGCAGCATAGAGGCCTCCGCAGCAGAGGTGTCTGCGCATTACGTCATTCTTGCAATTGGACGGAGGGGGTTGGTCCATCAGAGTGGGGGGGTTGGTCCATCAGAGGTGTTGTCACCGAGGAGAACCCCTTCGGGCACGTAGTTTTGAAAAGCGAGCACGCGCCGTCACACACGTATCCATTATAGAGTTCCGTGCTCGATCCGATCGGCGGGTTCCCTCACAATCGCATCCTGCAGGGATGGGCGGATCCAGGCAGATGGGGCCCTAGTAACGTTCGACAGAATCCTGTGCGCCGCCGACCAGTGCATGCCCCCTATTGCCAGGAAAACTCCATGCTAATCAGCTTATCTTGTTGCTCATACAGGGGTACCGGACGCCCTGCGGCCTACCCAAGCGTCGGACCGGGCTGGCTGCGTTACTGCCTACTGGCGCCTGCAAGCCAACAGACAGGAAAATACCAATCTGGACTTATATAAAGCTTTCAAGCATATGTAGACATACATCTGGCCGTTCGGATTCGCCACAGCTTATGGTGCCACAACTATCCGAACACGATGGTCAATTTGCGAAGGCGTTCCCTTCGCTTCCCCTCCGGTTCATATTACGGCCTGCTAATATGAAACAATGCAAATGGATTCCGGGTATAGCGTAATGCTGTTAATGCATTTGTGCACGGCGCAGTAAACATAAAAGGTGATGGGTACATGCCATGACAGCTTTCTTTCATCGCCGATGGTAGCTAGTTATCAACGGAGATACACTCTAATTTTCTTAACTAGATCATTAAAAGCGAACGCCGTCGCCATTGTTACTCAGGGATATTACGTCAACCAAAAGTGACGAGCACGAACTACCACACCAACCTTACCCACCAACATGGTGCTCGTAAACACGCACTACAGCTCAGGCTATAAAAGGTTGCATCTGGAGAATGCATAATGCATACTCCCATTTCGCTGGGGATCGACGACCTAGTCGTCTGAAAGGAGTCCCTTGGCGTGGTGACCACACAGGAAGCAAGCACTTACATCCTAAATTTACGGGGACACTGGTTGCTGCACGGTGTGAATCGCACCCGTCGAAACTATGGGTGCTGGCGATGGCAAGCCCACTGCCGGGCATGACCCCACGAAGGGGTTCATCAACAAGTTCAGCTTCGGTTGGATGGGCAAGCATATCTCAGCGGCTCGCAAAGGCGAGGAGCTCGACCCCAAGGACATGGGCATGCCGCAAGAGAACCTGGCGCACGTCGCTTACGACAAGTTTGCAGCGCATTGGTCCGCAGAAACTAAGCTCAAGGAAACCTCTTCTGGTGACAAGCCCAGCCTTTTCCGTGCTTTGCGCAAGAGCTTTGGTTGGTACTACATGGTTGCCGGTCTCTGCAAGCTTGGCTGGTCCACCTTCGTCATCCTGGGCGCCTTCTACTTCGTGCGCAGGTGAGGCTTTGTGCAGCTCGTGTCGGAGTGCAGGGGTCCCGCCTAGCGCATGGGCGTTGGGGTGGCCTGCCTGCACGGTTCATACTAGCGCTCGTACGGACCACCAAGGGGCTACCATACCCATTGTCGATTAACGCCGACCCGTTATGTTAGTAACACTGTGGACGGAAGCATGCATCGGCATGCATAAGGTATCCTTATATCTAAGGAAGCCGCCCTGCCCCATGTCCCTCGCACAGCTTGCTAGCTCACGTCAACGGCATCAAGGACGGACGCCTGTACTCGACAACTGTCGCCGGCTGGGCCCTGATGGCTGGCTTCTTCGTGGACGCATGGTTCCTCGGTGGGTAGGGTGCTGTGGGTCGGTACTAGTATCCGTGAGGCGGGGGTGCGGCTGCTTGCTTCAGATCGGGGTTCATAATGTTTACGGACATATCCAATAACCACGACAGGTAGGTT
Organism: Yamagishiella unicocca; assembly: GCA_003116995.1. Lineage (NCBI taxonomy): Eukaryota > Viridiplantae > Chlorophyta > Chlorophyceae > Chlamydomonadales > Volvocaceae > Yamagishiella > Yamagishiella unicocca. The sequence goes on from BDSL01000007.1 coordinate 1,488,204, forward strand.
CGCCGCATCACGACTGGATCCTTCCTCCCTCACCCACACCGCAGGTCTGTGCCTGCAGCGCATGGGCTTCATTTGCATGCAGGTCGGCATTCGCGCTCGTGCTGCGCTGGTTCAGGCCGTCACGCACAAGTCCTTCCGCCTCAACACTGTCCGGGCCGACCAGGCTTCCAGCATCGTGAACTTCGTGTCGTCCGACATCCAGAAGATCTACGATGGCGCCATGGAGCTGCACTACCTGTGGACTGCGCCCCTGGAGGCCGCCGCCATCCTGGCTCTGCTGGGATACCTGACCAGCGAGAGCATGCTGCCTGGCCTGGGAGTGATCCTGCTGGTGCTGCCGCTGCAGTACTTCTTCGGCTACAAGATCATTCAGATCAAGATGCAGAATGCGCAGTATGTCGCTCAGCGCAGCTCGATTCTGCAGGAGGTGCTTCCCGCCATTAAACTCGTCAAGTACTATGCGTGGGAGCAGTACTTCGAGGCGGAGATTACTAAGGTCCGCAAGGAGGAGCTGCGGCTGTCGTTCTGGAACGCCGCTATGAAGGTTATCAACGTGGCCTGCGTGTTCTGCGTACCACCCATGACCGCCTTCGTCATCTTTATTAACTACGAGTTCAGCACGGCTCGCCTGGTGTCCTCCGTTGCCTTCACTACGCTGTCGCTCTTCAATATCTTGCGCTTCCCGCTGGTGGTGCTGCCCAAAGCACTGCGGGCGGTGTCGGGTGAGTGGTGTTCCCGCGTGTTAATCCTTCGTCCCCCGATTGGTCGCGCTTGATGGCCGGGGACCCTTGCGACGCCAAATCCGATCATTTCGCCAAATAATCTGAATCGCGCTATCGTCCCTCCCTGGTCCCTACACACAGAGGCCCACGCCTCGCTTCAGCGCCTCGAGTCGTATTTGCTGGAGGACATGGCTGCCGGGAACACGGCCGCGAACTTCAGCAAGAGCAACAGCCCGGGCGCTCATATTGTAAGTCCCGCTCGGGCTGATCCCCATGAACGTCCACATGGTTTAACTGACATCCCAAATAGCTGTCTTCTTGCTTTGGTGATTGTTCTTCTCGCCTTACTTTCCCCTGCCCCCTCCGCCCTTGCAGGACAATGCGGTGTTCCACCACCCCAGCAACCCCAACTGGCACCTGCACATGCCGCGCTTCGACGTGCGCCCGGGTCAGGTGGTGGCCGTGGTGGGCCGCATCGGCGCCGGCAAGTCGTCCCTCATTCAGGCCATTCTCGGCAACATGGTCAAGGAGCACGGCGCCATGCAGGTCGGCGGCCGCATCTCGTATGTGCCCCAGAACCCCTGGCTCCAGAACCTGAGTGTGCGCGACAACGTGCTGTTCGGCGAGGAGTTCAACGAGCAGAAGTACGACGACGTGATTGAGGCGTGTGCGCTGACGATGGACCTTCAGATCCTGCCGCAAGGCGACCATTCGAAGTAGGTGCATGTGCGGGGAGGTGTAACAGGTGTACGACAGTTGTACGGCCCTTGCGACACTACCTAAGAGGCGCAGAGCGCTCTCCCAGCATCTCGAGAAGCCTTTGACTGCTCGCCTGCTACAGGAGGGTGGTGGCCGTCAGCATCAAGAAGGGGAGCACAGTGTCCTACGTGACTGCACATTCTTGGTACCCTGCCCTGCATCTGAACTTTTGAAGTCTGCTCCTCCTTCCTGACTCATGTCCCTCTCTGATACCTTTCTCAGGGCCGGCATCCGCGGCGTGAACTTCTCCGGTGGCCAGCGCCAGCGTGTCAACCTGGCCCGCTGCGCTTATGCTGACGCCGACCTGGTGCTGCTGGACAACGCTCTGTCCGCCGTGGACCACCACACCGCGCACCACATCTTCGAGCACTGCATCAAGGGCCTGTTCGCCGACAAGGCAGTTGTGCTGGTCACCCACCAGATTGAGTTCATGCCCCAGTGCGATGCCGTTGCCATCATGGACGAGGGCCGCTGCCTCTACTACGGTGAGCTGGGCGGGAGGTGGCTATGCTTTCCTAGGGGAGACGGTAGTGCAGGCTGAAAGGTCCTTTCCTTACAATCTGAACCGCTGGACTCATACCTCGCCCCCGTACCTCTTTCAACTCGATGCAGGCAAGTGGAACGAGCAGGCTCAGGAGCTGCTCGGCAAGCTGCTGCCCATCACGCATCTGCTACACGCCGCCGGCTCACAGGAGGCCCCGCCCTCCGCTCCGAAGCCCAAGAAGGATGACGCCAAGGCTGGTCCGCAAAAAGCGTGAGTTTTTATTGCCGAAGAAGAATAACAGGGCAGGCCGAGTAGCAGCTGGCCGAATCTGTTCTGTTATACCTCATTACTAATCTCGCCTTTCCCGCCCTTGTAGTGAATCAATGCAGCTCACGCTGGCGCCCACCAACATCGGCCGCCCTACCAAGGCACAGGAGGCTGCCCCCAACGCCCATCTGTCTGCGTACAAAGCCTTTTTCATCTACACCCGCCACGGCAACCTGGCCTTGGTGTCCATCTGCTTTCTCTTCTTCCTGGCAGCACAGTGCACACGTCAGGTGAGAACTTGGGAGCCAGCTAGTGATATCCGATCCGCCTGCCGAGTACTAAGGATCTGAGCCTCGCCCACCGCCGTAAATCTCCACTATTCAGCTAAGCTCCAGCCTGTATTGATGCATCTCTCCCTTCTCTTGCGCTGCAGATATCTGACTTCTGGGTCCGCTGGTGGGTTAACGACGAGTACAACAAGTACCCAGCCGGCGCCGGCGCTCAGAGCGATTCGGCCACCATGTTCTACTCCCTCATCTACCTCCTGCTCATCGGTATTTTCTACTTGCTTATGATTTTGCGCGGCAGCTCGTTCCTGTGGTGGGTGCTGCGCTCCTCTGAGAACCTACGCAAGAAGGCCCTGTACAACGTGCTCCACGCGCCCATGGGTTTCTTCCTCGTCATGCCCGTCGGTGACCTGCTGCTGAACTTCACGAAGGACCAGGTGGGTGGGTGGTTGGAAGGGACCGCCCGGATCTTGGCAGCTGCGAGTGGATAGGTATGTATTAAAGCTGCGTTGCACCAACCACGGACACAATCCCGCCGGTGGTTGCCGCCGCTGGCCTATGGAGTTGCACGTGAACCAACCACCTTCGCTTTCTCCTTCATTCAAACCACAGGATATCATGGACGAGAACCTGCCCGACGCCGTACACTTTATGGGCATCTACGGGCTCATCCTCATCGCCACCACCATCACCGTGTCCGTTTCCATCAACTTCTTTGGCGCCTTCACCGCCTTCCTCATCATCATGACCCTCGTCATGCTGGCCATCTACCTGCCCGCCGCCACCGCGCTCAAGAAGGCACGCGCCACCAGCGGCGGCATGCTCGTGGGCCTGGTCGCTGAGACGCTGGAGGGCCTGAGCGTGGTGCAGGCATTCAACAAGCAGGAGTACTTCATCAACGAGGCAGCTCGCCGCACGGATGTCACCAACAACGCCGTGTTCAATGCCGAGTCGCTCAACTTGTGGCTTGCTTTCTGGTGCGACCTCATCGGCGCCTGCCTGGTGGGCGTCGTCAGCGCCTTTGCCGTCGGAATGAAGGGTGAGACATCCGGGTGGCGAGCGTTGCTTGATGCCGATTTAAGAAACGGCCAAGTGCGCTCCGCTGAAATGATAACCTTTGTAATACTCAAGCCTCATCTTTCCTACCTGTCCCGTCCGCTCCACAGATCAACTGGGCGCCGCCACCGTTGGCCTGGCTTTCTCTAACGTCATCCAGATGCTTGTGTTCTACACCTGGGTGGTGCGCTTCATCGCCGAGTCCATTTCGCTCTTCCACAGCGTTGAGGGGGTGAGTGGCGTGCAGGGCGGTGCGTCTGGAGGGATGCAGGGATGAAGAGCCAGGCGTACCTGTTTGTGACCTAAGGTTGGTGAGGCGAGGCATTCATCTCGCGGCAGGTACCCAAGCTGTTTGGCCTGACGCCACCCCGCTGTTCTGTCCTGCCGTTCAGATGGCTTTCCTTGCCGAGTATGTTCCGCCGGACGGCGTCTTCTACGACTCCAAGGCGGAGAAGGGTTTGGCCAAGGTCATTACTATGCCAGACGGCCAGATTGTTCCCGGTGAGCATCTAGCGGCTGCTTGCTGGGCGGAATGAGCACGTCGTGTGAGCTGCTTCGGGTGCTGACACTGTTAGACGGCTTACTGCAGTAGAAAATAGGTAATGAACCGGATCCTTTCTACCCTCCCTGCAGCCGCCTGCAAGGTGCAAGTGGTCGTAGACGATGCAATGATGACTCGCTGGCCGGCTACGGGCAACATCCGCTTCGAGGACGTGTGGATGCAGTACCGCTTGGACGCGCCATGGGCTCTAAAGGGCGTTACCTTCAACATACTTGACGGCGAGAAGGTTGGCGCCGTGGGCCGCACTGGCTCGGGCAAGTCCACTACGCTGCTGGCGCTGTACCGCATGTTCGAGCTGGGCAAGGGCCGCATCATCATTGACGGAGTCGACATCGCCACTCTGCCGCTCAAGCGCCTGAGGACTGGTGGGTAGTAGATCCGCGACCTCCCGAACACTGTTTGATTGAAGCACGCTTCCCTGCATGCTTAGCTCCATCCTGAGGGCCTTCGCTGTGACAGTAGTAATTCGTGCTCTGAACACACCCCTTCGCTCTCCTCCCATCTTCGCAGGCCTGTCCATCATTCCCCAGGAGCCAGTCATGTTCTCGGGAACCGTGCGCTCCAACCTGGACCCCTTCGGCGAGTTCAAGGTAAGGCAATGAATCCGTATTTCGGTTAGGCTTGAAATACGGTGATTTAAAGACGCACTTTAGGGTCCAGCGCCCTGTACGGAGAATCTGTTAATCGTTGATTAGGCGGTGTCGCCTTGTACCATCTTTGTCCTCACAAACCTGTTCATCTGCCCATTCGCTTCCTCAGGACGATGGTGTGCTTTGGGAGGTGCTGAAGAAGGTCGGCCTGGAGTCTCAGGCACAGCACTCTGGTGGCTTGGAGGGCCGTGTGGATGGCTCTGGCGGCAAGGCCTGGTCGCTTGGTCAGATGCAGCTGGTGTGCCTGGCGCGCGCCGCCCTGCGCGCCGTGCCCATCCTGTGCTTGGATGAGGCCACCGCCGCCATGGACCCGCACACGGAGCAGATCGTGCAGGAGACGATCAAGAAGGTGTTCGACGACCGCACCACCATCACCATTGCGCACCGCCTTGACACCATCATTGAGTCGGACAAGGTGCTGGTTATGGAGGCGGGCGAGCTGAAGGAGTACGAATCCCCAGCCAAACTGCTGGGAGACCGTAGCTCTATGTTCTCGAAGCTGGTCGACAAGACAGGAGTTGCGGCGGCCGCCGCCCTACGGAAGATGGCGAACGAGCACTTCGCTCAGCAGGCGGCGCGGAGTTACCCCTGATTCGAACAAGCACAAGGAGCGCTGTGAGCTGGTCCTCAAGTTGTGTGCTCGGAGACCTCGAGTGTGTACGTGTTCGGTCTGAAACCTATATTCAGACGCCAAGTGACCTCAAACGTTTGATTTTCTCATTTGTTCGCAAGTGCAAGTGGTTGTGCGAAGAGCACCCCTACTGGGTTACGCTCGCCGAAGTGAAGTGAGAGCGAAAAGAGTGTGCAATTTTGCTGGTTGCGGTTGGACGGAATGCACTGCGTTTCGATACTTCTTCGTCTTTTGATAAAGTGTGCCGCTTTTTCCAAAAGTGTATAAGCGGTTGAGGGTAGCGAAGGTGGGCAGGAGTACCGATGGCACTGCGGCCTGGCGATAGGTAGGGTGTGCACAGAAACACAATTCATGAAATGTGCCCCTGGTGCTGTATTAGTTACTGCAATGCTGGCGAGCAGCCAACTGTACTATCGATTGCAGATGCAGGCAGTGATCCCCGCAACGGGTTTGGACACGGTGTATGAGAGAAGTTCGTGAGATGGCGTAGTGCCTGGTACCGGGCAATTCTAGACGAAAGATAGTTAGTACTATAGGACGGTAGGACCTCGACTGTGCCTCCGCATGGCATGCAAAACGCTACTTTCGCTGAGACGGCCCGGCGGCATTGCCACAATTGTTATGGTGTACGTGTGTATCTGCCACATTGCCGTACCGCAGCTTAGGCTGATGTATTTTGTTGGGATTGTAAGGCGCAAGGCAAGATGTCATGGCATGCTCCTTATTCCAATATCCACCACTGTCTACGCACACCAACCTGCGCCGACTAAGCTGTTTGTGCCGATAACGTCCTTACCTGGACGCAGGTGCAGGCCAGCATGGCGGGGTTGAGCTACTGAGCGTGTACTGCAGCACGAATCACGCTCTTCAAACAGGGTTACCCCATGCCTTAGAATCGACTAGCCCGTGCCTAATTTACTGATTGCATGGAACCTTTCTCCACTTCAGTCGTTCCTGCGGAAAGTGCCATATTCCTGTGGGGAAGTATAACCCCTTTCGTTTGGGCCCTACACCCCGTAAGCAAGCTCGGCAGGAACAGACCATGTCATGTCAGCAACACTGGACAATGCCAAGCAAGGCGCAACCCTTGTGTTGAACTCCTCGTGCCGGCAGTTTAATGTTCCGGTGAATACTGTTGTGCCGGCTGCGGAACTCGAGTATGAGACCCGGCACGCTTGGAACACCTCGTTACCCCTAACTAACTCGAGCCTTGCAACTCTTGCCACAACTTCCATGCTCACCAGTTCCTCCATTGGATTTCGAGCCATCCGCATCCCATTTGGACACCACGTGATGGCACTAAGTGGACTGGCCAACTGACGCAGGCCAGGATGCCTGTGCAACCTCACAGGTGTTGAACCCTTTGTAGCATTCCACAGCGTCATTGCCTCGCCCAATCCGCATGCCCTATGCCGATAACCGATCTTACAAGCGGTAGCAGAAAGTACCTGCACATGTGCACTTGGTCGCAGCGACGACAGGCGCAGTAGCCTCCAGCTGGAGCAGCCCCAGAACAGTTATTATCATGCAATCCCATGGGCCAGCCAGCCATCCGTCCCATCGCTTCCCCTCCATCGCATCGGCCTGGCTTGACAGGGCGGTATGTAAGCCGGCCGACCTCCGCAGACGCCGATCAGCAGGCTAGGGATCCAGCAGGGAGAGCAACAGTCCCAGACTGACCGGGAGACAAGACACCAGCAATGCGGGCGAACATGTATGGACGCAACGCAGAGGTCCCACCACTTTGTCCGGTCGCTCGCCTGCCAATCCTGGCCAATCAGACAAAACCAATGTGGAGGCAAACGCGCATCGAGCGACGCCGAGCCCGGCTCTCCTTAGTAGCCTCCCTCCACAGCCCTAATTCGCCGCCGTGCATATGCGCCTCGCTTCGTTTTCTTACGGTCAGCGGCTGCCTGTCGGGAATCCGCGGGGAGAGCTGACATCCTTCCCACCACGCAATCCATCCATACCGCTGAACATCGCAACTGGGCGCCAAGCGCGCATAAGCTGATACCTAAACTTCGCCTCCCCACACAGCACTACGAACGTGGACATACAGGCGCAAAGCTGAAGGCGAGGCAGCCAGTGCGACGCCGTTAAGCGACCATGCGAGCCTACACAATGCATGCACCATTTGTACTGCTCTCGTGACGGCCCGCTTCTTTTGCCCAACGCACTTCCGACGCGAGCGCCCTCGTGGCATCCACTTTTTGACAAGTGCCGGCGGACCCCGTACCCGGGCCCCAAGGGTGAGACACCCTACCTGCGAGTTGGATGCAGCGTTCGCCTCCCCGCCCAAACCACAAACCACAATGCAGCCACGGACGTGCTCAGCACGCGGCAGCGACCTGCACGCAGGCCTTCGGGTCGCTTTGTATGCCGCAACTCGCCACTGGCGATCCGCGGCCACGTACTCACACATCCCAGCTACATTCCCGCTACTTTGTACCACGCAAGAGCCAGCAGCGCCCGCCGGGAGATCAACCTTACATCCTGCCTCTGCCCCGAAAGCTTTGCTACAGCCCTGACCCCAGCCCGCCACTAAGTACTATCTAGCCGCAGGGACATGGAGCCCAGGCCTTTGGGTCTTCGGCATCGGACATTGGCAAATGCTTGACCGCCCTGGCTGCCCAACACAACAGGCAGCAACGAACCCCCAGCGCGGCTACAAGAACTGGCATTCGCGCGACCCGCCTGATGCACGAAACCCCCCGCCGCCTGCCTGCCTGCCCGAAGCTGCGCAGTGAGCGGTCCAACTCGCGCCTGTCGGGAACATCAATGCCGCCCCTGAACGCCCACCGCCGACGCCTGCCCCTGTGGCGGCTGCGCCGTGGGACCTACGGGCGGCGGCGGCGGCTGCTGTAGCTTGGCGGTGCGCGGCAGCCGCGGCGCTCCTTCAATATCCTCGTACAAGATCTCCAGATCCGCCTTCTGCACAATCTCCCACTGGTTGATATCGAAGATCAAGTACGACCCCCGCTCCCCCCGCTGGCTTTTCTGGACGGCTGTGTTTGGGGCGTGCAGCATCCATAGCTTGTAGCGGCGATGGAACCACCAGCCGCGCACAGAGAGCTCATCCGCCGCAAGCAGCTGCGCCTCATCGCCCGGCATGGAGTAGAACATGTAGAAGAGCGTCTCCTCCTTGAATTTTGACAGGTAGCCCGGCTACGAGACGGACAAGGAGGCAAAGCGAATGCTCATGCGAACTCCTGCTTGCTTGCAAGCACTGACAACATCCCGCTGCGCTATGGAGCCCAGGCCTGACCCAATTCGCAAAACACCGTTCCGCTCCTCGACGCCACACCCCGGTGTGTATGTTCACGTGCTGTTTGGTAGGAGGGCGGCGGCTAATTGACCACGCACCTGCAACCGCTGTGGGAGGAACTTGTAGCACGACGGCAGGTCGTAATCGGGCTCCGCCTTAATTGGGTTGTCGGCAAGCGGCGAAACTAGCGTCGAATGCAGGTCGCCTGGGGACACACGAGGGCGGAGGGGCCCAGCGGTCGCTCAATCTCTCCGCTTTGCCGGGGGGGATGCACTGCTGCCTCGCTGGCAAGCAAGCAAGCCCGTCAGACCAGGGAACACAAGCCCATAGCTGCGAGGCAAGGTCTGAAGTCCGACGTGAAGCGCAAGAGGAAGTGAGCAAACCGCATTGCGAGTGCAGCAGCTGTACAGTAGTGTGCTGACCACCAGCAACCCAATCACGCCATGCGGAGCTGATGCTGATGCTCCCATATGCGTCGCGGCTGCGCGTGCTTATCATCCCAGCGTGCGCTCGCAGTCCGTAGCCATTCGCACACTCCTTCATCCGTCCCAGGGAGCTTGGCAGACAAGTATTCGCCATTCGCGCACAACACCGGTGCACAGTGTCCTGTTCAGGGCCCCACGCCCGCGAACACGCCGACCCACAAGCTATAGAGAGGAAGCTCTCCTTGCGGCCCCCTCGCGCATCACAGTCAAGCTGCAGCTCCCAAGCTAAGCTTGACTCCCAACCCACGGCGCCATCCAGTCATTGTGCAACTCCCCCACCCACGCCCCGATGCAGTACCTCGCCAAACCCTGCTGGCCTACCTGCCGCGTTGAGGTTCAGTCCCAGCCCCGTCAGATCGGTGCCCAGCGCCAGCATCGTCAAGTCCGCGTCAGACATCTTTATCAGAGGCAGCAGCCCCATCAGCCCAAACCGATCCGCTTTGGCAGCAGCAGCGGTTGCTGAGCCTGGCTGCTGTCCCAGATCACTGCCGGAACCCATGCCTTGCCCGCCCTTGCCCGCAAGGCCCAAGGGCCCCGGCCCCAGCAGCCCTGGCGGCACACCGCGCTGCTGCTGCAGCCGCAAGTAAGCCTCGTACTCCGCACTGCTCGGCTGGCTACTCATCTGCTGGAGGTGCTCGGCGCCGAAGCCAGACATTGGTCCACCGCGCCCGCCCACCTGCTGCTGAGCTGCGGCGGACATGCTTCCGGCACCACCGCCCCCACCGGGCCCCAGCCCGTCCCGCTGAGACGACCCTGGCAGCGCAGGGAAGTCCTCATTCTGTATCTGGAAGTCACCAACGCCAGCACCGCCCCCGGCGTTTGCGCCATGGCCGCCGCCGGCTGCGACTGCCGCTGCCGCCGTGCGCAAGCCCAGTTTGGCGAAGGGGTCGTTGGCCGCCCCGACTGACATGGCGTCAGCGCCACCACGCCCCTGCCGTGCCGCTGCGTTGGCCAGTAGTGAAGGGAAATCGCTGTTGTCGAAAGCCGCGCCGTCCTGGTCGCCCCCCACATGCTGCTGCTGCGCCGCTGCCGCCGCCGCCTGCTGGGACTGCTGAGGCTGCTGCGAAGACACCTGCAGACCACCAACGGGCCCCCCGAGATTCCCCACGCCTCCCGTCCCTGCGCCGAAGCTGGCGGCCGAGATGCCTAGGTTGTTGAGCGCTGCAGCTGCGCCGAACGCGCTGGCCCCACTTGACACTTGTTGCTGGTGTTGTTGCTGTTGCTGCTGCTGTTGCTTTTGCCGGTTAAGCATTGCGAGCAGCTCGTGCGTGTTGGTGTTGGGGCTGGGGAGCGTGCCGGCGAGACCCTGCTGCAACAGACCCAGCCCGGCTGCACCGGCGTTAGCCATCTGCAGCCTACTCTGCAAGTTGCTGCCCTGGAGACCCCCCAAGCCCGCCGCTGCTGCTGCCGTAAGCTGCGCATTCAGGCCCAACCCAGTGAGCCGCTGCGGGTTTTGAAGTGCCGCAGCGAGTGGGTTCTGTGCTGAAGCATATCCCTGTAGCCCTGCCAAGCCGGCGGCACCAGCGGCGCCTGCTGCCGCAGCGTTCAGATTCGCTGCGAGGCTAAGGTTGGCGGCAGCGCGGTCGACGCCCGGTTGTCGCATGGTACCTAGCGGCCCCAGGCCACTTATCCCCTGGGTGCGCACTCCCCCGCCAGCGGCACTCGCAAGGACACCGTTCGCTATTTGTGCGTTTGTGAGGGGCCTCCCTTGCGCTTGTGCGTACTGCCCGAGCTGCATGCAAGCGAATATGGAGATGGGGGACCGCACAGGGTGTCACACCTGAGCATACGTTGGGAGTCGCAGAATTCCTCACTGCGGGTGTCCCAAATTATCAAAGCACCATTTGCTCCAAAGTAATTGCCTCCAGATCGATGACTTGATCCCTTTACAGCCTAGGGAACACGACTCCTCACCTGCTGCTGCAAATTCGATTGAAGCGTGTTTGCTGCAGCGTAACGATTTTGCGCTGACTGCTGTGGCCCTGCTGCACCCGCTTGTAGCCCAGCAATGCCGGTCCTGCGTGCAGACTGGCAGTCAGCAAGTTGTTCCGCCAAATTGCAACGAGCAAAGTGCCCCCGCTACCTGACTCCCGGTAGTCCTCCTTGCATTCCTCCTTGCAAAGCACCTTCAAAGGTAGAATAGAAACAGGAATCAGTCCTCAGGCTGCTACATTTTGCTGGTGTGCCGCAGGTTTGTCCCTCACCGACAAGGGGAAAGCCCGCCGTCTGGCCCTGCTGCCCATACTGTGCAAAGCCTCTGGCCCCGCTGGGGTCCAAACCGCCAGGGTTGAGCATGAGAAGGCTTGGCCTGCGCCAGCCAACGAAATAGCAAGGGGCGTGTTCAGGTGTCCACCAATAGGTGCTGCACGAGATGCTGAGACTGGCTAATAGCAATACATTTATGCTCCTTTCGTGCTGCGGCTATAATAGGGAGCTTGCCGTTCGGTAAGGGCACTAAAACAAGTGCATCCGCTAGGAAAGATCGGTCCACAACCCAAGGTCTATGCAGGTCGCGTCCGCATTACGTACCCACGCTGATCAGCAGCAGTGCCCAACAGATTCTGTGTCGTTGTATTACAAAAAGCTTTCAACGCGAATGCCCACGACTATATACTAACAGCTTGTGGACAAGGCCAGGGGTCCAATGACCGCTTAACACGAATACAACCCTATGAAGTGTTGCGGAGTCGGCGTTGTGAGTATTTCTTTTACGGTACGGCAGGCTGTACACGCGAAGACTTGAGCAATTAATTGAGGGATGGAGATGTGAGTCCTGCCAAGACCCCTGGGGAATGCACTTTGATCTGTCATATATTTTACGCGCCCGCATCATCGCAGTCAAGTTGTGTCTATCTTGAAATGTGGGACCAAGGTTCCATGCAGGCCAACAAGGCCGCAGTCGTTGGATACTACGGTAGTTTGGAAGTGAAAAGCAAAGCTCGGGCTGACCAGATGTCACTTGGGTAAAGCTCGCCTGTAAGCTTCACTCGAGCCGCCATGGCAACTGGTGGCGACGCATAATTAGCCAGAGCTGCTAGGAACACCACTTTTGATTCTGAAAGCATGTCTAATTCGGTCCGGAATGATCGAGCAGCCTTGGATGTACTGAATCTTGGAACGGACCCGTGGGGCCAAACGGGCCTCAGCAAACCCGGCAAGATAGTACTATTTAATTTAACGGGGCTCACAAGACGATGCCTCATATTACGGCGCGCAAGCATACTCCAGTAGGATCATGAGTAGCCATGAACCGCCCCCAAGGTTGCACGTCTGGCATCAGGAAAAGCTGGAAATGCAGAGGAACAGCATCGACTTGGTGCTAACCCACAGCCTGTCATACAAAATCATGTACCTGCGGTACTCTTAGGTGGTACGCGACCTGTCAAAGGCGTACAAGCGTGCGTGTTTCGTCATTTGGCTCGGCGATGTGTTTCGCCACTTGGATACTGGCTGGGCGCTACCGGTTGGGCGGGGATGGCAGTGGGGCCGAGTGGGGCCCACAGCAGCAGGTAGCGGCCTGGCCGTATCGTCGCCTATCCACCTGTTCCTCCCCACGTGTGTCGTACGAGGCTCGTCCATGTGATGGGACACTGGTAGCCGGCTGGACTAGAGCGCAAGAGAGCACGATCATCCACAACGGAGGTGTCCACGTGCGTGGCGAAGGCGGACAAGAATCACAACACTATCCACATACGGTACTATGTAAGCAGTGTAGGGCAGGCACAAGCCAGCTCCACAGCGTGCTGCAATATGCGACCCTATATCGCATACTGATTCATCTTGGTTTGTTATGCCCACCGGTGTCCCACTGTATAAAGTTGACCCATCGGTCCAAGCTTTGCTAGACACGTTTGCATCAGGTCATTGCATTTTTCTTATTATCACACATTTTATGATACAATCGTAGTGAGGAATGCTGGACTTTACTGGGACTGTCGCGCCGTACGGCAAGTGCGTTTCGAGGAGCTTCGCGCCGACATGCTTGCTGCTCGCACGCGATCGGAGTACACAACATTCGATTGCCACATCACGAAAACCGCGGCCGTATAGCGGCCCAGATTATCTCTTGCTGCGAGTAGCACGATATTACCATGCACTCATTGGGCAAGGCGCTTCTGGGCTCGGCCCGTCGTGGCCAGCAAAATGTAAGAGCAAACGGGACTGTACTGGCTAAGCTACCACCGCGCTAAGTGTTCAGCGGAAAATGTCGGCGCTGATTGATGACGCGACGAGCGGCGGATCTGCGCACCGCCCAACCTGGCGGTGTGACTGCTTACGGCGCGTTGACATCCCCTGTTTATGCTTCCTGCAGGGTCAGTTTCTACAGGCCGTTCGCTTCTATGCGGTCAAGGACGTGCGCTTCGGCATCGAGTGCCGCGACAAGGTGCTAGCCGGTGTGAACAAGCTGGCGGATGCTGTGCAGGTCACTCTGGGACCTAAGGTGAGCAGCTTTACTTGTACAATGCTGTGCGCTAACCATTCGCTATCATGCAACACCGGCCACGCACGAGCAACTACCTACCCACCACTGAATACGCAAGCACCAGTCCGCGCTGGCATAGCTCAAACCTTGTAACGAGTGTAACGCATTTAACTGGGTGAATCTTTACCAATAATACTAGTAATGTGTATTCCGACGGTAGCCTGCGTGTACTGCAAAGGAGGTGCAATGTAGTCCCCGTATAGCCGATGAGGCGGGCAGCATCGCCAGTTGCAGCTACGAGGCCGGTTTGCGTGATGCAATGCTTTTGGCCAGCCTTTCGACCAGCCAACGCACCAATATCTTGCATGTACGCAGCTGGCGTGTTGCCATCATTCTTCGTCGCCGTAATGACGCAACCCTGGGTGTGTTATGGTGGTCACGTAGGGTCGCAACGTGATGATCGAGCAGAGCTATGGCGGCCCTAAGATCACCAAGGATGGTGTCACGGTGGCCAAGGTGGGGTGACGTCTGGGAAAGGCCGTGAGAGGCCATGGTGGGAGGAGGGGATCGAGGGAAACCCGTGGATGTCCGAAAAAAATCGTTTAAAACAGAAGTTTTGAGATGCATGGGAGGAGGGGAGGGTTCGACATTGGGGGCGGAGGTCGAGGCAAAGAGCTTCTGGAGGGTGCGAGGATGGTCGTCGATGGGCGTAGGGAGCCGTGAGGGTCGCAGGTTCGAGCCCGGCCGCCCGCCTCTGGAGTGATTGGCTGGGTGGGGTTGTGTCGCTGTGGGTTGCTTCCTTGCGACCAGCAGTTGACCGGAAGGGGGTACGGCGCCACTCCTGGCAGCGCCTCACGTTGGGCTGGTGGGCTGCGTTCGTGGGTCGGTGGGGGTTGGGCAGGATTAGGCGGTTGGGGGCTAGGCGGGTGGGGCTTATGCGGTTGGGTTATGGCTGGCAACGCAGGTGGCGGGGTAAGCGCCGCTGGTATCGCGTCAATCGCAGCGGATACCAGGTTGCTGCTGGCTGCGGTTGCTGGGAGTCCAAAGTAGCGGCATCATCGGATTGGGCCTCCTGGCATTTCAACCCTGGTTCCAACAGCGCCGCGAACGGGCCAGCAGGGGGCTCCATGGCTCCAGGGGAGGGTAGCGTGGCCTATTTAAGGTGCGCTTTGCGCGCCATTGCTGCTCTCATGGTGGCCTCGTTGGGCACCGCCTCGCGCACCTCGTCACCCGACACGGGGCAGCAGGCGCCCATGCCGATCGCGGTGCTGTGTGCTCTCGGTCTACCTCGTGGCGGCAGCAACGGCGCAGCTGACAGACGCCTGCTGTCTTCCCATGCCAGTGTGTCGTACTCGTCGTACCGTAAGGGCCAGACAAACAGTATGAGGAGTACGGCGGGTTGGCGTTTCCCCCTAATCCGCCCGCACACCAGCGGCGCCACTGTTGGCCGCTTTGGTCTTTCGTCTGCACACACCAGTACGTGGGTGCCGTTCCTAAACAGGCACGTCCCCGAACCGCTCGACGTCGCAGGCCATTGAGCTGAAGGACAAGTTCGAGAACATGGGCGCTTCGCTGGTGAAGCAGGTGGCTTCGGCCACGAACGACGTGGCGGGCGATGGTGGGTAGGGTTGAGGTGGCCTGTGCGAGGGTCAATCGTCACCGGGAGATCGGGCCTAGTGGAAATGGTGGAGGTTGGAAGCGAACGGCAGGGAGCATGCGGCTCAGAGGAGGGGCGAAACATGGAGGAAAGAGGGGGCACCCGGTATCGCTGGGGTCGCGGGCGCGAAACGGTGGTGCCGCTGTTTGCTGCCTACTGGGCTGTGGTCTGGGGTAGGGGTAGGTTATTTGGAGATAAGTCATTGTTGGTGCGCAAAACGAAGAGCGCTTGTTGGTGCGCAAAACGAAGAGCGCTTGTTGGTGCGCAAAAAGGAGAGCGCGTGTTGGTGCACGAAAAGAAGAGCGCGTGTTGGTGCGCGAAAAGAAGAGCGCGTGTTGGTTGTGTTTGGCGGCGCGGCGCGGCGTCTTCTGGCAGGTGGTACAGGTGCCATGGTGCCATGCGGCGGCTGGATGGCGTGCGGCGGCCCCCGCCTCGCGAAGCCTCCAGCCCCCCCCCCCCTGCGGGCCCCTCGGTTTGTCGGCCGTGGATTCGCGGATTCTCTTGAAACCTCCCCCTGCGGGGTATAAGACCCCTAGAGCCCGACACCCCTCCCTTCCTCGCCCAAACCCCTTGGTTTTCGTGTTCTGCTGAGACCCATATACCGGTACATACACACCCGCGCGCACACGCGCACCTGCAAACAACACGACGTGGCGCTCTGGGCGAAGTGGGTTGGATGGCCCGACGCAGCCAGCTGCATCGCGCGGCTGGGGTGTATTCCTGGCTGGTGCCCCGCTCCGAGTCGGGCAGCCGGACCGGGGAGCAGCGAGGGCAGGCTTCTCTCGTGACCACCTCGGACACCGTGTATTTGTGTGGTCCTTGCCACCGCATCGGAAACGCACAGCCCCTAGCTCCGCAAGGGTCTGACGCTGTGCTGTTGTGGAGCAAGATCTGTGCCGTTGTGGAGCAAGATCTGTGCCGTTGTGGAGCAAGATCTGTGCCGTTGTGGAGCAAGATCTGTGCCGTTGTGGAGCAAGATCTGTGACTGTTGACGCAGTGGCAAGGCCCACGTCGATCCACATAGGAACCTGCCGCCGCCCCAACAGGTGTCCTAGGGTGGCCTAACCGCGGCGACGGCACCGCATCCTACTGTCGTTTCGTGTTTCGTGCTCCCCCACCCTCGATCCACGGGTCATCCTCGCACCCCCCCCCCTCGATCCACGGGTCATCCTCGCAACCCCCCCCTCGATCCACGGGTCATCCTCGCACCCCCCCCCCTCGATCCACGGGTCTTCCTCGCACCCCCCCCCTCGATCCACCGGTCTTCCTTGCACCCCTCCCCGTCGATGTCCGAGTCGTTAGTCCGACCGCAACCCCTCCCGCCTCACCTCCTCCGGGTCCCCCGCGCGCCCAGGCACCACCACCGCCACCGTGCTGACCCGCGCCATCCTGGCCGAGGGCTGCAAGTCCGTGGCTGCCGGTATGAACCCGATGGACCTGCGCCGCGGCATCAACATGGCCGTGGACCACGTGGTTAACGTGCTCAAGAGCCGAGCCAAGATGATCTCCACCACCGAGGAGATCGCGCAGGTGGGTAGTAGCTGGGTGGGGGAGGTTGCAGGGAAACCCGTCTACGAAGAAAAAACCGCTTGGGACGTGCAAGGAAAACCCGTGTACGAAGGAAAAACCGCTTGGGACATACGTTTGGCGATGCATGCTGGAGGGCTTTGGTTGAGGAAGCTAAAGTCAGGGTTCGTGGGTGGGTGGGTGAGGTGGATGGGTGAGGGTTATAAGGTTTTGGGTGGGAGGGCGAGGTGGTGGAAGGTGGACGGATGAGGTGGGTAGGCACGGACAGCGGGTTGGCTTGGAAACCCGCAAGCTTAGAACTGTTTGGGTTGGAAGCAGGGAGGGGGCCGCTCATTCCTATCATCATGACCCCACCTCCACCCGGCGTGTCCCTCTCTGCACCTTGCCTCTCGTCAGGTGGGAACCATCAGCGCCAACGGTGAGCGGGAGATCGGTGAGCTGATCGCCCGGGCCATGGAGAAGGTGGGCAAGGAGGGAGTCATCACTGTCAACGACGGCAAGACGCTGGAGAACGAGCTGGAGGTGGGTTGGCTGTTTTCCGGCTCTGTTCTCGCTCAGTTCAAACCGGGGGTTCTCAGGATTCGAGGAGGGCTGCTAGTGGCTGCTTAGGTATCCAAGCCACAAGTCTCCCGCGCGACTGTGACCTAGCTTGCCGTATCTCCTTTGTTCATTGCCGCCGCTTACTAGCGCGCCCGCACCCACGCGGCGCCGTCTCCATCACCTACTCCATAGTTCTCCAGGATTCAAGTACAAACGTGTGTACCGCATACCACACGTTTTTGAAGTGGTTATACTTTTTCAAATGCCGACATGTCCCCCGCTGCGTCACCCATCCTCCAGGTGGTCGAGGGCATGAAGTTCGATCGCGGCTACATCTCGCCGTACTTCGTGACCGACCAGAAGACCATGAAGGTGGAGCTGGATAACCCGCTCATCCTGATCTGCGAGAAGCGCATCAGCGGGTACGGCGGGTCGGGCGGAGGAGAGTGGTTTCGGGGCTAGCAGCGCGGAGCGCTGCTTTCGAACCCAACCCCAGACCCCGGCATCCTGGCGGCAGTCAGGTGCTGTGCCCCTCCAGCACCGCCAGCTGCTGGATCGGACACCCCTCCTGAGCCCGGCAGCCGACGCCCTCCGTCGGCTCCCATTCGGGATGCCCGGTTCCGGTTCCGACACCTGCCCCCACTCCGCCCTGCCCCCCGCCCCTGCCCGCAGCCTGGCTTCCCTACTGCCGGTGCTTGAGAAGGTCGTGCAGGTGCAGCGGCCGCTGCTGATCATCGCGGAGGACGTGGAGAGCGAGGCTCTGGCCACGCTCATCGTCAACAAGCTGCGGGCGGGGCTCAAGGTGCGCTCCGGAGCGGGCGGTTGCGAAGGCTTGAGGCCCGGGGGGATGCGGTCTGGGGAAGTCGTGATGGGCGGCAGGCGGCGGGACGTTTTAAGAGGAGTCCAGGAGGGACGTAGGATGAGGCCTTGTTTGTTCGATCGTGGCGGCGATTCATGGCAAGCATACGCTCCCGTGGCCCGGGAATCGTTACTACTTTTTCGCATTGAGACAAGAGATGTTCAGCCCTGGCTGCCGCATCTGGTTGTTCTTAACCCCACTTAACTCCCTTCAACTCCTCTTCACTCCTCTTAACTCACCTCGGCGCTCGGACGCTCCCAGGTGTGCGCCGTCAAGGCCCCCGGCTTCGGCGACAACCGCAAGGCCAACCTGCAGGACATCGCCATCCTCACGGGCGGCGAGGTAGGCACGCTAGATTAGGAGGGCAGGGTGGGGGGCAGAAGGGTGGTGGCAGCCCGTGAGGGCATGTGGGGGTGCACTGCTGAGTGGCGCCATACTCCTGCTGCTGCTGCTGTCCCTCCCTTAACCCCGAACCTCGACCTTCCTCCGACCGCCCTACCGCCCGCTCAGGTCATCAGCGAGGAGCTTGGACACAAGGTGGAGAACGTGGACGTGCGGTCGCTGGGCCAGGTAGGACACCGGCCCTACGGCCCCAGGCTCCCTCCTGGCCGCATCCAGTACCGCCCCAGAGCCTCTTCCCTCCCCGCCGCACACCGCTCCGCTTCCGGCGCACACCGCTCCACTAAACGCAGTCATGTTTTCGTCGGACTCGAATGTTGCTTTGGGCGTCTTCCACGTCATTATTCGCGTCGTTCCGCTCGCTTCTCACGCTTCGCTTCTGGTCCCTGCCTCTCCCCCTCCCCCCTCCTCCCCTCAGGCCAAGCGCATCACTGTCACCAAGGACGACACCATCGTGCTGCACGGCGCGGGCACCAAGGCCGACATCGCCTCGCGCTGCGAGATGATCCGGAGTGCCATGGAGACCACCACCTCGGACTACGACCGGTGCGTGCAGTGGCAGGGGATTTGGGAGACGGCGGAACAGGACGGTGAGGGCGGAGCCAGGGCAGGATACGGGATATGACGGTGAGGGCGTTGCCAGGGCGGGATGTGGTATATAACGATCATTGCCCATGTTCGCAAAGGAGAGCGCCTGAACTCGCAACATGTAACCATACCTGCCATCCAATTCCGTTATTCCGGTTTTTATTTGCCTTCTTCGTACATTCACCGTTGTCTCCTCCGCCCCCTCCCCGGCTGTGATGCGGCAGTGAGAAGCTGCAGGAGCGCCTGGCCAAGCTGTCCGGCGGCGTGGCGGTGATCAAGATCGGCGGTGCCTCCGAGGTGGAGGTGGGCGAGAAGAAGGACCGCGTGGTGGACGCACTCAACGCTACCAAGGCCGCAGTGGAGGAGGGCATCGTGCCAGGTGAGCTACACGCGGGGGGCCGGATGGGCTGGATGGGCCGGATGGGCCGGATGGGCTGGATGGGCCGGATGGGCCGGAGACTGGCGTAGAGGGGAAACCCGTGGACCGATATGGGAGATAAAACGGTGACTCCAGGTGTGAGAAATGCTGTCCTAGGTTGGTTGCTTTGGCGACGGCCATTGTGTTGCTGGGTGAGGCGGTGTGAACGCGTCTTGGGGGTTGCGGCGGCGAAGTGCTACGGGTTTTGCTGCTGTACTCCTGTCCGAGGCTTGGCGGCCGTTGCCAGGGTGATCACCAACTGCTTCTCCATGCCCCATGCCCCACGATGCCCCCCCCTCGCGTCCGGCCCCTCCCCCGCTCCAGGCGGCGGTGCTGCCCTGCTGCACGCTTCCAAGACCCTGGAGGACGTACGGATGAAGCTGAGCAACTTCGACCAGAAGATCGGAGTGCAGATCATCGAGAACGCGCTGCGGGTGGGTGGCATGGGCCTGCTAGGGGCAGGGGCCGGGGCCGGGGCGGGTGCTGCGTCAGCACCGGCCCAACTCACACCCTTTCCTTTTGGCCCTGCTTTCGCACCGCACCTGCTACTTCTAAACCCTAAAGCTCTGAAACCCTAAAACCCTGCCGTACTCTTCCCCGCCCGCAGGTCCCCATGAGGACCATCGCCAACAACGCGGGCGTGGAGGGCGCTGTCGTTGTGGGCAAGGTGAGCCGCAGGCGGGGAGGCAGCGGTATCAGGACCGCAGCCTTGGTGGCTGCTGCGTTGCGTGGTGTGGTGGAGGGGCTGAACGGGACACCCCGAGCCCCTTGCACCGCGGGGAACAGGGGGAGAGAGGGTTATGGCTTGCAGCACGGATCTTAACTTCTTAAGCCCTCGTGGCCGTGGTCACACCTCTCTCGGCCGTACAGGTTCTGGAGCTGTCGGAGCCGTCTATGGGCTACGACGCCGCCACCAACACGTACGTGGACATGGTCAAGGGCGGCATCATCGATCCGCTCAAGGTGGGCTGCCACACGAAGTGGGCTCTGGACGCCAAGTACATTTCTGTTTTTTATGTTTGTAGTCATGACAAAATTTTACATGTTAAACACAGAATTCAACCCAATCGGCGTCGAGCGATGGTCGACGGAAATGCAATTGTATCCAGATTAGAACCTTGTTGTTGCCCTGTCTCCCACCCAATGCCACCTCCCCAGGTGGTCCGCACTGCTCTGGTGGATGCCGCCAGCGTGTCCTCCCTCATCACCACCTCGGAGTGCGTCATCGTGGAGGCACCCGAGGACAAGAAGCAGGCGGGCGGCTACCCGCCTGCCCCGGACATGTACTAGGTGACGTCATCGACGTGGCGCATGCCTAGGACGCGCGCAGAGTCCTTGCTTCCGCTGCTGCTGCTGCAGCGGCGGCAGCGACTCCTCGATTGTTGCAGTCGCTGTTGGTCCCGGTTGCGGACGCTGCAGTGCTGACAACGGTGATGCGGGGCGGCGTGGATTGGGAGGTTTCGAGGTTACCTTGCCCCTTCGGGGGCGGCATATGTGGATCCTGCTCCAGGGAGGACTGTCAGCGGCATGCGGCACACCAAGGCCAGGTAGAAGGGAGGTGCGCGAGTTGAGATTCCGGATCGGTATCAGGCGGGAACTGGTGAGATATGGCGCCCGGTGGAGTGCCCGGTGATTACCGCTCGTGCTCTCGCTCGGGCGCAAAGGGCCCCAGGGATTGAGTTTTTGCGTGGGTGTGTGCAGGTTCCTTTGAGAGTTCGGGCGACGTTGAAATACGTCTGTCGATTGCTTTGCTAGTTACACGGAGCGTTTGCTGGAGGGCTGAGCAGCGGAGATCTACCCTGAGAGAGGTTTTGGGAGTGGTAAACACGATGCTAAAAACAACCTACAGACAGGTGTGAGTGTGTAGAGACGGACTGGACGACAGCTCTAAGGAGGATTCCCGTACCACCACAAGCACCACCACCGTCACGTGTCAGCAGACGTCGGCACCGGGAACTCCCGTGCGCCGATTCGTTAGATCGGACCCAATCTGAGGACTAGTAAGCGACCCAACATGACTGCAGCATGTGTAGCGCTAGTTAGGTTTGACACGGGTGGTGGGGTGAGGTGTTTGCGGGGCCTTCGTTGCTGCAGACGCGGCTGCAAGCGAGCACAGCCGGTATGTTGGTTTGGTTGGGCTTAGTGATGGCGGTTGAGGCGGAGGAGGCTGCATGTAACCACCGAGCTGGGATCGTAACACGAACAGTATGATACGAAGCCGAGCGAACGAGGGGTGCAAGCCCCGCTTTTGCCGTCCCCAGTACACATGTGCTGTAAGGAGCGTGCCTACCCTTCGTTGCACGTCATGCCCGGCCCAGCGACCAGGTTTGGTTTACCTACCCAGCCTCATTCGTATATACGTGTCTAATGACATTGAATGGAACATCCCCCATCGACGAAACAATAAACAAATCCCGGATAAAATGCATGCCTTTCGCAACTATGTTATATCCACCCACACGATAAAATAAACACGAGCAGAGTGCATCTTCCATGCAGAGGCCTTCAACCATGCGTTCGCAGGAAAGCCCATAGCGCATACATGGCCACGGAAGCGCAGTGCGGTGCAGCTCATCTAGGCGAGGTGCAGCGACCGCCGCGCAAGAAACGGAGTGCCGCCTCCAGCACCCTCACTATGAGAGCGCATTGTTGCTTATTATCCCTTCATTCGCGAGCCGCCATGCGCTGAAGGCACGCGAGCAGTCCCCTCCTCCTCCACGCTGTGCTTCATTCGTTGTTTTGTTCCCACCCACGACACCCGGCAACCGGCGCCCTCGCGCTAGAGGTACCCGAACCCAGCCGCCGTCCGCTGCGCCACTCGTTGCTTCGCCGCCTCTCTCCGCGCCAGCGCCTCCGCCTCCTCCGCCGACACCGCCGCCTTGGCACCTCCCTTTTTCCCCCCAGCGGCCCCCTTGGACTGCTCCTCGCGCTTCCGTTTCGCGTCGCCACCGCTGCCCTCCAGGACCACACCTGAGGCCGCGAGGGAGATAGCGTAGTGCAATTCCAGTAGTAGGAAAAGAGGCCGCGACGGAGGGAGGGTGGTGCAGTTCCAGAAGTGGGGAAAGAGGACACGAGGCCACCGGGAACTAGCCGCGAATTGGTGGGTGCGATGGAAAATGCCGAATCCGGCGCGCAGGAGCTCCATGCGGCAGGGCCACGCGCGAGACGCTGGCGTCAGTCACCAGACGGCCCCAGGCGGCTCCTCACGTTGCCGCCCACCACTTGCGCGGCGCGCCAGAACGACAAGAGCCGCGTGCTCCGGGCGGTTCATGATGGCAGGTTTGTGCTGGGATGGGCGCGGCGAAGTGCGTCTGCTCAACCCGCCCGTCCCCTCCCCTCCCCCGGCATGCATCTCAAAGCTTCTGTTTTAAACGGTTTTTTCGGACATCCACGGGTTTCCCTCGAACCCTCCCCCGGCCCCCTCTCCGCTCCTCCCATACACACCTGCTCCCATGCTGCCGCCCACACGCCCCTCAATGGGCGCCTGGTGTCCGCCGATGTCCGCCAGCGGGTGCTTGGGCACCGCGATTACCCGCTTGATGATCTTGGTCTCCACGGGGAGGCCTTCAGGCCGACTGCTACTGCCGGAGGCCGCGCCCGCGGCTGCACTCCCTGGAGCCCCTGCTGCTGCTGCTGCTTGGCCCTGAGGCACCGGGCCGCCCTCGTGGGGCGCGACGCCAAACATGGCCGCCGCGGGTATCGGCGGCGACTGCGACCACTCGGGAGTCGGCTCGCCGCCGTAGTACCACTGCGTTTTGGGGTCATAGTACCACCTGTACGGGTGTACGGCAATTCGGCAGCCGTACGGCGGTAAGCACGGCACCAGCCGCGACGCCCTACTAGGACCCGGTATGGGGATACTGTGGCCGGGAGTGAGTTCCCAGTACCCGGCAGCGGGAGGACGATGCCAGCCACCGCACCCTGCGACAGTTCGCCTCTTGCAACAATCTACGCCCCACGATGCACCCGGCCTGGAACCCGCTACCTGCCCCGCTGCGTGCCCCGCTTGCCTGGCCCCACCTGTGTCTTGCATTGTAGTAGTAAGTGCTGTCCGTATCCCACGTCCAGCTGCCCGCAGCTTCCTCAGCCGCCTTGCGGTCTTCCTTGTACTGCTTCTTGGCGGCCGCCTCGATTTTGGACATCGCGATGTCGTTGACCTCTTTGGCCCGGACCTCGTCGTCGGCCTTGCGAGCCATGTCGCGCAGCTCTTGGCGGCGCCAGGTGCAGGAGCGAGGTGGCGGCCGGGAGGGAGGGAACGGGGAGACCGGTGCAGGGCGGGGAGAGGAGGTGGGGGGCGGTGAGCAAGGGGAGGCAGGGGGCAGTTGCGGCCGTCCGCATATGGCCTTCGGGTCCTGGACTGCTTTGCTCGGAGCCCTGCGATGCCCTTCGTACCCGATTGGAGACTGCCCTCAGCCCCGCCGTAGCCCGGCTAGGTTCTCTTCCGACAATTCATCCGAGCCCGTTTCCTTTTTATCCTTACACACGCTGAAGGAAGACGGTCCTAGGTTGTGCCTCATCCAGATGCAAATTCGCACCGGGTTGCTGGCGACCCCCCCCTCTCCCCAGGCGAACGAACCCCCGCATCTCCCCAGGCGAACGCGACCGGCTTACTGGTAGCTAGTTTGGCCTGGTGCTGAGAGCCGCGCTCGTGGTTAAGTCGCGCCGCCTTGGTGTCGTTCATCCAGCATTTGCAGATGTCGCACCAATGCATGGCGTTGCTCTTCCAGAACTGCAAGGACACCCAGAAGGATAGCATCAACGCGCCGTGTGATCTGGCGTTCTATAAGCTTCTCCTTAGGCAGGTCAAGCTGCTGTGAACGTCGCCAAATTCCGTAAAATTGAACGTTCGTCTCCTCGCTTACCTCTGTCATTTTTGCTATTTATGTAATCACGGCAAGATGTGGGAGTAGATAATAGTTGGAAGGGTTGACCGTTTCTGATAAAGGCTGGACGCTCTATTGCGTATTGGCAAGAACGGGGCAAGTACTAATGCAACCAAAACCTGGTTAAGATTTACATTTACTTTTATTTTACAACGCGCTGGGTATTTTAATGTTGCCGGACAGCACATGGGGCTGTGAGCCTGTGACTGTCCGATTGGCCACACCCTACTGTACATCCTAGACGGCCCAACTTCGCCAAAGCCCAATCAAGATAAGACCCTACCATTTGATCATTTCCAGGGGTTATAATCTACACGCGCTTTGGTGCTCCGGTACTTTGGGCCCTAGCTCACGGCAATTGCGGGCTGCAACGGCGCTGGGGAAACAACGCGATCCGCACAGTTGAGCGGGTGACCGCTCACGGCCACCTCGCCACTGGTGTCGGCGGATGAAGGTCAAAGCCCGTCAGCGCGGCGCCCGTAAGTCCTCTGCCCCAAGTCAGCAGGCCGAGCAGCCCGGGCAGGAGCTGCAGCCGCAATCCAAGCAAAACAGCCAAGAAGCGTCACCGGCTTCTGCATGCGATAACGGCAGCAGCGGCTTTGGCTCGGGTGGCCCATCTTCCGCGACCGCATCCCCCAGCCGGCCTGCGACTGCGAACCCCGGTCAGACCCCAGCCCGCCCCACCGCGACTGCGGCTGCGGCAGCGGCAGCGCCGACTGCTTCCCGGCCCGCCCTTCTGATTGGCACCACCAGCGCAGCCACTCGCTCCACGCCGCCCGGCCGTGCCCTAACTCAGCAGCAGCTTCGGCGACAGCGCCAACAGCAGCGCACCGCAGCACCCGTCGTACGTGCGCGCGGCGCACCAGCCAGCGCCACCTCTGCGGCGGGCCGTCAGGGCCGGAGCAACGGAGCGGCTGCAGGCGGAGCTGCTGGCGGCACATGGTCCGCCGCCGCCTCTGCAGCGGCGGCAGTAGCAGCCGCGGCGGGTGGCCCCGACAGCGCCTCCAATGCATCCCTAGATGACATGGTGGCGGCGGTGGAGCGCTCACTGGAGGAGGGGCAGTCGGGCCAGGAGCGGCTGCTGGCGCTTTCCCTGGAGCAACCCGACCTGTACTCTCGAGTCATCCTGGCGCTGTTCCGGAAAACGCAGAGCCTGGAGCTCATCTCCAGAATGCCGATGCCGCTCCCCCCAGATCCGGACTTCCTGCCGGAGCCGCCCATGCCCGACGCAGACTTTGACTTTGACCTGGGTTGGGATGAGGGCGAAGAGGGCGACTACTGGGACGGTGCAGGCGCAGGCGGCGTGGGGGGCTACGGACCGTACGGCATGGGCCGGGCAGCCACGCCGTACGGCATGGACGCCGCTGACGTGCCGTTCCCCGAGCCGCCGTTTCCGGACTTTGACTATGACCCGGACTTTGATGACGTGTACGGGGACGAGTACGGCGAGGGGGAGGAGTACGGGTACTTCGATGATGAGGGGGAGGTGGTCATGGCCGGCAGGGGCCCCTGCTACTCTGGCGAGGAAGGGGAGGAAGCGGACGCAGGGGCCCCTAGCGGAGCGGCGGCGGTGAGGGTGCCACAGCCGGCATTGGGCAAGTCCGGGCCTGCTGCCGCTGCGGCCATGGCACCGGTGCTTCAGGAGGGCGAAGACGAGGGGGGCCTGATCGACGACTTCCTGGGCTTTAAAATCACAACAAAGCCGCGTCCGCCGTCTCCTTGACGGGCCAGACGCGGCTGGCCACGGCGCCGCCAGCGCGGCAGCGCAAGGAGGCGAGGTGTCGTGGCGCAGGCTGGAGTAGCAGGTTGGAGCGCAGCGGCGGTTTGCGGATTCAGGCTACACGGACCTCATCAGCCCGGCCTCAGAGCTCGGCGGCCAGTGGCTGGAGGAGGCAGGTTGGCGGCGCCGCCTTGTGCCTGTGCCCCTATGCGCATCGGCCTAGTTTGAAGTGCTGGGTGCTAGCAGCTGAGCAGGGTACGCGACTCAATTGAGTTACACATAGGGCCCCTGTGACCCAAGGCAGCGCAGTTTAGTGGGGACATGCGGGCGGGTATACACCCTGCCGCTGAGGCGGCGGGTGCGGGACGCAGCGGGTTGCAGGCGTAGGGTGACAGCCGCGGGAGGGCGGGGCACCTTCCTATATCCGTGTGATGCCCAGTACTGCCACGGCGGCTGCGCTGGTCAGGGGCAGCGAAACCCCGACATGCATACCGTGCTGTTGCACTGTCTGCTGACGTCAGGCAGTGCGATTTCGTGAGGACAGCAAGGGGGAGGGGGCGAACCCTGGCGGTGGGGCGCGGCTGCAAATTTAGGCCGCTGAGCAGAGCAGGTGCTTGGAAGCTCCGCGCGTAGGTCTCCCACTGGGGTGGCTGCGATACAGCATGGAACGTTGCAGCAACAGCAGCAGGCAGGAGCAGACATCGAAGGCAGGAACCCCTTCAGGAGCCCTGTATGAAGATATCGATATTGCTTAGCCATGTACTTAGTCATAGCCGTGGAAAGCGGCGGCCAGGAGATTCCGTCCCGAAGTTGGAGGTCGCCGCTGAGTGCTAGGTTGCGAGTGTACGTGCTATGGGGTTGCGTGATTACTAATTAACAGCTGTGCGGCCGGGTAGCGGCAGCTACCCGTACGTTGTCGTGCGATAAGCTCCACAGGGGGGCAGCTTCTTCATATTCGTCCCCAACTGGGGCTTATGGATGGCACGCTGCGCTTATGTGTGGCACGCTGTTTGCTCCCGGCTGGTCTCGGAGCATCATGCGGTCACTTCGGATGAGCACTGCATTGCTGTCTCATGGGGGCAGGCGGTATGACGTGTGGCTTGGGGCAGCGGCATCAGGAGAGTTCTTAGATGACGGTACCACAGCCCCGCTGCTTATTGGCGCAACGGCTGGGCGCGGGAATGGGCTCGTACTGGCACACCGGGTGCTCCACAAGACAACAAGGCAGAAAGGTACTTCACCCTGCGGGTAAGGAACGCCGTCACTTGTATAAAATTCTCTGCATGCGTTAGGGAGCCTCCCTGCAGCGAATGCCGGGTTTGGTTTAAGCGGGCAGGTGTCTGACTGCACTTTCCGGAACTGTAGAGAGTAGCCACCGTGTTGTGGCCAGACATCGTTGGAGAATGGGGAATGGGCTTTTCGCCGCTGGTTTGCTCGTGGGGCGATGCTGGCCTCGGCTTTTGATGCTGTAGGGGTGGCCGCGGGGCAGCTGAGAATGTTGCTGCGGCATACAATGGTAACATAGCCCTCGTAGAGAGGCGCCTAGGGTGCAAAAGGGCGTCGGTCACTGGCGGTGGTTGTCTCGCATGGTAGGCGGGGCCAGCTAGGGTAGAGAGCACAGGCGGCGCTTTAGGACCAACTGCGCAGCGTTGGGCTGGGAGTGGCGCTCTTGTCTCACAGCCAGCCGCCTGTCTGAGGGCCCATGGGTCGGCAGCTCTTCGTTCATCTGCGCGGGAGTGTATCTTATCGAAAGGAGTGGGGATGTAGAAACGGCAACAACCGATCGTGGCGGTTGCTCGAGGTTTTTGCAAGGCATTCACTCGTACAATATGGGAAGGCCCCCTGCTGTTGCCCGGGTTCAAAGCCTGCAAGAAGCCATATGGGACCGAACACCGGAATCGGTCTCTTGGCGGTTCACGCGGGCGGGCGGGGTTGACCCATAAGTGGCAGCCAACTAGTCAACACGAAAATACCGGCACCCGTCAAATCGCCTGTTCTAAGTATTAGGTAAAAGCAATTCCGTCAAGAAGATCTGTCGCTTTGGCGGCGGGCAGCTTCAAGCCTCCAAGCCCCAAAACGAGCCATGGGCTAAACAGTGGCGCAAGCGCCCAACCCAGCCCTTGCGCCTAACAGAATAACCAATCCAACCGTCCAATTAATGGGACGAGCAATTCTACCCAATTAACACCCCCACCGGATCCATGACACCACCCCTTCGTGTCAGTTGGCCGCCTCAACAACCGCTCCAACAACCGCCCCAACAGTCACCTCACACCACAGCGTCATTACCCAGCTTCCGCCGCCACCCCTGCCGCGCTTGGAGCCTTAGCTGAAGCGGAAGCTCTCCCCCTCCTCGCCCGGGCCGCCCCAGCTGCCACCATTCCCTCGCGACCCCAGCGCCCAGGCACCGAGGTCGAAGGCGCTGCGGGTACCGGCGCAGCCTGTGGCGGGCAGGGGGGGTTCGAGGAAGACCCGCGGGCAGGGGGGGGGGCAAAGGAAAACCCGTGTACGGAAGAGAAAAGGGGAAGGGGAGCACGGGGGTGGGAGGTGGCGTCTGGTACTGACACCATGCGAACAAACAACCAATCCACGGACCGACAGCGCGGAGAATTACGGGGGAAAAGCATGGCACACCCTGGTAGCGGCGTTCGTGTGCGTGCCCCCTCCTCCGCCCCTCCCCGCCTCCCTCCCGCCCCGCTATTCCCCTTCTGCTGCCCCGCTCCGGCCCCCCACCCCACCTGCGTCGAGGTACAGCTTGTATGCGTCCGCCAGCTCCTTCTCCACCAGCTTGACCCGGTCCTCCGTCAGGGGGTGGGTGCGCAGGAAGGCAGGGATGATGGCAGCCACACTGCCTCGCTGGGAAACAGACGAGTAAAGAAAGAAGGAAAGGACCAGAGGGGAAGGGGAAAGGAGTGGTACCGGTAAATCGGTGGAAAGAAAGAAGGAAAGGACCGGAGGGGAAGGGGAAAGGGAGTGGTACCGGTAAATCGGTGGAAAGGTGCGGTACTGGGGACAGTAATGCCTTTTCTCCCATGTCGCCCCACAGGGTTTTGGGCCCGGCCCCAGCGCCCGGTACCTTGGCCATTTCCTTCTCCATGTTGTTGATCTTGGCCAGCATGGAGGGCGCCGCCACGGGGTCGAAGCAGGCGCGAGCCATCAGGCGAAGACCGATTAGGTCCGCCTCGTGCTCAGCCAGCCTCCAGGGAGGGAAGGGCGGGGCAGGGAGGTCAATAACGGTGCGGGAGTGGAGACCGATACCTAGGGGGGCGCGGCTGCAGGTGCGAGTGCGAGTCAATGGCAAGCACTGTTGTTGTTGTAACGGTTACAGTGGGTTCCAGACAAAAAAATGACTGTTGTTATTGGCAGCAACGCATTCGCCTGGGCGCCCACACCTGGAGTACGGCAGAAACACTCCCATGTACATTGCCACATTAGGCAACCCGAAGCCCAGCGTGAGACGCATCGCCATGTTGAGCAGCGTCCAGACATTCAGGGTGCTCATGCGCTCGGCCTGGAGGGGAGGGAGGAGCAGCAGCAGGCGGCCGGCAGTGGAGGAGGCGAGGGGGTTGTCGAGCAGTGGCACTGCTGACGATGACGATGGCGCCACGGATTTGGGTCTAACCCGAGGACGATGGCGCCATGGGGGTACCCCTTTCCCCAAACCCTTGAATAGTTTTGGAACTAAAGCGACACGAACTAAAGCAACATATCCATATACGTTCCCCTTCGGAGAAAATAAGGGGAACGTATACCAGTCGCGGCGTCAGCACTGCAACACCCTCCCAATCCGCCCCTAAACCCGGGAGGTGAGTGGCGTTGCGCGCGCCGCCCCCACAGGCCGCGCTCCCCCGCATTGCAGCAACCGCTTAGGACCCCTCCGCCCACCTGGTGCCGCGCCAGCACGTGCCCGACCTCGTGCGCCATCACCGCCGCCAGCTCGTCGTCGCTTCGGCCCAGCAGCCGCAACAAGCCGGCGAACACCACCACCTGCGGGTGTTGTGTTTGGTGGTTAGGTGGTTAGGAGGTTAGGAGGTTAGGTGGTTAGGTGGCGGCGGACCGGGGGGGATGGTATGGGTGCGAGCAAACACGTCCGAGGAAAGAAGTACGATGGGTCGGTGTTCCCTGTCCCATCCGGTTCTATCTAACTTTCCTTCCAAACGCCCCGGGCCGGCCCCCCAACGCGCCGTACCTTGCCCCCCAATCCATCGCACCTTGCCCCCCGGCAGCACGAACGCATTGGGCGTGGGGTTATCGATGACCGCGAACTCCCAGTCCAGGTGCTTCATGTGCGAGTAGTAGCCCCCGCCCGCCCCGTCCCCTGCCACCGCCGCAATGGACTGGCCCAGCCGCCGCACGCGCTTCGAGTCCGGGTGTGCGTCCGGCAGCAGGCGGCCCTCAGCGAGTGCCAGCGCTTTTTGCTGCAGGAGGGGGCGAGGGGGGCGGGGTAGGGCAGAGAGGGGGCATGTTGGAGGGGCCGGGGGCTGGTCGGTGAAGGAGAGGATATGGCACGGCTTGTGGGATTTCGAGTGCAGGTAGGTCGAGGCCCTCTGGACTCCCCTGGTCAATTCCTCGGTCCAAAAACACACTCTCTCGCTTGTGATGCCCCGTCGCCCCTTCCGCCCTGACCCCTAACCCCACTAACCCCACCGCTTAGGCCTCGCTGCCCCCCCTCCCTCCCCAGGCACACACACCTCCTCAAACACCACCTTCCCCATCCACCGCTCGTTAGCCGAGCTGACGAACATGATGGAGTGGCGGCGGCCGGTGTACGGCACCGTCTCCAGCGAGTACCAGTAGTAAGCCGCCGCCGCCGCCACCAGGGCCCCCGCCGTGTACATGGCCCGAGGCCCACTGAGAGGCCACGCGCGGCCGCGGCCCTGAAAGTGCTCATATCCCCTGGTGGCGGGTCGATCCCGGGAGGGGAGGGGAGAGCAAAACACGTGGGCCGGCGCTGAAGGGACGTGTGAGGGAGAGGGAGGAGTTAGGAGCTAGGAGCGTTATGCTGCAGCCGGCTCTCATACTAGCGCTGGGTTCGGTGTCGAGCTGCTGGCCCCAGGTACCTCTCCCGTATCACTTCCTGTGTGTCTGTGCGTCCCGTAACCCCCCTCCTCCTCCTCCTCCTCGCCACTAGCGCCCTCCTCCTCCTCCCCCTCCTCCTCCTCCTCCCAACTAGCGCCCTCCTACTCCCCACTAGCGCCCTCCTCCTCCTCCCCCTCCTCCTCCTCCCCCTCCCCCTCCTCCCCCTCCCCCTCCTCCCCCTCCTCCTCCCCACTAGCGCCCTCCTCCTCCTTCTCCTCCTCCTCCTCCTTCTCCTCCTCCCCACTAGCGCCCTCCTCCTCCTCCCCCCCCTCACTGGCGCCCTCCCCGCCGCCTCACCTGCTGTCCTGCCACAAGCTCCGGACAGCAGCCCCGCTGGCCAGCGAGCCAACCCTGGAGCCACCAACCACCACGACGCATGCTCCCCCCGTCACGGCCGCCGCCGCCACCGCCAGCTGCCGCACAGCGGCCCTGGGCATCGGCACCAGCGCCCCCCGCGACAGCCCCCGAGCAGCGAAAGAGGCGCCGCCATTAGCCGTCGCAGCGTGCATCGTCGCCGCCGTCGGTCCAGTCCTCATAAGGCCCCCGGCGACGCCAGGAGTGCCGTACAACAGGCGCCAAGCCGCGGCTCTGGCGATGCCGCCGCCGTTGGCGGAAGTGCTGCGCCACAAGCGGGCGCCGCCGGCGGCGGCCCATGGCACCAGGGGGCTCGCCGCAGCGCCGCCGCCTCGGGCCGCTGCCAGCAGGCGCTGCACCGCCGCCACCGCCCGGCGCGCACTGCCCTGCGCCATCGTGGCGTGCAGGATGTGCCCGTCTGTCTAGGCAGGTGCGCGAAACCGGTTATGCGTAATGGGCCCAGTTGCTGCGCTGTCCTTCAGCTGCTTGCTCAGCCTCTGATGGCAATTTTGCCGCCGATGACCTCCGCTGCTGCTAGTGCCGCTGCGGAGGCCCCTTCGGGCCGCCGGCGGTGGATCCTGAGGGGAGCCTGCAGTCGGCTCCGCTCCGCTCTGCTGAACTGGCCTGGGGTCAATGTCAATCTGATGGAGCTTGTGCAGTTGAAGGGGGCGACCGCGCCGCTGTGAACGAACGAGGTGGAGCGGGGCGTGAAGGGGGTGGCGTAGAGACCGGTTACATGGCATAGGTATAATATATGGGTCGTGAGAGGGGGGAGAG
Organism: Yamagishiella unicocca; assembly: GCA_003116995.1. Taxonomy (NCBI): domain Eukaryota; kingdom Viridiplantae; phylum Chlorophyta; class Chlorophyceae; order Chlamydomonadales; family Volvocaceae; genus Yamagishiella; species Yamagishiella unicocca. Next base: position 1,520,596 of record BDSL01000007.1, read on the forward strand.
CCGTTGGGCCAAGGGATATGGGAGCAGGGTCGCGCCTGGGGAGCTGCAAATGTGATGCGCGTTTTATGTCAGGGAAGGGTACATCGGTTTGAAGCGATGACACCCAAAAGTGATTGCGTTCAAGGGAGGTCACGCCAGATGCTGTCCACCCAAGCGTGTCATCCAGCTGCATCCCTCTTCCCTGGAGCTTTGTTGGCAGACATTTCTTCCTGCAGCCCACTTACAGCGGTTAGGCGCGTTTTCGATGTTGCTTGCTGGTGCGATGCGCCGAACAGCGTGCACGGGAGGGCCCAGCAGCCCCGAATTTGCCCCAAGGATGCCTGTATTTAGTAAAGGGAATGTGGAAATTATGCCAGGGTAATGGCGTTGAATGATCGATTACGTGAGCGAGTAAACAGGTACCGGTACGTGGGTTTCGTGTTAACGGCTAAGACCAAGCAGCAACGTCTGTAATAAATTTTAGTTGATGAATGAATCGGAAGGTTTGGCAGTACTGGCATCAGCGCTCGGAGAGCGGGCCACCGGGCCTTCCGGGATGATACGGTACGGCACGACGGTGAATAATAGCTAGCCTGGGTGCCTGGCACAGGAAAGCACGTGGAATACTAATGTACCATTTACACTAATTGTTTCTCTTCCGGACGTGACATATGAAAGGTCATACTGCAAAGTTGGACCCGGAAACCCCAAGGCTGCGAGCTGACTACCCCCGAACGCCAACGGCCTGCGGGTGACAGATCACCCTAATTTATGCTGCGATGCTGAACGCTTAGAAAGCTGCTAATTTGAACCGAGGGTGACAGTAACAGCCGGAGCGATGGCATTTCTTCATCGTTTCGCCTCTGGGCTGAAAGATGGCCTTGTGTCGCTAGCAAATGGAGGCGAGGCACCGCGCAAACTCGATGGTCAACGTTCCCTGCAGAAGCACAGTAGTCGTGGGAAACGCCCGAGTACCGTCTCCCTCGGTTTTCTGGAATCACACATTCGCGACGCTATCGCGTTGTTCGTGCAAGAAAAGTTTGACAAGGTTCGTACATCTTCTGTCTAGGCTGTCGGTGGGCTAGGCAGCTTAACACCGAGTTTGGAGCCTGATGCTCGGCCCTCCGATGGACGGCGTCGCATTGGTCGCTTTATTATTCGTCACGTGAGATACACCGTTGATAGAGTCTTGCCATCCGGCTGCCGTTGACTTCTTGCCGCCGTGCGCCGCCGCTCAACTTGACCCAGTCATAACAGTTGCTGAAGCCACGGCCACGTCGCTCCTGCTAGTTCTCCCCCCTAGAGTCTCAGATACCCGCTCCTCTGAAAATCCTCGTGTCGTACTGACCGCGTCGACACAGGGTGAGGCCAAGCCACACATGTTCACGCAGTTTTGGCTGCAATTTCCCAAGCTGGAGGCGGGGTTCAATGTGCTGCGGCACCAGCTGGAGGCGCGGACCGGCAGCCGGGAAGGTCCCCTCCCACTTGCGGTGTTGCAATCCAAACCCCAGGACTTCGGCCTGGACGACTCGTCCACAGTTGTACGAGAGTTATGCAACAAGGCGCATACACACAAATGCATGGATGTAAGCTGCGGGAATGGTGGGGTGCACCAATCACGATATAATGAGCGCCTACAGGAGGCCAGCTGCATGGGGGATTGCGGGTCCACAGGGAGGCAGTTGCGATGGGTTGTGGGCACGCACACGGTCGGCGGGATGTGGCAAGATGGGAAGCACGGCATTGGGAGGTGGTGGGGCACTGCTGGTGCGGCAAGGCAGGCGGGGCACGCGGCTCCAGGCTGCTGGCAGGTGGTGCAGCAGACACGGGATGGTGTTCGTGTGGCTGGGTTAGGAACGTGGGAGGACGGGCAGGCACCAAAATGACGCGTTTACGAAGGCCTCCCCCCAGCTACCGCCTCAGCAGACTGGCCTTACATAGCTTGGCATGCGACCTCTTCGCGACGCGTGACCTGCGGCGATGTCAGGGCTGACTGCCGGAGCACCCGCGTTCCCGCTTTTGTCCCTTGCTGGAAGGATACTACATCACCTCTGCTCGCTGCGTTCCTCAATTCCGGTTCCGGTGCCGCAGATTGACTTCGTGGGGCTAGTGATGCTTCTGCTGGTGGTGCACCTGACGGAGCCAGCGCTTGCGTCCGGCACGCTGCACCCCGACGTGCGCACCATGCTATCGTGCCTGGAGCTGGCGTTCACTCACTTCAAGTCGGCCCGCAAGGGCAAGCTCGACAAGCGAGAGGTGAATGGAGTTGCAGGAAGCGAGCGAGGGGGGCGCGTACTGGTCGCCTGGACACACGCTTGTGGGCAAGCGTGGGATATCCGCCGTCTGAAGCCGGGGCCGGGCACCCATGGAGGGCAACAAATTGCTTTAGACGGAGGAAAGCCTGCTGGGGTGGACCGGTTGTACCACGGCTTCACGGGGGGGCCTTGCTCTGATCACACTGCTGCGCTGGTCACTGCAATCCTCATATGTCGCTGTGGCTGTGGCTGTTGTTGTTGGGGCTCTGCCGCCAGGTGGGAGACGCCCTGCAGTACGAGTCGGCGAAGGCGCACACCAAAGAGGGCCGCAGCGGCCGCACCAGCAACCGCCTGGCGCACCGCCTGTTCGAGGGGTTGGACTGGGAGGTGGGTTGTGGGTCGGGCTGGGACTGGGATGCTGCATCCGAGGGGCCGGAGCCCGAACGCTAGCTAGGGTGCCGCCGGGACCAACGGCAGCTGGGCCCCGGAGTGCTGGACGCTGTAGTCCTGCAGCGGCGGACGATACACACCTCTAGCGCTGCGGCAGCTTCATGGAGCACTTGGTCCTGGCGCAGCAGCGTCGTGTCGGGAGCGAGGATGTCATGATGGGAGTACCTTCCAGAAGGCCATGCAGTTTACTGGCACGGATCACTGCAGGACACCGGTGGCAGACACTAGGAGCGACGTGTCCTGTGGACAGCCACTGCGAACGTTCAGTGCAGCTCACTTCGCCCGCCGTGCGCTCCGGTCCTCCCCCTCCCGGCATTCATGGCGTTCACCAGCCCACTCGCCGCTCGTGACGCCTGCAACCCACTCCCTGCCCCCGGCATCTCCGCCCCCCGACAGTACGACAACACCATCACCTTCGAGAACTTCCTTCGCGGCATCTTGCAGCTGGTGCAGGACGAGTTCGGGGACGAAGAGGAGGAGGAGGAGGGGGGGGATCCGCTACCGGGGACCGAAGCGGCCGCAACATTCCAGCAGAGCCGTCGCTACGGCAGCAGCCGGGTTGATCAATCGGACGCGTCGCGGCGGCAGAGCGCAAGTGATCGTCCGCGCAGCGCCAGTGCCACTGGACTGGTGCAGGTCTCCAGAAGCAGCCAGGAAGTCGCCCGGTCCACAGGCAGCTTCCTTGCGTCCCTCAAAGGTGCGTTGCACAAGTCGGACGCCACGGGCCCCAGCACCCCGGGGTCGCCGACAGGCGCGTAGCTTGCAAGCCGGTCAGTAGCTTGCAAGCCGGTCAGTAGCTTGCAAGCCGGTCAGTACCTATTGAGGCGTGTGGTGACAGCGTATCTGGGGCTGTGAGCTGGGCAGGAGGAGGCTGTACCATGGGATGGAAGACGGTGGCGTGGCAGTGGCGGCGGGGCCTAGGCTGCGGCCCGGGCAGCGACGGTGACGGCGCAACGGCAACAGCCGGGGGACCGCAGGCTTGCTGTTGGTGGGCTGAGCTGCGAGGGGAGCAGCCCGCAGCGCGCAAGCGGTTGTCTGGGGCTAGGCGGCTGGCATGCGCGATACACACACGACCAGCGGACAATTCCGAAGTGACGTCGATAGCGGGTGCCCGCGGCTCACTGCGTGCGTGCAATCTTTTTCCGATGCATGCGGTAAGTGGAGCTAGAGTTCAGCTGCGAGGCCAGCGTTGCGGGTTGGGAGCAGCTGACAGTCTGGAGGTGGAATGCTGGCAGTGGTACATGCTGGCGGCTAATTGCAGTGGTGATGGGCGAGTGGCGGAGATTTTGTATCGCTATCGCGATAAAGGTAGCTGGGGGGAGTGCTGCGGGGCGCAGCGTGTTTCAGGTAGTAATGTGACGTGACGTCTGTGACTGGTCGGTTTACCGACCTCCGTTGTGCAGTGTGTTGGACTAAAGCCGAAGAGTATGTTTGAAATCTATGCAAGCAACGCGTGATAAGCAAGCAACGCGTGATAAGTGTTCCATTACTTTCCATACGTGCAACTTCACGGCTGCGTACCTCAATGAGGTACATGCAGCGGCCCACAGGTGTCATTTGATGCACGCAATTTGAAACTGAGTTACCAGTATATGGGGAGCCAGCTTTGAGATGCACGTGGATGAAGCCTGGGCTTGTATTGGGCGGGAGCGTTTCTTGTCCTTGCGCAGAACGTCTGTGTAACAGCAACTCGTTCCGGTTAAGGGTACTTCATTGCTGTTACAGCTCCCGGTATTACGTGATTGCTTGATTGCGACACCGTGGGGGGTGCCGGGCTGCACGATATTTCGGGGCTATACCTTGTTTAGGGGCCGGCAACAGCTCTCCTGCCTTAATCGCGCCGCAATTCCTTGCAGCTATGCGATTGACGTGCTATGGCGTTCATGCCCGACGGGTATGTGTTACTTCATGCTGGGGAAATGTACGGAGGTATTCTTTTATTGCGGCAGGAAAGCGGCGGGCGGGCAGTTGAGTCGTGCGCCCGGTGATGGTCACCTGGTCCAAAATCTTTCAACAGTGCGGAAGTGCTCACCCGCTTCGCAGCGGCTCGATGCGGAAATTACTGTGCAGCGCCGTTCGTAGGGAGAAATACCTTTTGCTCGTACAACCCAACTTGTGAAAGGCTTAAACGCTGCTCCTTGCCACTTTTAGCTATGCTACGCTTTGCTTGCGAGTATGGTTAAGAGGCGAGGATATATCTACCAGCCCTAATGCCTATCCCTGCGTTGTTGGTACAGGGCTTGTCAATTCCTTTACCAGATGGTCATCAGCAATTATATAAGCGCTCGTGTAAGTTTGCGGTCATGAGAATATGCTCCTTTCCTTAGCCATGTTCTGGGCCGGTTCGTACGAGCATGTCGTATGAATCCGTAAGCAGCGAACGTACACAGGCTTCGATAATTGGCGCGCCTGCAAACTATGTCAATCCAGGACAGGCAATATAGTACATACCCCGCTTACATACTGAGCTCGCAGCCCAACGAAACCCTCGAATTCATACACTTCGCCGACTCTCTGCTGCTAAGGCTCAGTATCTATCTTCGTTAGGATAAGCTTTAATGACCTAGGCTATGTTCATACCTACGGCAATCCAAGTTGCTCGCGAAAGCACGCCACCTTAGACTGGCACACACTTCGTGCCAGCGTAGGTGTGCACTTTGCTGCAACGAATCCTCTATAACTGCTGTGAAATTAAGCGCGGTGCGACCAGCGCTCCGCATGCTGGCGCCTATCAGTTTCAGTCAGAAAAGACGCCTGCAGCTGCTAGCTACCAAATACTTAGACAACCTCGAGGAGTTTTAGCTCAGCAGCAGCCTGTGGGCCGCAGCCAAGCGCCTAGAAATGGGTTGCACCGGCAGCAAGGCTGCCGACGTCGCGAAGGAGTCACCACTTAGCGAGGCTCTGGAGCGGAAGCTGGTTGATGCAATCATTACTAGAAAAAAGCGGAAGTCGTTCGTTGTGAAGAAGAGCTCGTTCAATAACCTCATGCTCCAATTGCCTAAACTTGTCGCGGGCTTCAAAAAAATCAGAGAGGCTTATGCATTGACGACGGCTGAGACTGGCAAGGTGAGAACCCATGACCACGAGGCGACGCACAACTCAGCATACACACCTCACGCACACGTTGCCTTCAGCAAGCTGCGGGATGCACTGCTCCGCTAAGCACGCAACGATGACTTGCAGGTCACGTGGGGGGTATTTTGTGTCGCGTGCGGCGATAAGCTCGGGATCGACCCAGAGTCAGAGACTCTGAAGGAGGTTCTGACGATTCCGGAGGTGCCCGAGGGGGTCAACGTGACGCACGCAGACCTCATCATCATATACACGGTGAGGGGGTCGGGGTCGGGGGCGCTGGGAAGGCAGGGAATGGCATTGAACAGCAGGTTGTCCGTTAGTGGGTCAGTGGGCTGGGCTCGGCCTGCGACTCGCAGCCAGGATCAGCCCGCGGAACGTCCCTGGGCCACACTTCTCGTAACGTTGCCGACTTCCCATTTGGGCGAAGCATGTTCCACGCTCTGCTCCACGTGCACAGGTCATTTCCCTCATAGACAGCACCACCAAGCGCCACACCATCACCTCCCCGGAGGTGCGCTCGTGTCTGGACCTCATGGAGAAGAGCTTCATGTTCTTCGACTCGTCGGCCGATGGACGCATAGAGCGCAAGGAGCTGGCCATGGCGATGAAATCCGGCACGCGTGTATTCGGTCGCAAGGCCTCCAAAACCCTAGCGGACCAGCTGTTCGACCAGGTGCGGGGCTGGTGGGGTCTAGGCGGGGGATGCTGACACCATGGATCGGGCAGCGGACCAGAGCGCTTGGTTCCCTCCGTTGCCAAGGGCTCCTGGGTCGGGGCGATTGCGCTCGCGGCTCGCGTGGCTGGGATGTAAGTGGGAGTAGATGGAAGTAGGAATATAGCGAGCGGTGGGGCAAGTTCCGGCTGGAGCGAGCTTACGTTCAGTGCGTTTGGGACATTTTTGATCCACTGGGATGCAAAAAAGGGGAGGGATTTATACCTCGAGCGACTTCATGCCGCACGGCAGTGCCGCTTTCGGGTGTCGTGTAAGGAGTTGTGCCCACGTCGTGCCGGACAGTCGTACCGGACGCCACACCCCATTGTCGTACCGGACGCCACATCCCACCAAATGCTGGTGGCGTGTCACCGCGAACGGCGTCGTCGGTCGGAATCGTCTCTGTTCCGCCTTACCTGCACACAGCCGGCTGCCATGCCCGCCCACAAGCAATCCTTCTGACGATGCCGCTCTGATAGCATCCGTCCGCCCCCACGTCCTCGCTCGCAGCTGGACTGGTCGCACGACGGCCAAATCACCTTCAAGGAGTTCCTTGTGGGCATGGAGCGCATCATCATCGAGACGGGGGGCGATGACGACGAGGACGACATGGATGACGAGGATGAGGACCTAAAGGTGCGACGGCGCAGCTAACGGAGCGCGGGAGGTGGGGCCGGGTGCCCCTGGCGGTCGCGACCTGGGCGGCCGTGTGCCGTGTGCCGTATAGTGCTGCAGGCGTCCTGGAGGCGGGGGCAGTCGCCCGGGTGCAACAAGCGGCGTGCGCCGCTCTGCAGCGACCTGGCCGGATTAGTACGACAACACCAAGCAGAAAGTGCTCCGGCAGCCCCATTACTCCGTTATCGACGGACTGACCGCTTTAGAAGAACGGGGCACAACAGTCCGGGCGGGGAAACAGCAGCAGGCACGAGGAGGCGCCACACCTCCCCATGACCTCTCTTCCCTGGTTGCCGAGCGATCGCGGCGCCTGCTTCGCTATCACTCGCCGTACCGCATCGATCCCCTCTGAAACCCAACTGCCGCAAACCATCTCGCATTGCAGGATATGGACGGTGACTGGGAAGACGAGGAGATTAAGGAGATGGGGCAGAAACCGGAGGAGAAACCCGATGGCCTCACGCCTGAGGACAAGCCCCAGGCCGACGTCTCGCCAGGAAAGGGGCAGGGCCAGGTCGACGAGGTGCGGCCCTTTACGTTATCTGGGATGGCAGCGGGAGCTTAAGGCCAAGGCCGCCTCAGAGGGCCGTGCGACCGAACCAGTGCGAGGTATCCGCAGCTGCCTGGCTTCGGACCGCGGTGCTGTGAGACTCATTCGTACTGTCGCGTGTTGGGCCATCGTCCTCCTGGTTGCTTGTAATGCCCCTGCGGCCAGTCACCGCTGTGCCCTGGCAGGGCTTTGAACTCCGGAGTGGGTGGCCTGGGCACCGCACGCCGACAGCAGTGGCAGCAGATTGCCGCAGCCCGCATGGGGCCGAAGGGATCTTCCTTGAACTGATCAGAGTTATGCTAGCTTCAGGAAACGGCATGAGGGTGACGCGAGAGGACCGGGCCGTCCTCGTGGTATCGGTGCCTTCGGTACCGGCGACTCGGCCCATGACTGCGGCTCGGGCAGCTGGGGGATGCCGCGCAGGCGCCCTTCCGCGCCCATACCTTGCGCGCATTCGCATCCTTGAGGGAGGAATGCACTAAAACGTACGCTGACCAGTAGTTACAAGTCGTCGCAAGCTTCGTTAAATGTTGTGTATGAGGTGTAAGGTAGCGAGAGGGGGTTGGGGGTGATTGGTTCCGGTTGCGCATGCATGCATGCATGCCCGCACCATGCCGCTGATTGTGCTTTTACGCTGTACCGCCCCGAAAGCGGGAGAGTCCAGGGAGTGCCGAAGGGCGTTTTGGTGGCACATGGAACGTGGACTGTGTGGGAATTCTATTCGGGAGGAGAGATGAAGCACCGGAAGGGGGTTTGATGTCGCGGTGTGCAAGCCATCAACATGGCCATTGGAGCTGTATGGATTGAGGGCCAGTGACCCTGGCCGCACTTCGCCAGTGGGGCATGACTGGCCCGCCGAGTACTGAATGGGGGGCAGCTGGTTTGCACTCACCGCCCACGCACGCGCACGTCCAGTGGCTGCGGTCCCAGTGACTCTTTTGCCGACGGCTAAAAGGATGCAGGTGCCGATGCGATCGTCAGTATTTATGTTCTTCTGCGCATACTTGTTGTGAAATATGACGCTTAGCTTTGCCGCGGCGGGTGGCTATTACTAAACCCTGCGTCGTGTTCCGGGGACCTCTTCGACGGCGCATGCGCTTTGGACGCTCCCGCCGCTGCGATTCTCACTGGCTGCAAACCCGCCATTGCCGGCTGCGTGCCGTGCTTTTTCTAGTTTCTGGCCTTTGCTGATACTACTGCTGTGGTATTACAGCATGCCTAGTGCAAATCCCCGTTGGTGGGTGACATCTCATTGCGCGTTTGGCATGATCATGGATTGACGTAACAAGTATTTTCGATAGCACAGGTATAAGGCTCGCCGATTCGGCTGCCGGAGGCCTGCCGATTGCGCTGCTCACGGCGATCTCTTGAGGCCCGCCTCCAACTACTGCACGGCGGCGTCTGGCGCCGCCTTGACTCGCTTCTTTTGAGCTTGCGACCTCGTTCGTACTGCCCATGGCACGTGGGGCAATGCAGGGGCCGCGTACAATGGGACAAGGCCAGTCGGTGAGACCCGAGGGTATGGTATTTTTTTGGCGGCAACAGTAGTTGGGAAGCCATCATCGGTGGTATGACAGTGACCATGAATTTATTAAATGTAACCGACAGTAGCCTCAGCAACATCAGCAGAGCCCTGGCGTTCTGCGCAATGGTAAGTGGTGACAGCGCAAACATAGGCTGCGGCATGTGCTGGTGGTGGACAGTGGCAGCGGCATCGACCGCACGGCAGCAGCCCCGCCCTGCAGCAAGGTGCGGGGGCTGCAGCAATGCGCACCGAGGGTCAGATGTCAAAGCACCCAATCCACGCGCCGCGCCCAGCCCCAGCCCAGCGCTGCCGTGTGTTTCCCTGCCCCACCTCCAACCGCAACCGTACCTTCGGCCAACTTGTTGTGGGTGGCTGACCACTGGCGTGACGAGGAGCGGTACGCTGCCAGGATCTTCCCAAACTGCGGCGGAGCGTGGGGCGGCACGGGAGCTCTCACCGGGCGTTGTGGCGCCGCAGTGGGGCCCGTTCCCTCGCCAAGACTGCAGTGAGGGCCGGTTTTTTCAACCAGCCACGGACGCCGGGCAGCCGGCGCACCGCCGAGATAAGGAAGCATACAGGTTCGGGGCAGCTCTGGTGCTAGGGCGAATCGTCATCCCGACAGCCATAGCGTTAGCGCCACAGTGTCAGTACGCATGCGCCTGCACGCACCAGCTGGGCCGCCACATTCGCCCCACTGGGTTCCGCCGCCAGCAGCGCCGCCTCCAGCCCCGCCAGGTCCTCCGCCTTGTCCAGCGCCATGATCGAATTGAAGGACCGCCGGAAGTCCGTTAGCACCTGCGTTGGTGCGTTGCGGCCCGGACGTGTGTGCCAGTGAGGCTGAGCCGCCGGAACGAAGGAACATTAACCGAACAGAACAGCGCGCGTGCAGCAGCAGCAGCAGCAGCAGCAGCAGCAGCAGCAGCAGCAGCGGCAGCGGCGGCTGCGGCAGCAGCAGTAGCAGTGTGCGGCACCCACCACCGCTCCGTCGCTCCCTCGCAGTAGCACTGACTCGCCGCTGAGGCCGCCGTGCACCTGGCCTCCATCGTGCAGGGTGGCCAGTGTGCGGCCCAGAGTGGAGGCGGCGCTGTCCAGATCTGCAACGGGAATACGGGTACACAGGGCATTACGTGATGCAGCTCCGAAACCACTCCCCAGCAGAAACCACTCCGAAACCACTCCGAAACCACTCCACACACAACGGAACGACCCATGGGCTGCCATACCCGCCGCCCGCTGGCTCGTCACCGCTGAGCCCGCCGCCGCTGAGCCCGCCACCGCTGAGTCCGCCACCGCTGAGCCGGAGTCTCTCTCCGCCGGCGGCGCTGCCTCTGCGTCTGCCGCTGGCAGCTGCACCGCCTCCGTCAGCAGCTCCAGCAGCTTCCTGCCCTCCACTGCCTCCACGATGGCGCCCCCAGTCGACACGTCAACGTGGTACACCAGCGGCACCAGCACCCCCAGCTTCTGCGCCCGCAGCATGCTGCGAACCACCTGCACCGCGGCAAGCGAGGACGGTGGTGGTTGTGGTGGTTGTGGTCGTGGTGGTGGTTGTGGTGGTGGTTGTGATGGAGGCCGCTGGCATGGACGCGAGCCAACTGCGTTGCTTGTGGGTGCGTGGGTGTAGAGGGTGCTTCTCTGTGATGGCCGCCGCACCTTCCAACGCAAGATCACACGTGTAGGTAGGATAGAGGCCAGTCGCCCAGCGTGTGCGGCACGGCTGAGGAGGCGGTAGCTGCTAACTGTGCGGTTGCAGGCCCTGGGGCTGTGCAGTGTGCGTATCTTGTCCAAGCTGGTGAGCGCATCTGAGCTGTATGTTTGACCAAACCCTTGCAACTGCCGAACGGCACCCTGCCCCGCTTGCCTGCCGTATACCCCCTTGAGCTCCTTCACCTCCACCGGCGTCCCCGCCCTCGTTTGACCGTGCGCGCTTCTGCGAACGCTCGCCGCTGCCGGTGCTGCCCACGCCCGTGCCCAGGGTGAGGGTGACGGCCGGGCGACCCAAGAAAGTCATCTGCAGCCCGTTGGTGTGTGAGTAGTTACTGATTTCAGGGGTATGTATACCGTCCGGCTTGTGTGCGCGACCCGGCGTACCTTGCCAGTCTCCATGTCGCCGCCGCTGCCGATCGCCTCAAGACTTTGGGCTGCGCCCGTTATCTCCGTTGTTTTCGCCATTGCGCGACAATTTGATATCCTGTCTGGGAAGCCCGATTGCAGTAGTCGTTTTTAAAAGTACGGCCTTTCGGAGCCAACCAGAGCACTCGTCTCCAGTCGACGAGATGTGCGAACTAGTTATATATGAACTCAAAACTGATAGGGATCATTGACAGGATTTGCAAGTTGGACTTCTTAGTTTCTCGTTTGGTACTGGTTTTGCAACTCAGGCGCAGCGTACAAAAGTAACGGCGCTCCTATGGTGTGTAGGATCTAACCGGCGTCGTCCGCATGTTTATTTCGTTTGTGAAAATCCAGCCACTAAGGATCTTGGCGCGATTTGCAGGCTTCGGCTGGCGACGCCCCGGCGGCACAGCCGGCCGAAGGAGGTAAATTCTGCAATATTGCCAGATACTGATTGATCCTACGTACATCATCGGCGGGACTAAACCACAGTCGTTCAGCCGCCCAATCGACCATCGAGGGGGTCTTGGTTCCCGCGGCGAGGCTTTTCCATGTGTGGCAATGCAGCAGTAACATTGACCAGTCGTCAGCTATAGGCCCTCCCTCAGCCCGCCCCCTCGCCCTGTTGCCCTGCGCCACAGAGACACCCAAGAAGTCATGGGCTGACGAGGCCGATGAGGATGGCCCTCCCCCTGGATTTGGCGATGCCGCGGGGGCGGTGGCCGCTCTAACAGACAAGCTGGAGACAGCGGCCAAGGTGCGTCCCTGGGTCATGCCCTCCCTCTCCCAAGGCGACCTTACCCGTAAACCCGCTCTCGCATATGCAGCCCGCCCTGTTACCTGTGAGACTTTGGCATATATGCTTGTTTCCACTCGCGTCGAAGGCAATTGGGGCCACGGGGTGTGCAATCCTGACAGAATTGTGCAACGGCGAGGTGACAGGGGGTGGTGTCGGTCGCAGTGGTTTCGGTCGCACAAACAGCGCATGGGAAGCGTGAGGTCGCACGAGATAGCTGTGGCGCGATGCTCGCCAGCACACGGGCGGAGTGGGTGGGGGCCCAGCAAGACACGAGCCCAGCCGTGGTTCCGGAGCGCAGGTCCTTAGTACCGTGAGTCGTACTGGATCAACTGTCCTCCCTCGAGTGAAGCGGTTGGTACCTGGTACCGTACTGTTTGGCTCTGCGGGGACGATGGCCAAATGAATGGTGGCGGCGGCCGCGGCCTTCCTCTCCCAGAGGCCTGAAATCAGGAGCCTCGGCCACCGGCGAGGCGGGGGTTGAGCCCCCTGGCCGCCATCACGGATGCAACAGGGGCCACTCAGTGCAGGTCGCCCAGCGCGTGAGGGTGCGGTGTTGCCCCCTCTGTGTGCAGGTCGAGGAGGCGGGTGTGGATGAGCCGGATCTGTCGCTGAAGACGGAGGGGCTGCGGGAACGACCGGAGGCGGAGATCACCACCAAGACTGAGGTGAGTGGGTGGGTGCTTGTGGACACGGGTAGGTGTTTGTGGACACGGGTGGGTGCTTGTGGACACGGGTGAGTGCTTGTGGGCGACGTATTGCAAGGTTTGAGGGTGGTGGGGTAGGGCTCGGTCCCCCTAAAGTGCCCCTAGAGCTCCAAACGGCTGACAACCACCCGACCACGCCTGTCCTTCCGCAACTCAACGGCCGCACTCACCGCAGGGCGACTCGATCTACTCCTCGGCGCACAAGTTCGAAGAGCTGCCTCTGAGCCCCGAGCTGCTCAAGGTAGGACGGGGCGGCTGGTGTGTGCTTTTGGTGTGTTCTTTTGGTGTGTTCTTTTGGTGCAGGGGTAAGCAGGGGCCCTCGTTGGCGTAAGGGGGGGGTACCGGGCGGTGGAGTGAAGGGGACACAGCAGGCGCGAACCAGTAACAGTCCATTCAATGAGGGAGTTCGATATAACCCCGGAGAGAGCACCGACCTGGAAAACCGTGAGCCCCTAGCAGCCGTGATATGGTACTCGACGCCCTGGGATTCCTTCCCGCCCGCGCCTCCACCCGTCCTCCACACGAACTCCTCCCTCCTCACTGCCGCCCTATCCACGTCACGCCGCCTATCCCGCCCCATCCACGTCACCTCGCTCATCCCGCCCCATCCACGTCACGCCGCTCATCCTGCCTCCCCCCTGCCCCGCCGGCCTCGCTGCTTCGCAGGGCCTGTATGTGGACATGAAGTTCGAGCGACCGTCTAAGATCCAAGCTCTGACCCTGCCCATGATCTTAACGCCGCCGCACAAGGACCTCATCGCACAGGCCCACAACGGCTCCGGCAAGACCACCTGCTTCGTGCTTTCCATGCTGTCGCGGTGAGCGCACCACACCAGCCAGCCGTACACTTTTTGCCTGCTTGCTGGTCATACGGACACGGACGCTGCAACCCATAAAGCACCTACATTCTAATGCTTCATCTTGACCTCAGTCCACTGTACTCCCCGAATGCCTATCGGCATCCGACCCACTTCGCTGGTCCCCTCTCGCCGAGTTCCGAATCGGCTTCCAAGTACACGGGCTGTCCTCACAAACCCTCCTGTCACCCTCCTCACCCCCGCCGGATATACCCCTGTCGAGTTACCGGTTCTTTTATGTAAACCCCCCCCCCCGGGTATATTCTTACCCACCTCAGCGTGGACCCCTCCGTCAAGTGCACCCAGGCGCTTTGCATCTGCCCCACTCGCGAGCTCGTCGTCCAGAACCTGGCGGTGTTGCGGAGGATGGCCCGGTACACCGCCATCACCTCCACCTCCACCGCCAGCGAGGCGGAGGCGGGCGGCTCGGGGCTGCGGAGAGACGCCATCGCCGAACATGTGCGTGCGACTCCTGAGCCCCTGCACCCTCCTCGTCATCATTGCCGACAGTGAGACTCCTGAGCCCCTGCACCTTCCTCGCCACCATTGCCAGCAGTGCGCACCCATCAGCGCACCCACCCGCGCTGCTTGTCTCTCCCGCAGGTTGTGATCGGGACCCACGGAAAGCTCAAGAACTGGGTTCAGAAGCGGCTTCTTGATCTGGACCGAGTGGCGATCCTGGTGTTCGACGAGGCGGACGAGATGCTCAAGGCGGACGGATTCGCGGACGACTCGGTGCGCCTGATCAAGATGATCCGGAAGAAGAACCCCAAGGTAAGGGGCGGGGGCGATGCGAGGCGCTCTTTCCCCACAGCCTCACGCAAACGATGTGGACGACGACGACGCAAACTGACGGAGTTTGAGACGACGACGCAAGCTCGCTCCAACGACCGCTACCGCCCGTATGGCCATACTTGCTGCCACCGTCCTGCGCTGGTGCGAATGTATATCTCCCAGAAGGTAATTCGTCATTTTCCCGCACCCTCCCGCCTGGTCTGGCCCTCCGACCTCCACAGGTCCAGCTGCTGCTGTTCTCCGCCACCTTCAATGACATCGTGAAGCGCTTCGCGGTCACCATCGCGCCGCAGGCCAACCAGGTGTTCGTGGCCAAGGAGCAGCTCAGCCTGGACGTCATCGCGCAGTACAACGTCCGGTGCGGCCACCCGCCCTAACCTCCTGTGCCCTCCGGCACCAGCCAACTCGCCTCAAACGTGTGCTTGCCGCCCCGACCCGCCGCCGCTGCTGCCGCCGCGGCAGCGGCGGTGGCGGCGAAGCCGCCGTCGCCGTCGCCCTCTCCTCGGTTCGCCCGGCTGATTCCCCGCGCTGTGCCCCACGCTGCCGCATTCCCCCACCTCAACTGCCCCCAGCATACCAAGCACCAGCTACACTTCCTATGTCGAGTAACCGGTCCCTTTTTGTAACCCCGACTGCCCTCAGCTGCCCGGACCGTGGCGCCAAGACGCGCGTGCTCAAGGAGATGATCTTCCCTAACTGCGAGCGCCTGGGGCAGACAATGATCTTCGTGCGCACACGCGACACCGCCAAGGTGGGTTGATTGGCACGGGGGTAGCGCATGGTGGAAGGTGGCACGAAGGTTGAGACTGGGTTGGATTGGGTTGGGACGAGTCGTTTGTTCAAAACGCTATGTCGCGATTCTGCTGCCCGCTAACAAGCCCCCCACACCTGGACCTCCCGCCACCAGAGCCTGCACGCCGAAATGGAGCGGGACGGCTACAAGTGCACCTCCATCACCGGCGAGATGCAGCACGCGGAGCGAGACCGTGTGGTGCAGGAGTTCCGCGACGGCACCACCAAGATCCTCATCTCGACCGATGTCCTCTCGCGCGGCTTCGATGTCAGCCAGGTGTGGCCCGCGGAGTGTGGGTCTGGGCTGGAGGCCACCTGCGGCGCCTCCTGGCGTGATTCTTGGCAGCGGGTGCTCGGTAGCGGGTGCTCGGCAGCGGATGCTGGGTAGCGGGTGCTCGGCAGCGGATGCTCGGCAGCGGATGCTGGGTAGCGGGTGCTCGGTAGGCTTCCTCGCCGATGGCATGCTGGACCAGGTCGGAACAGGAGGAAAAGGGGCGCCCATTAAAGTCTGCTCGGTAGGGGGTGCTCGGTAGCGGATGCTGCGTATATATACAAGGTAATCAGCTCCTCGCCTCCCCTCCCTCCCCCAGGTGACCCTCGTAATCAACTACGACGTCCCGGTGGAGCGCGATGGCACCACCCCCGCCTACGAGACCTACCTCCACCGCATCGGTCGCTCGGGCCGCTTCGGGCGCAAGGGAGCGGCCTTCAACCTCATGTGTACGGCCCAGGTGCGCGTGCCCGCCCCTCCTGGGACAGGGGGGTAGGGCCTGGGCACCGACAGCGGCTTCCGAGCTGTCATGTTCACGCACGCGGGGGCTGCAGATCGGGTTCGTTGCTGGTTGGGCTGCGATGATGAGACACGAGCTCGCGGCCCGAGGGGAGGGGGCGCGGAGGGCGGCGGCCTAGCGGCGTGCGGCTTGAGCGGTGGCTGGCGCGGCGCAGTGTGGTGGCTGGACGCTGGTGCTGCCTGCCACAAACAGGCGGTGCGGCGATCCGCCATCACGCGCGTCGTGCCGGCGCCAGGACAGCGCATGTTCGGCTGGTCGATCGTAACCCCGCCCACCCAGACCCCGATGAGGGCGCAACTAATGATTTGTGCGTGTCTGAGCAGCTCTGCCGCGGTTCGGACCCCTGCTGTTTCCATGTGGACCGCCACATGGCCCGTGGGGCGCTGCTAAGGGCCCTCTCCTAGGCGGCGCCGTCAGTACTGCGATGCCGGACGCTTAACCAACATTGGTCGCCCCTCCGCCTGCACCTGCTTGCTGTGGCAGGACACCGAGGTGATGACCAAGATCTCGTCGTACTTCAAGAAAGATATTGCGGCAATCAAGTGGGACGACGAAGACGAGTTCGTTGGGGTGCTCAACAAGACGCTGTGAGGGCTTACGTGGTGTGAGGGCCCTATGACATGTAATGTGAGGGCCGTGTGATGTTTCAATCCTGTTTTACTTCTGCGGCTGGTCACACCACCAGCAGAGCTCCTGCAGCGAGCGCGGAGCGCAAGGCCAAGCAGCCAGGAATGCACAACCGAATGGGGGGCTGAGGAGCGACATCGACGTCGACGGTGTTGATGGTTTGGACGGGAGCTTGACAGACGCTTTGCTGCCGGGCATGTGTGTTGTTACACACGGACGCAAAGTTGGCGGGGGTTGCAGAAACGTTCCAGCTACCGGTCGCTCATCGGGGCGTGACGACCACTGACGCACTGACATATGTTGGCGGTGGTCGGGTCAACGCAGCCACGCCACCTGGCGGCATCCTTCGCGGAGTGGCATCCCCCCCCTAGCGCCATCACGGCGGTTGCTTGCAGTTGCTGAACGATTGAACTACTGTGGCTGGTGTGGGCACATGTCCCGTGGGCACATGTCCCGACGTGTGCAAGGTACTGCCGTAATCGTGATTTATGACGGCCTTTAGACGGCACTGGGTTAGGACGCGGACGAAGCAGCACCGGCTGCGAAGAGCTGGGTGAGGGATGTTGTCTGTCTGTGAAAGAACGCAGAAATATCGCTGGCTGGCAATGGGGTGAGGGTGGGGAGTCTGATTCCTGGCGCCGGCGCTTTTCGCTGGCAGACGCCACGTGCGTGCCCGCGCATGTGAAACCGGCACAATAGTGCTGGGGCGCTGCGGGCGCCCCTGCACTGCGGACGAGGGCGTTGCATTCAGGTGTAATGCAGGGGCATGAGCGCTGCAGACCGCGTGTGAGGCTGATGCGAATATGCTACCAATGTTTCCCAAATGGCCACTTCCCTTCGAGATTTGGACGGAGCAGCAAACTGGAAGCAGCTGAATGAGAAATTTACCGTAAACTGTTTAGTGCCGAGTCGGCTGCAACTGAACTAAGCGCGTCAGGTCCAAGTTCCGAAATCCAATTTGCGCGCAAAAACACAAATTGGAGATTTGAGCAAGACTACAGTGCGTGCCCGATGGCTCTGTCTCCCGGTCTGAAGCCCACTGTAACAAGGATTTACCTTTCAAGTGTCGGGTGGTTCGCCCAATGGTTCTACCTCAGGTATGGAGTCCACCGCAACGAATAGTACTCCTGCTACCACGGTTGATGGATCGGCACTGTGCAGGACGCGCGGGCCAACCTCGACATGTAGGAGAGTGTGAACGGAATGAACGCACTCACTAAAAATTGTGACCGCCCCGTTCTAGCAGGCGTTTCAGCCTTCCCGCGGCATTCCCGCGCCCACCGTCGGTTCCACCAGGACACATCACACGCACACTCAGTAACTAAACACGAGAGAACGCAGGTTCAGCTTCCAGTCTTGTGTCGACACCGCGCCAAGAGGTTCGCCTCCGCCACAACGGACGGATGCTCTAGGGGCCATATGTCAAACGTTCGTGCTGCGCCCGTCTCTCACGCAGCAGCCAAGCCGGACACGGTCGAGGGGTGGACACGCACCATCACCCACCATCGCAACACGTCGCTTAAGACCGCCTCGCAGCCCTCGGCCGCCTACGTGCTTCACGACCCCTGCACCGCCTGTCGCCTGGCAGCTGTCACGTCATTAGTCATCTCGATGCAAACCCGCGGGGACGGGTCTTCCGAACTCACACAGTCAAACACTCCCTATTCTACGTTGTAGAAGGCACCTTACTTGTGGGCCACACTCCTCCTTGCACATCCTCTTCTCACAACGGCCCTGCTATCGCCATATACCTTGCAGACGAGCGGTGGTAGGATCATGGGCTCGAAGGGATGCTGCTCAGAGCGCCACCGGGCGCACTTTCAGGCACAAGTCCAGCACGACACGAACAACTCGGTCCCGGTCCGCCACCCCATCCACCGCACAGCATTCAGTCCGTGCCAGGCCCATTTACTCCATGCCGAACACCACCTTAAACACGTCCCGCACGCGGTCACCATCGTCAATCTCCGCCAGCGGGTCTTTCCGGAGGCGGTGGCGCAGGCAGAGGGGGATAACGCGGTAGATGTCCTCGGGCGTCACCTCGGTGCGGCTCTCGAAGGCGGCCAGCGCCTTGGCAGCGCGGTTGGTCACAATGTCACCGCGGATGCCGTCCACGTTGAGCTCCGAGCAGATCTGCGAGATCTTGACGCGGTAGTCGTAGTTGACGTCGCACTGCTTCAGCAGCTTGCTGGCCTCCACGATGCGGGCGGTCAGCGCGTTCTGGCTCACCTCGTAGTCCTTGCTGCAGGGCGGAAGGGGAGGGAGGGAATGAGGCAGGGGCATGGGTGTGGGTGACGTGCGCGGAGGAGGTAGGCCGCGGGCACTCCGGGGTAGGTGGCATGCAACGGTAGGAATCGGAAACCAATGCCCGAGAGGTGACCCAGCAGGGCACGCCCGAGAGGTGACCCAGCAGGGCAACTGCACCACTCAAGGCTACGCGACAATGCCATACGGAGGCGGCAATGGAGCACGTACCGGAAGGTCGCGGGGCTCTCATCGAAGGTGGAGCGCTGCGATACGATTTGCACGCGAAGGCGAGGCTCCTTCACGGTGCCGATCTGGGCGTGCATACCGAAGCGATCCAGCAGCTGCGGGCGCAGCTCACCCTCCTCAGGGTTGCCTGTGGGCAGGGGGCCGTGAGCGTGTCAGAACGTCCCTCCGCTTGAGAAAGGAAGCAAAACAGAGTCCCTGAGCGTGTCAGAACGTCCCTCCGCTTGAGAAAGGAAGCAAAACAGAGTCCCGCACCAACAGGTACCCTGTTCCCAT
This sequence comes from Yamagishiella unicocca, assembly GCA_003116995.1. NCBI lineage: Eukaryota > Viridiplantae > Chlorophyta > Chlorophyceae > Chlamydomonadales > Volvocaceae > Yamagishiella > Yamagishiella unicocca. Next base: position 1,540,060 of record BDSL01000007.1, read on the forward strand.
CCTGTCGCCAACGTATCCCAGTCCTTTCCGTCGTCCGAATCCTCGTCGCTCCACACCGAGCTGCGCGTCCTGCAGCCCGTGCCCGTCTGCCAGCCCAGCGCAGCCCAGCCCTGCCCAGCCTCACCGGAGCCGACCAGGATGAAGCGGGCGGGGTGGCTGATTGAAATACCCTCACGCTCCACGGTGTTCCAGCCGCTGGCCGCCGAATCTAGCAGCACGTCCACCAAGTGGTCGTCCAGCAGGTTGACCTCGTCCACGTACAGGATGCCGCGGTTGGCCTTGGCCAGGAGGCCGGGCTCGAAGGCCTTGACACCTGAGACAGCGGGCGGCAGGGCGAGAGAGGCATACAGCAGGAGGGACGGTGTCAGTGCACACGTAACGGGACGGAGAGCGCCATGAGAGCGAGCCAGCGCGCGCTGCAGGGAGGGCCTTGAGGGTGCCCAACAGTGTTGTTGCAGCACCACCCGAGACCACTGGCTGTCCGGACCGCCGTGCAGTGGGGTACACCAGGCAGTGCACTGGGACCGCAGCCATAGTCGATCCCACATTTCCACCGACTGTTGCTGCTGCTGCTGGCACTGCCGCGCTGCTGCCACCGCCGGCTGCTGCTGTTGTCAACCTCTGGACCACCACGACTATCTGATGAGCAGGAGGGCTTCAGGGCCACATCATTGCAGGCCATGCCATTGTGGTGCGGGCATAAAGAGGCGGAGTCCGCCCTCAGTTCCCCACACCCTTCACACACGCCTGGTTAACGTAACCCGTGTGCACCCGTGCTGCCCTGTTGGCTGGCATGGCACCGCTATCATGCCGCCCACCAAACACCAAATTCGTGGTTGTGCGCATCGTCGACCAGTCAGCGGCCACAAAGACGGCTTCTCTGCTATCATCATTGCAGCACCGTCGTGGGTGCCAATGCTAAGCGTGACGGGCGGGCGGCCACCTAGGCGGGGAAGTGGCTCGTCGATGTTGGGTTTAGGGCCTGGGCCCGGGCGACTAGCCTAACGCCACCACCACCACCACCACAGTGGGCACATGCTGGCTGTTGCAAACACGACGATGAACAACGGCGCTTTTAAGAACACTGGTGGTTTTCCCTACGTAGCAGGGCTCAACCCATGACAGCCTTTCGCCGTCTGGGCGCTGCATTGCGGCGAACAGTGGAATGGGGTCCAAGCCCAGGCGGTGCGTAGGCTTCGGCCGCTTGGCGTTATGAGCCACATCAAGGCCCGCTACGACCGTTGTACAAGCTGGCAATCAGCCTCTTCGCACCAGCTGCTGCCTGGACCGTTGTGACTGCTAGCTCCCTGATCGGCTGGCCAGTCAGTTAAATGTCTGGCCGCTTAACGCTTGCTGTCAGATACGAAATGAAGTCCACGCACCAAATGAGAAACAGCCTTCCCTCCGGCCAACCCTTTGGCAATGATCGCATCCCGCCCTCAACCTCGCATGGGGCAGGCAGCCGTCGACCCGCCCGCCGCACCCTCCGCACCCACCCTCCGTCAGCGCCTTCTCAATGTCGATGGTGCCGCACACTCGGTCCTCGGTGGCGCCCAGTGGCAGGTCCACCATGGGGATCTTCTTGGTGCCCACCGGCAGCACCGCACCCGACTTGACGCGAGTGCGGACCTCCTCCGACATGAGCTCGGGGTCATCGGGGTCAGAGTTGAAGGGGTCGTTGGCAACCACCTTAACGAACGGAGGTGATGGTGGGAGGTGGGGGTAAGGAAGGGGCGGAGGCGGACAGGGCGGTCAAACCATGCAGGCTAGGGTTGTAGACCGGGGCTTGGAGGATTGGTGGTGCGTGTGCTTTTCGAGATCAATTTGCAGTGGCCGTCCTCGGTCACTTGCTCGCCGCTAGGAACCTTACCACCCCCTCCCCCCTCCGAGGCACCACCGCAGGATCAATCAAGGCGGCTGGTGAGGCAGCTGCGCGATACAAGATGCCTGCCCGTGAATCAGAAAGGCATCAGAAAGCTGGTCGCACTTCGTTGACCTAAGTCCGTGACGCGCCTCCACGAAACACAACCAGGACCCAAATCGTGCCAACGTGGCTGGCACATCAGTGTTACTGACATAAGCTATTGAAGCGTCGCGTAGCTGCGGTGTGCAAGCAAATTCCAAATGACGATATGCCTCGTGCGTGCGCAACCGTCACCAGGGAGCCAGCTGTACCTCGGGTCGGTCCCTGTGAGGAGTCCTTGAGACAAAACCCGGAGCTGTGCAGCATTCCGCGCTCCCTCAGGAGAGAGGCTCCATGCCAAGCTGCAAACGCGCCCCTGACGGATACAAAGGAGCCCCAACCGAAGCTCCGCGGTTCAGGTTGAATCCACCATCCTTTGAGACACCTCGCCCAGGGCCCCGAGGCGTACCTTCATCTCGGGCAGCAGGTCGGCCAGAGCACGAATCGTGGTCGACTTGCCAGTGCCGCGGTCACCCATGATCATGACACCACCAATCTTGGGGTCAATGACGTTCAGAATCAGCGCCAGCTTCATCTCATCCTGGCCGACGATGGCCGTGAACGGGAAGATGGGCCTGGCCTGGCCTGCGCGACGTGGAGCGAGTGCGGCGAGAAAGTGTATGTTGCGTTGCAACCAGTTCCGCGGCGCAGCCCTGTTGCTGGTACCCCAAAGAGCTACTTACCAAGCTCCTTCTCGGACTTGACCTCAGTAGCAGCGGCGGCCCGGACTGCAGAAGCGACAAGAGACGCCAATTCAGTAAACCGGAGTCCTAGATCTCGCACATAATTGGGACCTTATAACAAAGAATTAACTCACCCTGAAGCGCCGCGCGCTGGGGAGCAACAGGCGCACCCTGCACAAAGCACGGCTCGTGGACATGAGCAAGAATACTCGATTCTTGGGCTGAGCTAGATCCAATCTATTTAACAAAGGACTTTGAAAAGGTGAAATATGTCGCACCTGGAAAGGGGCGACGCGCAGGGCCACCACGGACTTAGCATTCACCGGGACCCGCACCGGCGTGCGGGCGCCCTGCTGCTGCTGGGCGACCACATTGCTGGCAGCGCTGCGCATGTTCAGAGCCATGGTTGCTAATTTTGTACTGGTAAACAGGATCGGTCGGGGCCCGAAGATGGCCAAATTGCTTCCTTGCTGTGGATCTGCGACCCTCCCTGGCAGCCGTACAACATTGGAAGCTTACTCGCCTGGCGAATCAGGGTGTCAAACTTTAGCAGTTATCATGCAACTGCGTGACGTTTGTTAATCTATAGAATTGACGTTTTGCACGGTGGAAAAGAAGCTTCCTTCAACCCACATCGCTGGTTTGTTCCTCCAACGGTAAAAAATATGGCACCGATTGCAATTTTGCGCAGTTGCAATCCTGTCAGCACTTCGGCCCCGACCCAAGTCTGCCGACCAGCGTCCAGCCGTGCGCGCTGCGTGCGCGTGCATGCCAGCGACGCGTTCTGCCGCGACAAGGTGTCTTCGGTGCGCACAGATGTCAGCTCTAAGGGAGTCAACTACAAACTCACATTTGTTGGTGCTGACGGGGAGTCGCGCGAAGTCACCTGCCCAGACAACCAATACATCCTGGATGCTGCCGAGGCGGCCGGATTGGACCTTCCCGCCACTTGCCGGGGCGGCATCTGCGGTGCGTGCGTTGCACGAGTAGCGAAGGGAAGCATTGACCCTTCAGACATCGCGGACCTCAGCTTCACGGTGTCCGACGAGGAGCAGGAGAAGGGCATGGCGCTGCTGTGCATGTCGCGAGCAACGTCAGACCTTATCATTGAGACCCAATCTGACTGGGGCTACTCGTTGGGAGTTGGGGAGTGGAAGGGAGCCACTGGCAAGTTCAGCGCCAAGCCCGACCCGCTGGTCGGCGTCAGCTGGACCGATCTCAAGAAGTAACGAGTTGGGCCGATAAGGCATGGCCTTTCGACCCGCCCGTGCGCGCTCACGACGAGAGCTCAGACGATTAGAGCCGTTCCCGCCGAATAGAGAGTAAGCGAAATAATGAGTTCCTGGGGGGGCTGGTAAACTGAGTAGCATGCACTTGGAATGGGGCTCAGACAGCGGGTGGTGACGAAGGACCTGATGTGCAAGCATGAGGTTATGGCGCTGCCGAATGGGGTCGCGTTTGGTTTGGCGCTCATTGCTTGCAGCATGTTGTTTGGCGCCCTGCCGCTGGCTTGCCCGTTGTCGCCAAGTCGTGCAACCAGCGATCGGGGCGGCAATTCGTCATGAACAGTTAATGAGTTCATGTATGGCTAGGTACTTTGCGAAGGCGGTTCTGCGTGACGGCGGTGAGTCAGAAGCTGGTAACTTTTTGTAAGATAGCAGGAGAGCGGGAAGGCGAGGCGCGGGGGCATGGCTGGGGATACTCCGCACTGTGCCATGTTAAGCTGGCGACATGGAGGCATGGAGGCCTGTGTGCTGTCTGAGGCAGCTAGTATAGCGAAGTGAGAGAGCCTAGCGTTGCGATGAGTTGGCGAGCTCATAACGTTTGGCTTCGCTTGATGCCGAAACTGTATACGCTGTCATAATGGCAACAGGAGAACAATAAGTAGACAGAGTGTACCGTATGTAACGTCATAGGATACGGCTTTCCTAGCGCTCCCCAGGTGGCGGTACAAATGGGCGTCGTATCAGATCGCATCCAGCTTCACACCGCCACATTAATCGCTACCTCCCTGCTATGTAACTGCGCAGGGCACTCCTACGTATACCTGATGAGCATGAGTATTATGACATTCGACACGAAACCTAACGCGCTGAAGGCTAACGGTGATAAGTAATCCAAACAGCATTGTAACGCCCTAAGTCTCTACCATAAACAGCATGCAACACTTGCACGTCACGAGCCCTGATTAAAAGCATGGACGTGAAGATGGCATAACGTGTGCCATTAGTTTAGCACTCGTTGAGATCCAGGCAGACAGATCCCTCGTTCCCGTTCACAGAGCGAAGAGCATTTCCACTTGCCCGTCGAGGGCATTCCTAGGGCATCTTTGGTGCCTGGCGTGCTGCGGCTGGTTTGAGATGATGGGATCTGTGCCACATGCATGAGCATGTTACAGACGTAGGGCCCTCCCTGATCCTGTCCATTATCCCCGCGAATCGTTCGATCAGTTGGCGTGCGGCACGTGCGGGACGCGCACCAAACACATGCAACGCCCACCCGCCGTACATCTTCGGAGCGGTCGTTAGTGGCGTCACGCTGCTTGATCATACTGGCAACTTAACATTCCAATAATTAAGATCGCAGCGATACCTGCAAAAATCGCTATGCATCTGCTTTCAGCGGCAACTGCTTATCCATACCGGTATTGCATTTTGCCAATGGTGTGCCACTTCATTTTCGGGTCTTAGTTACGCCATTATTGGCATCGTTTCTTCTAACGGGAGCGCGCAGTGCTCAAGGAAGTTAAGAAAAGTTAGCTCTCGGAGCGGGTGTGACGGAGCCCAACAGCAAGCCAAGTCCGAATCTGAGGTCCAGCCTCAATTCATTGTGTCCCGATCGAAATGTCTGATGATGGAGCACCGGAACGCCTGCCGGGCCACCTGAGCGCTCGAGCAGGTCGCGCCATCCGTCCGGCGCTGTCATACTTCAAAGCATTCCTCGACGCTAAGGAGCGGCAATGGTCTCCTGAGGATCCAGGCGGTAACATTATTCTCAGCGTAGCAGAAAACCGACTGACGTCTGACATGGTCAAGGTAGGTTGGAAAGGCGGGAACGGTTGGCCAAGTACCTGAGCTGTCAGAAGCTGAAAACAAAGCCCGGAGGGTAGGCTTGGGAGGGGCGGCTGGCTGGAGGGCTGGCGGCTGTGGACGCACTTTGGGCGAGGAGGGAGGGAGGGAAAGAGGACTGGTTTCTTAGGGGCGCAGGTGCCCACTGATGGCGGTGCGGGCGGTGGGAGGCCGGTGGCTACCCTTCCGCCCCACAGGTCGGGGCGTCGTGGCACCCGACAGGTCGCCGGCCTTCGGAGCCGCACCTCGACCCTCACCCAGGCTCGAACGGCGGCGTGCGCCGGCGTGCGGCCTGGGTGCGCGGGGTGGAGGTGCCGCCTGCCTGCCTGGAGCGATGTTGCCGCAGCTGCATCCTGACACCTGACACCGCGGACGGGCCCCTGGTGCAGCAGCTTCAGCGTCAGCATCTCAGATTTTCCCCTGCCCCGCCCCACCCTAAACGATGTTTTTCTCGCACCCACGGGTCTTCTTCGAAGCCCCGCCCCATGCCGCACAAAACCGTTTCCTATTCGGTTTCTACTTCTCAGCGCCGACACACGCGTTCCCTATCAACCCGTTCCTCTCAACTCTCCACGCGCCTTCAAGATAGCTTTTGTACGCAACCTGCATGCAGGAGCGGCTGACTCGCTCGGCTGGTGAATTCCCCGAAGATGCTCTATGTTACCAGGTGGGTGCCGCGGGGCCGTTGGCGGGACCATCCTGCTGGCGGGTCTGACCTCCTCGCCTTCGTGCCTCGAGACTGACCGTTGTTGGTTGTCGTACCGTACGGCACCGCAGGACATGCGGGGACTGCCCCGGCTGCGCCAGGCGCTGGCGCGGCTGCTGGAGGGCACGTTCATGAAGGTGAGGCTGGGTTGGGCTGGGGCGCTACCTCGATAATCTCCTTGCTCCAGACCAGTTTTTTGTGTCACTGCGCCCCACTCCACACCACTCCATTCCACTCCACTCCACACAGCTTCGTTTTCCACGTTGCCCGCTCCAGCGCCCTCCCCGTTCCCCTGCCTCGATCCTCCCGGAAAGGGAATCTCTGTGGACTCGGACCACCTGTCGGTCAGTGCGGGCGCCGGAGCTATCCTGGAGAACCTGTTCCACTGCATTGCTGGACCCGGTGGGTCGGTATGTCGATGTATCGGAGGGCTTTTAACACAACGAAGCCAACGCCGCAAACCCTGAAAACCCGTGGTACTACACCTCGCGCACAGTCTCCCCCACCCCAAAAACACGGGTTTTCCTTGCACCCCCACCCCCTCCAAAGGCGACGCCGTGCTCATACCCGCGCCGTACTACCCCGCCTTCGACAACGACCTGCAAGTCAAGTGCGCCGTAAAGCCCTGGCCCTTCGAGCTGGATGAAGACCGACCCGTGGGCCCACAGCTGGACGCAGCCGCCTCCGCGGCCGCTGAGGCATCCGGCGACGGCCACGACGGCGGCAGCCGCCGCAGCCGGCGCGTGTCCGCCCTGCTGTACACCTCCCCCAACAACCCTCTGGGTATCATGTACCGCCGCGAGACGGTCATGGGGATGCTGCGGTGGTGCCTGGAGCGAGGAGTGCACCTGGTCAGGTACGGCAAGGGGCGGCGGGGCCCAGGGGAGCTGTGGGAACCGGGCTTGGGATCTGGGGTTTGTGTTTTTGGGGGGGCCGCACCGGGGCCATTATTGACCCGTAGCTGGTCAGCGATGTCGCGACCAAGGCCGGTCGCCCACTGCGAGCGTGGCGCCTGGAGCAGCCTTACTTGGTGCATGGATGTCCCCCGCTGCAGCAGCAGCGATCCCCCACTCGAATGCCCGGCCGCCGCCGCCGCAGTGACGAGATCTACGGCAACAGCGTGTTCGGGGAGGGCAAGTCCTTCATGAGCGCGGAGGTGATGGCGCGGCAGGAGGCGGCGGGTGGGTGGCATGGTCGGTGTGGTTGGTTGGGTTGGCCGGGCTGATGGTGGTCTGGCAGGCGGGCTGGAGGAAAAACGTACACAATAATGCACACCTGCGTTTAGGGATTCGTTTGCTGCTAGCTACCAGGGTTGCCTCAAAAGTCACAGCAAAGAGATGTTGACTGCTGCTGCGCCCATCTACCCCCTGCCCTCCGAGCCGAACTCCCCGCTCCCTCCCCCTACCCTCCCGCCGCCTCCCTCCTGGTAAACGGTTTTTCTTTCGTACACGGGTTTTCCTTGCACCCCCCTCCTGGTGCTGCCACGTCAGACCTGCCTCGCCCCGAGCTGCTGCCCGAGCTGCTGCACGTCGTGTGGGGCATGTCCAAGGACTTCTGCGCCTCGGGACTGCGGTGCGGCTGCCTGCACACCCGCAACCAGCACCTGCTCAAGGTGCGGAGGGACGGGGCGGCACCGACGAGACGGATGGAACGGTAGGGGCCCGAGGATGACCCTCCCCTGCGCTGTCAGTCTACAGTTCGCCTGGATCTCCTTTCCTATCCCCCTGCATTCCTCTCTCACGCTGCGCAAATTCCCTCACCCTCACCCTCACCCTCACCTACCTTGCCCCTTAAACCCTAGCCCCCCCCCTCGCATCACCTCTAGGCCTTGGACAACCTGGGCTACTTTTGCGCGGTACCCAACCCTGTCCAATGGGGCCTTATCCACCTGCTGGAGGACGGACCCTGGCTGACCTCGTTTCTGGAGACCAACCGGGCGCGGCTGAAGGAGTCGTACGACAAGCTGGAGGGTGGGAGGCCTCGGCGGGAGGGCATCAAACAGAGCGGCATGACGTTAGACAATTGACGGGAACACGCCCCTGGAACGGACACACACACACACACACACGCACATACACACACGCACACGCACACGCACGCAGGCCCTCACCCCGCTACTTTATTCCCTGCTTCCGTTGATGACGTCGTGATGCCGCCGTACAACTCCTCCATCGTGACGCTGACCATCCCAATCCTTAACTCCCAGGCGCCCTGGTGGCGGCGGGCATCCCCCACCTGGCGGCAGACAGCGCCATGTTCTGCTGGATCGATCTAAGGCAAGGGGGCAGCAAGGAGGATCGGGGAGGGCTGCGAGCGGCGGCAACGAAGGACAGGGAGTGCCGCCGCTGTGATGGTCCCCGTCGGATGCTTAGCTAAACCCTTTCCTTGCTTTTTAAGCACGAGGGGCCCGCAATGAGCGTCGGCAATCCTAGACGGGCAGTCATGCAGCAGGCGGGCAGGCAGAGAGTGCCTTCTGGCGAGCCTTGAGACATACAACCTACGGCTTTTCGTTTCCTCAACCTAGTCCTCCAGCATACACCTCCACACGTATGCCCCAAATGGGTATTTTCGCCGTAAACGGGTTTTCCTCGCAACCCTCCGCTCCCGAGCTTCTTGCCCGCGCCTCCCCCGCATCGTGTCCCTCCCCCTCACTGCGTCCCTCCCCCTCACTGCGTCCCTCCTCCTCAATGCGTCCCGCCCCCTCACTGCGTCCCCCCCCGTGTGCCTCTCGCCCCGCACCCGCAGGGAGTACCTGGAGGAGCCCACCTGGCTCGGCGAGGTCCGGCTGTGGGAGGAGATGTGCAAGGAGTGCGGGGTGCTGCTGACACCGGGTAAGCACGACGGCCGGGGGTCCCGGGGGGACCGAGGGCGGGGGCGGGAGGGGGCGGGGGGTTGAGGACGGGGGCGGGAGGGGGTGGGGGGCTGAGGACGGTGGGCGGGAGGGGGCGGGGGCTGAGGACGGGGGCGGGAGGGGGCGGGGGCCTGAGGGGGGGGCGGGAGGGGGCGGGGGGCTGAGGACGGGGGCGGGGGGCTGAGGACGGGGGCGGGGGGCTGAGGACGGGGGCGGGAGGGGGCGGGGGCCTGAGGGCGGGGGCGGGAGGGGGCGGGGGGCTGAGGACGGGGGCGGGGGGCTGAGGACGGGGGCTGGAAGGGGCGGGGGATGAGGACGGGGGCTGGTGGAGTGGCGGGACGTCATGGAGGCGCGAAGACCGCACCCACACGCCCATTTTACAAAGGTGACTGTCTTCAGTGCCTCTGCCTGTTTACCATCCCTTGGCGGCGTACCCAGATGTACGGCATTTGTCAACGTCTCAACCCCGTCACGCATCCGGACCTGCCTGCAGGCGAGCAGTGTCACGGAGCCGAGCCGGGTTATTTCCGAGTGTGCTGGGCTTGGGTGCCCGGGGATGCGCTGCCGGTGGCGGTGCAGAGGCTGCAGGCGCGCTTCGGCGGCCGTAAGGCCCGGCGGGAGGAGGTGAAGGCGGCGCCGGCGGTCGTGGAGGTGGTGGTGGACGAGGCGAGCAGCTGAGAGCAGCAAATGGCGCAGCGAAGAGGTCGAACGCCGGTGGATCCTCCAGTCAGGAAGGAGGGGATTTGGGTCTTATTGGGGGAGCTCGAGCGGACGAAGGTGGAAGGAGCGCGGTGGTATTGCTGCAGTCGGGTGATCGAGTCGCGGAGGCAGCTTGACGAAATATACAAGCAGCAAAGCGGAGCGGCGAGGAAGGGCATGTGGATGGATGGATGCAGCGCAAGGGGCGCTTACGCGTCGTCTGGGTTTGACGCCGGCGCAGCTTGGAAGATACGGTAGCAGATTGAGATCGCGATTTGCAGGCAGTCATGGTAATAGCGAGCTGTACATCAAGGAAGTGGCGATACGATACAGGACTATCATTTACAAAGGTAGTACTAAACAGCAGTGGAAAAGAGGCGGTTCAGGGCGGTTGCGGGTACCGGCAAACGGTTCCCAAACGTAAATTATTCGAACAATCAAGGGAGCGTGGGACATACCTTCCCGACGTGCCATCTGCTTGCTGCCAGAGTGTCGATTGGATGAACGCCACACACATACATTATCATACTCAACCACAGAATATACACACGTGCTCGCCGAACGGCAACTGAACGCGCTCGCTTTGACATTTGTTGCAAGCGACACAGCAGTCCAATGACACGTCACGTAGCCCTAATTGGCACGTGCTCTCCAGAAGCTGACATCCTCTGGAGGGACGACTAAGCTGCTGACGAAAAGCGCGGGGCCTGACGGACATGCACCCGGCTCCCCTCCCCTCTCACCACGGCCTAACGACGTGAGTTTCAGGCAGGGTGATGTGTGACAATCGGGGGGGGAGGTACTGGCAACACATGTGTATAGCTTGCTACCAGCAACCTCAGACCAGAACATCGACGCACGGATTGCTCGCACAAAAATATACGCTGGCAACGATGTTGCCCCAGGCTCATACTACAGTACGTCTAAAAATACAGCTCCAACCGCGTTTTACTACCATCCAGCATATTTACATATAACCTGCCTGGTGGAGCTCTGCTGGCAGCGTCACATCGATAGCTGCTCTCGCCACACCAGGAATAATCCTAGCTAAGCATTCCACAGTCCAAACACGGCGTCGCACGGCGGCCGATCACCGCGACCACGACCAAACCATATCCAGCTCCGCGCACTTCAGGCTTCCTCGCTCTACCAATTCCTTCCAGCGCGCCAATTACGGTTTTCGCCCGGGCCGCCGCCGGCGGGCCCAGCCTCGAACCCTCCTTCGCGCCCTCCCTCGTTGCCTCCATCCTTCCGTGGCTTCACCCGTGCAGATGGCACACCTAGTCGGCACGTTGTCTTGTCTTAGGCGAGCGCTACGTACCCTTTGAACGGCGGAATCATCACATCCTCGCACGTGTGAGACTCGTGGGCGGTGTCGCAATCGAAGGGCTTGAGGTCCTTGTCGAAGCACATCCAGATCTGCGGGGTGATTGCGGGAAGTGCGCGCGCGCCCTGAGACACACGGAGACACTCCACCCACCGCATCCATGGTTGCAAGCCAGCCCACAACCCTGCACTCAACCCTGCACGGGCGTCCTTACCTCCGCAAGTTCCTTCCCAGTGCAGTGGACAAGCGGCCGTACGTCGTACATGTCCTGGATCGCGTTGACAAGGTCCTTGTTGCGGTACACTGCGTCATCACTTGGGGTGATGTCAGCCCTACGCAGAGCTGCCTGTAGGCGGTGGAAAGGGAAGTAGCGAGAAGATCCAATTACATGACATAAGAGACGGACGGAGACATTAGCTGGCGGACCGTTTTCGGACACGTGTAGGAGGGGGATGGCATCAAGCAGCCCATCTCCCGGCGTGTTTGAGCGGGGTGGCATTAAGACCCGGTTGGGTCACACGGGTAGGATAGAATATTGGAGGGGGTTGCAAAAAAGACTCGTTTACGCGACGTGAGCAGTACCTTGGGGGGTTGAGATGGACGGGGGCGGAGTCAGGGTAGCTTTGCTAGCCCGCTTCAAATGGTGGCCGGGGAAGCGCAGGAGGCCGGAAGTGGCTTCAGCCAGTGCCGTGCACTACGGGCCCCCGAGTAGATCTCACGCCAGCTGCGAAACACGCCCCCCTGCACGCACCTGGCCCGACATCCGCCCCTCCCCCTCAGCCCTGTCGCTCACCGCCAGGTCGTAGCGCCAGTGCAGCTTGAGGATGTTCTTGAAGAAGCTGTGCTCGGTGGGGAAGACGTCGAGGGCGCAGGTGCCGTGCTTGGACCACTCGTGCTCCCAGAATGACGTGTCCGAGTCCATGACGCTTGGCCATTCCACCTCCATCGCGTGAATCAAGTCATCCAGCTCACGCTCGTCAAACTTGTAGTCTTTGACGCAGAACTGCGGCCAGGTGCCGTCATCGTAGTTGGGCCACAGCCCGTGGATAGTGAAGTGGTACCTGCGGAGGCGAAAGGTGTATCGCTGTATGAGACTACACTTGCTTTCCCCACATCAACCACAACCACATCACAAGTATACACCGGCGCGGTGCTGTGGAATGGACGTGCGCAATGCCGCATCCAACGTGCTGGAATGGAAACGGAATTGAAACCATTATCATGACGCACCCGAGGTTGTGGACCAACGGGCACGCATGCTTAGAACAGTAGGTGCCATCCCATTGCCTGCAACTCCAGCAAAGGCGCTTGTTAGCCGGTATGCTCCACCTGTGGCAGTCCGAACAAGATACCGATGTTCCAACCTGACAAGTAGGAAGAAATCGAACTCGCGCTGGTCGTTTGTTGCAACCTTCAAAGAAGCCAAATTGCGCGCGGCGCTGGCAAGACACAGCAAACCGAATAGGGCTAGGGCTCGCAGCATTGCCGCCATTTGTTACCCTACGTATACTACTTAACTCACTCGTTACGGTAGTTTATCAATCCAAGAAACGTATGCAGAATAATGCTATTTGAGCAATTTGAGCGTTACAAAAGGTGCAGAGATTTATGCTGATGCTCCATACCGGTAAATTGATCGTCCACGTCATCGATACACAGGTATCTCGGACGACAGGATTCTTTTGTCAGGCACGGCTTTCGCAATTGCTTAGAAACGCTGCGTACCAAAGAACCGAACCACTTGCATGACGTGCGGCCCCCATCCTATGGCCCCCCCACAGGTTTGCCGGTAGTCAGTTCCAGTGCTCCAGCATGCGCCCACAAAACTGGTGTCCGACGACCATGCGCCAACATTCCTGTCCCGTTGCGTAAAACGGTTTTTATGCACCCCCACACATGGGGGCAAATTGTGCGAACGCAACAACCGTTGGAGCTGAGTGATCCGCGTGATCCAGGGGTCAGTGCGGCCTTACCAGTCGCGAAGGGAGAGGGTCGCGTACAATGGTCAGATTACTCGACACGCTTCTATCTCAGTGTGTACTGCATTTTTCCCGTTTTTACGTTCGGATGTGGTGTTCGGCCCAGATCATTTCTTGTCAACGACGCAATTAATAAACGTAACATAGCTCATTTGCATTTAAAAGCTTTAGTAGCTTTACGTACTAAAACTAGGTACCGCGGACGAGTACCGGTACCGTAATTTCAATCCCCAACGGGTATCTTAATACGTAGCATTTACGAAGTATATACCTCTATCGAGTAGTTCCAATGTTCCCTGCTTGGGGTGTTCGGTCAGCGTGTGAAAGCGGTCAGAAAAGCTGCCTGCGATTCCGGCCGTGATCTTGCACCTCGCTTGCCACCGCTACAAATTACGAGCTGGGATTAATTTTGGCCGATCCTTTGTTTTGTGGGCGGTCCACAACGTGTGCACCAAGACCGCGCACATACCAAGCTAGTATTCACTATGCCGTATATGTTTTGTAGCTTAATATTGAGTGTATTGCGAATGTGATATAAAATTGCCACGTTGACGGCTTGGATAACAGTAGGGGAATGTCGCTAACGGCACTGACGTTCTTCCACGCTTTCAGAAGCTGCAATGTGATTATCAACGCTGCACTATTACTAACCCCCTGTGTGCATGGCTATAAAGGGAAAACGTTGGGGCGTACGGCATACCTAGCTGGCATACCGTTGGCGCCACTTATAAGCTGCACTGCTGCAGCCGGCGCACGGGTGCCGGTCTTGCTTTGCCACCCTAAAGGAGTTATATACATATTCTTACTTGAGGTCTCAGGTGCATAAGACAGGCCTAATCTCTTGGGCTCCATGTACGCGAACATGGGCACTTTGCGGGCTGTAGAGGCTGCGTCGTGCTTCCATATCGTGTTCTTTTAGAAGTTTGAGGGCATTTTGCCCTGGCTTGTCAACGCGTGCCCACCTCTTTTGCTCTGCACTTGCGTTTTTGTGGGCCCACCGCTCCTGGCGCCGTGCTGTGGCTGCGGCGTCGCTGCTGTTCCGCTCCGGTCCCCGCTCCGGTCCTTCTCTGACGCGGCGCTTTTCTGGCTAAATTGCCCGTCAGGGTTCAGGTATCGTACAGGTGTCGAACTGGTAGGTCGGGGGATAAGCCCTTGTCTGTTGACAGGGCCAGTAACCCATTGATGGCCTGCGGGTCGGGAGGTGTTCGGAAGCGTAACGCCGTGAAGTTCACGGCAATCACATGACCCTTCGAGCAACACGTTTGACTCCATCGGGGCGTGCCATACCCTATTACGGGATGCCGCACACCGCGCACCGTTTATCGACCGTTGACCGAAAGCAGCACTCCGACTTGTCCACAATCCCAATGCAGGGCCGGTTCCGCCTCAGCGCGCGGCCCGCCGCCGTGGAAGCCCTCCGGAGCTCCGTAGCGGCATCTGACGCTGCTCCCCGACCGGCGCCCGGCCGCGGTGGCGCAGCTCATGTGGTCAAGGCGCCGCCGCCGCTGCTGGGAGTAGCACCGTCGGCGCCACCGGTGCCGCCGGCGCCGCCGGCGATGGCAGCATCCCCGACGGCGATGTCCCCATCCTTCGCGCCCCTCACCCTTGCCACATGTGACACGGGGGGTTCCCCTGCTGCCCAGGCGGTGCGGTGTGGGATTCGCGAATTCGACTACTTTGTGTTCGCCAGGTGCGGCTGCATCGCTCGAATGGCATCACAGCATCCTGTCTGCACGTGTTCCAGTGTGCTAGCTGGTTGACGATGTGGTTCACTCGGCTTGCAGGAAGTGGCCCGGCACCTACTGCTCCACGCACTCCTGCCCGCTGGTGCACGACCGGGGGTGCGTCCTGGGCTGTATGTGGTCCGAAGCATATCCAACCGTCAATAAACCTGTCCATGCCTGGTCCCGGAGATGAACCAGCAATACCCCACCTGTCCCGCAAGTTCGTAAAACGTGCCGTTATGTGGTGTGATTCTGCTTTGCTGCATACAGATGACGATCGTGGTTGGTTGCGAAAAAACACCGCCCGATTGGGACATATGAAGGGTTGCTCACAGGGCCTATCCCGTGCTCAAAGCGGAGATGGTGGTCACGTCCCTGCCCGCAGGTACCATTTCATCATCCACGGCCTGTGGCCAAACTACTTCGACGGCACCTGGCCACAGTTCTGTGACCCGGAGCGCAAGTTTGACGAAAGCAAGATCGAGGACCTGAAGTATAACCTGGAGGAGGATTGGCCCAGCATCCAGGGTTGCGACGTGTCATTTTGGAACCACGAATGGTCCAAACACGGCACCTGCGCGCTCAGCGTGTTTCCAAACGAGCATGACTACTTTCGGACCGTCCTCTACCTGCACTGGCGCTACGACCTGGCGGTGAGCGATGGGACTGAGGGGCGACATGAGGGGGAGGGGCAGGGGCAGGTGTACGGGTGGCATGGGGGCGGCGAGCTGCGCGCATGCTGTTGTTGATGCTGCCCGTGTTTCGCAGCGCCTGGCGCTCCGCGGCCCTCTCTTGCTGTCCGGCGCTGCCGCATAATGCTTTCCGAGCCACGCTCCGCCAACAACCCGCGCGAGCAGGCGGCGTTGCGCGCGGCCAACATCGTTCCGGGGGAGGGAGTTGTGTACGGCAAGGAAGATCTGATTCGCGCGATCGAGGACATGTACGGAGTACGGCCACTGATACAATGCCACGGGATCAAGCTTTCGGAGGTACGGCCCCACTGAGATTCTGGGTGCAATGCGCAACGATCCAGGGAGGAGGAGGGCTGCCGATGCCACTTGCTGTAGATGCCGCGTCTGTCCCGTCCCGTCCACGCCCTCCCACCGCCACCTGCAGATCTGGATGTGGTTTGACAAGGACCTCCGTCCCCTCGACTGCGACCCCGCCCGCGACACCAGCAGCGGCGAAGAGGTAACCATCCCGCCCTTCACGCCCCGGGTCGCTGCCGGTGTGGTACCATCTGTCGCCTAGGGCGCAGGCAACGCAACCAGCAGCAGCTGTACAGCCGAAAGACGGAGGCGCGCAGCTGATGAGCCGAGCCTGTGGCCCCAGGGATGGCAGTTTGTGAACACGCGCTCGGCAGCAGCGCATTATGTATGCCTACCATTCATTCATGCATGGAATCATCTGGGAGCTGGCTGACAGGCTATCTCCCAGCCGCGAGCATCATCGCGGTACTTGAGCGCCCAGCATGCGGCCAGGCACTGGCGACTTACGACGAGCAACTGAACTGCAATAGGCAAGTCAGGCTGCCTGATTGTGTAGAGGCTGCGGAATTTTGATGCGATGGGGAATTATGCAGGGGCAAGAAAGGATCCCGTGGGAGGCCAGATCCAGTAGGAGCGCGCCGTCCCCTTGCCTCAGCAACGCGTGTAAATAAACACTTACATGGCCAGCACGCTATCTGCGCAGGGGAGACGAGCGCGGGGGCAGTGAGCCCAGCGTGCCTGATCCTTGTGGCTGAAGATGCTTTAGGCCTGCCTGTCGCACTCACTCGAGCTCGTGGCCATTTATTGGTCCCATTACCGGCTACCGACTGCAACCAGGACCACCTACACGCGCACTGTAATGGGGTGCGCTGTCAATGGTACCGGTGTCCTCTGCACAGCCAAGCTCCCTGTCCAAGCTCCCTGTGGTTGGCCTGCATCGCTCGGCGTGGCGTGCATGGTTCTGCTACACAGGTCAGCCGCGCCGTGAACTTCAACATTATTCGGGCTCCCAGTCGTCAGCATCGGGCGTCAGTGCCAAGACAATCCTCTTTTCCTGCACCACATCGGGCTGGAGGCCTGCTTTCTCCAACATCACTCGCAGCTGCCCCACGAGCCCCTGCATGGCCGCTGCCGGCCTCTCCCAGCCGGACACCTTGTCATCATCATCGGGACCCACATCAAAGCCCACGTGCACGTCCGTGTACTCAAGCAGCACCTTGACGACAGGGTGCGGCCGGGACCCGGAGGTGATGAGCGCGAACAAGGCGCCGGCCGCCTCGAACGGCACCCCATAATTCACGCCGTACTCGTCCTCCTCCTGCACCACCTCTGCACCCACGTCCGCATTCGCCTCAGCCTCCACAGCATCGCGCTGTAGGGCCCACAGCTGGAACCAGTTGTCTGCAACGAGGCGCAGCCCACGCAGCAGCGGCAGCACACCCAGGAGCGGCAGGCCGATCACCGGGAAATTGCAGTTCAACAGCTCCAACCCCTGCATGGAGGGAGAGGGGCTGGAAGGAATGAGAGCCCCTGCACCTGGGTCCGGTGCTGCTGCTGTGTAATGCGCCCCGCCCCACATGTGCAGTCTGTTCTAAACGGTATTTTTTGGCATCCACGGGTCTTCCTCGGGCCCCACATGCACAGTATCTTCCAGTGACAGGTAGTGCGCCCTATGGCTCTGCCTTCTGGTCTGGGGCCCACTGTAACAGCTTCTACATGTGCAATGCGGCGCACCTCCAGCGTGGTGAGGTGCTGTGCGAGGGTCTTCAAGTCCTGCAAGGCCAGCCGGATGCGGCTGAGCCGCAAGCTGGACAGGGCCAGGGTGCCCAGAGGCACCAGCCAGAGGCCGTGGTGGTCCTCGCCGCCGCGTGGCGGCTGCAGCGCCATCCCGCTGTTCCGCCGGATCGACTCCCGCCATTCGAGCGCCAGCTGCGTCGATGGCTGCAACCTTCCAGCCAGCAAGGCGATCACCCGGGCGATGAACTCCTGGCCTGAGGGCAGCAACCTGCCGGTGCGCGAGACGTGGTCGAAGCCCACCATCGCTAGCGTTGGCCTGCCGGCCGCCAGCCGCACATCCTTGACACAGGTCGGCAGTTCGAGCCTCGCCAGCTGCTCAATCATCTGCCGCTCTGCACACAAACGGAAGCGGCACAGCCGCGGCGGCAGGTGCCAGGTGCGAGTGGTGGTCTTCCCCCAGTCTGGCCGCAGCTGCACGCCCATGCCGTGGGCCTCACGCGGCCACCACAGGTGGCCGACCTCCAAGTTTGTGAGCGGCGTCAGCGCTTCCAGCCCTGCCACATCCAGGCTGCTGCTAGGCAGCCTGAGGTCTCGGAGCGCAGTGATGTGGGTAAACTCAGTGGGGGCCACAGCGCCCACGAGCCCCGACAGCTGCAGGCGCGTAAGGCCTGCCAGGTTCCGCACGAATGGCGGTACGGCCCAGTGCAAAGAACAGTCCACCGAGAGTTGTCGCAGTTGTTGCAGCATCGACAGCTCCGTGGTTTGGTCTTCGGTCTCATGCATGCGGATCTCCAGCCTCCGCAGCTGCCGGCATTCACGCAGCGCGTCAGTAATGTGCCATGGGATCACGCAGCTGTTGGCGATCTGTACGTGTGTAAGCGAGGGCAGCAGTGGATCCTGATCCGGAATCCGCCCTTCGCGAGGCCCCAGCAAAGATAACAGGCCGGAAGAGGCCTCACACAACGCGGCCTCGTCGGCATCAAGCAGACGCAGCCTGGACAGAGCGGGGAAGGTGGCCCCGACCAAGTCAGCCAACCGCGAGCTGAGGAGAACCACGTTTAGGCAAAGGGTCCTGGTGGGCATAGCGCGCCAGGGGCGGGAAGTAGCGGCCAGGGCGAATCCTTGCACGATACTTTCGCTGTTGGGGATGGGGAGAGAGGTTGCGGGGCAGGACACGGGAGTGAAAATGGGTTAGTGTGCTCCGTAAAGACGACGGCAGCTGCGTGTTGCAAGCTCCCGGAAACTCCCGGAAACAGACGTCGTATAACGGAGAGGCCTCTCAGTCGCTCACGCTGTTTGCTGCCTCTCCTCGATTGTCCCGTTGTGCAAGTGAAGGAGAAGCTCCAGCGGCCTGCAGCCGCGGCAGGCAAAACCCTTCGCAGATTGCAGCACAAAGTCTATGGAGCACTCCTCGTTTTCTAATCCCATCATATCACGAAACAAAAGTCGCGGCATGTGGCTATCGAAAGTGGAGCGAGCATCGCGGCAACAGAGGCGAACACAAAGGCCTGACAATCTGTCCAGATGCGGTATCACTAGCGGTAAGATTTGGTCGACTACAATAGATACTGTTCCGCTAGGTGAAAGCGTTCCCGCTTGGAAGCCGGCCATAGCCGACGACTCCGCTCCACGCCTCGACGTGCAAGTGTCCATACGTATCATCAGTATATGGCATGCAAGCACGACGCTGGATTGAGGCTGGGTACTGGCTTTGCGCCTATGGTCAAGCTGCCAGACCGTTGTCCTTGCCGCGCCGTGCGCCGTCGTACGGTGTCGCACTGCTGCGCAATCAGACGCTGCAACACTGCGCCGAAGGCCTCGCTTCAATTTTTGGTCCTCGCCAGATCTTTCAGCCGGTACGCCCGTTCCTTCCCAGACTTCATCCGGCGGCCATCACGGCAGCGATCGCCGAGCCAAAGGTAATGCACTTACTACCGTGACGCAGGGCAATGCTCGTGCCCTCCCGCCTCACACATATGACGACAAATGTTTTTGATGCTAAAAACACTGATCGATATAGTCGCAGCGCCTTGCTTTCTCTGGTTAGCGAGGTTTAGCGGATGAATCCGTGCGGTAATGTCATGTTTCGTACTCAGCACCATGTCTACAAGAAGCTTCGCAGCCCATCGGTCCCCGAGCGTATATATGTGCCCTGTGTGGATGCTGTTGAAGGCGACACCGGACACGGTCATCTTTCCATGGAACCTCTTGCGGCTGCCAGGTTACGTAGGGGTATGTCGGCGTTGGTGGGTTCCTGTGGGTTGAGGTGGACGCCTCAGCAGCCTCAGTAATTTGGTTAATGATACAGGCAGTCATGCGTAGTTACACGGTTCCTCAAGGAAACTCAGCTAAACCCATGCCGAGCAAGTCAAGCCTCGCCTATCCAAACAGGTACCGGTATCCTGACTAATAAAAGTAAGATGGGGTCCAACCTTCCGTCGTAGACATTGTTTCCGGTGAGTCAAAATGATTGTTGAGCCGTCCTGAGCCGTCGTGCTAACCAGACACAAACCTAGTCGACTAGCAGCTGCTCGCAGTTCCTACAGCAGCTACCCACTTTTGTTCGTAGTCTCAGGTCCTGTATTCGCATACTTGCCCCCTCGCGGATGAGCAGTGGGCGCGAATGCATGGAGGAGACCCAGCGTTGTGGTACCTCGCCGCCGCCGCCCTCACGTCCGAGTCCGCGCTTCACGTGCGATCGTGCCCATGCCGCCCACCATGTACCTCCATGTACCGTACCTCCATGTACCGCACCTCCATGTACCGCACCTCCATGTACCGCACCTCCATGTACCGCACCTCCATGTACCACACCGTCAACAGTAACAACAAGCACGATTAAAATGTCAGGACGGTCTGGTAGGATGGCACCCTGTCTGCCTCCTGCTTCGTCAAGACGCAAAAAAAGATATTCGGCATATACGCGCGTAGCGCGCTGTGAGGGTTCTTGTTGTCCAGGGGGCTTGCACGCACATTGCCCTTGCCGCCAGTTCCCTGCACAGCCTCGGCCACATCAGCGAATGCCCCCCGCTGGGTGCCGGCCGTGGGTGCAGCCGCGGTCGGCAATGTGCTGGGACTGTTGGAGGGCCCCTCGAGTGAGGCTGCTAGACGGCGGAACAGGCGGGAGGCGGACCGGCGACTGCCCGCCGCTATCGAGGCGGCGCAGGGCTCAGCGTAGGATCGAATGCCCACGTGGTTGGCGTAGCCCAGGAGCGGGGGCACGGACGGAATCAAGTCGGCTTCGATCTCGTACCGATACGTCTTGGAGGACTGCGCGAGTGTGCGACATGATGCGCATCGTTGACTCGGTTCCGCGAGGTGAATCATTTTTGTCGAGCGAAATGGTGCAGTGCGCGTGGCGTGCAGGCGGCGGGTTGCGGCGCGCGCGAGGGTCGGTCGTTGTACCAGCTTAGTGCTGCCAGGTACGACCACGTACGACGCAGGTAAGGCCAGGTACGACTGGCTATAGAGCAGATGCAGATGCAAACGCTCACCAGGGTGTAAGCGTCCTTCCAGGCAGCATTGCCAACAATCGGCGCGCCGAAGGTGTAGACGCCAGCCACCGAGTGACCTGCGGGCACAGCAGCGCAGCATCAGCAGCACGCGGCCCTTGGATCCTGCTGCTGCATCCGCATACTTGCTCTTGACAGGAGGAAGTATGCCGGCAACGACCTAGGCGTGTCATCAGCGGCAGCAGCGAGAACGGTAGATCGACCCAGTGCCAAGGCAGCCACACAGCGAGCGCCGCCATCATTACATACCATTTCGCGCTGCATAGGCGGCGAACAGGGTTGCAAGGGCGCCCCCCAGGCTGTGGCCGGTGAACCAGAGCGGCTTGGCGGGGCTACTGGACGATGACTTGAACCCAGCGAGCTGCGAGCCAGCGAGGGCAGGGTTGGAACGCAGGCAGGGACACCGTCAGCGGCCGCCGCCGCCCGCACACTGCATACATGACGTGACACACGAGGCAGCCCCGAAGGGCGCATGACCGGGCCGCCCCGCCGCCCGCACCTCCGTCATGAATAAGTTCTTGTTGGCGTTGTACGATTCGTAAAATCCCTCGGCTACATCGCAGGCGGAGAAACACAAGCGTGGCCGGTAGTTGGTTATGTTTGGCGTGCGTGGGGTTCAGCGCAGACGTATGCCGGTGCAGAAGTACGGTTTTGATGTCGGGGTTCCTGACCCGACCTACCAATCTTCACACCGTTGCCCCCAAAGTCGGTGGTAGGCTCCGTAAAGACGGAGCTGTCGAGATTGGCGAGCAGGTTCTGCGAGGATCGAGGAGGCAGTCTGGCGTTTATTTGCTGACAGCGACAGAGCTAGCCGATCGAAACCGCCAAACCGACCGCGTCCATGTGACAGTTGCAGGGCGCATGACATGGAACGTGCTTTCCTGTTTGCTTACGTACGTCCATAAGGCCTTCGGTTCCCCGAAAGACGGCGATGATACTAGTTGGGGTATCTAGGAACACCCAGTCGGTGTCCAGTTGCTGGTAGTACACCCTGCGCCGTAAAAGTCCAAGTGCAAGGGATTGGGTGGAAAGATTGTCGCGGGGGTGGGGTATTTGGCTACACCCGCTTTGCTCGGCCACATCACTTTGCAACCTTTCCCCTGCACTTCCATTTTTGTTCCTACCTCGATTCCGCATGAATAATATGCAAGATTATATGTTGGAAATGTGGAACGCAATGTGCAGTACATGGTACGGGGTTCGTACCATGTGCGGGTGACGCCCATGGGAGCAGCGACACGGCGAATGAAGCTGTCGTTGAAGGCGGTGATGGTGTCGTCGACACCCAGGGTTTTCTGAGGAATGGGTCAGGCAGGGCACTTTGTTGTGTCCAGGGATGGCTGTTGCCGTACGCTGAGGTTTGCGTCCACCGCGCACAGCGCCCCACATACTGCAGGACTCGTTTCAGTGCCGCCTAGCGTGTTTCCTGCCCTACAGCACCTTGTACACAAAGGCGCACAGTAGTGCCGCGACGTAGGCATTGGTTTTGCTGTCCGTTGTTGCCGCGCCATCCCAGGCTCCTCCGCTCGCAAAGACAGCTGCGCTCGCGAGGGGAGGGGAGGGGCGTAGTACAGCGTTCAGGACGGGCGCTGGGGGTGTTGGGAAGCCGAGTAGTACAGCATACCCTGGGAATCGCAGCACCGCAAGCCACATCACGTACTCGGAAGTAATCTAGGTTCCGCACATAGTACATCCGGAACAGACACGGCAGCTGCACTGCCGCCACGGCTATCGGCGGCTCACCATCCCCAAGAACCAGCCCTCGCCTACCTGCTGTTAACTTAGGTGGCGGCTGACTCGATGGCGGCTGTCCCGATGGCGGTTGTCCCGATGGCGGCTGTCTCAATGGCGGCTGTCTCAATGGCGGCTGTCTCAATGGCGGCTGTCTCAATGGCGGCTGTCTCAATGGCGGCTGTCTCAATGGCGGCTGTTTCGATGGCGGCTGTCTCGATGGCGGCCGTGGCGATGGCGGCCGTGGCGATGGCGGCCGTGGCGATGGCGGCCGTGGCGATGACGGCCGTGGAGGTGGAGGTGGTGGCGGCAACCCCACCCAGGTGCAGCTCAGGTACTCGCGGCAGGTGTAGGTGTAGGCCTTCAGGCAGCACCTGCGTGTCGAGGTTGCAACGCCGCCAAGTGCATCCAGTCGCTCGCTTCCACATCATGTAATGTTCAGGATACGATGCTTCAGACTCAGCAAACACCCGCGCTGGCTAACAGGGCGCGCTAGCCTGGGCATTCAGACGTGAACGACGTTCACCTCCCACTCTCATAATATAATGAAGCGTTCAACCGAACCAGCCGGCCGCACGCGAGTTGCACATGCGGTCGACGAGCACACCAGCTACACAGCTGCGCAGCGTGGCAGTACGGTAAGTGCATCACCGCTCACTAAACCACCTCACCACCCACGCACCCACCTCACCACCCCTCACTTACCTCTCGTCGTACGAGGGTGGCATCCAGCAGCGTGTTTTCGACACCTCCAATTCATCAGCGTTGCAGTTGGAGTAGCCGCAGCCCGCCTGCCTGCAGCTGGCTGATGCTGACGTGGCTCTGTGGCGGCAGGCGAGGGTGCGCTGGAGGATTTGACAAAAGTGTAAGCAGTGGCGAGGAGACGAGCCGCACATGCTTCCAGGAAGTGGCGCCAGGCACGACGCACGAACAGCAGGAACACGGGCGGGACGAGGTGATGGCGGTGGGTCGCAGCGCTAGGTGGCGGCGAGGGAGACCGCGACACAGCCACCGTAAATGCCGGGCCCCGAGGAGAGGGGTCTGACAGGTCTTACGTTGATTCAGTCTTGCTGGCGCCGCAGCCGGTGGAGGAGGTGTAGGTGGCGGACTTGAGGCAAGTACCGGAGCTGGAGCAGGTCTCTCCTGAAAGGCAGCTGCTGTTCGGCGTCCACGTCCCGTCTTGCAGCAGCAGCCTGTGCGACAGCGCCGCGGCCGAGGGGTCGCTGGGTGCGTTGACGACGCCATCAGGGTCCAGGGCTGCAGGAGCCGCCATCGCCAGTGTCAGGACCACCGCCGCCGCCATCGCAATTAGCGACTGATGCAAGTGCATCGCCATGGCTGCTGACGGCTGCTAGATAGGCGGGCAGAGGAGAAGCGGGAGGAAAGCGCGGGCGTTCTCATATGGGCTTTGTACTTTGTTTGGGGATATTTGAAAACATAAGTGCCAGGTTGGCGTGTCCGCGGCACTGTTGTGCTTGCAGGCAGGCCTTCGCTTCGAACCTGTTTGCGGTGTGTGGTGTTCGCGCAACGCAGGCAACCGCACCATCAAGAGGCGCAAACATCAAACAAGCAAATATATGTTATGTTCACACCTAACAAAGGCGAAAGGTGGACCCGCGACGGTAAGACCGACTGACGACGCGAAACTCCAAGGCAGGATCGCCGCTCAGGAACCATGCACTTCTTGCTGTTATTACACTTATAAGTACATGTTATAGGTGCCGAGGGCCTGCGACGGAAGCGTGGGCAGGCCAAAGTACATGCGTGGTTACCGTACAGGTATGACTGATGCAAGGAGGGGCGCATGTTCCATTTAGGACACAGCGAGGCGCACGGTCCACCACTTCCTATCATTTATACCTTGACAAACCTATGAAGTTGTGTTTTCCGCCTTTCCAGTTGTCCGGACACATTCAATTAATCTTAGAGGTCGTCTTGAAAGTAATCGGGCATCCATGCGGGTTAGATGAGCAGGGGAATGGGTGGGAACACGGGGGTTATTGGTGGGAACATGGTGTGTTTCATGACCGTGCTCCCAGCGTTTCAGGCCGTGGGCAGTATTCTGTGGGGATGTAAGGCTAGCCGGTCATGGTTGGGAACACGGCCTAAAATGCTGGGAACTCATATCATTCGCATGGATGCCCGGTACCTTCTAAATGACGTATAAGGACGATTCGTTGATTGTGTCCGGAATAATTGCAAGGGCGGGAACACGGCATAAATGCTGGGAACACGGTCATGACACGCACCGTGTTCCCACCAATTAAACCCGTGTTCCCAACGATTCCCCGGCTCTATCATTCGCTTTGATGCCCGGCAACGATGATTATGGTGTTGTCTACCGTGGGACCCTCAGCTCTGTCAGCCGGCACCTCGCAGATGATTTCCATGTAACCCGCACGTTGGTTTCCTAAGCAACGCTCTGGCCTTACACGACAAGGGCATGTCGGTTGGGGCTTCACGGTACTGACCATGCGGCATGCGCCCGGAATTGGCGCATGCAATCAATTAATGCTGGCTTCCCTTGTGTCAAGGTGGTTCTATCCTTGCGTGGTGAAACAGCCCTGCTGCTGTTGTCACACACGCGGCTAAGCAACTGGCCTTTACGGATTTAAGGGGGCCCCGCCCTTTTTCCGGCTTCGAGGAAGCCGACACCCCTTGTTGTCATCGCGTAGGACCGCGTACGGCATCATGTTTGCGCGGGCAATATGCTTCCCTCGTTTCCTGCACAGGAGCCCATATGTACTAACTTCCAACTGCCACGCCCCAGCGCCGGCACGTACGTTTCACCGGCACTGGTTCCGGAGCCAGGACATCTGCGTTTCCGCTTGTATGCTGTTGCCGTAACTACAGCGCCTCTGTTGCTGTTAGGATTGATTGCGTCATGGATTCGGTTTCCACTCGTTCCGACAACGATGGGGACACGTGTGAATCTCGCGATTCAGGTCGGGCGCAGGGCCCTTCTGACCAAATCCGTTGGTGCCGCAGAGTACTTAGCGGAACCACGCCTCATTCCTCGGCGTGGTTCTTCTGCTTGGTTGTGTTGGTTGTGTTGGTTGTTTTGGTTGTGCTTCTACACAATGTAACACACCGCGCTTGAAGAACGCCCGCGGCTCCTTGCTGCGTGAATAGGTCACGAGGTCGACGCAGCCGCAGTCAGCGCCGCCTTTACGTTTGGAACTTGAGACCCTGCAGCTTGGTAACCTGCAGCCCGCCTGCCAGCAGCGCCAGTCCGCGGGGCTGTGGTGCCGCGCGCCCGCGCCACCCAGCAACAGGTCGAGAGCAGAAGAACCACCTCTGGTCACTCGCACCCAGATTACCATATTGCAAACATCGCAATTTACTGCGCATCGCCGGCCTGTTGAAACAGTCTTACTTGCCCTTATTTCCGCGCCACCCAGCAACAGGTCGAGAGCAGAAGAACCACAACTGGGGCATGACACAACTGTGACAATCGAAGCAGACAAGGAGTGTCAATGCTATGAGCTGGTTGAGCTCCCACCAGTTTACAATGTAGCACAGCGCGTTAGAAGTCCTGGCTGGAACATGAGGGGTCATGCCGTATCCTCCCCAGCATGTCCCACCCAAGGGCGCTCTACCTGCATCATATACATCCAACGGACCAATCCTGACCAATCCTCGATCACACACATCAGTGACCAGTCCTCGATCATACTCGTGACGGCTGGACGCGGTTACCTTTCAAAATACAAACTCAGCTAGGACGACCTGGTACGGCTGCAATAACGCGTTGCGCCACGCATATCCGTGTAGAGGGTTTCGGAGCCTATGGGGTCCGAGGTAGTATCGATCACGACGGAGGTCGTGAGAGGTCTCTAGGGAGCGGAACCAGGGCGCGTTCCGCGCACCCGCTGCTGCGTCGCGTCCGGGCTCCAAGTTGGCTTGATCCACGCTACATGACTGCATCCTGTGTCTTGCGTAGCTCACTTTTCTGTGACATAAGAATCGCCGGGAGCCAAGATATCAACCCGCGACTCGCCCCGAAAACAGCGTATGAGTCATCCCAGCACCCTTGATAGCCACTGATCCTCACACAGTAAGACCGAATCGACGATTGATCAGCAGACATTGACAGATTCGAAGGGCCACTTAGCCTCTAAAGCAAGCCTCTCACCGCGCTTCGCTTGTCGACCGCGACCCGAGCCGCTACCCGGCCGGAGACACAGCGCCTCCCAATGCAGGGCCGGTTCCGCCTCAACGCGCGACCCGCCGCCGGTGAGGCCCTTCGGAGCTCCGTGGCGGCATCCAACACCGTGGCCCTGTCGGACGCTGCTCCGCGACCCGCTAGCGGCCGCGGCGGTGCAGCTGCTGTGGGCAAGGTGCAGCCGCTGGGCGTCGCGGCAGCAGCTGTTGCAGCACCCCAGCAGCAGCAGCAGCGTGACGGCTTCTTTTTCGTGCCCAGCTCCTACGACCCCTCGCGGCCGTCCCCCCTGGTGGTGATGCTGCATGGCGCCGGCGGCCGCGCTTGGCCCTCCGACCCCTTCCTCACCTTCGGCGGCCTCGACAACCTGAGCGCCAGGTGGGTCGCGTGGAAACGCCAGGTAAGGGGTGACCCTCATCGGCCGCCGGATGCCGCCTGCGCGACCAAGAGCGCTTCCGGATGTGCCGCTACGGTCGCACGCCGCCGAACCAGGGCCGGGTGGGCGGATCTGTTGGCTTCCAGATGGTTCCGCAATCTCCGTTTTCAACCAACCACAGCACTCCGTACCACATCATGCCCAGGGGTGCCGGTTCTTCCTCCCTCGAAGCGAACCCCTGCTCGAGCCCAGCAGCAACCACCAATCCGCGCGCCCCGTTTCCTTCGCCGCACGCGCAGCTCCTGCATCCTGGTAGTGCCGGAGAGCCGCGGCAGCACCTGGGATGCCATTAGGGGCGGCTTCGGACCGGACGTCGCCTGCATCGACCGCGCGCTCGCGAAGGTCTTCTCATCCTATGCCGTCGACCCCAGCCGCGTCGCGCTGGCTGGCTTCAGCGACGGTGCCACCTACGCGCTCTCCCTCGCGCTCCCCAACGGTGACCTCTTCACCCACGTGCTGGCCTACTCGCCGGGCTTCATGCGCCCGCCCATGTCCGCCTCCGGGTTGTACGGCAGGCCGCGCGTGTTCGTGAGCCACGGCGTGCGTGACGAGGTGCTGCCGGTGGGTTGCTCCCGCAGTATTGTGGCGCGGCTACGAGAGAGCGGCTACGAGGTGCTGCACAGCGAGTAGGTCGGCTAGGTGGGGGGCGGTTGGTTGAGGTGGGGTGCAGGAGGCAGGGCTCAGGGTTTGGGGGGAGGGCTCGGGGGAGAGAGAGCACGTTCGGCTGTTGGCGGTGGGTGCGACTCAGCGCAGCGTCCAAGACCTCATCCGTAAGTACTGCCTCCCAGCGCTCCCAGCGCTCCCGTCCGCTCCCTTCCACTCCCTTGCCATGCCCTGCGTTGCTCGTGCGTGCGCCTCAACCAGGTTCCCGGGGGGCCACACCATCCCGCCGCCCACAGCACTGGAGGGCTTCAACTGGTTCTTGGGGGTCGGCCAGGACTGAAGGAGTGGGGATGGAAGGCCGCGGCCGCGCCACCACTGAGAGTCGTGGGGTCTCCGGGAGGCGGTAGCAGGGTCGAACCGCGTGTCATGGAAACAGGCACGAACGCGTTCATCTTGCGGCCGGTGAGCCTCACCGTCCAGCGCAGTGCACATCAGGCCGGGGCCAGGGATGCTGGTCGTCGTACATGCGCTTTCTTCCAAGAGGAGCCGTTTCATGGATTCATTGATGGGCTGGTTGTTGCCCGTTGCTGCCGCGATGAGCCGGTGGGTTCTGGTCCCAGAGCAAAGGCGCCCTAGCCACCGCATCGGCTGGAGCTCTGCTGCGGTGCCCTGCTCTGTGTCGCCGTGTTTTGACTGTACTCACCTGCCCTGGTACTCACACGCGACAAGTAGTAGTATTCGTTACAGTGGGCGTGAAGTGGTGCGTGTGCAGCAGCTGGTGGCGGCGTCATTCACTTAGAGCCTGGTCGCTGCCACCTGACAACCCGCGAGGACAATGACGACAGGGTCCGTCCTGCTTGCACCTATGCCATAAGTTATTGGCAAGGCTTTTCCAGGTGCCTCCTGACTGTCATTGGGGTTCGATTCTTATGTCGATCGGTCCACGCGTGTCCTGCCCAGGTGTCCTGATCAGGCTACGGGATCCTCCCGAGTTCCAGCAGGGTCCAGCGCGCCCTGCGCTTCGGCCCTTTGCGGTTCGGTCTGTGTTTACAGGCGGGGTGTTCACATGCGATATAAACCTGTTGAGGATTAGTGCGTCCAGAGTGCAGCGCGTTGGTGAGGGTTGGTGTGATGGAGCACAAGGGCGGGTACGATTAAGCCTGGGTTCGGTTGCACCGCGTCGCTCCTTCCCACGGTTCCAACAGCCCGCAGAGCTATGAACGCCACTGCTACACGGCGTTGCAATTGGAAAGGCTACCAGTCCAAAGGGACAAATGGACTGCGAAGCCCTGGCACGACTGCCCCACCCCCATGACACGCCGCCTCGCAGGCCGACCGAAGACGCTAGGGCGGCTGGGGACAGTACTGACCGCAGCCAGGCGCGCGCTGTGCGCGCACCCCTTAGAAGAGTTCAGCGACCTGGAAGTAAGCAGGGTCTCGTATCGACAATGAAACGCAATATGCAACCTTGCACAGCATGGTAATGATTCGTCATCACATGCGTCGCATCATTCGCATTGGCGTGTTGTCGTACGCCGTTTTGCATAGCCTCGGTCGGATCGCTGCATAGTGCCAATATAGTTTTGCTTGTACCATCAATGGTACCTAGTCTTATTGCATTGCTTTGTGCCCCTTCATGTTAGGCACAGACCTAATGTCGACAACTGTAATTGTACACTGACGTGCGTCGAGCGATAACGGCGAAGGCTTATAATCGCATGCAGACATAATCCCGCAACGTTATTGAGGCTCCAGACGACTATTCGCGGCAAATGGCGACAGCGCTGAGGGGGCTCGTCCTGGCCGGCCTACTTTGCCTTGCCAGCTGCGCGAGGCACACAAGCTCTCTGAAAGCGGTCAGGGATGAGACGCGTGACTTTGACTACTTCATGTTCGTCAGGTGCGACGGCCTCTTGGCCTCGGGTCACCCGCCCTAGTAACGTCATGTCAGCTTGCTGAATCCTATCTCCGTAAACAATGCAGGCAGTGGCCTGGCAACTATTGCTCCAAGCATGACTGCCCGCTGGTCCCCGACCTCGGGTGCGTTCTCAGGAGCGTCATTCGAACTGTTTGCTTCGCTGGCTCCGAACCCTCGCCATCGGCATGGCCACCTTTCAGATAATCGGCTGTCGAACGCGAATCAATCGCCGGCACACTGCGTACCACATACTTTCCCCCCAGAACGCTGGTGCACGCACACATCTCAGCACGAGTG
This sequence comes from Yamagishiella unicocca, assembly GCA_003116995.1. Lineage (NCBI taxonomy): Eukaryota > Viridiplantae > Chlorophyta > Chlorophyceae > Chlamydomonadales > Volvocaceae > Yamagishiella > Yamagishiella unicocca. Next base: position 1,570,445 of record BDSL01000007.1, read on the forward strand.
TCTCGCGCCGACTAACCGCCACGACGCGTGTCGTGTCCTACCCGCAGGTATCACTTCACCATCCACGGGCTATGGCCCAACTACTTCGATGGCACCTGGCCGCAATTCTGCGACACGGAATATAAATTTGATGAGAGCAAACTGGAAGACTTGATGGCCGACCTGGAGGCCGAGTGGCCCAGTGCCATGGGTACCGACGAGTCCTTTTGGGACCACGAGTGGTCCAAGCACGGCACCTGCGCCCTCGACGTCTTCCCCAGCGAGCACAGCTTCTTCAAGAACATCCTCAAGCTGCACTGGCGCTACGACCTGGCGGTGAGCGACAGTGCTGAGGGGCGACGTGAGGGGGAGGGACGGGTGTGGCTCTCGGCACGCTCAACCCAGGGGTGGCATTCTGATGCACGTGCAAGCTGTGACCCCCATTTAGTACAAGAAGATCCCTTGGCCGTCCTTTCTACAGCGACTGACAAGTCTCCAATCAAAGACACGCCAGGTTACCCTTCGCGGCGCCGCAAAGACCGCCCCATGCTGTCCCGCCCCCGCCCCCGACACATACACACGCACAGGCTGCCCTGCGGGCGGCTGATATCGTCCCCAGCGACACCACCGTGTATCGCAACAAGGATCTGGTCCATGCGGTTAAGCGCATGTACGGCGTACGGCCGCTCGTGCACTGCTACGGCAAGGAGCTTTCCGAGGTACGCATTCCCCTTCCGTGGCGTGGCTTGTTGGGCGGGTTGCGAGGAAGGGCCTGGAGGGGGGGGCCTGGAGGGGGAAGGGGGGCCTGGAGGGGGGGGCCTGGATGAGGGGTGGCCTGGATGGGGGTGGCCTGGATGGGGGAGGGGGGCCTTACACCGAGCATGGGAGGAGTCCCGTACAGCCCGCGGTGTTGACACCGTCGATGGGTGCCGCTTCGTGTCAGCGCTGTCCTGCCAGGGTGAAGGTGTTGGTCACACGGCTGCAGCGCACTGCAGCCCTCTCAAGCCCACCCCGCGCAGGAGACCACCCACCACCACCCGGGCCCTTTGATCGCCCTCCCCCGCCAACAACCGCAGGTATGGATTTGCTTCGACAAGCACCTCCGGCCCTTCGACTGCAACACCGTCAACGAAACCAACACGTGCGAGGAGCTAACCATTCCGCCCTTCCGCCGACTGGGCGATGGTGGTGGCGGCGGCGGCGGCGACGGCGGCGGCGGCGGCGACGGCGGCGGCGGCGGCGACGGCGGCGGCGGCGGCGACGGCGGCGGCGGCGGCGGCGGGGAGGTTCGCTCGATGCGCCAGCTGGGCTCCGCGGGCGCGTCCGTGTTGGTCGTGGGCACTGGGAAGGCAACCACCAGCGATGTGCCGGACGCAGTGAGCCTGGGCAGCGTTGACCTCGCGGAGGGAGAGGGGGCAGCGGGCAGCAGCGGCGGCAGCGGCTTGGCCGTGGAAGCGCTGATGGTGTGGCTGGATGAGGCTCGCCCGGACGCGCCAGCGGCGGCACAGCAGCAGGTGCAGGCGCGGCAGCAGGAGCAGCAGCAGCAGGCGCAGCAGCAAGCGCAGCAGCAGGCGGAGCTCACCGAGGCTGCGTTCAATGACGAGGGTTCATCCGCGGCGCAGCGGCCCGACGGCACTGACGGCACTGACGGCGGGTGGGACGTCGGTACGGAACTCTGGGGCGACGTATACGACGGAGGCGCCGCCGAGGACTCAATTTTCTCGGTGGTGGGGCCTGAAGTGTACGCCACGGCGAAGGTGTCCGCGGTCCTCGTGGCTGGAGCCCAGCCGGCTCCCTCCGCCTCCTCCGCCGCCTCCTCCGCCGCCTCTGCTGCCCACCCCGGCGACGGCAAGGTCTGGGGCGACGATTACGCCCATGACAGCCTCTACTCGTACAGCGACTCGTACTCCGACTGGTTGCCCCGGCAGTCCGAGCATCAGCAGCAGCAGCAGGTGGAGGAGGAGGAGGAGCCGCTTGAGGGCGCGTCGACCACGTCGGCCGACAACGTGCAGCAGCAGCAGCAGCAGCAGCAACAGCAACAGGAACAGCAGCAACAGCAGCAACCCAGCAGCGTACAGGTCGCCATCGCCGCGTTGTCCGCCCTCGCAGAGAGCGCGACCACGGCATTGCAGCAGCTGCGCGGCTTCTCCATGCCCGCACACGACGAGCTGCCGACGCCCGTGCCCACCGGGGGCGCTGCGGCGGCGCGGTCGGGGTCCGGCCGGGACTTCATGTGGACATCCAAGCTGCGTGGCTCCGAAGAGGCGTTCAGCGCCGATGAGGAGCCGTTGCTGGGGGCTGCTGGCGGGGGTGGCAGTGTTGGGGCGCTGGCGGTGGTGTCCGACGGGGACCACCAGGTGTTGTGGACGGTGCGCGGGGTGGTGGTGGTGCAGCCGGGCGCGGGCAGCGGCGGCGCGGCCGCGCCGCCGGTGTGGGTGGTGGTGCTGGTGGTGGTGCAGCTGGTGTGCGTGGCGGTGATCGCGGTGGCGCTGGCAGTCATGACGGGTATGGCGATGGTGACCGCGCGATTTGGGGAGCAGCAGCAGCAGCAGCGGCAGGGGGAGGAACACCAGCAGCAGCAGCGTAGGCGGCGGCAGCAGCGGCAGCGGCAGCCCAGGTTGGCGGGGCAGTGGAACGCCGGCGCGGACGGTCTGGCGGAGCCGCTGCTGTACGGCAGGGCTGGCGGGGGCGCGGACGGTCTGGCGGAGCAGCTGCTGTACGGCAAGGCTGGCGAGGGCGCGGATGGCGAGCGGAGCAGCGGAGGAGACGGCGCGGAGGAGGAGGAGGAGGTGCTGTGGCGGCGGCAGCAGCAGCGGCACCCTGGGGGTGACGGGTGCTGCGGCTCTGGTGTCGTGGTGGTGGTGCCGGGCGCCGCTGCGTTGCAGCACCCTGCGCTCACGTCTTGTGCACCCGTGTACTAAGCGCGGTGTGGCTCGGTTGGGGTGTAGACGGGGCGGCTGAGGCGGCGGTGCACACGAGGCAGGCCCCACCACGTGTGGGTACGAGATGCGTGTACGAGCATCGGGTAGTAGCATACTGCAACACCACTTGACGACGAGGGGAGCACGTCAGGTGTCGTGCGGAGGGGGCATGACGACGATGAACATGACGATGAACATGTCTTCGTCCTGCGGCGCTTTGGTGCCTGTGGGGGGGGGAGGTTGGAGGGATGGGAGAGGCGACGAGCAGACCTGGAGCCGGCGGCAGACAGGATAGCTTGACGGTGACTTGACCTGTACAATTAAAGGCGCCTGTGTGCGTCGTACGTGCGTGCTCCGGAAAGGGAGCCGGCGTGAAGCGACAGCTGCTTGCGGCTTGGCCGCGGCCGGGGCTCCGGCGCTGACTGGGCTGGAAGAGCGGCCGTGTACGCGATCCCGATTAGACGTAGCCCTTTTGGGATGGGAGGGGGTAGGCATCGTAGCTTTTTGCGCAACAGTTGACATGCAGTACCTTCAATGTCATCTACTTTGTCCGGGTACGGCAGTAGCTTCTCGTACGGCATGCGGTTGTGTTGATCGGCGGAGGGGCGGAGGGTGTGGGTAGGGGATGGGCGAAGTCAGCTAGACAGTAGGAATAGGAATGAGCTAGCGGGCGGCTGGCGGTCTTCCTAACAACCAACCAGCTGCCGTGCCTAGTACTGGTTGTCAAAATTGAATTGCTGAAGTCGGCAACCCAAGCGGTAAAGCATATGCCGCGCTGGGTTGGATTCGATCTTCAGGTTGGGAACTGACAAGACACCGATGTTACAAAGCGGATGTTTCCTCTTAAGGTCGACGGGGGATATGTAGTTCGGAATTTTGTCGTGTGGTAATGATTTTTTTGTTTCAGGTTTTCCCGTTGCTGCTTGGGGATGTTATTGTGCAGTGAGGTGGTTTGCTGAACACTGTGAAGTGACGGAAGGACATGCGTGACCGGCCGTGTGCACCTGGAGGAGCACCGGCACAAGAGTTTTGATGTAGTAGGGTTTGGGGTGTGCCAGTGTGCGTTGTGCGCAAGCCTTCACGCCCTCATGTTGCAACCTAGCTCAGGAACCAGTGTGTCTCGCCTGTCCCCGTCAACGTTGCGCTATGTTGCCAATCTATCCTGCACTAAACGCATCATCCCACGCATGACCCATGCTGCAGCGGGCCTGAGGGGTTTGGTCTGTGCTTCCGCCGCTGCACGTGCTGCACGTCAGTGTCCGCCCGCGCCCCTCTCAACCCGCCGAGTCCCACCCACCCATAGCAAGTGGCTGTTAACCGCGTCTAGGTGCAAAGCATCGTCAAAAATGCGCGCGCCGAAATATGCGCGAAGCGAAGAACTACGTTGGATGTTTCAACAGTTCGTTTGGCAAGAGCAAGGGGAAGCAGATGGCAGGCCATGGGCGATCTGTACCAGCATAGTGGCCCGCAGTGGCAGCTGCGCCAATTTGGGGATTATTTTTTTCTGTTACATTTTAAAGTGCAAACCTATTGCTACGTGGAAAATTAATCGATGCGGCGACCTCACTGAATAAGCTTTATTCACATCAAACGTCAACACCTGTCGTTCGGCAGCTATGTCGCTCCTCGGCCAGCGGCCGCAGCTGCACACGCGCGATGCTGCTTCGGCATCAGCGCAACGGAGGCTGCTGGCGTCAGGCCGGGTCGGTTGTCTTGCTCGCCAGCCGCCGGGAACGCGACCTCGGTCGCGGGCTTCGCGCCACATGGCTCACAGATCCACATCAGGATGATAATTGCACATTACGACATTGCAGGTGTCTCGCGCAGCGTTTGGCCGGGGCGTCGTCCCCGTGAGGGCGACAGCGACCGTAGACGCGAGCGCGTCGACCCGGAGCCAGCCGGGTGAGGAGTCTTAGCGGAAGTATGTTCAACAATAGGGGGATGTACGTTTGAATTTTCGCCAGATTAGTCGCGCTCGCTGTCCCACATTATATGGACACGTGCATGTCGCTGCAAGGATTTCCGTGAGCAATGACCATAGCGTATCGATCGGAAGCCAGAGATCGATAATTGGTTAATTAACTTGACGGATTTCGGTACCGGGGCGACTGCAGGTTCGTCCTCGGCTCATGGTCCCGCCGCTGCGTCGCACTCTGCTGCTAGCAGCAGCAGCGGCAACGGCAGCGCCCATGATGCCGAGTTCCAGAAGTTCGTGGGCGCCGTCAGCAGCGGGGCCAACCTGGTGCCGCTGAGCAAGAGGATTTTCTCGGACCATCTGACGCCCGTGTCTGCCTACCGGTATGTAGCCTGCCTGCCACATCTACTGACGCCCCTGCCACCTGCTGATTGCTGTCCTTCACCGTGTGGCGGAGATTGCCTGTCGTACAGCTGCGGGCGACCATCGGGGCTTATGGTTCACCGGTTGGATTCTCACACGATGGTGACAGGTAGCCCGAAGGCCGGTGGCAGCTGATCTCCTGGTGGCTCGCTCCCAAACACGCTCCCGTCCTCTACCTCCCTCCCCCCCCCGCAGCTGCCTGGTCCCCGAATCCGACTCCGAGCTGCCCTCCTTCCTGCTGGAGAGTGTGGTCAACGGCGACCAGCAGGGCCGCTACTCGTTCCTGGGCTCCTGCCCCGCGCTTGAGGTGGTGGCCACCCAGGACAGGGTGGTGCTGCTGGACCACACGGCGGGAAGCCGGACCGTCACTAGCATGACTGACCCGATGCAGGTGTGTGTGTGGTGTGTGTGTGTGTGTGTGTGTGTGTGTGTGTGTGTGTGTGTGTGTGTGTGTGTGTGTGTGTGTGTAAAAACCGTTTTACGCGACGGGACAGGATAGTTGGCGCATGGTCGTCGGACACCAATTTTGTGTGGGGGGGTGTTAAAACAAAAATCCGGCCGGGGAGCCGATTGGATTGGCAGCACGACTCAGCACAGCACAGCACAGCACAGCACAGCACAGCACAGCACAGGGCGGGGGGTCCACGAGAGGTCGTGTGCCGGAGGGGGGAGGGATGAGGGAGGGGGGAGGGAGGGGGGAGGGAGGGGGGAGGGAGGGGGGAGTGATGAGGGATGAGGGAGGGGGAGGGATGAGGGATGAGGGAGGGGGGAGGGGGGAGGGGGGAGGGATGAGGGAGGGGGGAGGGGGGAGGGAGGGATGAAGGAGGGGGGAGGGATGAGGGAGGGGGGATGAAGGAGGGGGGAGGGATGAGGGAGGGGGGATGAAGGAGGGGGGAGTGATGAGGGATGAGGGAGGGGGGAGGGAGGAGGGAGGCCGCCGCTGGTCGCAGCGAGCAGTGCGCCAAGGGGAATGGGATGAGGATAGCGAAGCCGCTGAGGCGGCAGAGGTGCGCCGGTGTTGCTGGTCGGTCGGCGGAACCCACCGCCCAGCTCGCCGTCCCCATCGCTCCTCCTCCTCAGTCCTCCAGCATGCACACACAATCAAGCTCCGAAACTTATTCGCCAGCGATTTTCTGCCCTCCGCTCCCTATGTCTTGTAACCGGGTCTTCTCGCCACCCCCCTGGCGGCCATGGATTCGGGGAATCCCTTTTAAAAAAACCCTCCCATACACCACCGCCATCGCCACCACCACGATCCCCAGTTGTCAGCCGCCACCGCAGGCATCACAGCCCCCAACGCCGACACCTGCTCACCACCGCACGCACCACAGCCCCTGCCGCTGCCCCCTGCTCACCACCGCCCGCACCACAACCCCTGCCGCTGCCCCCTGCCCTCACCGCAGCTGCCCGAGAGCCTGAGCCGCAACTGGCGCCCGGCTTGCGTCGACGGCATCCCGGACGTCTTCACCGGCGGCTGGGTCGGGTATGCCGGGTACGACACGGTGCGCTACGTGTACGGCACCAAGCTGCCCTTCGAGACCGCTCCCACAGGTAGGGAGGGCTCTGGCAGGGTGTCGGAGGGTACTCTCTCGGATTGGGCGGTGGGTGCCTATCCCAGCCCGGAGGTTCATCCACCGACCCACCGACCCGCCAACGAGCACCCCCTGCTGCCCCGTGCCCTCCCCCCTCCTCCTCGCTGCGCCGCCCCCCCCCCCCAGACGACCGCCAGCTCCCAGACATGCACCTGGCCCTCTACTACGATGTGGTGGTGTTCGACCAGGCCACCAAGATCCTGTACCCCATCGCCTGGGTGCCGGTTTCGGAGCAGGTATAGCCGGGCGACCCTGGACTCCCACCCACCCGCCCACCCAACCAACCACCTACCCACCCAGCTAACCACATGCGACCTACATCCCACACTACACGCAACCCACTCGGGGAGTGTCGATCAGCAGCACCTCCGCTCCGTCTCCTTGCCGCGCCTCTCCTCTGGACCACCACCTTCCTCGCCCTTGGTTTGTCGGCCGTGGATTCGCGGATTATCTTATACCTCCTCCCGCACCCCCTCCCGCCTGCCTCCCTCCCCCCTCCTCCCTCCCGCAGGAGGCCTCCGACCCCGTAGCGCTCCGGGCCGCCTACGACGCCGGCTGCTCGCGCCTGGCGCGCCTCGCCGCTAGGCTGTCCTCCGCCCCCCCCGCCGCCTCGCTCACCCCTGGAGCCATCTCCCTCGATCTCAACAAGCGCCCGGCGCAGCCCGGCACCTCCAACATGACGCAGCAGGTGCGCTCCAGGGAGGCAGGGAGGGAGGAGCGGTGTAGCAGGTGGAGGGCGGTGCGGCGGGTGCTGGCCGTTTCATGGGGCGGGTGATCTGCCCCCCCGAGGCAGCTTCCTTTCCACTCGCCCGCAGAGAAGCTTGGGTTGTAGCGCCTTCCACACTTCCTCACCCCCCTCCCCCCCCTCACTCCCTCCCCCCCCTCAACCCCCTCACCCTCCTCACTCCCTCCCTCCGTCCCTGCGCCCCTACAGGAGTTCATGGACGCCGTGGCTGCCACCAAGGAACACATCACCGCGGGCGACATCTTCCAGCTGGTGCTGTCGCAGCGCTTCGAGCGGCGCACCTTCGCCAGCCCCTTCGAGATCTACCGGGCTCTGCGGGTGGTCAACCCCTCGCCCTACATGGTGTACATGCAGGCGCGCGGATGCCACATCGTCAGCTCCTCGCCCGAGATCCTGTGTCGTGTGGACAACAGCCGGGAGGTCACCAACCGGCCGCTGGCGGGGACTCGGCCGCGGGGCAAGAACGCCGAGGCGGACAAGGCGCTTGAGGTGCGCGTGTGTGTGTATGTGCGTGCGTGTGTATGTGTGAATTGGGACGTGCGGGTGTCGTGGAATCGGTCACAGCATGGGACCAGCAGTCCAGCAGTCCTGCTCTGCTCCCTTGTGACCTGAGGTGCCTCCCCCACCCTCCCTCTCCCCCTCCCTCTCCCTCCTGCTATATACAAGGTGCTCTAGCATGCGCCCATAACTATGTGGCCGAAGACAATGCGCCAGTTAGTATACCGATGTCGTGTAACCGGTCTTTATGCCACCCCCTCCCTCCCCCTCCCCTCCGTCCATCCCCTCCGTCCATCCCCTCACTCCCCCCTCCCCCTCCCCTCCCAGGCCGACCTGCTGGCCGACCAGAAGGAGCTGGCGGAGCACGTCATGTTGGTGGACCTGGGGCGGAACGACGTGGGCAAGGTGGGCCCTATGGCGGGAGCGGCCCCGCGGCCCCCCGGCAGCGCAACCCGAGTTCCCTGTCCGGGGCACGTTCCATCACCCACCACGACCCATCCATCTAGCCGGACCCTTAGAGCACACGGGCGCTCAATTTACCGGTAATCCACACGGGCCCGATCCAAGCGTCAACACAACGTGACGGTTGCTTCCTGGCGTGACTCGTCACCCTCCCCCAGGTGTCCGTGTCGGGCAGTGTGGTGGTCCGTAAGCTGATGGAGGTGGAGCGCTACAGCCACGTCATGCACATAAGCTCCACGGTCACTGGCGACCTGCTGCCGCAGCTGGACGCGTGGGATGCGCTGAGGGCGGCGCTGCCGGCGGGCACCGTCAGCGGAGCGCCCAAGGTGGGGCTGGGGGCGCGAGGGGAAGGAGGGCCCGCGGCACATACCCTGGGGGCTGGGGGGAGCTGGATGGAGCTGGAGGGGGCGGAGGGGGAGGGGGAGGGGGAGGAAGGGAGGAAGGGAGGCCCGAAGCACATAGGTGGCCGTACGTTGGTTGCTGCAAGGGGGTCGTTGACCTGCGGGTGGTTGTGGGTGGTTGTGGATGGTTGTGGATGGTGGTGAATGATGGTGGTGGTCCGAAGCGCACTGTACACACTGTCTCCACTAGGCGGACGTGGAACCAACCCGACAGCTTCCTCCTCCTCCCCGGGGCGGATTCTCTTAAAACACCCCCCCCCCCGGTTATCCGGCGGCGTGTGCAGGTCCGCGCCATGCAAATCATCGATGAGCTGGAGGCCAACAAGCGGGGGCCGTACGGCGGCGGCATCGGGCACGTGTCGTTCACTGGTGGGGCGGGAAGGGGGTTTTGGCCCGGGTAGGGCCCGCGCTCGTCCCTGGGCGCTGGTGGGGCCAGCGGCAGCTCAACCCTCGATGGGACTGGCCGGCGGCTCTCTCCCCTTCGCCCCTCGATAGCTGGCCGGCCCATTTGATTCCCCCCCAGGCGCCATGGATATGGCTCTGGGCCTGCGCACCATGATCGTCCCGGACGCCGCCTCCGACACCCTGTACAAGTACGACGCACCGGCTGCCCCCGGCTGCCCGCCCCGCCGCGAATGGAGCGTGCACATCCAGGTGGGTGTCAGACGTATGTGTGTGTGTGTGTGCGTGTGTACTACATCACCTGACCGGGCCGGACGTGTGTAGAGGCGGAAGCCACAGCGGTGGACAAGCACCGGCATCCATGACAAAGCGTACAAGGGGAGCGGCCGTCCTGCAAAACCCACCGCCCCTCTCCTCCTCACCCCTTCTGTACCGGCTCCTCTCCCGCCGCCCTAACAGGCAGGCGCGGGCATCGTCGCGGACAGCCGGCCAGAGGCGGAGTACGAGGAGACGGTCAACAAGGCGGCGGCGCTGGGCCGGGCAGTCGACTTGGCGGAGCAGGCCTTCGTCGAGGACGGCCGGGTGGCGGCTTGAGGGGCGGCGGCGGGGGGAGAAAGGGAGGTGGGACTGGGGCAGGGGTGGGATGGGCTGGACGCGGGGTTCAGAGCCGAGGCCGTTGGAAGGAAGGGACATGGTTGGGCACATGGGGCTTATGGGGTTGCAGTGGCGGTTGATGGGAGGTGGTGCTGCGTAGGGAGGAAGCGAGCAGCGTGGAGAGGAGGTGTGGGTGGGTGTTTTGTCCACACATGCGCCCGTAGACATGAGGGGCGAGAGGAGGGTGTTCCGGTCGTGATGGGGTTCTTGTGAGGTTGGGAGGGGCAAGAAGGGTAACATCAGAGGAGGAGAGGGCGATTGCGCAGAGGTGGTGATGATCTGTTTCGGTGGGATCCTGTAAGGTACGACGGAGGTGATGCAATGTGGGGGCGGACGGGGCGTAACGCCGCGCCGATGGTTTCCCCTTGTATGCGGCGTTGTATGCGCATTCAGATCACCGTAGTTGCTTCACTCGTGGAAAATGGCGGTATCCTACTACGTCTGATGGTGCTGCCGCGCAGCAGTGCGCGCAGTATAATCCATTCCCTCGGTCCGGGCTTCGTCGGCTACCAGTAAATCTCGTTCAATAATTATAGTGTTGTTCAATCCATGACGAAGGCAGCCAGCTGTCCTAAGGCGCGCAGCAGTGCACGTCTCGTGTGACCTGCTCCCAGGCTACACCAGCTAGCTAGCCAGTCACGCTCCTCCTCCCTCCGCACGGACACCATCATCCTACACACACACATACACACACACAGGGATTGCAATTGGAGGGAGCTACGGCCCGCAGCTGTTCACCCCGCCTACCCTAGCGTTGCTTCACCACCCCACAGCCGCTCCCCACCACCCCACTCAAACGCACACTCCTCGCCAACCAGCCACGTCTTTCGCCAACCAGCCGCCTCACCCACGCACCGAACCTCACCCATCCGCCCAGTCATCTCCGCTAACACGTACAGGGCATACATCGACTCGCACTCGAGCCCTCTCCGCACGCTTTCCGTTCCGCGGCCGGCCGTGGGTCCCCCGGAATCATCACTGTCGGTGGACCAACGTCCATCATCATGCCTCGTGATGACTACCATACCCTTGTTTGCGTGGTTGATGCTATCAGCCCAAGTGTTAAGCACGCGATCTTGTCGGTCTACTACTGGCGGCGAACTAGGATTAAATCGGACTGCTTTCCGCTGCTGCTGCTCCAGCCGATCAGAGCTCGAAGACGGCGACCAGGTGCTCCAACATATCTGCGAGGGCCGGTGGGCAGTGGCAGGGTGGTTAGGGTGGTTAGGGCGGTTAGGTAGCCGGCATTGCGTCCCACATGCGTCCTACACCTCTCGCCTTGGAAACCCATCGTCCCACAAAACAACACAATCCTTCACCCCCTCATCGCTCCCGGAGTCCCCCCCCCCACACCCCAGTGCTCACCCGCGTGCCGCTGCCTGCACTCGTCGTAGCAGAACCGGAACCTGCCGTACCGCCCATGCTCGTCCACCATAGGACCTGTGAAGCCCGGCAGCCGCGCCGCGACTCCCCCCTGGCGCCACAGCGCCGCCTTGACATCATAGTCGGCAGTAGCCGAGGCGGCGCTGGCGGCAGTAGCGGGCAACAGCACCAGGTTGCCGAGCTTGCCGTGCCAGTTCAACCGCTGGACCTCGTACCAGTACTTGACCTCGTACGACGAAGAAGGCGGCGCCGTGGACCCGCTGGGCGACGGCTCCGAAACCTCAGTGGCGTGGTGGTTGTCCTTGTCCTCGCTACCGCCCGCGCCGACGGCGCTGTCGGCAGCCACCTGGTGCTGCTGATGCTTCGACTGCGTGTTGAACCAGGTCTCAGGCCAGGGAGAGCGCGGGTCGCAAGACGATGTAATGCGTGTCTTCCGCCACAAGGAGCCCTGCGGAGGTTGAGGCGGTTGGTACGGCATGACAGGTCAGGTATCGTGCATCCTTGTGCGGGGGGTGGTCGACCGTCAGGTAGCAGCAAGGAACTGACGACACCTCAGACGCCGCTGGATCCCGCTTTATTTCGCGCACGGGGACGTGTGCCAGACCATAACCCTGGTCCTTTCTTACCTCCCTCCCCACCTCGGGATGTGCCAGCTATCCTATCCATGTCGCGTAAACGGTTTTTATGCCACCTCCCCACCTCGGGTGCGCTCTGCGGTGCCACCTTCTCCACGATGAGTCCAGCGATGTCGGTCAGCGGGGCAGCCGCGGAAGGCGGCTCGCACCTGGGAGCAGCAGCAGGAGGGAGCGGTGGGGCGGCGGCGAAGGGAAGCACTCGTGGGTCTCGTGCGTACCAGTCGCAGATGGGGACCCAGTCGTTCGACGAAAGTGGGCTCCGAAGCCGGAAGGCCACCAGCGCCGCAACGCACGATCTCGCTTCCCGCCCCGCCCCTGGAGCTGTGTCGTACCTGACCAGCAGGTGGCGCAGCGTGCGCTGATCCACGGTGGCGTACAGGTCTTTGGAGTCCAGCCGGGCCCTATGTGGGCAGGGGCGGGTTGGGCAGGGGCAGGAGGAGCCGGGACCAAGTTGGAAACAGAGATCTGCATTATCCACACCCCTCTCGGATAATCGCCGCTGTGGGAACAATGCAAACGTTTGTGACAAATGCGCACCTGGACAAATTCAATTCAAATGCGCATATCTTAAGCGCTAGGGCTGAGCGAGGTTTGTCTGTTTCCTGGCGGCAGTTAGCAACGGTTGTCAGCCCTCACCTGAACGCATCCCGCTCCTGGTCGTTGAGCCTCACGGCCGCCAGCACCCCCTCCGGGCTGAAGGGCCGCTGCAGCAGCGCATTGGCGACAGCCCCCCAGCGGGCGGCCTTGGCTGCGGGGTCGCCCTGCAACTCCAGAAGCAGCTGCAGCGACTCGGCAGCCTGGGGGGGTTCGAGGAAGACCCGTGGAGGTTTCGAGGAAGACCCGTGGATGTCCGAAAAAAACCGTTTAGAACAGGCGTTTAGACCCGTGGAGGGGGGGAGGCGGCGGCAGGCGGTATAGTTTGCGAGGAAAGCCAATGTACGATGGAAGATGAGTAGGAAGCAGCTGAGTAGGTGACGGGGCGGGTGGCGGAAGGGTAGGGGGAGGTCCCGAACCGAAACGGGAGGACGCGAGGGGTTGCGAGTAAGGGGCAGACAGGGCGAGCCGCCGTAAGAGGATAGGGTTGGTGGGCCGGTCCCTCAGCCCCACCTGCATGAAGGCGACCCGGTGCTTCAGGCTGTCTGTTTGGTAGAAGAACTCCAGGAGCGGCGGCAGCCAGGCCTCGTCGGCGAACATGTTAAGGTGGCGGCTGCGGGCATCCAGCTCCTCAAGCAGGGCCGCCTGCTGCCGCACCGCCCGCTCCCGCTGCTGCTGCTCCTCAGAGACGGCGGTAGCGGTAGCGGCGGAGGCAATGGTGGCGTCGGCAGCGAGCTCCTGGCCCTCCGAAACCACGGCGAGCTCCTGGCCCTCCGAAACCACGGCGAGCTCCTGGGGCGCCGCCTGAGCCGTAGCCTCCTCCTCCAGGTGGTGTTGCTGCCGGGCGTCCTCCGAGGCGGCGGTTAGCAACGAAGAGTCCGACGAGACATCGGCAGCGGAGATGGCAAATATCGCAGGCAGGTCGGGGGACAGCGATGCCGACGACGGCACCTCCTCCGCGGCCGCCAGCAGGACCGCCTCCTCGGAAACGATGACGTCATCTGCGGCGGCCAGGGTCGATGCGGTTGGCTCCTGGGGACCACCGACTGCGGCTGCCACGTCATCAAACCGGAACACGAGCGCTCCCTCCTCCTCGTTGGCCGCCTCCTTAATAACAACCCCGCTGCTGCCGCCGTCTGCCTCCGCGCCCAACACCCCCACCGCGGCCATCGCCTCAACCACCGAAGATGCTGTGCCAGCAGGGACCACAAGCTCCTCCACAGGGGGCAGTGCGGAGTCCAGCTGCCCCTGCTCCAGCCCCACGCTGCCGTCCTGCCACTGGCGGTGCTGCTCGTGCAACCGCTCCAGCAGGAGGCCCTCTTCATCGGGGGCGAGAACCTGCTCCTGCTCCAGAACCACCTGTACGGCAGCCACCACGGCAGCCTCCCGCTCCGTCTGCGCCGCAGGGTCTAGGGCCTCCTCCTCGTCCTGCTGCTGGGGGGTCTCCGCCAGCAGCGCCGCTAGCTCGGGTGACGCCCAGCTCGCCTGGCGCAGCTGCAGCAGCAGGCGAGCGTAGTCCAGGGACACCTGCAGGACCTGTGGAGGGAAGGCAGAAGAGAGGGGAAGGCGGAAGAAGGGGGGCGGAAGGGGGTGCGTCGTGGGCTGTTCGGTCAGCATGCGGTTGGGGTGTGCATTGATGCAGCCGAGGAGTTAAGAGGGACGGCACCATGTACATGTCCGGTTCCCTACCTGCTTCACCGCCCGTGGATCGTCGACTTTGCGAGTGAAGTACTCGAGCACCGACGTCTCCATGACCCATGGGTCGCGCACGGCCGCCAGCTCCCGCATGTAGTCGAATACCCGGTGGAAGGCGGTGCGGCCGAGGACGGACTCCATCTCAGCCCAGGCGTCAGAAAAGTGGGATCGCTCGGCGGGGCTCAGATCCTAGGAGGGGCGGGGGCGGGGGCAGCAGATGGGACACCATCGATCGCGCAGCAACAACGCGCGGGGCGGGGCACCAATGAGCACTTGGGACCGTAAGGCCTGGGTGGGTGTGATTCCTCGCAAAGCCGTGAGGAGTGTACGACGCCTCGTTTCACTAGGTTACAGCAGCCGTGAGGAGTGTACGACGCCGCATTCACTAGACCCAGGTCGTGGCCTCAACAGCCGCACCCTCCTGGGGCTGGTATCTGAGGCCAGCAGGCAACTGAGGAACCCCCACTGCGCCTCAGGCTCTCAGCTTCCGGTGCCCCCGCGAGGGCTTCGCCGTGACCTTGTAACCCCATCCCACCGTCCGACCCACGGGTCGGCCACCCACCGCAGCCAGCAGGTCGGCCTTGAGCTTATCCACCACTGATAGGTCCATGCCGCGGCCGTTTAGGGTTGAGAAGATCCGGAACGAGGCGCTCTCGTCCCGAGCCACCATCAGCACCACGAAGCAGTTGCGCAGCACGTGGAATGTGAAATCCTGGGGCGAAGGGGAGAACGGAAATGGCCAGGCGGAGTGGGCGCTTGGCCAGGGACCAACAGGCGAGTCGTTGTGAAGGCAACCGCATTCAGCGAGGATCGCGTTCAGACGGGTTTCCCGAGGCTAGCGCATCGAGCATCGGCTGAGATAATCCATCATGGCCGGGTGTCCCCCTCAACCCAACTCGACCCAAGCCGATCCCGGCCTGGCCGCGCCCCCTCTTCCCCACCTGCAGGTTGAGACCCTCCGAAACCAGCTTGTCCAGCTGGCAGCGCAGAAAGGCCGCGTTCTCGTACAGCCTCCACCAGGTTTCGTTCTCCAGTGGCTGTGCCGCCTGCGTGTCGGGAGCCCACCCGGCAGCCGCACCGCAGGGAACCGCCCCGGGGCCGGCAGCACCCTCCGCGGCCGCTGCGCTGTCTGATCCCGCCGCCACCCCCGCCAGGCGGTACGGCTGGGGCAGGAAGGTGTCCAGCACGTTGGCTCGGAAGAAGGCGTCGTCGGTGTCCCGCAGGCGGAGGCGGTACCTGGAGGGGTGAGGCAGGTTGGCGGGGCGGAGCCGAGGAGGGACAGGCAGGTTGGCGGAGAGGAACCCGTGATGCGAAGCCGGCGGCAAGGGGGCGGGTGAGGGGCAGGAGGGGAATGCGGGGGACGCATGCCGCGAGGTCACATCCACAATCCTGCTTCCCTCCCTCCTGCAAGCCTGTCATTTCATTCCTCCATTGTCAGTCAGGGCACGAGCTCCCCTCCCCTCCCCTCCCCGCGCACCTCTCCCTGCTCTCCGGGTCCAGAGGGTCCGCCTCCAGGTGCAGCATGCGGCGGATGCGCCCCTCCAGAACCTCGTTGCCCTGCTCCCGCGCCCAGCCGTGCAGGCAGGCCAGCAGCACCACAAGGCTGGTCAGCCGCTGCTGCCCGTCAATGAGCTGGGGAGCGCAGGCGTAGGGGGCCATGGAGGTCGCGAGGGGGAGTTGCAGAAAAGAACCGGTCGCGAGGGGGGCGGGGCAGGGTTGGCTGGCGGTTAGGAAGCGGGACGTCGCAGTGCCTGAGGTGGCGACCTGTGCTGCCGCCGTGCGTCAACGTCAGTGTGGGTGGCACGCGCGCGGTACGACTGGTAAGTACGGCAGATAGGAAGTAAGATCCAGCCAGTCTGCCTCGACCGGGTGAAGCAGCGGGTGAGGATGGGGAAACGACTGCGGTGGCGGTGGTGGGGACAGCTGACGTACGATATCTACGGCACCCACCTGGTACGGCACATGCGCGCCGTCAGCTGCCCGTGTGGCCACGATGGCTCCCAGGAAGTACTCCTGACGCGACTGGTAGGCCTTGACGAAGTCCTGAACAGGCAACACGGACACGCACGGCACGGGCTGTCGATCAGCAGCACGGGTAATGCGGAGCTGCATGCCCCACCCGCTGGTTGTGCGACAACACCCCCAACCAACATCCCAAGCACAGCCATCCCCACCATCCCCACAACCTGCAGCAGCTCGTAGATCTGTTTGGTGCGCCAGGCGTAGGGCCGTTGGTAGGTGGGGATGTCGAACTTGTAGTCGGATGAGTCGAAAAGCTGGTAGAGAGACACCTGCCATGGAGGAGGGTTCGAGGTTTTGTGAGGGCGCAAGGGAGGATTAGCGGATGCTATCACTCCGTGTGGATGTGGGGCACGCGATCAGGCCGTCGCCGTGGAGGGCACAGGGAGGGGCGCGGCTGCAGGCCCCAGTTCGTGACCCTTCAATTTTGACTGAGAGGGCAGATATCTTTCGCCTTCCGGCGCTGCAGCGGAATACCTGCCGCGCCTCAAGGAAATCGCGTTTGGGTGCCACCATGGGCGCCAATGGCGCCGGCTGGTGCTGTGGCTGTGGCGACTGGTCGTGAGGACCGTGCTGCGATGTCTGCTGCGGCTGCCCTGGTGCATCTTTCTGCTGCACAAGGCCACTGAACCAGTCCTTGAAGGCGCTCACGCCCAGGCGCGGCTGCCTCGCAGGCCGGCCGGCTCGCAGCCCGCTGCACGGACGAATTTGCGTCGGCCAGCGTCTGCCGACAACCCCGCGCATTCCAACATCCGATCGCAGCATGTTGGGGAAAAGGTGGTTTGTCTTGCGTACCCGGTCCGGACAATGTCCGAGGGGCCACGGCAAAGCCTGTGGGATATTTGGACGCTGCAAGAGCAAGGCCTGTATTAATGGAGCGGCTTGCAATATTCTTCAAGGTGTGCTTACATAAGATGTCTTTTGCCAGCGGTAACTTTCAAACAATGTGCCGCCACTTTCCCGCCTGTTGTAATACGGCAGCTCCGGAAACCGTCCACCAATGTCAGTTGGCAGTCATATAATACCGACCGCAGACGTTGAAAGGCCCCATAGTGTAAAGTACGCTGAGGTGTGCTTGAAGCCTGTTGATGGCATGGAGGGGTTCATGTGGAAAGCTAGGGACAGTTGAACATACCAACGTGGATCTTGCGTGCACTAGTTATTAGGTAATCCAATCATTTCCTTCACAAGCCGGGAGGTGCTGCCCTAACTCAGATTACCTGGGGCACATCGGGATAAGTGCATCGGAGCACCACTATCCCTCTTACCCACTTATTTGTTCTGCTTCGCTCTGGTAGATGCCGTTCCGCTTGCGAAAGCTCCCAAGAGCGCAAGTTGGACAGACCTCTGTCGTTGGCCGTACATGCCGTAACTGTGCTGAAACAGTATACAGCATGTTTCGGTGCGCAAGTAATACTATTTACGAGTTCATAACCCCCATAACTCGTAACCGCCCGGAAAATAGGAACAGAAATGAGCAAAAAGAACAATAAGGGTACAAAGCGGAAGGCTCATGATTTCGATATCCAGCGTGAGAAGGAGGAGACAGAGAAGAGGGTAATCAAGCTTGCGAAGAAGCAAAACGCCGGTGTCAAAAAGCTGAAGAAGAGCAAGGGCGTGCGCATACGGAAGGGCGTCGTCATCAAGGGCATTAAGGTCACCGATTCCGAGTCCAAGAGCAAGGTGAAGTCCGCGCTCGCGAAGGCTGCGAGGGCGAAGGCGAAGGCCAAGATGGACGTTGACGACGCGGCGGCGCCGCGAGTGAAGTCCGCCAAGAAGGCAGGAAACAGCAGCAAGAAGTCTGTTGATAAGGAATCCATGGATATTGAGTGAGTCTGCTGTGCCCTGGTTGGACTACCCGAGCTGAGTGCGTGCTTCGAGACTGTCGGTGGCACCTCGACCATCATAAGGCGTGACGGTGCATGCAACGGCGATATGCCATCTTGTTGGCCTCTAGAGCCATGACTCATTGGTGGGTGCCCGGAGGTGCGCGGCACAGGGGTCCAGCTACCCCTGGGGCCCTGAGGTCGGGTAAACAAGGCCAACCTCCGCAAGTGTCTCCTTTCTAGGTCGAAATTTCTGCCTTTAGTAATAGTGACGCATAGGCATGCCCGCCGAGCTACTCAAGAAGCCAGCGCGGTAAGCGCTGGCGTCGTTGCCCATGTCTGTTGCGCATGTGGCGACTCCTAAGCAGGGTGCGAGCGCCGCTGTCAGGGGAAGTGGGCGCACCGCGCGGCTGCTGCCATGCTGCTGCCATGCTGCTACTTGTCGGCATAGGGCTATATTTGAGGTAGTTGCATGGCGCGCAAGAGGAAAGTAGGCGAAGTGGGGGGCAGGACTGTAGATAAGGACAAGGCTGGACCCGGCGTGTAAACTACATACTTGCAGCAGTTCAATGAAACGGATTGCTGCGGGCAGGAGGCAGGTAGAAATGGTACGATAATTTTTGAAAGTTTTCGACTTCGTGCTGCTGTACTTTGTGCGGGCCTTGAGCCGGATTATGTGCGTGTGGCGAGCATGCCTTGGTGTATGGGGAAATGTTGGACCGTGTTGGACCACGCCGCAGAACATCTTATGTTAACGATTCCGTGCTTGTGCACAAGCGGTAAAGAGGCGGCAACGCAGAAAGAGATGCGTATGTAGTCATGCGGTCCTTAGCACCGGGTAGAGTGCGGCGACCGCACTCGTTGCCAGCACCAGTGTCAGGGCGTATGGCCGCCAAGGTGACGCTTTGGCCCCCGGACGGGATGCTTTCGCCAACTCGGCTTTCGCCTCCGGACGGGATGCACTGGCAACCTCACTGCGGCGGCAGATGCCAGTGAGCAAAAGCCAGGGCGAGCAGGCAGCGGAACCACCGAGCGGAAGACGACTTGCCGACGGGCATATCTTACGACATATTGGCATCCAGGTCAGGTACAATTGAAAAAACTGAAACCTATGCTGCCGGGTTAACTGGAGCAAGCGATGTAGCGATATGCCTGGATATGCTTTTCATACTGGACTGCCAGGTACCGGAGGCTATGGCCCAAGCTAGAACGGCTATCATTGATTGTAATAAGCGTCAAGTTGGTTGTCAGGTGCAGCTTGAATCTGCTTGGCGGCTATGGGCCACCGCGCTTAGGGGCGTAAACCGCGACTGGCAGCAATGGGAGCTATGTCTTGCTTTCCTGGCTGACCGTCGTGGCCGACTCCAGGCCTGACTGGCGTGCGCTGTCGTTAGCGCTCAGGCTACAACTGAACAGGTCGTAGGCACGTTAGCAGGTGAACGCCGCAAGTCGCTACCTCTTCCGGTGTCTGCCCCGGGTATTCCTGACTCCCGACCGAAGCGCGGCCCACAGCTGCACTGTTGCTTGCGGGGGCAACTATGCTCGACACTGTTGTTACACGTCTGCAACTGGGCACCTCGTGCGAGAGGATACTTCGAGCACGGCCGGGAATACCAGATGTGGCATCCCGCTCGTGCTATGGCGGCGGAGGCTCCGTGGGCCCGATGTGCGCACCTTATCCCTGCAGCTCCGATCGTGAGCCAGCTACCACCCAACACCGAAAGTTACCAGACGACATAAGACGACGTCCGTTACTTAGTGTCAACGAACCGTACCTAACAACACACTTACGAGATATTCCACTCCAACCATCATGCCCAGATACGCGTTCCTGGAGCGGCGCCGAAACCATGACTAATGCCCGCAAATCATTCATGCCGGCGCTGGGGCATGACAGTAACCTACGCTTTACGGTTTTACACTTTACGCTTTTCGGCTACTGTAAATTACGGTAGGGCTCAAAAACGACCGTCTTTTTACGGTATGACGGCGTCTCGTAAATTACGGTGGCCCTTTTGGCAAAATTACGGTCAACCGTAACGTTGCTTCCACCAAAGGCGCCCAGGGTTACAGGATAGTAAGGGAAGGGAGGGTTACAAGGGGGTAACCAAACTAAGGGGCTATGGGGTCCAACAAACCCTCGAGGGGTTTACCCACTGGTAACCCACTGGTTGGGTAACCCACCGGGGGTTAACATTCCGGAGGGGTTGGTGGGGGGTTCGGCAGGGAGCAAGCACCCGGTCGGTTGGGTTAGAGGCTCGGTTTGCCAAACTGAGGGGTAACCGACTTTCATATGCCATAGGGCTGGCTGCGGCGGCAACACTGGAATACCGCTTAGGGACCTAGGGGTTGCAGTTACCACGGTGTAGCTGTTTTTCAACACCGCGTTCATGTTTTCCATGGTGACGGCGGCCTTACTGGGTCGCTGGTAGGCCATTCTTGCATACGACTCGCAACTAGGAGCAGAAAATGATGGGAAAAGAAAAAAATCGTGAAATAAGCCAGACAAGTTGTGGGTCTCTTGTAAAGGTCAAGGAGTACGGGACCGTAATTATTACGGTCGACCCCGAGGTAGGGCCAACCGTAATTTTACGCTTTTCAACGCTTTACGCTCTACGTAATTTTCGGTCCCAAAGGTCTATTACGCCGTAAGTTTCCCCCTTTGTTACAACATGCTGCCAATGAGTTGGACCCGTCGGACGGAACAACACGCATAGTACAGGCCCACACGGATACTCATCAGGATACCCCACAGCCACGGGGAGGGATATGCAGGCCGTGGTATGGGACAAATCTACGTCTGATAGGGTCTGGCTGCCATCCCCCAATCTAGTCCGTAGTATAGCGCAGCGAGGTGTTACTGCAAAAACGCATTTGGGGACGTAGGGTTTACTGATGAGAAGAACGGATCTAGATCCTGTTTGTTGGTGTGCACGTTATGCTCGGCGCTTTTCGAGGCCCATCGAATTGCATCGGAATACAGGTCGTGGTCCTTGTGACCGCGTCATTGAGGTCGGTTAAGTCAGAAGTTCCTGACAGTGCATTAGCGTAACAAGTGCAATGCTGCCGAAGAGACCACAACGGGCCAGTGCAACTTCCAAACCTTGCCGACGCCATGCGCCAAGCTTTGAATAGGTGTCTCGCAGAGGTGCTGATATCAGTATCTGATCAGTGAGCGTAATCAGCTGCATCGGAAAAACGCGAAAACGCCGGCGGATACCTTTCCGAGGCAGGAGGAGCTAGGAGGCAACCTTCGCTGCGGCCGTGCCAGTACGCGGATGGCTATTCATGGTACACAGTTAACGCACATCCGATAAAATTCAAATGTCACGTAAACGCTGAGCTTCGACGACCAAGTCGTACACGGCTGCTTGATCGAACCATCATTGCAGCTTCGGCGGCATTCGACGACACCGATGCTGGTCACGTTACCAGTCGGACTTTAATTCCTAACAGTCAGCGTTCCCAGGAGGCAGGTGCCTATTAGCACCAAGATTCGCTTCCGCAACCTAGTGGAAGTGGGCCGCTTGGGCCGACTTAGAGCTAATCACTTCTTACTCAACGACACCATTTTAGTTGAGTGCATCAAAAACGTTTTTCAACAGTAACATCATCATAAGTAACATGTTGTCGTCCTTTATCCTAAAGATGTCGCACTGCTTGAGATGCGATCAAACGACTCAGCGGTCTCAGCCTGTGCCTGTCATAACCGTGCGTCGTATGCATGCCGGTTACTACGAATAACATTTTTATGCTTTTAAAGTTCGATTCAGATAATGAAATTTGAGTTCAATCGTGTGCCTAATCGCGGGTTATAGCTCATCCAGCGCCAACCTTTGCGGGTAAGAAGGTGCTCGGAAGTCATACCGCATTATAATGCCCATAGCACAGCCATCAGGATGTGTAATAATCTTGGAGTTAATTATGCCATAACGCTTAAATGGTGCATATTACACGTGACAATTTGCACAACGTAGCCCTCGCACGTACGGCGCGCCCACCAGTCCATTGGCCGACTCTCGTACCGCTGAAAGAACATGTAATACCAACGTGCATAAGTAATAAGGTAAGAATTGGCCGCGTCATGGTTAAATAACCTCGACGACAGACATGAAGGCGTACTGAGAAGTGTGTGTGCCACGCTCCAAAGCGATTACAGCACTAACATCACTATTGTCATTCATAGATATATTTATACTCAGTAAGCTGGCCGGAAGTTACAAGTAAATTACGCGCCCTTGGGATGGCTGATGGACAGATGGACTTCAAAGCTATGCACATCGCTGAGACTGCCACCTAAAGCTTGACGATTCTGCGGGTGTACTTCACTCGTATACGTGGTCCGAGTCAAGAGGTTGAAACTTGGTGTTACCGAGGGTAATGCATTGAAGAGTTGAGTTGCCAGAAGTTTAGCTTGGATCAAGGTGTGCCAGCTATCTGCTTGTAGATTTCTGGGGCAGTTAGGGAATTCCTTCTGGCATCGGCAGCTGTCGCAAAACCCGCCGCATTCGCGGCTGGCATCGCGCCACGAGCCTCTCCGCTCCAGCTGTGCTCTGGCCACACTTGGCGCGATGCCTAGTACGACGTGTCCTGTCATTTCTTCGAATGCAGTAAAAGCGGGCTTCAGGGCCGACTGCTGCAGTCGGTCCGCCAGTTCGCAATACCGTTGTCAGCTCACGAGGAATTATTCACCATACCGTAAACGGCACCTTCATATGCCAACACACCAACTTTGGACGCTAATGCTGGCAGTGACAGTAGCAGCGATTGCTACCATCCCGCTCTCCACCGCAACACTCGTTTCGGGGCTGCCGGGCCGCCGATCTGCTGCTGCCGGCGTCGATTCCTCCATGCGCTCTGTTTCCCAGTTGGATAATGCTGAGGCAGTAACAGCGCGCCTGCGGCTTGCAGCGGATTCTGGGGGCCAAGGTCACATGGTGGAGAGATCACTGCAATCGGGAACGCTTGCGGCGCCAGACACGCCCGTGCCGGAACCGTTCAAGGATCGGCGTCAGCGGCCACCCCCAGTCAGCAGCACCACTCTCCTGTCCCTGCCGCCACCTCCGATCGCACCCCCCGGATGGCCATCACCGCGGCCCCCAGGGCCGCCGCCGCCGTCGCCATGGCCCCCAGCCCCGCCGCCGCCGTCACCGCGGCCCCCAAGCCCACCGCCACCATCGCCGCCACCCCTAGCCTCACCGCCGCCACCCCTACCGCCACCGTCCCCACAGCCCCCGGCTCCCTCGTCGCCTGCACCTCCGGCACACCCCTCCCCCTCGTCACCCCGACTGCCCCCATCTCCAGCCCCGGGCGAGCCCCCGAATCGACCGCCCAAGAAACGTCGTCCTCCGCCTTCGCCGCCCCGCCCTCCTCGGCCGGCACCGTCCCCTCGACCACCACCGCCGTCGCCACCGCCGCAGCCTCCACTGCCGTCGCCGCCACCCCCGCCGCCCCCGCCCCCGCCGCCGCCGTCATCACCGCCCCCGCCCCCGCCACCGCCGTCGCCACCGCCGCCGCCACCGCCGTCACCACCACCGCCGCCACCGCCACCGCCACCACCGCCGCTGTCGCCACCGCCGCCTCCACCGCCGCCGCCGCCGCCGTCGCCGCCACCCCCGCCGCCCCCGCCCCCGCCGCCGCCGTCATCACCGCCGCCGCCACCGCCACCGCCGTCGCCACCGCCGCCGCCACCGCCGTCACCACCACCGCCGCCTCCGCCACCGCCACCACCGCCGCTGTCGCCACCGCCGCCCCCACCGCCGCCGCCGTCGCCGCCACCCCCGCCGCCCCCGCCCCCGCCGCCGCCGTCATCACCGCCGCCGCCACCGCCGTCGCCACCGCCGCCGCCACCGCCGTCACCACCACCGCCGCCACCGCCACCGCCACCACCGCCGCTGTCGCCACCGCCGCCTCCACCGCCGCCGCCGCCGCCGTCGCCGCCACCCCCGCCGCCCCCGCCCCCGCCGCCGCCGTCATCACCGCCGCCGCCACCGCCACCGCCGCCTCCATCACCGCCTAAGCCATCTATGTCACTACCACTGAATGCGGCTCCTCCGCCTTCGCCGCCACCATCGCGTCCATCCCCACTGCCTTCAAGGCCGCCCTTGCCTCCGCCGCCTGCACCATCGCCCAGTCCATTTTCACCCCCGCCATCTCCGCCGCCGCGCCCCCCATCTCCACCGCCATCGCCCCTGCCCTTGCCCCCACCCTCTCCTCAACCGCCGCCCCCGCCATCAGCCCCGCCGTCGCCACCGCCCTCACCACCGCCACGTCCGCCGCCATCTCCGCCACCACCATCGCCGCCACCATCGCCACCGCCGCCGTCGCCATCGCCGCCATCTCCGCTGCCACCATCTCCGCCATCACCGTCGCCGCCACCATCGCCATCACCGTCGCCGCCGCCGTCGCCACCGCCATCCCCACCACCGCGCTCGCTGCCATCGCCGCCGCCGTCACCACCGCCGCCATCGCTGCCGCCGTCACCACCGCCGCCATCACCGCCGCCGTCGCCACCGCCGCCATCACCGCGGCCACCATCGCCACCACCATCGGCACCACCACCGCCCTCCCCACTACCGCCCTCCCCACCACCGCCCTCCCCACCACCGCCCTCCCCACCACCGCCCTCCCCACCACCGCCCTCCCCACCACCGCCCTCCCCACCACCGCCCTCCCCACTACCGCCCTCCCCACCACCGCCCTCCCCACCACCGCGCCCGCCGCCTTCTCCCCCCCCGCCATCGCTGCCATCTCCTCCACCGCCGTCCCCGCCGCCATCGCCACCGCCGTCCCCGCCGCCGTCGCCACCGCCGTCCCCGCCGCCGTCGCCACCGCCGTCCCCGCCGCCGTCGCCACCGCCGTCCCCGCCGCCATCGCCACCGCCGTCCCCGCCGCCGTCGCCACCGCCGTCCCCGCCGCCGTCGCCACCGCCATCCCCACCACCTCCGCCGCCATCGCCGCCACCACGTGCGCCACCATCGCCGCCACCCACGACCACATTGAACCCACAAGACAACGAAGACTCACCGCCGAACGCGCCCTTGGCGCCCAATGCACCCCCCGAGAAAGGGTTGCCCCCCAGCAACCACCCCGAAGATCTTTTGTTGCGCGGTAGGTACGACAGGGTCGGCACCAGCATGATTGTTGCCGTACACATGGTCGCCATCCCGGGCACCGACCGCTTCCTCTTCATGGAGCGCCCCTCCGGCTACCACCCGGACAGCTCCAAATCCATCGCTGGCTACTACGACATCCCCACCTCCAGCTGGAAGCACATTTTTTCCCCCGACGGCTTGTTCTGCTGCGGCCATACGCTTATGGACACTGGTGACGTGGCAATCGTGGGAGGCCACCAGGCTAATGCCGGCTACCCAGACGGAATGAAGTCAATCCGCACCTTCAACCGGAGCTGCACGGATCTGGCGCTTCGGAAAGTCAGAGAGATGGGCTGGAAGCGATGGTGGGTGGATGGGAGGGAGGAGGTAGAGGTTGTGGCCGCATGCTTGGGGGGGGGATGCGGTTATGGGACGCAATGGGATGATCCGTCGGGTACGACGCAGAATCTGTCGTTGGCTAGCGTGACGGACCTCATCTGGCCTGACCTGGTCCGACCTAGCGCATCTTAGCTGGGATTCGGTCTGCTGAGTGGAGAGCCAATGACGTCCGCTCCGAAACCCGGATCCCGGCCCTCGCAGGTATCCCTCAGCGACACTGCTCCCGAACGGCCGCATCCTCATCATGGGAGGCACGCAGGGCGTGGGCGCCGGGACGGCAAACAACCCGTTCTGGGAAATGTACGACGTGCGGATGAACACCGTGACGCCGTACGCCATGCGGACGGCATACCTGGACAGCGCGGCACAGGTGGGGAGGGGAGCGAGGAAGGCGAGGAGCCATGCGAGATCGCCGGGGAGGGGGAAGGAGGGAGCGCCGGGGGGGTGGAGGCGAGGGGGAAGGCGAGGGGCAAGGCGAGGGGCACCGCCAGGGGCAGGGCATGTCGGGGCATGGCATGTCTAGTCCGAAGGCAGGGGCCTGCAGCGCGGGTACACCAGTCCTGCCCATCAGGTTCTGCACCGCGGCGGCGCAGGGGGACTAGGCGGGGAGGTGGAGGCTCGCACCCGCAGCGGCGCAGGGGGCAGGACGATGGGTTTTGGGGGGCCCTGCAGGCGGGCAGGGCAGGGCGCAGTGACGTCAGCAGCAGTATACGGCGCCGCCACGGAGTGCACACCTGCACTGGGATGCTCAGCGCCGCCCGCCGAGCCTTAGAATGCCGCCCGTACGACACCGTGGCCCGTACAGGTGTACTACCCGTTCAACTACGTCCTGCCCTCCGGGCTGCTCTTCACCTTCTGCGGCCGTTCCGGCTTCATCCTTGACTGGACCAACAACAACTGGACGCAGAATGTCCCCAGGCTGCGAGGTTACGCGAACACGCAGTTCCCTTTCACGGGCTCCAGCGTAATCCTCGGGCTGTACCCGGAAAAGGACTATCAGGCAAGTTGGGTCGGTGGGTCGATCGGTCTGGACTGGGCGGCGTCGTTCCCAGCAGGCACCGAGCCTGCCGCCTGGGGGGGATCCAGCCAACATCTCCATGCTGCGCACACGCTTTGCGCGCCACTGATCTAAACTGCCAACCGAAAATCGCCAACGCCACAGGTGGAGATTATGCTGTTTGGCGGCCAGAGGGAAGGGGCCACCAAGAACCTGAGCTCCATTGCCAACCGGGGCGTCAACCGAATCAAGCTGTCGTACAATGCGGACATCCGTAACTACACCTTCGAAGGCTGGACAGAGGAACTGATGAGCATGGGGCGGGTGATGCCAGACACCGTGATTCTGCCCAACGGAAAGGTCGTTATCCTCAACGGCGCTAATGTGAGTCGCTTGCACACCAGGGAATAGTGATGCATGGACCCGTCTTAAATTTTGGCCAGCTATGAGCATGATCACTATCGCTGCGGTGTCGCCGGCCTTTGCATGGAGGAAGCCAGCGCAGCCATTTTGGTCGCTGCGTTTCGTGGAGAGGGTGCATCGCACACACCCCTGCCAACCTGCCAATCCACAGAATTTGGTGCCCGATGGGGGTTGGTGCCGACACTGTGTTTCATTGTTTCATACCCTCCCCTCCCCCACGCCTCTTAACGCCGCTTTTTCCCCTGCAGAGGGGACTCGCGGGAGACTCGGCCTCGGGCGGCGACAGCCGCGCCAACTACCCCGTGCTGTTCGCGGAACTGTACGACCCGGATTTGCCACAGGGCAAGCGATTCAGGCAGCTGGGCTGGAGCCAGATCGCCCGAATGTACCATTCCACGGCATGCCTGACCACCAACGGCACGATCATTGTGGCCGGATGCGACCGCTGCTACCGCTTCAGCGTCACTGCGGGCTGGACCTTCGTGCCGTCGCCCGCAAAGGCCGACTACCGAGTGGAGATCTTCTCGCCGCCGTACTTTTTCATGGACAACCTGAAACCAAGCATCGTTAGTACGGAAAGCGCCGTGATGCAGTACAATGAGCTCTTCACCATCCACTACCGCTTCCCGAGCGTCGTGGGCGGTGACGGCATGGGCAACGGTGGATACTATGAACTGGCGGTCACTCAAGCTGTGCTGGTCGCTCCATGCAGCTGCACACACTCATTCAATACGCACCAACGGTTGGTGGGGTTGCAGTTTGTCTCGGACGACCCGACGCCAGGGATCTTGACGGTTCGTGGCCCGCCCAACGGTAATGTGGCTCCCCCTGGCATGTATATGCTCTTCCTCTTGAACGGAGACGTTTACTCGCGGGCCGTATGGGTGACGCTGCCGAGGGCCTAATGCTCCGCCGCGACACGCCACGCCGCACATGATTTTGCGGGCCAGTCTGTGTCTGGAATACTTATCCAGGAGCTGCTGCACCCTCGTTGATGCTCGGTAGTTGAGGGCGCGTGTAGTAGATGAAAGCAAAATCTACGCCCCAGAGAGCGAGCTGGCGGTGGCTTGTTGGCTGCGGCGATGCTGTTATTGCTGCGCGGCTGAAGTCGTGCGTTGCATCGTTGGTGTCTGGCCGTGTCGTTGAGGACTGGCGTGTCGTGATGGTTGCGCGCGCTCCTTGTTGTTTCCCTAGCTGGCTTGCGGTGCTGTGGTCGCCACAGCGCTCGCGTGCATCCATTAAGCACCGCAGCCTTCTTTTAGAATCCCTTGCGAATATTGTGAACTTATTATTTAGGTATTGGCGCTGGCGTTGCCTGACTTCCAATGCCCTAGCGCTAGCGAGCACGACCTCGCCGTTAAGCAGTCGTCAGCTGCTGGCGGCAAAGGGGGCATGGACGACGAGTGGGCGCATTTTGCGTGGAGCGGAAAGTAAAACAAATTATGCATTTGTTTTCACAGGAACTGTGGCGGATTTTTTTTTGTCGCATGGAGGCCTACAGACTGTGGTGCTGTCAGGTCTTTCAGGTGTTAGGGTGGGATACTCGTGACTTACGGGCATGCTCCGCGGCATGACGCCGTGAGAACAGGTGAGAATGTCGACGACGCCGCGGGAGAGCGGGACGGTGCTGCTCTCACACCGACCAAACGCTTTCGCACCCCGTCACCTGTACTATTCACCATTTATAAGGCTGGTGTAGCCCATACAAGTGCACTTGCTTGATGTATTGGACGGCAAGGAACCGCTGCTCTTCCGATCGGCGCGCTCAGCAGGCGGAGTGGATAGGCGCTGTGGCTCGAAGCTTTATTGTGATGTCCTCCTGGGCGCTGTTGTTGCGGTGCGGCGATAGACGGTGGAGGTACCGTATTACTGAGGTGTGGTGAAGGCAGGATGACGGCAGCATTGCGAAGATTTATGTACGGAATTCTGCAGCGGCAGAGCGGTGTACGGATGCAGCGACGCCACGGCCCGGCGGCTGCAATCTCGGGCAATTGCAGTTGTGCAGAGGAAGGACAAGCGCTTGTGTGTGGGTGAGGAGGGAAATATCGCGCCCGGGCAGTGGGGAAGGAGTATGGCGCCTGGGGAGCTGTCATGCATGATGCCGCTGGCAGTGCCCAGCAGATTGCAGCTTTCGGGTCAGTGCAGCCCAACACGCAGTGTGTAGACACGCGTGGGGTCGTTGAGCTCCTTCTGACAAGAACTAATGTTACCGGGATGCATGGACATCCTTGCTTCTGTTTCTGCGGCACCTGTCTGCTGCAAAGACCACGGCTGCCACGCGCACCACTTGGCAGCCGTGTGAGAGGGCTTCAGTACTTACGGTCGTGCGAATGAACGGCCAGGAAGCCAGAAGGAGGCCTGCCTTCACCTGCGCTAAAACGCACGGACTAAGCTGAGTGTGGTAGAGGAGCGCATAACACCAGAGCACCAGGCCCGCACTTTGCAACGTCGGGTCGGGTCGCTTACTTGGGCATGCATACTGCAGGGGCGCCACCACCGTCGTTTCGTAGGCATGGGCGGCATGGAAACCCCACATCGTGGGCAGCGCATCTCAATGCAGCGCCAGCAAGCAAACACCCACCGACAAGTTCAACAATTCGCAAGCAGCTCCGCTCAGGTTCACTGTGCGCAATGGGAGCAAACGAGTCCCAAAGTTTATTGGTGTTTCACAACGTCACGAATCGCCTAACGGATACAGCACGACTCCGTCACCTCAGCCCCTGGTGATGTACGGCACGTAACTCGGTGATTTACGAGTCAATCAATGCCCAAACTCACTTTTCGGATTACCGCCGTGCAAACGACCTCTCGTATATATACGGCACTTAACTCGGTGATTTACGAGTCAATCAATGCCCAAACTCACTTTTCGGATTACCGCCGTGCAAACAACCTCTCGTATGTACAGCCATTCATTGTCCCAAACCGACAAGTCACTCGCAAAACCAAGGCTATTGCAGCTATGGGTTCATCGTTACCGCACGTTACCGCCTATGTGCGGTCATTGCAGTGCGGCAGTGTTCACCGACACGTCAGCGCTTGTCCCGCTTTGTCAAAAGCACTTGAATCGACATTTATCGATTTCCTCCCGAGGTAGACATTAGTCACTCTAATTCTAGGTCAAGCAGCGCGCACCGGCATCGTACCACCGTTGCGTGGCCTACTGCATGCGCGCTTCAGCCCACCTCAATATCACTATGTGCTTACAATGCCCCCAACGGCGCCCCATTTGCCGCCAGAGTGTGCGCCCGTTGGTTGGAATCATGCCCGTGTTACTGTGGCTGCTGTTGCTGCGGCTGTTCGGGAAGGTGCGGCTGCTGCTGTTGCGCCTGCGGCTGTTGTTGCTGCCCCTCTTCAGGATGCGGCTGCTGCGGCTGCTGCGCCGCCAACAGTACCGGCCCCGCGGGCCCGTTCGGGCTCATGGACCTATAGGCTTCCGTCGGAAGGGGAGCCAAGCTGCGAGCACTTCCGTACGAGGTCAATGGCGGTGGCGACGCGTACTGTGCTCCTCCGTACGATGGGTACGGATAAACTGAAGCGGAGGGTAACAGTGGGAGAAAGTGAGGAAGGAAAAAGACCAGTGCAGGGTCAGCAGCTGCAAGAAGCGTGTTGCGTAGCACAGGTGACAGCCAGGCGTTTCCCGCAGCATCCTCCGCAGGCTACGTCAATCATACCAAAAATGGGCTGAACGCGACTGCATTCTGAACTGAAGCAGATAGCAGCAGCCCCGCCCTCTCTCCGTCCCCAGATGCGTGCAGCATTTGCGCCCTTACCTGACGGCTGCGGTACGATCATCAGGGTCCCGTTCATGACGTGTGGGCCCATCCCGGGCGGCATCGCGGGGGTTGCGGCCATCGACTTGGCAGCGAACATGGCCATGTCGTCATGGTAGGTGGATATTGGAACAACCTATCAGCAAGGCAGCAGAGCCGAGAATATGTTGGTTGACGCCAGCAGAACATGTTGGTTGACATCAGGACGCCGCGGTGCTCAGCCCGAAACAGGACTACGGTAACGGTAACCAGCCGCTTAGCCTGGGAGACGATCCTCTCCCGGTATTGGTGTCGGTGCTAGTTGATGTGGTGGTGTTGATGATGGTGATGAAAGTGTTGATAGTGTTGGTGGTGTTAGTAGTGTTGGTGGTGTTAGTAGTGTTGGTGGTGTTGGTAGTGTCAGTGGTGTTAGCAGTGTTGGTAGTGTTGGCAGTGTTAGTACTGTTGGAAGTGTTGCTGGCGGTGGCCGAGCACGTGACTCCGTGGTGGTGGTGGTGAGGACCCGGGGATCAAGCAAAGAGTCCTTTCCTCGACAAGTCGCACGCGCCCCAATGGCAGAATGGTACAGCCAGATCATACCCCGGTGGGGCTTGGTCGCCGCATGCCCTCCCACCGCCCGCCAATCTGTTGGTCCTCGACATCCCACACAGGGGAGTGGAACCCCTGGTCATATGCAAGTCCAGCCTAGATGTGGTGTTCTTTCCCCACTTTCCACCCACTACCCACTTCCGGCACCCACCTCCGCTCGTGGTGGCGCCTTGCAGCACAGCAGCCATGCGGCCAACGATACCAGACCGATGAGAATGATGGCACCGGCAGCGGAGCCCACAGATATCAACACAATATCGAAAGTGCTCAACCCGCTGCCGCTGCCACTGCTGTCATCGCTGCTGGATGATACAGCTCCTGCCACGGTATGGATGCGGGACGATTGGGCGAGGCTTTGGGGCGCGAACAGGGGAGAGACAATGCGAAATGCTGTCTCAGCAACAACCGGCGCCAGGTGTATGGCCAAGTGACCCATGTAGCGAGCTTGGGATGGGGCCAGAACAACACGTGGCCGCCTTGGCCGCCTCTTTCCGCCTGGTACCGAGTCCCCCCTTCAGACCCCCAAACAGCATTCCCTAACGAAGGCGGGCACACAAAGTGAGCTCATGCGGCGGCTGCTCAACCCAGGTTCGCATCCAGGTTCGCATCCAGGTTCGCATCCAGGTTCGCATCCAGGTTCGCGTCGGCCTCGTGCAACTCTGCGCACCTTCTATCTTGAGATCGACTTGGATGGACTCCTGGGTATTCGTATTGGCAACTACCAGACACAGGCTAACTGACGAGGTCGCGGTGGTTTGTCTTTCGCATGTTAGTTGTTTCACGCACGTGACCCGAAGAAGGGCGGGGTTCGTCGACGGCTTGCACGGCATCGCAGTCAACTCGGTGCATTCCTTTCGTGGGACCGCGGAACAAGGAGGTGACGTTGATTGCGTTATTAGAGGTTGTCGGAAGGTACGCAGGCTTACCGTGTCCGAAACGTACAGGTACGCTGTGTCATTTCCAGCCCACATCACCACGTCAATTGTGTAATATCCGCACGATGCCACCTTAGCCCCAGGGCCAATGGTGTAAGACTTCACATTGTTGACAGCGGAAATTGAAGCTGGAATAGCTGCAATAAGCAAAAGGAGCAGTTGCCAAACCCTCAGGCTAAGGTTTGGCGCCAGGTCGGCAACGTTCCCATATCGGATCATCTGATGCTTGTAAAATGGTCACCTGTGCACGTAACATAGGTCAGTTCGGGTGTACTAAGTATGCAGAAACGTGGTTCCTCGCAGCAGCTGGTGTAACTTGCAGATAACTAAGGCCTCCGTGGAAACATGGAACCAGGCATTGCGTATACAACAATATGTCTGAAATTGACGCTTCATCCCTAGGTAAGTAATGTCTGACACATTTCGTCGTGTTCGCTCGTCTAGCTCGCCAATGGCCCATCCGTACCGAGGGAACGAGGGGAACTTGGACGTGTTCTGGCGCGGACTTGCATCAGCTTATTCGCTGGCCTCAGAAAACGAAGCTTGATTTTTTTTGTAACTCTACCGCCAAGGGGGCAGGCAGGACCTGTCGCCAACCCGATGGCCAGGGACCCAAGGTGGCCCCCCACAAGACCGAATATAGACGTGCTGGTTCCTGATTGCGCCCCTGTGCTCTGTTGCAGCCCGCTGGCAGCCAAGTAATTCCTCTACCCACGCCTAGGTTCGCTAGATGCCGTAGACTTGCTGGTGTCGTGTCGTCGCCGACCGTCCCGCAAGCACGGTGCAATGTGGCTCATGAATCCTGGTACAGAGAACTCCGATAAGGTTCGTCGATTGTCAAACCCGTCTCCTTGTCGGTCTTAGTTTTCAGTGCCTGCTTACGGGGTCTCCTCTCATACCCCCCTGGCACAGCCTATGTATGGTCTTTGCCTGACGTCCTGAAAATGCCTCGGGCTGACCGTCAAGCACAGCAACTAGGAAGCAGACGCGAGCCAGCGCCTTTCCTTCCATACGCATTAAAAGTCGTTACACAGCCAGAAATGCTGCACGAATGCACCATCCCAGGTGCGTTTCAGAAGCCCAAGGCGGGCAAGGCCTTCACGGCAAACCTCAAGTCGCCTCCATACATTCCAGCACGCGCTATGTGCACGACCCACGATGTCTTCACTCATGTTCGCATATGTACACATATCCACTCACACTCACAAAGGACCTTTGCGGCCATGTATGACATGGCCGTGAGACGATCTCTCACGTCGCGGGTAAACAACACATCTTTGCACTCCTCGCACGAACACGCTCAGCCAGCCGCTCCGTCACTACCATACTTATCAGCCGTCATCAAAAATAGCTCTGCGAGCCTGATATGCTAATACCGGCAGCAGCAGCTGCTGCTGCACGACCACCCACCAAGTCCCGACACACAGTTGCCGCGGACGAAACCCTTGCCTCGAACCCTATCACTGCACCAGGCTCGCTGGGGCTGCTCGCGTCGAGGCGGACACGCACCTGCCTTCTCGCAGCATGGTGGTAATGGTGATGCCAACATACCGACTAAGCGGAAACGGTGTGAGCAAGCTTCGCGGTCCCCAACATGCGCAATACTACCCCTCGAAGTACGCCTCCCTCACACCCCTGGGGTCGTTGCTGGGGGGGGTTCCGTCCCGGCGATTTATTGCGGCGCGTGTAGCCGGGCTCAGCGATACGGCTGCGCTATGCCGGCTTCAGAGGAGCCACCGGGGTTCTGTAGCGTTGCGGCGGTGAGCGGAACCGACGCCGCCGGCATCACCGCTGGCGGAATTCCTCCTCCCAGCACGCCCCCCGCAGTACCATTCGGCTGCCCAGCATAGCCAGCTGGCAAACCTCCAATCTGTAGGTTCAAAGCTGACCCCGCGGGCAAGCCGAACTGGGTAGGGGGCCCCAAGGGGGCTGCGTGCATCGGCGGGCCGTTGTAGGCGGCACGACTCGACAAGGCGGCCTGTAAAAGCGCATCGCTCGCGGTTGGTGCCAGCTGGCTGCCATTCGCAGTTAGCGCCATACCGCCGTACGGCGGGGGTGCCGGGTAAGATGAACCGTAGCCCAAAATCGGCTTTCCATCCGGCGACGTCTGGCGGATCATGGCCGTCATGTCTACGGGGCCGCCAGGCGCCATCTGCACTTGGCCATTGGGTTGCACGGGTGGCTGCCCGCCCTGCTCGATCCTCTGCTTCTCCTCGTCACTCAGGATGGTGACGGGTGACGAGGTGGGCGACTGCGCTCTTCTCCTCATCCACCAGCGGACAAGCAGCACGGTGATCTGCATGTGGCCGGCGCGGCGTGTACGACACGTACGGCGTCGAGGGGTGCTTCAGCGGGCTAGGCACGCATGCATTGCGGACAGAGCGGCCTGTCAGCCCGGCGCAACGAGGTGTGCGTGGAGGCGAAGCTTGCACCTAGTGACCCAGTCTTGTGCTTAGCATCCTAGAACCTGGCTTGCCAGAGCCACCACCAGCTGTCCGTTCACAGCAACCCCATTAGCGGTCCACGCCGCCGTCATCCTGCTCACACGCAATATGCGCAGTGCTACCATAATGGTCTAACTCCGTTACAGAATACGCCCTGCGCATCTCGTTGTGGACGTGGAACCGGCCCCTGCCGCCTGCCCGGTTCGTTTTTGTAGCCCCTCGCCTGCCCTATGTCATGTAACGGGTCTTCTCCCCCCCAGCCTGCAATCACGTCCCGCTCCATCCGGTGCCAAACACGAGCTCCCAGACCACCCTGGTAGACCTGCTCCGGCGCTCACCACTACAAACGCCGCGAAGCCGAGGATGGACCAGATGATGGTCATGGTCTTCCAGAGCGCCCAGTCGCGCTTCTTCTTCTCGACCACGGGTGGAGGAGGGGCGGGAGCTGGAGGAGGCGAGTCGAAGATGGAGGGACCTGCGGGTTGCCAGCACAGGGCCGTTGGGGCAGGGTACTTCCGGGCACGGTAGCAGGAGAGAGGGTGCTCGGGTGCAGCAGTTAAAAAAGGTGTGCGGCGCGGAGGCGGAAGCGATACGAGCTCCGGAAGGCGCAACTCCGCTGCGAGCAAGACGGACGCAGGTGCATCCCTCGCCTCAACCAAGCGATGCCGGGCTGCGACCCGGAAGCCTTCCTAAAAGGACAAGTCCCCCATCCCGTCCAGTTTCCCAAACACCGGAGTGCCGCAGCGCACGCAAGCCCTACTCGCACACTACGACCGTTAAGTGGCGTCTCCATGCATCTACAACGCACCCATGGCACCTAGACTAACCAGCAGCTTCTCTCCCTCCCTGCCCCCCAACACACGCACGCGGACATATGTTCCGCGTTAAACACACCTACGCATAAGCTACTCTATCTCTGTCCAGTAGTTTCACATCTAACCCCCGCCGCGGCGGCGACACGCGCACCACCGACGACACGCACCCTCAATCTCCAAGTCACAGACAGCTACGGTGCCGTTCACGGCTGTCTTGACTGACAGGCAGGCCGCCTCTGCCTTGTAGTCCTTCTCGTCCAGGTCCCTCCGCCAGCCGCTGCAGAACGTCGAGTTGGTGCAGGACATAGACTCCGCTGCCGCCAGAGGAACGCACACGCCGTACTGCTGACACGCCTACATGACGCAAAACCGAGGTTGTGAGGGCGTGACAGGAAACCCGTAGGTCATCATTGCGGAGAAAAATCGTGTAGGAAACGTTTGCTACACTCGTTTGCAATTGCATGGTTTAGGACTTGGTTTAGGTATAATGCAAAGGCGGAGGACGAGTGTCGTCCCTAGCCGCTAGGTAGTGGGCCGAAGGGCGGAAGCTCATTCGCTTCTGCGCCCTGAACACCCAACTAACACCCAACTAACACCCAGCGTCACCCAGCAAACCGGGGAGCCCCCGTGTGGCCCTGCTTGTCCGGTCCACGTGGCACGCACGTTGCCCGGAAGGCCCTTCCCCCCCATGTGGTCCGTACTGACCGCATTTGAAGCGACGAAGGCATTGACCGAGGCGTTGACGCACCACGCCTTGTAGCGCTGTGGGGAGAGGAGCCGGAGGTGGGGGGCCAGCAGGCAGCAGGTATGGGATCGGAGCTTACATGGACTGCCCTTTCTCCCAGCCAAAATGCGGCAATACGGTAGCTGACGGCAGACGACATGGCAGGGTAGCGCTGTCATGCTCCCAGGCGACACCGCCTGCGCGTTTGCCGCCTAAGCGATGGTGGGTTAGGACACTTGCCCATGCCGCCGCTTACTTGCAATTCGTAGAACCCGCAGTACGCGGATTCTTGGTCCGTGATGTTCTGCTGTGCAAAGAATAAAGCCCTGGCCAGGCCGGGCAGTAGTGCCAGAGGCACCAGCAGGTGCAGCGCCGTTGTGGCAATAAGCGTCATGCCGCTGCGTCCCTTCGGGCGTGGGGGTGGCCGCGTCCCGGGGCATGACGCCTCGAACATCACGCCGGCCCCGGTATACTCCGTCCGGTGTTGGCCGCCAGATGATCTGTGCAACTTGAAATCGACCTGCTGTTTTGGTTTGAGCAACCACAGGGCCAAGGAAAAGCAAGCGTGGTGGATGGATGATGAGGGGTAGTTGCGTATGTGTAGTGGTGGGTACGTTTGAGATGTGTCCGCCTGCGCCGCGCTGCGCAGAAATAAAGGGCAACCAAGGGTGACTTATTTTTTAAGGAATAATCTTACCTTGCCGCGCGACGCGGTCCAAATCGCGCGTCTCACTCACATTCCTGGCCCCCGCCGACCCAGGTTTTACGGGTGTAACGGTCTTACCTTTTAAGCGATATATTCTTTATTCTTGCGTACTGAAATCCAAGATGTGCCTCCTTGGCTCACACTGGTCGAGTAGCCAAGCAAGCGAGCTGGCAAGGAACCGACCAGGCCGCCCTTTCAACGCCACCCAAGCAGCACAATATAGCTATAAGGTAGGAAATATCACTTGATTAGATAAGGTAAGGGCACAGTGCTCCGCCCACCAACTGCAAGGCGCACATGTCATGACCATGGCCACTAAACTCCCGCGAAGAATAGGACAAACTACTACAATATCGTATCAGTTTCTACACGTCATTGAAACTCATATTCTGTCGTTCAATATCGTGTTGCTGTGAGCCCTTACAGTTTGTGTACCCCAGGGGTCAAAAATGCGATAGGACCTGTCCAGACTGCACAGAGTATGTAATTGAATGCACTTACTTTTACATAATCCGACTGTGGCCATGAAGGTGCCTTCCTGTGGGTGGCGTACCGGATCCAATCACGGAACTCAGGTTCGGCCGTTCGGGAGCCGGCTGGACGCATGATGCCACATCCCTACAACCGCATCCCCCCCTCCTCAGCGCTCTTTATCCAGGATTCCAACTTAAATAGTCCACACAAAGCACCAACATGGGACGGGGTCCAGTGTCCCGTGACAACATACGTCAGCGTGTAAGGATCGCAACGCCATGTGTCGTCATGTACTAGATTGCGCCGCAATAAACTACTGGAGTCACGCTTATGGACTTGGGCAAAGGTCAACGAGCCAAGTAGCATTCCCCGCGGCACTGTAAACATGTCATCAAAATTATCCGCAAGGAAGGTCATCGGGAAGCTATGGGAGGTGAAATCGCAGCACCGGCCGGCTGCCGCCTACGCATACGACCCCAGCGGTCATCGAATCAGTAAGCGGCGCCACAGTCATACACGATCGCGTAGCGCGAAATCACGGCGCACAGCGTTACTCATATGCAGCTGGACAATGATTATGTATGCCGAACTATTTACCCCCTTCTCCCAGCGGGTGCACCGGTGCATGGGCACCTGGTTGATGCCTCCAAGAGCCCAGCTGCAACAAACCGATGTGAGCCGGCGCCGCGCCGCGCCATCTCCCTTCGCACGCACGAAGCGCAAACACAGCAACAAAAATACATTTTGAGCGCCCCGCTCCCCTGCCTAGCGCGCCCCAATAGCGCCCTCCTGCACCCCGCCCGCGACAGACCTGCTGCACCTCTTCCTCCCGCGGCGGGAACTGCTGCCCTGCCTGCTCCGGAACCAGAATCATCCATCCTCATAATTGCGATGTGTCCAGCGACTCGAACCATGTAATCTGGGACCAACAGTGATGACCCACATGCCCAGCGGCGCCCCCTTGCCTACCTCCGGCTGCACAACTCCTCTCGGGGCCCCAGCCAACCACAGCGCATCTGACGACCCTATGCGAGACCGCACCGCTCGCAACGCCACAAGCCGTGTCGGCAGCGCTTTGACACATGACACATAATGCAATTACCCGAAGCAGAGCCCCCCGCTCCCGCTACCACCTCCTCACTCCCATGGAGGGATTGTGCAGCGGCGTTGCCCCAGCGAAGTCGCTCACGGCGTTCTCGGTGGCCCCAGCGCGCGCGTTGAGGGAGCGGGCGGGGGCCAGCGGCGGCGCCGCCAGAATGTCGTCCAGCCGCGACATGGCGTCCTGGACCCTGTCGAAGCGCTCCAGCTCATCCGCCGCACCCGCGCCCACCTGCACGTGCAAATATGGTTGGTTGGCTGGTTGGTTGGTTGGTTGGTTGGTTGGTTGGTTGGTTGGTTGGTTGGTTGTCAATTGGTTAATGGAATCGGCTGGCTGGTGCCATGCCTTATCAGCGGCACTCCGCCCCGTCGCGTCTGAACTGTTGGCGAAGCAAAGCGGCGGCTCCAGGCTGCCATCCGCGTTGGCAGCTCTCGCTGGCCCAGCAGCAGCACCGTAGCAAACCACAGCAAAGGCAAAGCGGCACACGGGCACGGCCACGACAGGCATCCTGGCTGGTGCCGCTGGTGCCGCTGGTGCCGCCACCCAGGCTGGAGACCTCTCACCTGGGTGGACGCGAAGTCAAACGCCCGCTTGCCAGCCAGCAGCGAGGCCAGCATCTCCTCGTTCGCCATGGCCGCCTCCTTGCGCTGCGACACGGAGGTCATGGGCCGGTAATCCTGCTTCGGGCCGCCAGCTGCCGCCACGATGGGCTCGCTCCCGGCTTTGCTGCTGCGGACCTGGGCCACGGGTGCCGTCTGCTGCTCGAACGACCGCTGGTCGGGATCCGCCCCTCTCGCGTCGCGCGACTGCACCCGTTGAAACGCCACCTGGAGCTGCGGCTGCTGCTCCTGCAGTTGCTGCAGCTGCTGTTGCTGCAGCTGCAGCTGATTCAGCTGCTGCTGCAGGTAGCCCTCATCCGGTGATTCTGTCGGCAGGTACCGTTGCTCCTGCTGCTGCTGCGAGGGCTGCTGTTGCAACGCCCTCGGCTCGGCCGCCGCCCCGAACGACGGAGGCGCGGCGAGGGCCCCGGCAGCGTAATCGCCAACCCCCGGTGCCGCCGCGTGTGGTTCCCGCACCCCCTCAAGCGGCTCGGGCGCAAAGGCCCTGGGCGATCCCGCCGCGAGCCGCTCGCTCGCCCCGCCGCCGCCCTTCCCTAACCCCGACGAGCTGTTCCGCCCGAGGTGGCGATCGCGCTCCGGCACTCCCATCCCCTCCGAAACCAGGCCGACGCTCGGCGAGCTTCTATCGGGCCCGCTCAAGTGCCCGGAGGGCAGCTGAGCGAGCTGCCGTGCCGCAAAGGCCGGCGGCGCCGTGACGGACGACGAGCTGTAGCCTGCGGGTCCGTGCGCCGTGTGGTGTGCGAGGGGGTACGCTGCGCCGGTTCCGCTTCCACTAATGCGGTTACTCTCCCGGGCAGCCGGCGGCGCCATGTCTCTGGAGGCACGCACACCGCCGCTGGGCCTTACGCCCGGCTGCCAGCGGGCCGTGAACGAGAAGCCCTCCTCCAGCCCGTCCCCGCCGCCTTGATTCCTGCCGCCGCCGCCGCCCTGTGCTGATGCCCACGGCTCCAACCCCACCTGCTGCTCTGCGGTCTCCCGGGATCGGAGCTGCTGCTGGGCGTACCGGCCCTGGCGCCCCGGGGAGTCCAAACCCGTGGATCCTACACCGGATCCGGATCCTGCTACCACTGGTGACGGGGCCCCTACGCCCCACGCCAGAGCTGATGACGGGGAGCGCTGTTGGCTGTGGGCGGGCTGGGTCATGGATGGCAGCGAGCCGGGGATTGGCGCCGTGAGGGAGTTGGTGCGGGAATGAAGCGGAGAGTGCATCAGCGGCAGCGGCTTCTTCGCCGGGGACCCCATGTCCGACTTCCGTGGGTCAGGCCCCAAGCCGGCGCCGCCGCCGGCGAGGAGGGCCCCCCCTGGACTGACGAGCAAGGGCGGCAGCGGCCCCAGGTGCGCGTGCGTGCCGGTGGAATGCCGCGCGTGGACGGAGGCGTTGTAGGAGAAGCTGTCGCACTGTATTTGATCGTTGCGCAATCGCTCATCGGCCACGGACGACCTAGGACGGGTGCCGCCGCCGTCGCCGCCGCCGCGGCTGCGCAACCGGTGCCGTTCCTGGAGCTCCTGCAGCCGGGCGGCTGGGTCCAGGCGGTTCTGCTCGCGTATCCGGGCGGCGTCAACTGGGTCCTGAAAGGCTCCATCGGCGGCGTAATCGTCGGCCGCGCCCGCGCTGGTGGTGCTGGCGGAGGCGGCCGACTGGTGGTGGTGCTGCGGCTGGTTGGCGGGACGGCCCTGCTTGGGCCCGATGCTGGCTCGGGTGCCGGGGCTGCTGAGTGGCCGCGTGTCGGTGTCCATGAAGGCAGTCGCTGAGATGTACATGTTGGCGGCTCCCTGGAGCGTAGGGCAAAGGGGGGGAGGGTTGGTTGGGGCAGGAGGGGGGCAGGCGAGGAGACTGAGACTGGGATGGAGAGGGGATCTACTAGAGGAGTGGGGGGGCGCCAGCTGCAGGGTTGCGTCCAGCCCCCCTCCCCCGCTGCGTCGAGATGTTGTATGGTGATGCTCCGCAAGCCCCCAATCGATCTGCCCGCAGATGAACACATTAACTCCGACCCATTTGTCCGCAACAAGGCACGTGCAGTTTACGTCAGTCCTCCCCATCTACTCACCGAATCACTGGTTCCATGTCGTACACTTGCCGTGCTGCTCGTGTCAGAGGCGCCGATCTGGCTGCGCCATTGAAGTGGGGGTGGCTCCGGAGCTCCCTTGATGATGCCTCGGACCTTGTTGCCGCTCGTGCCGACGCTGGGCTTTATCGCGCTGACAGGCCGGGTCTTGGCCCGGGAACGGGGCGGACTGCTTTCGCGCCGACGACCCCAAGGGAAGCAGCCGAGGCAGACATCGCCTTTTTTGGACCCCATGTGGACGTACTTGCGGGCCAATCACTCCCTGTGGAACGGAGCAGACCGGCACCGACCCGCGTCACATCAGACGCGCGTTGGATTCCGTGCACGGCTCTGCCTACTAAAAGCAACACCATCTCCAAATAGAAGGTATGCAAAAGACGCGCTATGCCTGTGGTTGAGTGAAAACAACACTGCTGCAAGAGCCCACGGTTACATGTGCGCGGCGTCACTCCGCAGGATAGATGCCTGAACCCTGAGATCGCTGCCAAGGATGTATTGGAAAACTGTTCGCAATCCTAACTTGACTCGGGGCCTTCTGGCGCAGACTGCAGGAACCCCGTCGACGGTCTATGTGTCGCGAAGCCAGGCACGCTATGTATCTCCGTGGCTTACCTATTATATGTTGACGTCCTGCATACCCTCGCAGCTTCAGGCAAGCATGTTCCCTAAGGCTACCCTCGCGTAAGCAGTAACGCTACCTCGAAAGCTGCAAAACATTCTTCAATAGGGTTGTGGCATACGTATGGCGTGTTCGGTAGGTTATGCCGACGAGTTACACATAGCTTTTGACGCCCGCCATGGATATATGCTGTATCCGTACAAAAGTCCCACTTTTCTCTCTTTTTGAAGAGAGAAAATGCCGGCCTGCGGTCATGTGTATATACGCAGCTGCTAAAAATTAGCCCGATCCTAATTGCGTATCATTGCGTCGGCTAGTATCTATTGTACGACGGTACATATGTTTTGTTGCTTCCTAGACTCCACAGCCTCGCGTCCCCTGTATTTGGCTGTCATGAGGGTCCGTTAGGAACAAAGGGATCAGTCCTCAACACAAGCTGGGTTGCTGCTAGAGGCTGGTGGGGTCGTGTGGGGTGGCATGCATACCATTACTGTGGTAAGGAATTTACGTACCGAGCTCACACAGCGGCAGCCGGGGGTTCGGAGTCGTGCCGCGCCGCTGGAGATAACGATTAATCGCGACATGCAGGGACCACACAGCATAGCACCCGGCATGCCTGCATGCGAGAGGGCAAGCGCACATGCAAACAGCCACTAGACCCCGGTCCCACCCCAGCTGTTGTACCTACCTAGGGAGATCAGGGGGCCGGCGGTGCCCGGAAGCGTCAAGTGACTGTCAGTCCAATGCTTTGGTGCAGATGACGCGGCTGTACGGCAGCACTCTCCTTGGTGCGCGGTGCCGCGGCAGCAAGTAAGCCTCAGCCTCAAGGGCGGGATGCGGCCGTCGCATTGACTGGGTTTGAACTGCTGTGGTCGGGCGTGATGATGTCGGAGTGTCGAGACCGGCGGTTGACATTGCACCATCTGCCCTGGTACGCCCTGGGAACGCGCTCTCATGGATGACGGTGTGGATGCCAACAGCACCCAACCATCGTGTGGCTAAGTTGGGAGCTGAGGCCTAGAAGGCATCAGCAGCAGTCCATCGCCCACCTTGCGTCCACCTAGCTGCTCCCTCTTAAGCATGGCAATCCTCGCGGGGCTGTCAATGAATCTCACGTTACGGGCAGCCTCTCTCACAACCGTTACAGCTGCCGCTGCCATTGGCGCCCCAGAATCCTTTTCGGATTGCAGCTACAGCAAGATATCCGCAAGCATCAGCCACTCCATCCACAGCAACTGCCTCCGCAGCAATCGCGGCCATGCCAATGATGGCGACAAGAAATGGTTTCCAACGGGGCGCTGTGATTCAGCGCTAGCTACCCACGTCCCCAGCATTGAACACCGCAGATTCACGCCCGAGCGTGGGAAAAAACACGAGCCTCTTCAGTGTCATCGACGTCGATATTCCGCGCAGTTTTCACTGCTTCAGGGACCCGGTGGGACCGCGCTGCGCCCAGCGCGTAAGTTCCAACAAGATAAACTGTCGTTATAACAGTTGTGCGCATCTTAAGTGTGACAATTCAGATGTGGAAAGCATAC
This sequence comes from Yamagishiella unicocca, assembly GCA_003116995.1. Taxonomy (NCBI): domain Eukaryota; kingdom Viridiplantae; phylum Chlorophyta; class Chlorophyceae; order Chlamydomonadales; family Volvocaceae; genus Yamagishiella; species Yamagishiella unicocca. The sequence continues at coordinate 1,613,903 of BDSL01000007.1, forward strand.
GGTGTAAGCACCCCCTGTCCGTGCCAACCCTGCGCCGGCTGCTCCACACGCCCATCCATAACTCAGTCGCACGAGCAATCCCGCGCACAACACCACACTCCCACCACACGCCGCGCGCGAGATGTAGGTTTCAATACATTTGTTCTCATCCATCCAGATAGTGCCATCAGCATTTTGTTCGTTTCAAATCGCAGATGTCATGAAGCGTCAAAGTCCTGAAGGCGTACGGCATCACATCAAGCCACGCCATTCTCCGAGCATCACGAACGAGTCATGCTTTCCGTATGCCCTCTTAGTTTTTCACGTTTATGGATGCACCCGCATACCAGCCTCCGAAACCGCTGCTGCCATCCGCCAGCCATCGCAGTGCCATATCGGTCCCAAAAAAACATAGTCACAGGCGTACGCCAGTAATAGCGTGCCTCTCAAAAAAATCCCTTCCTTGGCGGCGGCGGCCGCAGATCGGCCTCCAACTCATCATCCAGATCCTCAAGCGCATCGCCGCCGCTCCGATGCGCACCGCCACCAGCAGCAGCCTGCTGCGCTGCCGCTCGCTCAGCGGCGACGAAGGAAGGCTCGCCGCCCAGCAGCGAGTCCACGTCGTCGTCGTCATCGCGCTTGCGCTGCACGGGAGCCAGCTTGCGTGGACCGGGCAGGGGCGCCAGCGGGGCCAGGCCGCCAGCCGCTCGCGGCGGCGGCAACGGTTCAGCGCCGGCGCCAGCAGCAGGGGCTCCCAGAGGTCTCAGCGCGCCTAGTCGCGGCGGCGGCAGCGGCGGCGGCAGCGCTCCTGCCGCTGGCGATGCGCCCCAGGGGGAGTCCGCGGCGGGCCCGGGTTTCGCAGCCGCCAGTGGAGGCTCGTCATCATCCCCGCCCCATGGGTCATCCGCGCGGCCAGCCATTAGCTGAGGCTCGGGCTCGGGCTGCTGTGATGGGAGCTTTCGAAGCGGCTGTAGGGGCTGCAGCGGCTGCGGCCGGCGCTGTGAGTCTAGGTCCTCATCCTGCAGTGACAGGCAGGAGGAGGAAGGAGGAGGAGGAGGAGGAGGAAGAGGGAATTCTGAAATGTAAGGTGTATGTTTTAAAAATGCTGAGCTGAGCCGCGAAGGTGTATGTTTTATATATGCGAAGGTGTATGTGTGTGGGGGGCAGATACCAGTGTCGTGGGACGTGCGGCAAAGCGTGCGGGTGGCGAAGTGTTAGGTAAGCCGACATACAGATTCGCATCCAACATCGTGTCATTAGCGCTGGCGAAGGACACGCCCAGCTGCACTCGACGCAGAAGAGCACCGCGGTGCAGCCATGGCGACCCTCCCGCGCCAACGGTAACGGCAACAGACAACGGTCACAACCGAACAACTACCATTCGGTGTTGAGCCCGCGCGCTACCGAGGCAACCAGTGGCATCAACACAGACGCTGTGGCCCCACACACAGCTGCCACAACACCGACCCTGGTCGTGGGTGTGCCATTACAGAGCAGCGGGTCGCACCTGAAGCTCAGGCGGCCAGGTTCCAGCCCCGGCGAAATCGGCGGGGTCGCTATCGGGGCCTGGGAAGGGTTGTGGAGGCCCCGACGGTCTGCTGGGGGCGGGACCAGACAGGGGCTCCAGGCGGAGCGGCTGGCGCCCAAACGGCGCGGAACTCTGCCGTTGCAGCGGTTGGAGTGGTTGCAGGGGTTGCAGCGGTTGCAGCGGTTGCAGCCCGCGTGGATGGAGCGTCGGCGGCGGCAAGTCGTCATCTGCCAGGGGGTCGAAGGCTTGCTGCGACGGCGCCGGCGGCTGCAGGGGCTGCTGGTGCAGCTGCCGCATCATATCTTCCTGCTCCACGTCAGCCCCCAGGAGCCGCGGTGCCCCCGCCGCAGCTTGATGCGATGGTGCGTGAGGCGGCGGCATGAAATCACCCTGCGGCGAAGAGGGGGCCGAGTCCTGGAATGACATGGCCCTCTGAGGCTGCTGTGGCGGGCGCACGTAAGGCCCTTCTCCCGTAGGCGATGCAGTACCGTACGGCTGCTGGCCGTACCCAGGGTACGGCTCGTCGGCCTGTACCGGCCCCTGCCCCACGACCTCTGATCTAGAAGCCTGGAACTGCGGCTGCATCATCGGCGGGGGGCCGTGATGCTGCGGGTACTGCATCGGGGGCTGCATTCCGGGATTCTGCATGTTGCCGGGCATCATGTTATGTGCGCTTTGTGGATGCTGCGGATACTGCATCGGAGGCTGCATCGGGCTGCCTGGATGCCACTCCGATCCCATCCCATGAGGGCTCGGCTGCTGCTGCTGCTGCTGGTACGGCGCCATGAGCATGTGCGAGCTGCCTCCCTGGAGCTGCTGCTGCTGCTGGTACGGCGCAAAGCCGTCCATCGGCCCCTGATTGGGCCACGGATACCCGCCTGGACCCTGGTGCGGCTGCTGCGGACTATACGGCGGACCGTACGACGGACCGTACGGCGGTTGCGGTTGCATCCCGCCCGGAGAACCCGGCGGTGGCATCGCACTTCGGTTTATGCCCTCAGCCTGCAGCTCCTGAGGGGGCCCCTGGGGGCCGGTGGCGGCGGCGGCGGCTGCCGCCGCGGGCTTCCTGCCCAGTGTTCTGAGGCGGGCGAAGAAGCCCTTGGGAGCAGCGTCCGGAGCCGAGGACGGGGACGGGGGGGCAGAGGCGGGGTATGCCTGCGGGTATGCTGCGCCCGCTCCTGCCGCTGCCAGCCCGGCGACTTGCGGTCCCGGCGCAGGCGCAGGAGCACGTGTGGCTGGCGCTGGCGACGGGGCCGGCTCCGGTGCAGGAGCTGGGTCCGGCGGAGGCGGAGGCGGAGGCGGAGGCGGAGCCGCCCGCGCTTTTGGCTCCGGAACCGCTTCTGGCTCGGACGCGGCCATAGGTACGGTGCCGGGCAGAGGTGGTGGCATCGTCGTTTGCGGCTTGTCGTCCGGGACGTACAGGTTGGGGTCCTCCAGGCCCCGAGGCTGCGGCACCCGTCGCGAGGGCACGAGTTGCTTCAAGCTCTTTCTTTGACGAATCAGATGGTCCAGTGCTCGTATTCGAATGCACACCGCAATTCGCGAAATCCTCAGCCAAATGTCTCATCCGCAGCCGCGGCCCCAGGCGCCTGCTGGAGCCCTCCTAAACCCTAAACACTATATCTCCGAACCAGATTTTCTGATGAGCAGCACACACGGGCCAGCCACGCAGCCAGGATTCACACGTCCTTTTCGCACCGCACTTGACCCTGGGGCGTACCATGAGCATATCCGAATAGGCCTTGAGCACCGCCGCCGGAGGCTCTCTCGACAACTCCTGGTGCAGCGACGGGTTGACGGAGGACTTGCTCCTCCCCGCCGTCGACCCATCCTTGTGCGCAATCTGCGGTGAGACCTTGCGGCTGTCGCTTCCGCGCCGGAAGCAGCACCGCCACATGCAGATGAGCAGCGCACATCCTGCTATCAGCGACAGCACTCCCGCGAGCACGATAAGGAGTATCTGCCACCAGGTGATGCTGCTGATGCCGCCAGAGGGAGCTGGAGCAACGAGGGGGAGGGGCTCGGACAGACCTGCGCAGCGGGCGGCCGCGTAAACGGGTTTTAGGAGTTTAGGAGTTTAGGGTTGAAGGTGCCGATGAACGGCGGCGGTGATGGTAGCGTGATGATGTTAGTGGTGGTGGTGGTGGTGACGGTCGTGACGGCGCAAAGTCAGCGACGCAGGGCGGCAAAAGTGTAAGCTTCAACCATCAGAGTCAGAACTGCACGTACCACCAGATACCCAACGCCCGTGACTGTGCATTGCTGGCCGCAGATAATGAGGACCTCGAGCACCCTCCTCTGTGCCTTTGTGTGCTCAACTCTTCGCAAGCGAACGAATGTCTTCCCTTGCGTCGAAGCACGAGGGTTCCTCTCCACACACACACCGGGCCGCACGCCACATGGCACGCACCGTCTATGGAGACGTCACACCGGGTCGTTGCGTTTGCTGTGGCGCTGGCGTTTGGGGTCGCCAGCAGCACCAAGCAGAGCGCCTCCGTGTTAGTGTCAGGGCCCTCCCACTTCTGGGAGCAAGTAGTGACGGCGGAGCAGGACATTGAATTTGTGTACGCCTTTGCGGGCGGGCACCATAGCGCCGTCGCCAACCCATTAGGCTGCACTGCAGTCGAGCTGTTGACTAGCGGAGACGACCCACCATTCTGCGTCACCAACAGGTCGGACACAGAACAGTCGCGGAGGAGTGCCACGTAGGAAGTAATGGGCGAGGGTTCGGACCACACTCGGTACGTCATCGTATACAACCCACAGCCGTACACCACAGGAGTTGTGGTGACAGATATGTAGGTATAATTAAAGGATGACGAATTTGCCCCCTTGCCGATGTTTAGTAGTGCCAGCGCCAAGATGACGGCACATGTGCGGAGCACAGTGACTACGCAACGACCATGTCTGAAACATTGCTGTCGCAGCTGCAATCTGGCCATCTTTATGCAGTTGAGCGACTGGCAGCTGCTGTTATGACAGCGGTGGAACCGTTTAGCGCTGCATGGTTGGCGGTTTCCAGGGAAGTTTGCACCGCACGGGGGTTGGCGAGCCTTGCGCCAAGGGGAGTGGCGTCGTCGTCTCAATGAAGAACCCCGTGTGTGATTGCCGTCGGTAACGACATCCTCAGCTTCCGCCAACGCCGCAGGCTCCTATGCCGGTCCGACAACCGGCCGACCATGCTCAGACCGTGTTCTGTAATGCCTTATGGCAATCGATCGGATATTGCCCCTACGTCGAGGGTTCTTGGCTTTAGGATGCGGAGAAGTTGACTGGACAAACAAGCCGAATGAGATTGTCGGTATATTGAGATGTATACAACACTTGCAATATGCATCGGCATCGTAATGATGCCTCTTGTTTTGCCGTTTCCGGCTGAAGTTCCGCCGTACATGCATTCCTAAACGGGTCGCAATCCCGCAAACCGTATTCCACGCAAACAAGGCGCATGAAATTCACGTGAATAAATATGGCGTTTTATGCGCCACAGTCACACCTGCGAGAGGAGTCTATTTCTAGTCCTGGCGAGGCCTGCGTACTGTTCATCGACACGCAGAACTACAATTGTCACCGAAATGGAGCCATTTACAAATCAGCCGAGGAAAAACCTGGGCGTGCCGAGGTGTGCATGCATGGAAGGGCCGTTCGGGGTAAAGGCCGAGGTGTGAGGGAGCCAGGAGGGAGTAGCCTACATGTCTGGAAGCAGCAAGGGCATGCGGGAAATCTCGCCTTATCCCAGGGGAGCGCCCTCTACCCCTACCTCTCCCGCCTCGGCGCCAGGGGCTCCTCCTCTGTGCTGACGTGTATGCACGACGGCGCTTCGCAGGACGCCGGCGTGTCGTACTTCTTCTCCCGCCTGGAGTCCGTCTGCAAACCCGCGTGGGCGAGCCTGCAGACATTGTGCCGTACATCCGGCGTGGAGGTGCTGTACACCGTCATCCAGTCGATGACCAAGGACGGCCGGGACCGGTCGCGGGATTACGTCATAAGCGGCTTCCACGTCCCCCCAGGCAGCTGGGACGCCCGGGTGGGCCTGCCGGACGAAACAGTCGTGGGGCGTGTGCCGTACAACCATGTACGGCGTGGTACGGCCTACCCGCCCACTGGCACAGCCCGCTCGGCCCGCCTTTCTCGTTGACGAGGAGCCCTCCACTCGTGCAATACACTCCACTCGTGTCGCAACCCCGACCGAAATCCCAAGTCCCCACATCCTGATCATCCTGATCAGCCACGTACGACACAAGTAAATGGACTTTTTCGGACTCTTTCCTATAAAACCCTAAAACCCCGAACCCTAACCCACACCTGCCACAGGTCATCGATGAGCTGCGCCCCGGACCCGACGAGCTGGTCCTGCCCAAGACCAGCAGCTCCGTCTTCAACTCCACCAACATCGACTTCAGTAAGCCTCTAGGAGGCGATGACATGGGGACGCGGCCGCGCCGGCGATTGGATTGCAGAAAGGGGGGCGTGGGGTCGCCTGCCCACGTCAGCAGCAATCACGTAACACGCGGCTGGGGCATGGCAGGGAGAGGGCACGAGGGGTGGCGCAGGATCCGGGCCCTTAGGGTTTGCTTCGTCTCCCTTCGCATCGCGCCTCCATCCGCACAACACCCGGCGCTTCCCTCGCTCCCCCTCGGCCCGCTTTCCCTGGCCAAACCCGGCTCGTCCCCCACTCCGCCCTTCCGCTCCCTCCCTGGAGTCCTGCGCTCCATGGGCAAGCGCCACGTTATCCTGGCGGGCTGCGTCACTGACCAGTGCGTGGCGCACGCACTGATGGACGCCTGCGACCTGGGCTACCTGGTAACGCTGGTTCCGGAGGCAACTGCTACCTACAGCCAGGAGCGGCAGGACGCCGCGCTGGCGGCCATCCGCGGCTACTGCCGAATGCGAACCGTGGAGCAGCTGGCGGGGGAGCTGCAGCAGCCGTTGACTGGGAGGAAGCGGCGGGCGGAAGGGGAGGGGGAGGGGACCGGGGAGGAGGAGCCGAAGGCGGAGTGAGGAGGTTGCGGGGGTGTGAGAGGGAAACCGGGGTTTTCGGCATGGGGAAAAAAGTAAACCGGCGGGCCCCGCGGGAATCTGGGGGTGTTCTGCGCCGTACACACTGATGCGCGATGTGCCTAATGAGGCAACGTGTGATCCCGAGCGCAGTCGGGGGATAACATTGTTTGGAGTGATGGTGGGTGGGTGTGGGCTTGTTGCGAAGGGGGATATCTGGCGCCACCAAGCTGCGAGGGAGGCATGGTTCGGGCTAAGGAGGCGTGTCGGGGCGGGGATTCGAGGGAAACCCGTGGATGTCCGAAAAAAAAATCGTTCGGGGCGGGGAGGGTTGAACGCCGTACGCAGGGCTTTCATGCCACACCAGTGCAGTAGGTTGCGGGCTTTTGGGCTACGTTGAAATGCACCCGGGCCGCCGTCTTAGCTTGGATCGGAATTGTGATGCCGGCCCTGGCCCCGGCCGAAGCCCCATAGGCGCATTTAGGGTCTGGGTCGCTGTCCTGGTTTACCGCAGAGGCGGGTTGTTGCTGTGCCTGCGGCGTCAGCTTACACGCAGGCGTGTGGCGTTGACAGCCACCCAGCAAGCCGCCGCACGGCTGTCCTTCAACCTGGCTCTATCCTTACTGTGGGCGGCAGCAGCCCGTATCGTATATGCCGCGCGCCTCACCTCAATCCTTCCCCGTCAGGGCCGTTGTGCGTTGTGCGCTTTGAACACACGCGGGCCACTCACCGCGCACTATCATCAACACACATGCGAAGCAAATCCTGGGCGACGCCCGCCGCCAGCGCCTCGCAACCAGGCGCCGTCCCCAGGGCGCCCTCGGTCCCACACGCCCTCAGCCTCGCACCTCAAGCCGCGAAGGTAGTGGGTGGTATGCAGCGAAGGCTGCACCACTCCCACCCACACCTCATCCTCCGCCTAGCGGGTGCGACCGACAGCTGCGGCAGTTTGTCCAGCCGCTGACCTTTTTAGAGATTACGTTCGGCAATTGGGTCAGTTCGGAAAATTTTCGCAACCACGTGCATGATCTTTCCATGTTTTTTTTTAGTATCGACCGACCCATCAAACTACCTACTTCTGCGGCTCTTAATTAATACCTCCGACTCTCCGCCATGCCACTCGTCCATCTCAATGCGATTTCCATGGAATGTTGATTCTGTTGATTTCAGCGCGTGCGACGACGCAACCCTGACCCGACCCTGCGCCGTGTTCCAGCCCCGTTGCGTCTCGTCCACCGGGTCACGAGCACCGGGGCAGCACGGCGGCCTTAGCCCCACCCACCTGCTCACCCACTGCCCGCACCGAAGCCCGCACAGAGCCCCTGACGCATCAAGCTCGGCAAAGCAACGTATCCTGCGGCTTGGGCGACGACCTTTCGACCTACTGATATCCTTGAGCAAGCACCCCATCCCGACTCCGCTCCCATGACCCCTCAGCATATCCCCCACCGTTTCCAACCCCGCCATCCACCAAAAACCATCCCAACTCGATCCCCAGCTCCAATCCTGCTATCCCTGCATTGCGTGTACTGTGTCCCCCCAGTCGTCATAGCAGGCCCAGCCACGACGCCAGCAGCACAAACGGCGACGCCAGCAGCATCACTCCGTAGATGAGGGCGTAGCGGTAGAAGGGCGGCACGAACCACAGGTGCTGGTGCACGTGCTGGAACATGGACGTCGGCGACGGCGCGGGGCAGCCGTCGGGAGGGGACTGACCCACCGCATACCACACGCCGCACGCCGTACAGATGTTTGCATCGCCGAGCTGCTTGAGGCACTCGAAGTGGTAGGAGTGCCCGCAGCTGCCCAAGTACACCATGGACCCCACGCGCAGCGGCAGGCAGCAGGCTGCGCAGCGGTCGCGGGCGCAGCTGCTGGTTCCGGAGCTGCTGGTTCCGGAGCTGCTGGCGGTCGCGGCTTTGGCCGCAGGCCCTGTGGCTGTGCCGGCTCCCTGGGGCGCATCCGGTGCGGGCGGAGCCACCGGAGGAGCCGCCACGAGGTCCTGCAGGAGCTCGGGTGTGAGCGTCTCCAAGCCCATGCCGTAGGTCTGCTCGTCCGTGAGGCTGCAGTACACTACCCGGTACCACCTGCCGATGAGGGAGGGGCGTCGGGGCGTGGTGGTGGCGTGGACGTGCCGCGCGGTCGGAGGGCGGGCCGCACGGACCCTGATTGTGGTGAGGACCTGGTGATGGTGGTGGTGGTGCACCGGCAGCAGGCGCCTAATGACAGGCGGTCGGCACCGAACACTAGAGCGCAGCGACACGTTCCTCGGTCGCGGACCGCTGGGTGGTGTGGCGCGCGGGGGGAAGCTTGTTCGCTTGGTGGCCGTGGATGACTAAGGGGGAAAGCGTAGTTGCAAGAGGTTCTGCTCGCCCCCCACGCCTGCGGATGCCCAACTACAGCACTCCTGCCCCTTGCGGACCGCTCTCACCCGTATCCAGTTCGCGTGTTGTGGTGCTGGACCATGTGGGCCTCGTCGTACTGCTTACACCACCCGAAGGAACCGTCTGGCAGCGTCACCGCCAGCCACGATGAACCAGCGTGCGACACCGGCTGTGCCAGGATTGTTTGGCCGTCATGGTACGCACCCAATAGGTCCGCTCGCTTGTTCGGAGCTGCCCGGCAATTCCATTTGCGAGAGCCAACCGAGTACAAAAGGCGGAAAGGCAATAACTGGTCAGAGGAGCTTGGCTGGCCGGGGCCTGCGTCGCCAGCCTGATGGCCTGCGCTCGTAGACGTATGCGCAGCATCGGGCGGTCGGTTCTCCATCTCAACCGATGGGCTGGAATAGGCGCTACGAGCTGATGGCAAGCCCCAGTTGCGCTATATGCGTCTTATATTTGATATCAACAAGACCCCTTTGGTCCAAAGAGGAACAAGGACAGCGAAGTTACTCAAGGAAACTTGGCGCATACAGTGGCATGAACGTCTTGTGAAAGGCTATCCAGTAGAAAACGTAAACTGCTATGTATCGCTTCTATAACGCACTAATCCAAATGGTTCATGCGTTCGCATCTGCCGTACGGTCCAGAGCTGTCCTGCACCCCATTCCACCGGACCAATCCGGCCCATTCATCAGAGCAAAAGCACGGTAGGAGAAGTGCTGGAATGGAAATGTCCGTTGTGCTAGGCGTTGAGACCAGTTGAAAGCGGACAGCCGACGACGGGCTTGGACGGGCCTGTACGGGCCGCCGGTAGCTCAGGTAGCTCTGCTACGCAAGGGGATCCTGACTACCGTAACCCCAAGACACAAGTTCCAATACGCGAGACCTAGCCTGCATGCGTGATTTGAAGGGACCTATACTGCACCGTACAGCAGGCAGCGAGCCGGCACGGACAGTTGGGGCTCCGCAGGGCTCCGCAAGGCGCGGCCATGGATGGATGCCCGCAAGTCCTTACTAAGTCCAGTAAAGTATACACGGGGAATCACCGCCCATAAAACGCTTGCCCGCCTTTCCATCCAAGCCAAGCCATCACTGCACGACCTGCCGAGCCCCATCGCACCTGTGTACCAACTACCTCAACATTCCTGCAGCCAACCAGGGCCAACGAGCGCATCGGGATTCACATACCGGTAGCGCACATGTCTACCTAATTAATAAAAGACACATGCAGTATATACATGTCTACGGAATGTCACCAGCTCGTGGCGTTCATGACACCTGCACATAGTGGTTTTCTTAAATAATAGCGACAAAGATCCTAAGATGCTCACACAGTAACGTCACCGGCAGTTGCGATCGCAACGGACCGCCGCGCTGCCGCTCACCGATTCCAGCATCAGTCAGATATTCGTAAGTGCCAACAGACAGACGCCAGTGCCAAAGCACGTGTTTTAATAACAGTCAGTTCGCCAAGGGTCCACTCCTTGCAGCGCACCCGCGTCGGGCCACCACACATCCATGATACGCGCTGGCGGAAATCCTCTCTCCACTCAAGGATCCATCTCTCAGCCGGCTGGCGCCCGGCCTCCTCGCCAGCACACGTGCCTGCCTGCGTGCCTATCCGCCAACCTACCGTGCGACCTGCCTGCCTGCCTGTCCCGCCAGTACTGTGGCCTGAAACGTGGTTGTCACTCAACCCCCCTATCGCAGATTTGCGGATTCTCTTATATCACACCCCCCCATCTGCAGCAGCCGGCCTCCACAAATCACCCGTACGGCGGATACGAGGGTTGTGGGTAGTAGGCCGCCGGCGGGGGCTGCGGCGCGCCGTACATTTGTGGGGGTGGTGCCCCGTAGTGCGGAGGTGCACCAGGAGGAGGGTAATGCTGCGGCGGCAGCGGCGGCGCGCCGTACCCTGCCGGCGGCGGCGCACCGTACCCTGCCGGCGGCGGCGCGCCGTACCCTGCCGGCGGCGGCGCGCCGTACCCTGCCGGCGGCGGCACGCCGTACCCCCCTGGCTGCGGCGCACCGTACCCTGCCGGCGGCTGCGAGTACGACGGCGACGGCCCATACGCTGGTGGCGGCGCACCGTACCCTGCCGGCGGCGGCGCACCATAAGGCCCCGCCGCCGCCGCGCCTGCGCCGTACGGGTCCTGTGGGTACGCTGGCGGGTAACCCTGCGACCCGGCGTGTGGACCTGGGTAGGCCGGCGGGTAGCCCAGGCCTCCTGGCGGTGCCCCCCCAGGAGCTGAAGCCTGCGGATGCTGCAGCGGCGGCGGCCCGGTCGGTCCTGCGGGGCCGGAGCTGTAGCCATTTGCATGGTACGGCGGGGCCGACTGCGCGGGATGCTGCTGCTGCTGCTGCGGCGGCGGTGGGTAATAGGGCTGGCTGGGCGCCGCCGGGTTGGGGGCTTGAGGCACGGCAGGCGCCTCCGCGCCCGCCTGCGGTGGCACCGGTATGCTGCTGCCGCTGACCCTGCCCTGGTGGCACGGCAGCATCTCGTGCGGCTGCGGCTGGATCAGCCCGCAGGTCGGCTCGTACCTGGCGAGGACGGGAGCGGTGGGTGCGTCCAGGTACGGCAGCAGGATGGGTTGGGTGTTTGGGTTGCATTGGAGGACTCCATTGGCCTACGCGGGCGTTTCGCCATAATCACTGTACCCGCCCGCCGCTTACTAATTGCCGTGTAGTGATTGGCAACTGGCAACTAACCCTTACACCCCCGACAGCAGCGTGCCTAAGTACCTGGGTACGTCGTCCGGTGCGCCGCCCGCCGCCACTATCCCCGTGGGGACGGACGAGCCGCCATGGAACGAGTGGCCGCTGCCGTTGGCAGTGGCGGCGGCAGCAGCCGCAGCGAAATCCTGGGCGCCCGGGTGATCCGGGAGGCCGCCATTGGCAGCGGCGGCGGCGGCGGCGGCGGCGGCGGCGCGGGCCTTCGCTGCCTCCGCCTCGTGCAACATCATGGTTGGGACAGCGCCGGCAGCCGCACCGCCCGGCGATGCGGGGGTGGTTTCAGAGTTGGGCCTGAAGGAAAGTGTGAGGAACAGGTGGCCCTGCTGGCTCCTGGAGAGGCGGCGGAAGAGGGGGACCTGGAATGGGGCGGGCAGCGAGGACGGAGGGAGGCGGGCAGTGAGCGCCGGGTGGCAAAGAGAGAAATCCAGGAGTTGTATTTGGCGCCAAGCCAAGCTCGACGCGCGAAGCCCTCAAACGGCTCCAAATCATGACGCGCCAATAGATCTTCAGCCCCCCGGTCCGCCCATCCTCTTTTGCTTCTGTCGCTTAATGGCCTGAGCGGACTGCTTGCAGCCCGAAAGACGGGGGGCGGGGAGGCCCCCAGGAGATGTGGGTTCAAATCCGGCGTACGGCGGCGGCGACACGAACCCCCCATGGACCTCGTGCCCCGGAATTCCCTTCGGCTGCAGGGGGCATTTGCTGGCTCGAACCCCAGGGCGACGCGGCAGCCTGGGATGCCCGTTCGGACTGCGGGGTCCTGCGGGGGACCCAACGCGGCGTCTACTACTTTGCATCCCGCTAGTGTCGCACCTTGACCTCCTCGGTCCTGTTGGGTGCGTATCGTACGGACACCAGACTGACGTGCCCCTTGCCGATGCAGTCATCGGCTTTGGCTGTGTCCTCATCCCAGACGTCGACGTCCAGTGTGTCCTCCTGGTCCACCTGGAACCGCCACCCACCACCACCAGCGCCGTATATTTCAGCAAACAGGGGGAGGATTCGAACTTGCGGAGAGATGGCCCTTCGTCCTTCGCGTGGGTTTGGCAATCGCCTTGCGGGTACAAACCTAACGGGCTAACCCCCCTCGGCGTGTGTCACCCCTGGGCGCAAGTTGCGATGAACATGTGCGCCAGGCCGAGCCCTTCGAGCCTACCTTGAAAACATACACCTGGTTCCATACCGGGTTCCGGCCCCCGTTGATATGAGTGTTTGACCGGTACTTGATCTTCCCGCACCTTCCGGCCATGCAAGGTACACGACGTATGGGTCAGTACGCATCCCGACTGCAGTATCACATGAGAAACCAAATCCTCCCACCTGAGCATGACGTAAGGGTCTTGCTTGCCGAACCTGCAGCATTGGATGCAGGCGCACACGCTGGGGCTTTCGGAAGCCGCACGCCCTCGCTTTTTGTAACTCATTTAAACGTAATACCACCAACAAAAGTTATCAAACTACGGAACTTCAAACATATCAAAGCGCAAGCATGGGTCGCCTCACCAATCGCAGTCCTTCAGGTCCTTCCCATATTGCAGGCGCACCGAAATTTCTCCAGGTTCCAATCTAATGGCCATAGTAGCAATTCCTTTTCAGGGCGAAACACTGTATATGGAACGCAGAAAGTGCCGTGGTTGACGGTCAGTTTGCAAGAAGTGGCACAGCGCAAATGTTATCGTTGTTTAATTCTGCAAACGTTAAGCATCTGAAGGTAAAACGTAATGCTACGCGTAGATGTTGTTGCTGGCGAGTAGTTGTCGAGTAGATGTCGTAATGCGGGACCATGCACCAACCGACGAACTTACCTGATCGAGCAAAGCCCCTGCCGGCAACCCAAACTTAAACCCCATGTGGCTTGTAGGTATCCAAGGCGGAAATGCTCGAAGTATTTGATTTCACCATGCTGATTGAGCCCTAAAGTGTCCTGGAAATGGCGGCCCCATCAGGCCCCGACCCAGGCCCCACTCCACCCGTTTAGCTTGTTGCAATTGGCCAGTGATGAGATCGCCGCACACATCGGCACGTCGGACGATATGGAGCTAGCACGGCACGGCTGCGGCGGCACTGGATGGACAGTCCCGCAGCCCCAGGAACTGCAATATCGGCTTGCTCGCGGCGGCGGCAGCAGCCGCGGCCGTGAACCTGCCAACAGTCTCCTAACGTACTCCTTGTCGTGTCCGCATCCGGCACCATTCCTTGTCCACACGACAAGAAATCACCAAACTCTTCCCGGTGGCCGCTAGCTGATGAATCCACGAGATGCACTTGCGCGCACGCGCACAATTTACAATCCTCCGAGAAGCGCTGCGCTCGTCACCGCATCCCCTTGTGATCACCACAAACGCATCCCTCCTCACCAGCCAAACCTGCAAGCGCTTGGCGAATAACATGGGATTGGCGTGTCTGGCCCCAAGTGCCGAAGTACCAGGCCAGCCGACTAGCCCCTCACAGCACCTGGCCGACCAGCGCCACTTCGCCTGCGAGGTACGACCCAGCACACTGCATGAACACTACGCATAGCGGAACATTGTAAGACTATCCTTGGCTGCATCCAGCGGCAGCGGATTGCTCCCCACCCACCACCACTTTCAAAGCGCCTAGGAAGCCCACAAAAAAACGCGCCGTCAGGCCTGTGTGCCCTCCCCGCAGCCCTGCCCGCCCTCAGCTTCAACCTTCACTTCACCTTCAGCCTGTGATAGCACCCGCCAGTCTTACCACACAGACCCAACCAGCCTGCCGGGTAATCGCTTCGCCCGCCAGCCCCAGTCATTTCAGCCACCCCGCCGACTAGAGAACAACCCCGCTGCGCGGTATCGGCTACAACCGTAGCATTGGCTACAACCATAGCATTGGCCGCAACCATAGCATTGGCTACAACCGTAGCATTGGCCGCAACTTCGCGATGCGGCTTGCATCACCCGGTTGTTACGCGGGGCGGAGTCCCCCGCCCCCGCCCAGTCACTGGAGGGACACCCTGGAGGGACACCCATCCTGCGCTCCCTGGCGCGAGGCGGAGCGCGTACACTCCGTGTGTGTGTGTGTGTGTGTGTGTGTGTGTGTGTGTGCGCGGGGCACACTGGCAACGCAGCGCTTGCCGTACAAGCGGCAGCCACTGACGAATCACAACGGCACTTGTCAGAGGGCCTCATTCCGCCCAGGTTCGATTCGCACGGCAGGGCTTACCAGCCTGGGCCAGCGCCAACGCAGCCAAGGCGGGGTCTGGCCCGCAAGCCGCGTTGAGACCTTGGTCGCCAACTCGACATACATCCAGCAGACAGCACACAACAGGACGTAGAGTCGTACCTTGTACGCAACACACGCCGCCACCGTTTCGTGCAGCAGGTGCGAAAAAGCTCATTTAATTAGGTTTCGCGCGCGAAACAGACCGCGGTGGCCGCTGTTCACTTGCTTTGCGCCGACGCGCGTACATCATTACCGTACGACAGTCAGCATATGACCAAACTAGTTTGAAAAATTCAATTTGGCGCCCATCGTGGGTGCGCACCTCCCCATGCACGCTCTCCGCCGCCGTGATGAATGACACGCCTTGCTTGCGCTGGAACTCCTAGAGCCAGCAACTAACGCCGTGCATCGAACCTCAACCTCGTCATTTATTACGTTGCATGGACGGCAACATTCTCCTTGGATTGACACCGAACCTCGTGCGCTAACCGGCACCACAAATCAACGAGCAGCGCGTACATCAGCAAGTGCTGGTATTATAACACAGATACATTACGTATCACGCGGATGCCCTGAACGGACATGCCACCCAACCGTACCCACCACAGCCGCAGCCGCGTTAAGGTCGCACAACTAGGCCTCGCTCCACTCCCCCATACACCACCCTCGAAGGCCGCCACCGTACGACCAAGTAAGTTGTGCGAACCTTAACGCAGCTCTGGGCCGGCCCGGGCATATCGTCGAGGCGACATTTGATCGACGCCAGTGCCCCCGCTCGACAGTGCAACACCCGCCTTCCTTACCTGCCTGCGCGGGGCTCGCAGCTCCGGCCTAGGGTTGGTCGTCACCCGGCCCGAAGTCCACAATGTTGCTGCAGTTGCTGTTGCAGGCCGAGCCATCCACGGCATCCAGAAGCGCGAATGCATCCTGGACCGTGTCGGAGAGGCACCTGTAGCTGATGCTCCGAGACGGCACCCGGGTGACGGTAGGCCGAAGCGTCTGCAGCCGCTCGCTGATGCCATCAACGCCCGACGAGCGGCCTGAAACAGCCAGTGGTGTGCAGCCGCCGCTGTCGGCGCCGGAAACCGCTGCTGTATGTGCAAAATGCGGGGCGGAGAGACGGGACGGGACGTGGGAAAGTGAGTGGCATGGATTCGCGGATGCCGGTGCCAGCGGGCGCTCGATGCGGTG
Organism: Yamagishiella unicocca; assembly: GCA_003116995.1. Lineage (NCBI taxonomy): Eukaryota > Viridiplantae > Chlorophyta > Chlorophyceae > Chlamydomonadales > Volvocaceae > Yamagishiella > Yamagishiella unicocca. The sequence continues at coordinate 1,629,896 of BDSL01000007.1, forward strand.
GCAAACCATGGCAAGCAGCGCTAACAAAGCGGCGGCCGTTAGTTCCCTTTTTCCGGAGTGAAGAGGAAGCACGCAGGGTACTTGGGGGATACAGAGGAAAGGAAACCGGTGACCTAACACAAAACAGGAAAAATGACACTGGGTTGAGGAGGCCTGTTGGTACCGTGCAAGTCACCCACCGTCCTGCCAGGTGTGCTGGCCGTTCGGGGGCATCGGCGCGTCGGCCCCGCACACCGGAAGACCATCGCTGTGCGGCCCATCCGCGACCCCCACTGCAGCCCCCTCCTCATCGCCCGCGTCCGCCAGAGGTTCGAGCAGCATCCGCTGCCGCATCTCGCTGTCCGCCGGCCCCTGCTCGTCCTGCTCGTCCCGCTCGTCCATGTCTTGGGAGGAGGCCTTCGCCCGAAACACCTGCGCCCCCCGAGCTCCCTCCCCGTCCAGCTCTTCATCCTCTTCATAGCAGCTTTGCAATACGCGACGCTCAGCATGCGCTCGCGCCGCCAGGGCCTGCCGCGCGCGCTGCTGCTCAAGCTCCCGCTCCAGCTGCTGCCGCTCAAAGGTGGCCCTGAGGTGCGGAGGGAGGGACAAGGAGGTGGTGGCCGGCAAACGCAGGGTGACCGGGGTGAGGCGGACGCAGGGTGACCGGGGTGAGGCGGACGCAGGGTGACCGGGGTGAGGCGGACGCAGGGTGACCGGGGTGAGGCGGACGCAGGGTGACCGGGGTGAGGCGGACGCAGGGTGACCGGGGTGAGGCGGACGCAGGGTGACCGGGGTGAGGCGGACGCAGGCGCAAGGGCGTCCACACCCGGCTGCCAGCCAACCTGGGCAGAAACGCGCCCGCCCGCACCTGCAGGTGGTGTTGACTCGGCGCCCGCGGTTGAGGATGCCCTGCGGCCAGGTGGGGGAGGTGGCATGGGCGGGTGAGGGCAGTGGGGCGGGCGGCGGGGGGGAGCTCCGGGAGGGGACGCAGGCACTTCCCTGCCGGTGGGCCAGCGAGTAACGCATAGATACCGTAAAGGTAATCCACAGGTCTTGGTCATTCGAATCGCGCCACCAGTACATACACGCAGTGGTTCGGCCTGAACAAACGCCCCCAGGTCGGTGTCGGCTGCTCTCCGACCGGCTGCTGCCACCTATCTGCATGATCTTCCTCAGCCGCCTACTCGCCTTGCTTCTGAGGTCTGACCCCAGGCCCCACCCCAGGCCCCACCCCAGGCCCCACCCCAGGCCCCACCCCAGGCCCCACCCCAGTTCATATCATCAGGCAAGCACGCGTTCCCGCCCCCACCCACCTTCCCCTCCCGGCCCCCCACCCACCTGCGGCAGTCCCAGCTCTCCGCCGACGACCTGCGCCACGGCGCGAACCATGGCCTTCCAGCCCTCCGGCATCCGCACCTTGCCGTCCTTGCCGCCCTTGTTGTCGGGCTGCAGCAGCAGCGGGGCCTTGCGGCAGGCGTACGCGTAGAAGTAGGAGGACGGCTCGAAGGGCTCGGGCAGGCCGGCTGAGGGAGGACGCAAAAGGAAGGCCCGTGTACAAAAGAGGAACCGTTTATAAAATAGACGTTCAGAACAGATGTTTCGAGGGCTGAGGGAGGGGCAGGGGCGGCGGGCGCGCGTCGTGATGATGGCTCCAGCGATGCATTTCCAATGATGCTACTGGAGCAGACCGTTGAGCGACAACCGCCACACGGTAGCACCAGGCTGTAGCACTCACAACACGAGCGATATTTATCAGAGGGGGCAAAACACATTCTGACTCAGCCCGAGCTCAAGCCGCCGCTCCTTTGCAGCTTCACTGGTTGCATGCCTCCCCCCCCCACACCCGGCGCTCCCCCCACCCGCCACGCCCCCTATCCACATACACACACATACACACGCACGCACCGATCGTGCCATCTGGGCTGACCTCCAGCGGCCCTCTGACGGACAGCGGCCGGACGGTGTCGTTGAGCGGGATGGTGCGGCCCGGCGCGCTGGGGGCGTACTGGTCCTCAGGGATCCGGCGCACCAGGCACACCTGCAAACACGCACGCGGGTGAGGGGCAGTGAGGGGCAGTGAGGGGCGGTGAGGGGGCAGTGAGGGGCAGTGAGGGGCAGTGAGGGGCAGTGAAGAGCAGTGAAGAGCAGTGAGGGGCAGTGAGGGGGCAGTGAGGCGGAGTGAGGGGCAGTGAGGGGCAGTGAAGAGCAGTGAAGAGCAGTGAGGGGCAGTGAGGGGCTGTGAAGGGGTGAGGGGGCAGTGAGGGGCAGTGAGGGGCAGTGAGGGGCAGTGAGGGGCAGTGAGGGGCAGTGAGGGGCAGTGAGGGGCAGTGAGGGGCAGTGAGGGGCAGTGAGGGGCGGTGAGGGGGCAGTGAGGGGCAGTGAGGGGCAGTGAGGGGCAGTGAAGAGCAGTGAAGAGCAGTGAGGGGCAGTGAGGGGGCAGTGAGGCGGAGTGAGGGGCAGTGAGGGGCAGTGAAGAGCAGTGAAGAGCAGTGAGGGGCAGTGAGGGGCTGTGAAGGGGTGAGGGGGCAGTGAGGGGCAGTGAGGGGCAGTGAGGGGCAGTGAGGGGCAGTGAGGGGCAGTGAGGGGCAGTGAGGGCAGTGAGGGGCAGTGAGGGGCAGTGAGGGGCGGTGAGGGGGCAGTGAGGGGCAGTGAGGGGCAGTGAGGGGCAGTGAAGAGCAGTGAAGAGCAGTGAGGGGCAGTGAGGGGGCAGTGAGGCGGAGTGAGGGGCAGTGAGGGGCAGTGAAGAGCAGTGAAGAGCAGTGAGGGGCAGTGAGGGGCTGTGAGGGGCGGTGAGGGGGCAGTGAGCGGCAGTGAGGGGCAGTGAGGGGCAGTGAAGAGCAGTGAGGGGCAGTGAGGGGCAGTGAGGCGGCAGTGAGGGGCAGTGAGGGGCAGTGAGGGGCAGTGACGAGCAGTGAGGGGCAGTGAGGGGCGGTGAGGGGCGGTGAGGGGCAGTGAGGCGGCAGTGAGGGGCAGTGAGGGGCAGTGAGGGGCAGTGAAGAGCAGTGAGGGGCAGTGAGGGGCTGTGAGGGGCGGTGAGGGGCAGTGAGGGGCAGTGAAGAGCAGTGAAGAGCAGTGAGGGGCAGTGAAGAGCAGTGAGGGGCAGTGAGGGGCAGTGAGGCGGCAGTGAGGGGCAGTGAGGGGCAGTGAGGGGCAGTGAAGAGCAGTGAGGGGCAGTGAGGGGCGGTGAGGGGCGGTGAGGGGCAGTGAGGGGCAGTGAAGAGCAGTGAGGGGCTGTGAGGGGCAGTGAGGGGCAGTGAGGGGCAGTGAGGGGCAGTGAGTCCGCACTCGGTCCGGACTCTCCCCATATGCGGCTTGCAGTCGCCCCCGCCCTCCTGTAGTTGGCCCCGCGCACCTGAACGCTCCACCCGAACTCCGGTCGGTTGACCAGGGCCAGCCTCTGCGCGGGTCCGCCTAGCGTGACGAGGAGGAACACCCCCCCGGGGACGAGTACCCTGAGGCAGGACGGAGCCAAGAGCAAGGGGGGGGCAGGGTGCGGATGCGGGTGGAGGAGGGTGTAGCACCCCACGCAGCTGCCCGCCAGTAACACGCACCGCCAGCCTCACCTGGATATCTCCAGGAACATGCGCCGGATGTCTTCCGCCGCGTGCGTGCTGCACAACAGCGCGTCCACAGTCCCTGCAGCCGCAGCAGCCGCAGCAGAGCCGGCAGGTGGCGGTGGTGGCGGTGGTGGTAGTGGTGGTGGTGGTGGTGGTGTGGTGGCGGTGGTGGTGGTTACAGGTTGTGGCGGTGGTGGCGGAGGTAAGCCGCCTGTCCCAGCCAAACAGGACCACCACTCGCGACAGCGGAGCGCCAAAACGAGTGAGGAGAGGGGCACCAAGCAGGGGGAATGCACTTCACAGGCGGTTGATGTCCCCGCACAATCCGCTGCTGATTGGTGTTCCTGCACAACCCGCTGATCGGTGTGCAGCTGCACAACCCGCAACGGGCCGGAGGCGCTCACCCTTGTCGATGACGCTGCCGTACTCGAAGTCCATGAACTCGGGCATGCTGAACATGTGTGTGCAGTGGGGGCACGGGTTTGCAGCGGAGGCGAATGTACGGCTTCAGGACGGGCAGAGCATCAGGCATTGCCGCGTCAATCACGTGGTACGACAACGTTCCTGGCGCAACCCTGCAGTCCTGGCAGCCACAACTTCCTTCGCGCGACTCACCCAACTGCCGTCATTCCCGATCTAGTTGCTAACCGGGACAGAGACTGTTCCACACGCTGCCTAGTTGACTCTCGCCCTTTTGACGTTCCTGAAGGTGTGCCTGAAGACACGACAGGGACACGGACATCTTCACGCTGACGGACCCACACACCAACCAACTTCCCCAACCGCCCATGTGCCCTTTCCTCCCTCCCTCCCCCGCCGCCTCGCCTGCGACAGTCGGAGACCACGTAGCGCAGGTTCGGCACGTTGCGATGCTTTTCGCGCATCTGCTCGATTACCACGTCGGATATGTCGGTCTGCGACCAGGGAAAGTGGGTACGTTACACCTCAGCAGCCCTCCTTCCTCGGCACCCCTCCCTTCCACACGTCTTCAGCGCGCGTCCAGTTATGACTAACGCTGACGGCTCACGTTCATGACCTGGTACCCATCTTTCGCCATGCCCTCCTGGAAGTTGCTGTTGCCGCAGCCGACATGGAGCACTGGCTTGCTCCGCTTGACAAACGTGCGAACAATTTTGCGGAGGGCGGTGTAGCCATAGAACCTACAGTGCGTGGGGATGCGGTTGGGAGCGGACTAGGTTGGCGGAAGTGGTAACTCCGGCGGACTGGAGCGAGACGGTTTCGTGCAGGGAGCTACGGGTTTTACACCTGAACCAAACGACGACATACTGGTTGCAGCGGGATGTAGAAACTGGAAGTATACATCGAAGGAGGGTGCCTTGCCAGCATAGAAGAGTTCGTTGGTAGAGGGCGCCCCACGAGAATTTCAGCTGGCCAAATTCAATGTGCGATGCGTTTTAGCCCTCTTTCACTCAGCCACTCTGCCCATTATCAAACGTGTAGATGATGCAACAGCAACAGGCACAGTTGAGGCCCATCACGCACCGGCAGATAAAGTCCATCATTCGCAATTCTGGGACTTACCAATCAAATTCGCAGGGCTGGGACTTGTACCGAGTGTTCCAGTACTCTTTGTCGGCATACCTCACGTTGACAAGCCGCGACTGTAAGGACGTCTCCGTCTCAGAAACGCCGTCCATGCTGAGCACTCAAGCTGTTTACGTCCCACGCCAAATAAGTTGCATGAGTAACACCTAGAACTATGGTAATCACACAGTATCAGGCACTTTGTGCGCGAGTCCAAAGCTACAAGGTTGCGGAAGTTCCGCCATACAGACGGGCTTCAATAGGATTAGACTGTGCACGAATGCAGCAGTTCTAATGAGTGACAATATGCCTTTAGTTCCTATTTCAGGTGAAAGAGGTGATGCAGATTGTCCCCAACTAGTACTACGACAATACGAGTATTACCGGACGTGCACGACTGGCAAGGTAAGGGAGGAGCGACCAGCTTACACGACGCTTTTTACGTTATGCTTCAATCAGAAATATCATGCTGCCTACCTATGTAAAGCATGGATCGTGTGTGGAACAAGTGTGACGCGACTGACCGTATCCCTGCGCCGCGGTTGGTTGCGCTAAGCATATCTTGGCGGCGGTAGGTTAAAAATGAAATCACAAGTATTGCCTAGTACTTCTTACGATCGGCGCCATCGACGATGGGAAACGATGGGACGCGTACGAAATCGGTGCGAATGAACCTCCGTCCAAAGCTCCTACACTGCTGCTATCTGGGTCGTCGAGGGTCAGGTCTGTCAAGGCTTGTCAAGAAGTCGACAAGGACCTCGATCCTTGACATGGCAGCCCTGTTGGGAGACTGGATGCAGTCTTCTTGGAGCTGCCAGGAGCTGCCTGGAAGCCTCCGCCGTAAAGTTTATGTTTTGGTCTGCACATCCTTACACACCACCCCTCACCATCAAAGTACATGTCTGTCGGAGTCTTCCTCTTTCTTAGCATGTGCACGCACCTCTTTTCCAGACGGCTGCAAGTTTTTACGATCGGTATGCCCGGTATTCCTTGAACGCATGTGCCCGCCAAGCAAGGCCAGGCCTGCCAAAGCCGAAGTTTCCTGCAATTCTCTCGTAAAGTTTATACTGGCTTTCTTGTCTAGGAGGTGCATGCAAGGGCGCTCAATGGTTGTACCGAATCCAGGGAATGGAAAGGTGGACTCAAGTTGCGCGATTATCAGGCGTGAAGGGGTCCCAAGCCCCCACCCTGCTCCGCAAGCTTCTGGCAAGCAGCCAGTTCTCTTTGTTCAGTCCGGCCCAAGTTGTTCCTGTTCATAGCTCCAGCCCTCCGCCGGCTATGCCAGGCTATGCTAACCTTACCTGACCAGACCTGACTGGCCCCCAATGCCTTAATTTGCCCGACTGGCCATGACCGCACCTAGCAGCCGACGGCCTTAATGACTCCGACCGGCTGGGCCGGCCCAAAGGGCCCTGATCGCACCTGACGGAATGAAGGAGTGCCCCTGACTGCCTTTAAATCCCAGGTGTCCCGCCTGCCCCTGACTGCCCCTCCGCTGGCTGCACTCAGCAACGCCCGCCTCCACCGGCTACGTGCAGAGATATTAGCCGCCCACAGGCTGCGCCCAGCAGCATCAGCCCCCTGTCCGCGCGGCGTTAGCCGTCCGCCGGCGCCCGACAGCGGCGCACTCTGGGCTCAGGAGCGCCAGTGCGGATGCTGAGGGACTTTGTGAGGCATACGGACCGTTTGGAAGCTGTGCTGTGGAGCAAGGTTCAAAGTGACCAGACCGGATGCAAACCGTGCCCCATGGCCCATGCCGTACAAGAGTGGGGGATACGTTAATATGGCATGGTTCATGCTCCACATAGTATTAATAAGTTACCTGGAGAATACCTGTGTATGAATTCACTTCTGACCATATCATGTAACCCAGTTTTGACGTTTCCTTGACTTGGATACCCTATAGCTCTTGAATAATGGGCAAAAAGCAGCATCAGAAGGATCGTCTCTTCCTGACGACCAAGGAATGGAAGGAAGAGTGGGGTGAGTTATGCGCGCACTTGGGAATTTAGCACAGCGTCAACTGTTTATAGGTACGCTCCCCTGTGACTCTTACGACATGCATAATTTTAATATGTTAGTTTTACAACTCTGCTGTGTTATGCTGGTGTTCGGTCGCGTATGGGATCGGTGCTGGTTGTCAGCGACTGATATATGGCGTTGCCGTGTAGTAATAAATGATGTTCAGGATGCGTGATGTAATGTAATGTAAGAGGACTGCCACAGCTTGCCTGTGTGAACCTTGCATCGCACGGCACGGCACGTCGCGCGCCTGGCCCCGCGTCGCCACGTGTTGTCGTCGTATGCCCCATAGGCCATGGTGTGGTGGCCTGCCGCAATCGGGATCTTCGTTGCGACGCCATGGCACATGGTCCCCTGCCCCAACCCCCGTCTCAACCTCTGCCTTCGTACTCCTAGGCGGAATACGCACAATTCCATCGTCCCTATTTGCAACGTGCGCTTGCTGCCGTGCGCCTTGTTGTCAAGTGAAGCTTGACGCTGGTTGCGTCATAGCAACCCATGCGAAGGGCAGCAACGTTTTGGGCGCGCCACACGCATTCCGCCCCGATGGGCCCTATCCGTTCCTCGCTTCACAGGTGGCTGCAAAGGCAACAAGGCGGCGGCGCCCTTCAAACGCCTGCCCTTCCACTGCTGCGCTATTCACTTCACTCCCTTCGAGGATCCCGTGTGTACGGATGACGGCACCGTGTACGACATCACGTCGATTGTTCCGTACATCATGAAGTTCAAGAAGCACCCCGTGTCCGGCGAGCCGCTGCAGCTGAAGGACCTCACACGCCTCACCTTTGCCAAGAATACCGATGGGGAGTTCAACTGCCCGGTCATGGGCAAGGTAAGAGGGACGAGGCCGCGGCGCAGCTTACCGTATTGGGTATGCCGCGTGTCGTTCGGGGATGGGAGGGCAGGGGGAGCGCAACATGGGGGCTTGCAGTGGCGATGGCGACCGGAGCGCTCACGTGCCAGTGACATACCGCCGCACCTGCCGCGAGTGGTGAAGGCGTGGGGGGCCAGAGGAGAGGGACCCCACTTCAAGGCTGCCCAGCAGAGCGCTTGCTAGTGACACTGTCTCAGCGCAGGCGGGCCCCGTGAACCGTTGGGATTCGGGCCGGGAAATCCCGGCATGCTTTGCGAAACACCGGCTGATGGGTACCAAAGCCAACCCAAGTTCCCGTCGGACGTGCCCTTCTCTCTCCTCCCCTCCCCAGGTGTTCACCGAGCACACCCATATTGTGGCGCTCAAAACCACTGGCAACGTGTACTGCTGGGAGGCGGTGGAGGAGCTGTGCGTCAAGGCCAAGAACTGGAAGGACCTCATCACTGACGAGCCGTTCACACGGAAGGACATCATCCACATCCAGGACCCGCTCAACCTCAGCGGCCGCACCATCGACCAGTTCGACCACGGTGAGGGGGTGGCATAAAGACCCCGTAAACCAGGGCCGCCCACCTCTACCCCCATTTGCGGGTGTATTTTTACCCCACCACGGTAAGGGGGTGGGGTTGGCCCTGCTATGCCCCGCAGCAGCCTCCGCGTCCCGTCCGCGCCGTTGGCCCCTTGCCGCACCCTGAGCCGCCCCGCCCCGCCCCGCCCCGCAGTCAAGCGACAGCTGACCCTGGATGAGGACGAGGAGGAGGCAGCCGCCGCCAGCAACATCCGGAACGCAACGGACGACATGAAGCGCGCTCTAGGCGCCCTCAACACGCACGACGCGAAGAACGCGTTCGCCAGCGGCGGCGGCGGCAAGCGGGCCGAGGCGACCAGGCTGCTGGCGGAGGCCAAGCACAAGGCCACCGGCGGCGCCGCAGGCGCCACCGGGGCGTCAGGCGGCGCGCAGGCAGCGCAGGCGGGGCAGCAGGCACACGACCGGCAAGCGGGCGCGGGTGCGGTGTCCACCTCCGGGCAGGTAGCGGCGGATGCCGGAGGCGGCGACTGGCGCCTTCGCGCACCGGACCGCAGCGCCGACATGCCCACCTTCAAGCCCGGGGCAACGACCTGGGACACGGACGACCATATACAGCCGGGGGGCGCCGGCGGAGCCGGCGCGGGTCCGCGGGGGAAGAAGGGGCCGGGCGCCAAGGCGGCGGCTGCGGCCGCGGCTTCCGGCCGGCCGGTCGCGGCCTCGTCCTCTGATGCCAACGGCGGCAAGCCGGATCCTGCGGCCTGGTACGAGGCGGCGGGTCACGTCAAGTACGTGGAGTCAGCCACCACCACCGGCGCCGCGTCTCGCTCCTTCACGTCCACCGCCTTCCAGCCTGCGACGCGCAACGAGCGCGCGCGCACGCGGCTGCTGCGCACCCCCTCCAAGAAAGGCTACGTGCGGCTGCACACCAGCCTGGGGGACCTCAACGTGGAGCTGGACTGCGACCTGGTGCCGCGCACCTGCGAGAACTTCCTGGCGCTGTGCGACATGGGCTACTACAACGACACGGTGTTCCACAGGTCGATAAAGAACTTCATGATCCAGGCGAGCCAGCTCGGAGAGGCTGCGGGAGGGTTGTGAGGAAAGCTCGGAGAGGCAGGGGAGGGTTGTGAGGAAAGCTCGGAGAGGCAGGGGAGGGTTGTGAGGAAAGCTCGGGGACTAGGAAGCCAGGAGGTAGAGGGACGCAGGGGAAGACAGGGGAAGGAGGGTAGCGGCTGAGAGGGCTACCGCCTAGGGTTACAGCATGGGAGGAGCGCGGTCGGAGGCGTCGGTGGAAGTTGGGGGTAAGAGATGAGCTGGCGACGGGAGAGCGCTAGCTGGGCGCACTACTGCTTCGAAAGTGGCGTCGTCGCCGTCGTTGCAAGAATGTCCCACGGCGTCGCGGCCCTGGCGTGTCCGGCACCTGATAGCAGCCCTGGCGTGTCCGGCACCTGATAGCAGCCCTGACGGTCGCTGCCTGCCTGCATGTTGGCGCAGGGCGGTGACCCGACCGGCACCGGCAAGGGCGGCGAGTCCATCTACGGACCCACCTTCAAGGACGAGCTGGACTCGCGGCTGGTGCACGCGGGGCGCGGGGTGCTGTCCATGGCCAACAGCGGACCCAACACCAACGGCTCGCAGTTCTTCATCACGTACAAGGTGCGGGGGTACTGGGGACGCCGAGGGGTGGGGGACCAGGGAGGGGCCCGGAGGGGGCGATCGCGCAGCGCCCAGCATCCTAACATCGCCCGGGCATGGCACGCATCCCGAGCCCATGAGGAGGGCTGTGCTGCCATACCCTTGTGGAGTGCACCCAGCGTTTGTCGCGCCCGCGGCATCGGACCCAGCCAACAGGCGGTCGCTATTTCGCAGACATCGGGTTACTTGTAGCGGCACCGGTGCCTCATACGTCGCTAAGGCTACCATTAGCTTGGCGGCGCCTTACTACCGCATCGGTTCCGTGCCCTTGCGCGGTGCCTCCGCTCCTTCTCCTCGTTCTGCCTGCAGAGCTGTCGCCACCTGGACTTCAAGCACTCGGTGTTCGGACGGGTCGTTGGCGGCTTGGACATCCTAACGGCTATGGAGCGGGTGCAAACCGACCCGGACGACCGGCCCACGACGCCCGTCACCATCAAGGGTGAGTGCTGCCTGCCTGCCTGCCGGGCAGGAATGCCGCTCATTCAGCGGCGTTGTTGCTAACGATGATGGTGGTAATGATGGTGGTAGTGATGGTGGTGGTCGCAGGGCAGCTGGCAGTGTCTCGGCAGCCACCCGGCCGAGTCCTCATGTCCGTAAGCCGTACAGCCCACGTCCGAACGCACCCGCCCTGGGCCCTCGACCCCGGTGGCCCCCAGGTGCGACCATCTTCAACAACCCGTTCTACGAGTTGGAGGAGGAGGAGGCCAAGGAGGAGGCGGCGGCTCGCAGGAAGGCCGAAAAGGAGGCCGCGGCGGCGTCAGATCCCCTCACACACAAGGTACACCAGCTCCCACACCAGCTCCCAAACCAGCTCCCAAACCAGCTCCCAAACCAGCTCGCACACCAGCTCCCAAACCAGCTCCCAAACCAACTCCCAAACTGGACAGTCCATTTAAGCAATCCAACAGACGCGCACGTCCTCTGTGTTGTTTTCGTTTGTCCATCCATGCACGCGGTGTCTAGCTGCCGTTTATTAGGGTTTGCGCTGGCCAGGCAGGCTGGCACAAATCCCGGCCTTCCCGGCCGTGCTTCATTCGCCGCTGCCATATGCTGCCTGCAGGTGGGGACATGGTACAGCAAGCCCTCGTCCGGGACGGCCGATCAGGACGGCGGCGGGAGGACCTCGGCGCCCCAGCCGGTGCGCAGCGGCATCGGCAAGTTCATCAGCCCGGCGCTGCTTTCCACAAAAGCACCGCCGCCACAGCCGGCAGCGGGTGGGGCGGGAGCAGCTGCAGGGCCGGCAGGCGGACAGGAGTCCAGAGGAGCAGGGCAGGCAGAGCCGGAGGAGCCGCCTGTGAAGAAGGCAAAGGTGGCTGGATTCGGCAACTTTGATTCATGGTAGACGCAAAGGAGAGTTGGCGAGTTGGCAGGGTGGTGGAGTTGTAAAAAGCTCCAAGTTTACGGGAGGCGTGCGGGCAGGGACGTGGGATGGTAGGAGATGGCGGATGCACAGGTGTTGCGTTTCGTGCCCATGCGTTGCGGGGTAATGAATGCTCTGATTCCATACTGTGACCGTTGTGTCGTAATTTTGGATACAACGCATCTGCTGGAGACGGCTTCGGGGCGCTCGGCATCGTACCGGTATCCTTCTGATGCGTAAGGGTTGCAACGTCGCATACAAGTTTATGATCAGCTGCTTTCTAATGCAGTCTTGCCAACCCCTTTTACAACGTACTGTGCAACGAGAAGATACACGAGATCCTTTGGTACTCACCATAACCAACGCATCACGTTCGCGTTGCCTCGTATTCTGACAGCGCTATTGCTCTCAGTTGGCTAGGCTTTCGCTTGGTTTTGATATTGAAGACGCGAATGGGGCCTAGCTACCATAGGGTGCAGCCCTAGTCAACACGATCATCCGCTCGCGACCCCTAGCCCAAGCTCATCTCTAGTTAGTCTTTATTGTTATCTTGTTACAACGCCTGTAAAGGTGTAATGGTCACGCGGACTACGAGCCAGGCATCGGCGACAAACCGTCTTGTCCCGAGCATGTCGGGGCGACTTTCAGGCAGGCTCTGGCACCACGTGCGTCGCTTGGCGCATCAGCAATCAGCACCTCTTGGGCCAGCTGTCTCATCGACTTCTTCGTCGCTTTTCGATGCGTCGACTGGCGGGTGCGTCCTGTTGGTGCTGACGCACCGAAGCGCCGAGGCAACTTGGATGAAGGCGGAATCAGCATTTCGAAACAGGAAACGATTGGCACCTCCCCTTCCAAAGTTGGCAAGGAACTGGGTAACCTTTATCCTTAAACCCGCCACGCGACACTAATGCCTCCGACATTCAGTGCCTCTCAACGCCCGGCCTCCGTCCCTCCCGCGCAGGTCGCGGTCATGGTTCGCATGCCCTTGCTACAGCACCAACGGTGCCAGCTACAGCACCAGCAGCGTCTCCGCGCCTCAGGACACGGTCACCTCTCCCCCGGCAAGCAACGGCGTGGCCTCAGCTTCAGGCCGCGGCAATCCGCAGCCACAGCGCCACACGTCTGCAACAAAGGTGCGCGCACGACACCCGCTCCCCCCCTTTCTCACCCTCGCCACCCAGCCCTCTCACGCGCAACATGGGCCCGAAGGACTAAGCTGCGGCCACGCCCCTTCCTCCCCTTCAGGGCTACGGCAGCCACCCTCCTCCTCGACGCGGCTCTGTCCCCTTGTGGACGGCCGACCCCATCCCGCCCCTACCGCGGCTGCCAGTGCAACGCCGCATCTTCTGCAACCGGGCTCTCAACATGAAGCAAATCAAGGTAGGTGCGGGGCTGCAGCGTGGTGGTGGGGGTGGGGGCGGGGCGGGCTGCTGGGGCCCGGTGGCTGCTAGCAGCCGCTGGCTAGGGCAAGGAGCCCTTGAAGGGCGAGGAACGAAGAACGAAGGATGTAGAATGTGTTGTCCTGAAGGCCGATACGGAACTGGCTGCTCGCGCGGATGGGTCGGCGGGTGAGGGCGTGCATGGGCTGCAGGTGCCTTAGCTCCAGGGGGGGCCCAGCGGGGAGGGGGGCGCGGTTGTGTGCAGGGTTGCAGGCAGGTGACGAGGCAGAGCAAGAAGAAGCAGGTGCTCGGAAGCCCTACCTGGGTCAGCGGTGGCAGCGGCGGGACCGGTCGAGCGGCGCCCTCGCCCCCCTCCCCGCCTCCCTCTCTCTCCCGCCCCTCTCTCCCCCGCCCTTTCACGCCACCCCCCCTCTCTCTCTCTCTGCGGGCCACAGGCCATCGGGTACGACATGGACTACACGCTGGCGCAGTACAAGCCGGACACCTTCGAGGGCCTTGCGCACAAGGTGGGCCGGGCCGCCACGTGGGGCGGTGCGCCGGGGGCGGGAGGGCGGAGAGGGTCGCGGAGTAGCTGGTGGTGGTGGAGTAGCTGGTGGGGGGCCGCTGAGAGGGGGCCGATTCTCTGCCGCAGCCTTGCCGTGCTTGCCGGCAGCCGCCACCCGCCACAGCTCTCGGCGCTGCCGCCACCGCCACCACCACCACCACCACCACCTGCCTGCCTGAAGCCTGCTGCCCCCCACTCCGCCCTGTTTACCCGGCCCCCCCCGGTTGCTTCAGGAGACTGTCTCCAAGCTGGTGGAGGTGTTCCGCTACCCGGAGGAGCTCCGCCAGCTGGACTTCCAGTGGGACTACATGACTAAGGGGCTCATCATCGACAAGGTGGGGTCCAGGGGGGGTCGGGGGGGGGGTCAGAGGGGGGGACCAAGGGGCTCACCATCGAAAAGGTGGGGGCAGGGGAGGTGGGAAACAAGGGAGCTCATCTTGCTTGGTGGTGCTGTGATCGGAGCTGATGGCGGTGTCGCACCTCCCTAGGCGGGCTCTTACGCACCTAGCCACTGGGGCCCTCTCGCTCTTCGTCAGCGAGACACCTGTCCCCCCCCCTCCCGCCCTACCCCACCCCACCCCATCCCATGTCGTGTAACCGGTTTCTACACTCACACCCACCCTCAGTTTGTCGGCCGTGGATTCACGGATTCTCTTATAAAACGCCCCCCACCCCTCAGGAGCGGGGCAACATGCTCAAAGTGGACCGCCACAACTACGTTAAGGTGGGTGGGCTGGGGTGGCGGGTTAGAGGGTGGGGTGGGGCGGGTTAGGGGGTGGGGTGGGGCGGGTTAGAGGGTGGGGTGGGGCGGGTTAGAGGGTGGGGTGGGGCGGGTTAGAGGGTGGGGTGGGGCGGGTTGGGGTGGGGTGGCGGGCGACCTGGGGACGTACGTGAGTGCCCGGGTCGGGGCCGCTGCTCAGCTTGCAGCCGGGGAGCGGACACACCGCCGGGTGCGCAAGACTGCCCCCCCGTAGGGCCCTCCCTGTAGGGCCCTCCCACCTGCCGTTCCCCCCCTGGACTCACCTCCCTTCTTCCCCCCTTCCTCTTCCCCCCCTGGACTCACCTCCCCCCTCCCCCCCTGGACTCCTCCACCCCCCTCAGGTTGCCTATCACGGCTTCTCGGAGCTGCCAGCGGACGTACGCAAGGTGGGGCTGGCCCGGGGTGCGTCGGGGAGGGTTTCGGAGGCGGTGGAAGGGTTTCGGAGGCGGTGGAAGGGTTTCGGAGGCGGTGGAAGGGCGTGAGGCTGGTCGCAGCATGTCGAGTCGGAGAGCTGCGAGAAGGAAGCTGCTGGACGTCTCAAACCCGCCCCTGCCCACCCAGCTGCTGGCCTCATAGTGACGGTTCTGCTGCCTGCTCGGGCGGGTGTTGTCAGCAACGCCTCTCTCCTCCGCACCCTAACCCCCTCCCCGCCCCCTCCCTCCCCGCCCCCTCCCTCCCCGCCCCGCCCCGCCCCGCCAGTCCGCCTACAACGGCCACCACTCCTCCGGCGGCGCGGGTGTGGGTGCGGGTGTGTTCGACGAGGCCGGCGGCTACGCGATGGTGGACACGCTGTTCAGCCTCGCGGAAGCCTACCTGTACATGCAGCTGGTGGAGATGAAGGTGGGGGGGGGGGTAAAAGAGAATCCGCGAATCCACGGCCGACAAACCGAGGGGGGGGGAGGGAGAGGAAACCCGGTTGGGAGGGGAGGGAGAGGAAACCCGCAGGGCGGCACTGAGACATACCGGTAACACCGACTAGGTTAGGAAACGTTTTACTCGCTCGGGGAGGAGGAGGGGGCCCGGGGATGGCAGGAGCCGGGGGTGGGCGCAGGTGCCGGTGCACGAGGCATCCCGGTGCTGTGTTGTGTGTGCGGGAGGGAGACCCACAGGAGGAGGGACCGCTGACCCGGCGCCGATCAGCGCTGCGTTCAGTACCGTTTTCCCCCTTTCGTGCCTCCACCAGCAGCTCCGTCCTCCTCCTCCCTCCCTCCCCCCCTCCCTGACCCCCACAGGATCAGGACCGCCACGACTCGCTGCGAAGGAAGACCTACAAGGTGGGGGGGGTGCGAGGAAGGGAGGGGGGGCCTGAAGGGCTGGCTGGCTGGCGCCTATGCGCCTATGCGCCAGCTGCACTTCCCACGTCGGATGACCGGGTCTTGCTGCAACCCACCCACCCACCCACCCTCACCTCTCCCCCCCCGCATCCCCCCACACGCATACACACACAGGACCTGTACCGGGACCTGCGCACGGCTGTGGACATGTGCCACCGGGACGGCTCCCTCAAGCGGGCGGTGGCGGCCAACCCGGAGCACTTCATACACCGGGACGAGCACCTGGTGCATGTGAGTGGTTGGGGGCACCAGGGGGCCGAGGGCGCTCTACTGCCTCCCCCCTCCCTGACGTCCCGGGGAGTAAAACACATGGCCCTCCCTCGACCCTTCCTCGACCGCCCCTCGACCCTCCTACGACCCTCCCTCGACCCTTCCCCCCGGCCCCCCACCAAGGTGCTTGAGACGCACCGCGCCAGCGGCCGCTCCGTGTTCCTGGCCACCAACTCGCTGTTCGACTACACCAACGTGGTCATGAACTTCCTCATCAAGGGGAAGACGGGTGAGGCGGGCAGAGCACGCGTGTATGGGGGGGACGTTTCATAAGAGAATCCGCGAATCCACGGCCGACAAACCGAGGGCGGTGTGTATGGGGGGAGGGCGTCGGGGTGTGTTTGGCGGGGGGAGAGGAACCCCGCAACCTGCGCCTTGCTGGTTGGCCCCCTGGTCCCAACCCCCTCACCCTCCGGCGCTCCGATCTCCATCCTCACCCCGCCCGCACCCGCACTCTCCCAGGCTCCCAGAAGACCACCGAGTGGCTCAAGTACTTCGATGTCGTGATGGTGGGGTGCGCCAAGCCGTCCTTCTTCCAGCACCGCGCGCCGCTCTTCTCCATCGACGTCAACACGGGTGAGTGGCTGGCGGACGGGCTGGCTGATGGGCTGGCTGGGAGTGCGAAACTGTGCGACGTCAGTCAGTTAGTTCGGAGTGGGTGTGTGGTCCTGCATGTGCCCTGGGTGGCTGCGGGTCATCGGTTCGAGCCCCGCATACCCCTTGTGGCGTCATCTGGGACCCTAAACCCTAAAACCCCAAAACCCTAAACCCTAAAACCCGCAGGTATGCTGAAGAACACGGACAACGGCGCCCCCATCATCCCCATCGACGAGCAGGACATGTCGGACACCGGCCCCGCCCCGGAGACCCCCCCAGCTGCTGCCACCGCTGCTGCCACCGCTGCCGCAGCGGCTGCCTCTGCCGCCGCCGGCTCCAACGTGTTCCAGGGCGGCTGGTACCTGGACCTGCACAAGATGCTGCGGGTCACGGAGGGTGCGCTGCGTGCTGCGCTGCTGCCTGCGACCAGTCAAGTGCTGCTCTGCCCGCGCGCGCGTATCCTTGCGCCTCCGCACAGCGGCTGGCTCGCGCTGGTGTCGCAGCCGCAACCCCCCCTGGAGCAACGTTGTCGGTCTTCCCCCCGCCATGCTCTTCACCCCCCCGCAGGTAGCCAGGTGTTGTACGTGGGCGACCACATCTACGGCGACATCGTCAAGTCCAAGAAGGACATCGGCTGGCGGACCATGCTGGTGGTTCCGGAGCTGGAGTTGGAGCTGGAGAAGCTGGGGCGCTCCACGGTGGGTGTATGGGGGGAGGGGAAATGTGTTGGTGTGGACGAGGAGGGTGTCGTGTGTTTGGGATGCCGTGCAAGGTATTCATCGCACCCGTGCCGTGTATTGCACCCGTGCCGTGTATTGCACCCGTGCCGTGTATTGCGGTATGGGTTGAGGGGCACCTGGCAAAGGAGCGCACCGCGGTGGGGGCGCCAGCCGATGACCTTCTTGGACTTGACGCGGTGGGGCCGCCACTGCACGCAGGGCACACTGCTGTTTGGCGGGGCGTGTCGTTTCCTAACCCGCCGGTACCTCCCCCCTCCCCCCCTCCCCCCTCTCCCCCGCTGTTGCCGCTGCGGAGCGCAGAAGATGCAGGAGGAGCTGCGGCAGCTGCGGCAGCTGCGGGACGAGTACGACGACCGGATCCAGCGGCTGCGGTGGAGCATCAGGACCAACGCGGGGATGGGTACGGCGGACGAGCAGGTGAGGCGGGGGGGGCAGGTGAGGCGGGAGGGTGGCATAAAAACCGTTGACGCGACAAGGACAGGATAGTTGACCAACCGACCCTGATCACGCCCCCCCCCGGCATCTGACACCCTCCCCCCCACCTGACCCCCCACAGGCCTACCGCGATGCGCTGCAGCTGCTGGAGGCGGCCGAGACGGACCGGGCGCAGCTCAAGGTGGGGCGCTGGCAGGGGCGCTGGCAGGGGCACTGGCAGGGGCACCAGCTGGGAGCTGGGAGGCTATCGGGAAGCAGGGTAGAGGACGCTGAGACCTGCGCAGGGGTCGCAGGCGTGGAGGGCACCCCCACCACCTCCTCCGTCGCTCCTAGCCCTCCTCAACTGCTGACGCCCTTCCCCCCTTCCCCCTCCCCCTCCTCCTCCTGATGCGGCTCCCCCTCTCGCCTCCAGGTGCGCCACTCCGCGCTCCTCCGCGCCCACCACCGCCAGTTCCACCCCATCTGGGGGCAGCTCATGAAGACAGGGCACCAGAACTCCCGCTTCGCGCACCAGGTGGGTGGGGTGGGGTAGGGCGGGGGGAGTGGGAGGACGTGGCAGCACACGTCTCTTATGCCCCTGTCGCGCCTACCCGAAGGACGCGATGCTGACGTCCCCCCCCCCGCCCAGTCGCGTTCTAAAACGTCTGTTCTAAATGGTTTTTTCTCGCATCCACCGGTCTTCCTCAAAACCGCCCAGTCGCGTTACCTGTTCTTTTATTGTACCCCCCCCCCACCACCACCACCGCCGACCCACGGGTCTCCTCTCTCTCGACGCCTCCCCCGCCTGTGTGCGCTGCTGCCCTCTCCCCCGCAGATCGAGCGGTACGCGTGTCTGTACACCAGCCACGTCAACAACATCGCCTTCGTGTCCCCCGAGAAGAGCTTCATGGGCCGCATGGACCTCATGGCGCACGAGTGGGAGTGGCAGGCGGGGGACGGGGACGGGCTGGGCTCGGGCTCGACACCGCCCTTCCTGTAGGCGGCCGGCCGGGCAGCACCATCACCCAGCGGCCAGCATCTAGCACAGCCAGCAGGCGACCGCCAGCTAGCAGCCAGTACGTGGCTGTGGGAGCGAGGTAGGCGGCTGGGCGGGCCGGAGGGCTGCCAGTGCGGCCAGGGGGCGCCCCCAGACGCAACAGCTGATGATGTGTGACACCGAAAGGAGCCCCAGTCGTGAGGTCTGGGCTCGTGTTTTTGCTTGTACGGCAGCCCCCTCCGGCCCCCCTCCGTGCACCATGGCTTCTGCGACAGAACCCATGCTCGTGGTGTCCGGGGGGACGGGGACAGGGGCTGGGTGCGGGGGGGCTGCCGGGTGTGTCGGGCGGCGCGGCTGCCCGGGAAGCGAGCGGCGCTGTGGGGGCCGCGGACGGCGGGACGGTGTGTGTGGTGTGTGTGTGAGGCGAGGTGAGGTGCGGGTGGAGGGGCGGACGTTGTGTCTGTGTGTTGCAGGGCAGCCGACCAGGCAGGCAGGCAGTAGGGCCGTGTAACAGTATCTTACTTGCGTAGTTTGCTGGGGGCCTTGGGGGAAGGCGGCCCCGTGGCATGGAGAGAGCTGGTATAGTACTACCGAGTCGGCATTGTAGGACACGTTTGCAGGGCCTCGTCCGTGTACAACATTTTGCTTAAGCCCAGTGATCACAGGACTGTAAACCTGCCTGGTAATTCTTGAAATTCAAGTGGTCAAGAGTTCGGCGTAGGATGCTTGCGTAGATGCAGGTGCACGCGGGGGGCCGCCGTGCTAGGTGGTGCGGTGGCGTCGTCGGCGTTTGCTTCTGCGTCGAGTGGCGCTGTTTTGGCCGCCGCCAACGTATGGATGCAGCGAGGCGAGGCTGGCAGGGGCAGCTAGGCGCTGTAGGCGCCATTTGGGTATGTGTGTGTGGTTGGATTTAAATTTTTTGAATGTGAGGGCGGAAGTGCCGTCGTGACTTGATTTGGAGACGGGCCGTGAGCTTCATCCCTGGACTGTTGGGCTGTTTGGGAGCTGTTTGGGAGCTGTTGGGTGGCCGCAGGTGCCCCCGCGGACGGGAAGAGGAGCCGTGGTGGACTGGGGCGGCCCCAGGCTGTCTGATGCCCCACGTGGTCTCGTCGTGGATGCGACCCCCCCCCCCGTGTGTAAGGTGCGGTCTCCGCCCGGAGCACCCGGCAGGAGCGCGATGCAGCAGCGGAGTGGAGCGGAGGAGCCGGCGAGCGCGAGCGAGCAGTCCCCCCCTACCCCGTCATCTCATCGGGTCTTCCTCGAACCCCGTCATCTCATCGGGTTACAGCCTTCCACCTGCCCCATGCGGCCTTACACGGTTTAGACAGCTCGAGCAGCTCAAGGAATGGCACTGCCACGTCACACTCAGTAACGGCGTTCGCCGGTGCGCATCGGATTACCCGTCGGATTACCCGGGAGCACATGGGATCCTGAGGGACAGAGGCGGGTGGGGGAGGCCGGTCAGCCGGTTGATGGATAGTCGTGAGTCGTCGAACAGCTGCTGCCCTACATGCGGATGCGGCCGGATGGCCTCCTAGATGGCCCCTCGCTGCCCAGCCAACCAGGTCGACCGCTGCCCGCCCCGCCGCGCCGCCCAAAGCACCTACCTCGCCAACCTTTCAACAGCGTTACATTATTTGAAGCACTTGAGTCTCTGGTTGCTCGCACGCTGCGGTGCGACATGACGCAGATGACGCACTTATCGCGGTTCCATTTCCGGCTGCAAGTACGGTGCTTTCGGCCCTTTCCGGCGGGGGGCAGCAGGCTGGGCACGACGGGGCTGACTGACAGCTCGCCGCGCGGCGTTGTGTGTCGGTGCGCCCTCTTGGTGGCTGAGGCCAGCGGGGCAGGCAGGGGGGCAGCGGGGCAGTGTAGCTACTACTCCCGGACCCCAGCTACTGCTCCCGGACCCCAGCCACTGCTCCTGGACCCCAGCTTCCTTGCTCGTGCCGCCCAGGCTGAGTGATGGCTGGATGACGACCCGCGGCCTTCTCAGGCGGTGGAGGCACTGGCCGCTGTATCAGCGGCGGCAGTAGGGGCTGCTGCAGCGGCTGCTCCTGGGGTACTGGCCGGGGCTGCGGCCCCTGCCTGGGGTACTCTCTTGCGGCGGGGTATGGCGGCGTCCAGCGCATCCGCCCAGTCTCCGCCGTTGGTGCGGAAGCGCAGCAGCGCCAGAACCACGTCGCAGATGTTGAGGACCGGCCTGCAGGGGTTGGGGTGTTACAATAAAAGAACGGGTAACGGGTGGGGGGGGTGTGCAAGGAGGACCCGTGTACGCGGGAAAAACACGTTTAGGATAGACGTTTCGAGATACATGCTGGAAAGCTTGGTTGAGGAGACGGAAGTCGGAGGTCGCATGTCGACCTTCGGCGGCTAAGCTAAAGCGGCGGCGGCCTAGGCTAACGGAAGCGGTTTGGGGGGAAGAGCAGGCGGCGGGGGGGAAGGAGTGACGGGCAAGAGCCACACGGGAAGCCACACAGGACGATGAGGGCAACAACACCAGCCAGATGATCGCCTCGACGAGCTGCCGTAGTGTAGTGGTCCTGGCCGCCCTCCCCACCCCCGCAAACACCTCCGGCCCCTCACCTCTTAGACACTCCTCGACCCAGCCCCAGCTGCTCCGCGAACTCCAGGGTGGGAAGCCGCCGGGCCTCCAGCGCGTGGCTGGACTGCGGGGGGGGGCAGGGATAGAGGGGCAGGGGTGGAGGGGCAGGAGGGGGACGAACCCGGCGGCCGCGGCAATACCGTAGTGGTCTGGGAGTCGCTTAAAGGGGGAAAGCAGTCCGCGCATAAAAAGGATTTCGGGTTGGCGGCGCCGGTGGTTGTGGTGGTGATAGTGGTGGTGGTGGTGGTGGTGGCGGTAGTGGTGGCGGTTGTGGTGAAATGGTTGTGGTGCTGGTGGCCCTCACCGCGAAGCCGGCGGTGAACCCCCGGATGATGTTCTTGTCCACGATGCCGCCCACCACGTACACCCGCTGCTCGTCCAGCTCCATGAGCGGCAGCTCAGCGTCGGGCGACAGTACGACGATCTCCCCTGGGTCGTACAGCTCCAGGGTGGGCTGCGGAGTGGGGCCGGGGGAACAAACAGCAACGCGCGAGGGTTCTTTCTGATCGTGTGGTAGGGTGCGGTGCGGTGCGAGGGGGTGGCGGGCTGGCGGCCCCGGGCGACCGCATGCAGCAACCCCTGCATGCTGCCCCCTCCCCCCTTAGACGCTGCAGTGTATCCGGAGGTGGCGAGAAGACCCGGTTACACGCCACACGGTGTATGGGGAGGGGTTCATCTGGGCGGTGTCAAGGCAGAGGCCCACCCGTCGGGTGCCTGGGGAGGGACCCACCCACCTGGGAGTTCTTGACCAGCGGCCAGTTGGCTCCCCCCATGCGCCCTTCCGAGTACTCCGCCAGCTCGCCCACCCACGAGGTCACCTGCGGGGTCCGGGGGGAGGGAGGCAGGGATGATGCGGGAGTCGGGGGCGCCGCGGAGGAGGCGGACCCGTGGGTCGGGTACGTGCCCACTCGCGTGTCCCCCAGCGCCCACATGCGAGATCTTCCGCACTGTACGCCGCCGAGCCATCTTCGTCGACCCACCTGCACCGCGCTCTGCGGACCCCTCCCCTGGCCCTCCCTCCCCTTCCCCGCCTCTTCCCCTCCCCGGTCCCGCCGCACCTGCAGGCACACGGGCGCCTCCGACCGCCTGTTGTGACCCACCGACGTCTGGATCTGCTTGGCCAGGCTCCGGAGCTGCGGGCCCCGCAGGGAGGGAGCAGGTGGGTGCGGGTCGGGCGAGGGGGCAGCCACCGCTGGAGTCGCTGGGCAGCACCCAGGGGGGTAGCAGGAAGCGGACGCGGGTTTATGGGAGGGTTCAGAGGAGGGTGCATGGGAGGGTTTGATCCCACGGTGCCGAACCTGCTATCCTAACCAACGCAGCAGCGCCCCCGGTGCATCAGGCGATCCGCCGCTATCTATCCTCCCGCTCCCTTCTTTCCCCTGGAGCCCACCTCCCTCCCTCCCTGGAGCCTCCCTCCCTCCCTCCCACGGGTCTTCCTCGAACCTCCCTCCCTGGAGCCCACCTCCCTCCCTCCCTGGAGCCCACCTCCACGGGCGACCTGACGGTGTGCAGGAAGCTGCAGTCGATCACCAGCCGCATGACGCCGCCGCCGCCAGCCAGGGCGGCAGCCAGCCGCTCCCGCTGCTGCGCCGCCTCCCGCAGCGCCAGGCCGATCTCGTCGTCCGCCTCCGCAGCCTGGCAGCCGGACAGCAGCGGAGCTGCCGCCTCCGACAACGAGCTCGCTGCGGCCCCCTCCCCCACACCCGGTGCATCGCTGGTGTCACTACTACTGCTGCTGATGTCACTACTACTGCTGGCGCTGGTGGTGGTGGTGCTTCTGCCACTGCTGCTGCTGAAGGTGCTCCTGTTGGTGGTGTTGCTGCTAGCAGCAGCAGAGCTCATGACTCTGCTGCTGGCCGGTGCGCATCCTAGGGTGCCGGGGAGGCACACGGCGGCTGCTTGACTCCGGCTCGATGACCACACGAACTGGGTCGGAGCGCGGTCGCAGCAGCGACTGGTGTGGGATGCGGCAGTGACACCGCTGCTGCGGCCCGATGGCGATATCCCACCCGCGGCGGCTGCCAGCGACAACACCGGTGGGCTTGAAGGGCCTGCTGAAGGTAGCGCCCGCCGTAGAAGGGGTTGGCGGGGGTTCTGGAGCGTGGATACCGCCCTCGCAGCCGAACACGGGCTGGCGCCTAGAAGCCGCTGGGCGCAGGCATGGAAGGCAGACGGTCCCAGACGAGGAGGCGTGCAGCTTAGGGGCGTGGTGTTCCTGAGGATGGCTACCGTTGCTGTGGCCATTGCATCGTGCAAGGTGGAGGTCGGACTGCCGCGGGTTGCGGCTTTGATGCACATGGTGGCGGCCACTGCAGCAGGAGCAGCCAGGACTGGCGCAACACCCGCAACTGATCGGAACTGGTCCAAACGCTGTCTAGATTAGTTGCCGCTGGGAGCCATTCGCAGTCCGCTGCACCACTGGCAAGCAATTCGTGCGGAGGGGTCTGTCTGTCACGACAACAGACACGCGGCCGCAGCCACGCCAATCTCACAGGGCCTCTCCGATAGCTGTGCTGACCGAATGTGGACGCCGGACCTTGCGCATCTTTCAAATCCAGTTTACACGTGAGTTGACATCTGGTTGAACTTGGCGTGATCTTTAAGGAGACGTTTGTTTTTATGAACGCGTGTATGACTCGATAACACGGTACGATTATCATCGCGATGCTGTTGTACAGGTTGCAAGCTTGCATCGTCCGTGCCATGGTCGTTAAAGATACACTTCCGGCATAACTCTGATCCATCAACCCCAACTTTGCCAGACTTGAATTTCAAGTACTACTTACACCAAGATGCCCGGATTACTGCACGCCGCGCAGCCAACGCAGTCGCTGCGAGTCGTCTCGGCATGCGGGCCCCGCCGAAGCCTCTGCCGCACCTCAGCAACAGCAGACCCATGCTCTACTAGCGGCATCAGCTCCAACTCCAGCGCCATCAGCGCTTCCGCAACCGTCCCCGTCACGGGTCGTCGCCAGGCGCTCAGCTCCGCGGTGCTGTCCGGCGTCGCACTTCTCCTTGGCTCTGATGCGGCCTCCATGCCGCGCTCAGCGGCCGCCAAGGTGTCCATCGCGAGCATCAAGCCGGGCGGGGAGGGCGAGCGCGACATCGAGGTAACCGCCAGGTGAGCCCTCAGCACCATGTACCGCGAGCTGTTGGTGATCTCGGCGGTTTTCCTTGCAACCCCTCCCTCCTTCACCCCCCCAGCGGTGTGCGCATGTCCCTGCTGTCCCGCGGCCGGGGGGAGGCCCCCGCGTCTGGTTCCGTGGTGCTGGTGGACGTGAAGGGCACGTTGGAGGACGGCTCGGTGTTCCTGGACACCCGGGTGGAGGGGGCCGCGCCGCTGGCGTTCCAGCTGGGGACCACCAACAAGTACGTCACGGAGGGGCTGGCGCAGGTGAGGGGGCGGCAGGGGAGGGTTCTAGGGTTACTCGACACAGGAGGCGGAGGGCAGAAACTAGCTGACGAGTAGGCTTTCGGACACGTGTTTGACCCTAGTGGACATGCCGGAAAACTGGGGCCGGGAAAGCTGTGGATGTGGCAGTTCGGTGGCCTGTTGTGAAGGGAGAAGGAACATACTAAATTGCTGAGGGGAGGGGGGACACGAGCGGGGAAGGGAGGAAGGGACTGGGAGGGGCGGGGAGGGGCACCGGTCAGGAGAGCTCCGGAACCGCCGGGTCAGGCCCCCAGCCTCCCTAAAACCCTGCATCCCACCCACCCACCCGCGCAAGCAAGCCGTTAGCCGCCACGATATGTGCTGCCAGCCCGCCACCCACCAACTCTTGAGGCCGCTCCCGGGTGCTGTCCTGCCAGGTGGTGGAGACGATGCGGGGTGGGGACGTCAAGCTGGCGGTGGTGCCCCCCTCTCTGGGCTACGGCAGCAGCGGTGTGGTGTTCCGGTCCGGAGGCCGGGTGCCGCCCAACGCGCCGCTGTACTACGAGGTCAGCCTGCTGCGCTGCCAGACCTTCACGGTGGGGCTGGCCTGCTGCGCGGATGCGGACTTCCCCTGCGTCAAGACACCACAGAAGGACGCCACACTGGCCAGCGCGGCGCCGTGAGAGGCGCGACAGGAGGAGGGCCCCTGGGAGGAGGGCTCCTGGGAGGGCTCTTGTGCGGCATAAAAGCACGCGCGCTGCGCGCGCAGCGGGGGCTCCTGGGAGAGGCTCCTGTACTCGGTCGGCGGGCGACAGCAGGTGGCAGGCGGTGCAAGGTCGTCCGGGAACATGAGCCGCCCAGCTAGTGATCCCGGGGTGCTGCCGGTGTTGGGTAGCGTGGGAGCTGGTGTGGAGCTGGTGTGGTGCTGATGTGGTGCTGATGTGGTGTGGTTTCGCAAGGATTGTGCCGTTGAGGGCAGGGAAGGTGGGGGCTGAGGGGCAGGCGGGGGCTGAGGAGGCGGCTGGGCTGGAGTGTCGTGACTTGGGCTCATCCCGGCATGAGCAGTGGCAGGGAGAGGCCGGGTGGGGGGTGGCGGGTGGCCCACGTGGGTGAACCAGGGGTGGCTGCTGCGATTGGGGAGTGGGTAGTACTGGGCGGCCACTCGCATGTCGGGCACTGCGGCCACTCGCATGTCGGGCACTGCGGCCACGACTTAGTGACATGTGTGATCTGATGTCCCTCGCCGCCGGGCTCCAGGCGGGACGGCCGCCCTCCACCACACCCAGCCCTCGTCCACCAGCTAGCGCCCCGGCCGGCGCCTCCCTCGCAGCCCTCCTCCCTCGCAGCCCTCCTCCCTCGCAGCCCTCCTCCCTCGCAGCCCTCCTCCCTCGCAGCCCAGTCCTCCTCCGTTCGCTCCGCCAGCAGCTACTGCACTGAACGAATAATGAAAGGGCACTCAGTTCACCCGCCACTCACCCAACGACCTGTGCCACTCGTTTGCAGCGCTCACGCCACCAAGGCGCGCGGGCAGCCGGACCCCTGCGCGATGGTGGTGGCGGTGGTGGTGGTGGTGATGCGGCGTCTGGTTTCAGCCCACAACCAACAAACCACTCGAGATGCATAACCGCGTACCGTACCGTGTCGCACCGTATCGTAGAGTATCTCTCTCTCGCGAGGGACGTGCTCTCACCATTGCCCGCCACGCCTGCACCCCCCTCCCAACCCAACCACTCGATCCCACCACTCGACTCAACCACTCGTTCAACCACTCATGTTCACGTGCCGCACTCATAAGGCCCTCGCTCCCTCACCGCTCCTACACGACACACAACCGCTTCCATGCCGCCACTGCGGCAACCGCGCCCAGCAGCTCAGCGAGCACTTGGAGGCCTGCCTCCTCGAGCCCCCAGCAGGCGCAACAAGATGCACATCACACAACCACTAAAACACACACACACACACAACCCACCGCATCACTGCAGCTATACCATGCACCCACTACACCACCCTTCTGCTGCTGAGTCCATACATTACAACGTGCACCACAGCCTTGGGCTGCTGCCGGGACCAGCTGGGGCCAGCTAGCTCGCCGCCCCCCCTCCTTCTGTTCCCACGCGCCAGCTAGCAGACTACAAC
Organism: Yamagishiella unicocca; assembly: GCA_003116995.1. Taxonomy (NCBI): domain Eukaryota; kingdom Viridiplantae; phylum Chlorophyta; class Chlorophyceae; order Chlamydomonadales; family Volvocaceae; genus Yamagishiella; species Yamagishiella unicocca. Next base: position 1,656,627 of record BDSL01000007.1, read on the forward strand.
ACGATATCACTGATGCCGCCTCCGCCACCTCAGCCTCCGCCACCTCAGCCTCCTCGCACCCAGTTGATCGCTCTGCACACATTGTCGTAGCCGAGGATGCTATGCAGGTCGGTGAGCGATATGATGATCTCCATACTGATGAGGATGACGATGCACAGCTCGGAGCGCTTGGTGAAGGAGTCGTTGTTGGCCGAAATGAGGTCCAGGCAGGACTGCTTCAGCAGCTCGGTCTGCAGGCGCAGCGGGAGGGAGGGGGGATGAGAGGAGACCCGTGGGTCGGCACTGAACGGTAAAATGGAGTTGGAAACGTGTGGTACGCTCGTTTGGAAGTGCATGCGGGAGAACTTGGGAGGGAGCCGGGGAGTGGGCGCCAGCGAGCGGGCAACGACACGCGGAATAGGCACGCGCCAGGGTGCAACGAGTCCGTGCATGCGACCTTGTCCTCAGCTCCCAGCTGCCCCTCCCCCCCCCATCACCGCCCAGCTCCCAGCTCCCCCTCCCCCGCCGCACCTTCTCCATCAGCGTGTCGCTCCGGTCGTCCAGCTCGAACTCGTGCCTCATGGCGTCCCACACCGCGTGGTGGCGCGCTGACTCCCAGGTGCTGCTGGGCGGCTCGCGGAGGCCCAGGCGGCTGTACAGCCGCACGCGGATGCCGGAGCTGCGGGGCGAGGAGGGGGCGGGGGGAGGGGGGATTCGAGGAAGACCCGTGGAGGGGGGAGGGGGGAGGGGGGAGGGGGAGGGGGGAGGGGGGAGGGGGAGGGGGGAGGGGGGAGGGGTTACAATAAAAGAACCGGTAACGCGACTGGGGAAATGTAGGGGGGAGGGGGGGGAAGTGAGCGGGTGGCGCGGAGGTGGTGGCTGGTGTCTCACACGCATCATGGCACGGCGGTCACCAGCGTGCACCGGCAGGAGGGTGAGGAGGAGGAGGATGACCCCCCTGCTGCCCAGCAGGAGCGGGGGAGTCCTCCGGCCGCCCACCGGGGCACCCCAAGCATTTGCTCCAGGAAGGCGGCGGTGTGGCCCCTGCCCCCCCCTGCCCCCTGCCCTCCTCTGCCCCCTGCCCTCCTCTGCCCCCGTCTGCCCTCCCCGTGGCGCACACCTCTTGAACACCATAAACCGCAGGTCGCGGAGCGGCAGCTTGCTCCGCCAGAACATGAGCCGGTCCATCGGCCGGTCGGTCGGCTCGTAGCCCAGGGGCATGATGGTCTCGTACCTGCGACCAGGAGGGGGAGGGGGGTTGATGAGAGGGGGTGCGGGGCCCGGGGGCGCGGGGTGGCGTAGTGGAGGCGCCGGAAGAGAGCCGGACGTCCAGGGAGGGACGGACCAAAGCCCCTGCTGGCCCCCCTCTACGTCCACTCTACATACCCCTCTCCCTCCTTCCCTACCCCCTCCCCGGGTCTTCTCGCCACTCCCTCCTTCCCCCCCAAAGATCCCTCTGCTCCCCGGCCCGCTCCCTGGCCCGCCCACCGCCCCACCTCTCCAGCATGTCCTCACACTCCTGGTTGTAGTAGCGGATGGCGGCGGACTGGCTGATGACGCGGGCGGTGCTCTCCAGGTTGGTGCTGTCCCACTCCTGAGGAGTGCCGGGGTGGCCGAGGTGGGGGGGTGATAGGGAGGGCGGGTGCCGGGTGGGTGGGTTGAAGGGACAAGGTGAGCGGCCGCGGCCAGCAAGGCTCCGATCCACACACGACAACGCCGCGAATGGGCCCTTCGGAGGCAACGGTGGCAGCCAACTCATACCGCACGTACCCCCCACCCACCCCCATGTCGAGTAACCAACCGGTTCTATGTTTGCGACACTCCCCAACCCCCCAACTCACCCATATGTGGAGCGAGTCATCCAGCTTGCGGATCCACCGCCGCTTGTTGCTGGTGCCCCGCCCGGTGAACATGGCCGGGTCCACAACGATGAGCTGCTCTGCGGGCAGGGGGGGGTTGATAAGAGAATCCGCGAATCCACGGCGTGCAAGGAAGGAGGCGGGAGGGGCGTTGTAAAGACCGTTTTACGCGGCGTGAGGGGGCGTGAGGGGGGAGTGGGAGGGGTGCGGGAGGGGTGCGGGAGGGGGCGCACTACGCATGAGGTGAGGTGAGGTGAGCAGATGTCAACGCGGCAGCTGGACACGTGGGCGGGTGCCCCGCTGCTGGCCGCCGCGACGCGCCGCATACACAGCACACACACTCTCAAACCCCCCCTCCCCTCCCCCTCTCCGGCATGCATCTCGAAACGTCTGTCTAAACTGTTTTTCTCGCATCCACGGGTCTTCCTCGCAATCCCCCTCCCCTCCCATTCTCCCCCCCGGCTCACCCTCCTTGTGCATCTTCTCCGCCGCCACCTGCCTCCATGCCTCCACGTCCGTCCTGCCCCCCTGCCTCCGGGGCAGCTGCAGCTCCGCCATCTTGGCTGCGGGAAGCGCCGCCGCCACCACCCGGGCCAGCGCCTCCAGCACCATGTCCTCAGACATGTTGAAGAAGGCCACACCGCCGTACTCGAGCAGCATGATCGCCATGCAGCCGCCGGCCTGCACCGCCACCACCACAACAACGACACCCATGGCAACGACACCAGTGGCAACGACGGCAATTTTGCGCAGTCGGTGGGTTGCACCCCCCCTCCCTCCCTCGCTGGAGGCCGACCCCCCTCCGCTCCATTTCTGAGGAGGCACTTATCTTTAAAGTGCCGACCCACGGGTTTCCTCCCCTACCTCCCTCCCCCACCCCCACACTCACTTGCGCGCCTCTCCCCTCGCCGCCCTCCGGATCCAGATCCAGATCCGCCCCCGCCGCCGCCGCCTGAGCCGTAACGTCCAGCCGCTCCCCGCCCTCCCCCACATCGCCGCCCGATGAAGCCGGCGCCGCCGCAGTCGATACTGCCGCCGCTAGCTCCTCATCGCCCGCGCCGTGGCCCTCCGCCCCCGGCCCCGGCCCCGCTGCTGCTACTGGTGCTGCTGCTACTGATGCTGCTGCTACTGGTGCTGCTGCTACTGGTGCTGCTGCTACAGGTGCTGCCGGCAGCGCCGCCCCGGCTGTCGTGTGTCGGAGGATGATGGTGGTGTGCTCGTGGTCCGGGTATGCGGCCGCCAGCACCCCCCCCTCGGACAGGGGGTGGGAGCTGAGGGCTTGGACCACCGCGTCGGCAGTGGCGCGAGGGATGGGGTGACCTGCGGGGGTCACGACGTAGGTGGGGAGGGGAGGGGAGGCGGTGGAGAGGGGAGGGAAGGGGGACAGGATTCGCCGCTGGCTGGCTAACACACCTGCTGCTGCTGCTGGCCCCGGACCGGCCTAACCTGCTGCTACTGCTGCCCGCATGCATCTTTTTGGGTGGGCGGCTACCAGGGCTCACTAACACACCTCTTGGTGTTGGTGTTGGAGCCCAAGCCAGACATCACCACGCCGCCGCCCCTCGGCCGGTTTCCCATTTCCCGCACCGAAACCGCCACCTGCCAGCGCTCCGAAACCACCACCTGGCCAGCGCTCCGAAACCCCCCAACGCGCTGTCACCCCCCCATACCCCAGCGCAGCCCTCCGCTCCCCTCCACGCCGCCAACTGACCGATGTAAAAGCCCGTGACCCGCACTGTACGGGGCCCATTGGCCCCTTTGTACGGCATGTACGACAGCTGTGCGTCCAGCTGCTGGCGGGCCTCGCGAGGCAGCGGCTGCTGGCCCCCCGACTTGGCGGCGGCGGATGCGGCGGCGGCCTTGGCGCCGGGCACCTTGGGCGCCTTGTCCTTGGCGCCACGAGCGGGAGGCTGGAGGGGCTTGGCGGGCACCGATGGCGGTCGGCTTTGGCGAGAGCCTGCCTTGCCGCGCACTAGTTGTCTGGGCGCTGAGGAGGAGGCGGAGCTGCTGGCAGCTGCAGCGCCCTCATCGCCGTGGGGCCCCGCCTGGGAGAGGGGAACGCCGGATGTGCACAGGGCCCGTGCGGAAAGGAACGCGGCACCGGCGATGGACGTGTTGGGTGACGCAGGCTGAGCTGTGCGCAAGGATGACAGCCATGAGGTGAAGCCGCCGCTGGCTACTGAGCGCAATCCGGTCGTCCTGGCATCCTCGGCAGCTGCTTTCGCCGATGGGATATGGGCAGACGCGATGGCCGCTTGACGGGCTACCCCAGCCAGGATCCGGTAGTAGGAAAATCGCATTGAGCGATATCCTCAAGGTCGTTCGGCTCTACGCCTCCAGAGGCTGAACCTCACCAAAGACTCGACAGCCTACTGACCGGAGGAGCCAGACATTACCTATCGCTCGTCACTACGTGACTATGCAAATACATACAAGCGGTTTAACGAAGTTGTCTGCTGGAGGGAACCTTTCAAGGCGCCATGTTTGTAAGCTCGTACAGAACATTTCCTCTCTTTGTCTCCGCTGGCACATGCGCCTCTAACTATACCATAAATAGGACAAACTTCACATTTATCCTTGCTTGTACACCTAGTTGCTCTTGAAGTCCTTACTGTGCGCTGCAGTGACTCCTCTAGCACTGGTGCTCAGTTTTCCTGTCACGAGCTCCCTTGTTCCTTATCAGTGTTGATCTGTCATAGGAGTCCCTAAGTTGACGCAAAGGCCACCGCCGCGAGGAGTATCGGCGGAGGATCGCAAGCCGCCTTGGGGCCGTGGACTGGCCGTCTGGTCAAGGCCTGCCACGTGCTCACGCCCCATAAGGCGTCATGGCAACAAGCCAGAAAGGCATTGGTATCCCCGTCAAGCTACTCCACGAGGCCGAAGGCCATGTGGTTACTGTGGAGCTAAAGACGGGGGAAATGTACCGCGGAGAGCTGTTTGAGGCGGAGGACAACATGAACTGCCAGCTGAAGGACGTGACTGCCACCGGTCGCGATGGGCGGGTGTCGCAGCTATCGCACATCTTCATCCGGGGCAGCCGCGTGCGGTTCTTCATCATTCCGGATATGCTGAAGAATGCACCTATGTTCAAGCGCATTGACCCCAAGTTCAAGAACAAGAACATGGCGCTCGGTGTGGGTGGGCGTGGCCGAGCCGCCGCTGTGCGCGCTGCTGCCAAAGCGAAGACGGGGCCTTCGGGGCGGGGCCGGGGGTGAAAGCGTACGCTTCGTTTATGCGAAGGGCCTGAGGTTGATGCTTATCCATGCGGCATTGGTAGTGCATGGTCGTCGCGGAATGTGTTGGGGAAGCGCGGGGCCGTGGCGGGTGTTAACGCCAACTGTGCGTGTATATCCATCTTCCTTGTTACTTTGACATCATGTTGAGTGATGTGGTGTTAACACGGAGTCCTGGTCTGCTTGCGCGTTGCTTGAATGCCATGCAACCTGGCCGATGTACTTAGCCGGGATTCTGGTGACACTCGCCGGCAATAGCAGCAAGGACAGGTTTTATAGACTAGGAAATGATGAGCAAGGCCCGATTGCAGTTGCCATGCATGGTGGATGCACGGAAATGTGCGAGTGCGCGGGAGGGCTGCAGTTGGCTTGCCGGTGCTGTTGCCATGGTGTTAATACATACAGATATCAAGTGGAGTTGCAATCTTGCACCCGCTCCGCTGGTATGTAAATAACGTCGTCTCAACGGAACAAACAGCTCCAGTCAGCAGCGACAGCTTGCTGTACGTGCAATCTTTGTTAGAATGTAGACATAAACCTGCGTTAGGGCCGACTAATTGATCAGAATAACTCGGCCAATAAGATGGGGTCACGGCGCCAGGCTGTCCGAAGGAGGTTCGAGTCCATCAGCTCCCGGCTGCTGCACAGCACTATCTTGGATTTTAGGTATGCCCATTAACCCTGGCGAGTAATCCTGCGATGACCCTATCGGCGCACCCAGTACTGCGTCCTCTGCTAAGCTTGAATCGTGACCAAACGTCCCCTCTTTATCTGCGCATTATCATCACTTGCATGATGCCCGAGCGCTAGGACAACTTGCCACGCGGCGACGATTGGCGCACGTGTTTTAGGGTCACCCGTGCGGTTACAAACGGCCGCATGCCTTGCCCTCGCCTGTCCCCAAGCTTCAAACCGCGCGATACGGTTCCTCTGTTGCCGTCAGCGGAGGGGAGCACGCACGCAATCATGGCCCACAGCAGGTGGCTCAGCCCGCACACGCACGCCGACCCTCCTGCCCCCCAGGCTCCGGTTGGTGCTGCTGGCGGCCCTGACGCTGCCCTTCATCCTCATGGGCGGCCTGGTGCATGCCCTGGCCAGCGGCCATCCCTGGACCACCTCCGCGTACCTGGTGTACGGGCTGCTGTTCAGGTGGGGGCGGGGGGAGATAGCGAGGATCCAGGGTTACACGCGGAAGCCAGCACCAGAGGGGTGCTGTGTGTGGGAAGGAGAGGGAGGGGCAAGTAGTGGGAGGAGTGGCAGCGAGAAGTGATGAGGGAAGGCGGAACCCGTCCCCGTGGCCCGCTGCCCACCCCCCTGCCCACCGGCTGCCCCCCCCGCCCCCAGGGTTCCCGCCCTGGGCGCCGTGCGGCTGGACGAGCCGCCGTACAGCGCCGCGGTCCTGAACGCGGTGTTCCTGTTCGGCACCTTCGGGTTCGCCATCCTGGTGGGGCTCATCGGGGAGGAGGTCAAGGGCACCGTCAAGGCGCTGCGCACGGGTGCGAGGGGGGGAGGGGCGGGCAGGCAGCTCACGGGGGGACGGGTTTGGGGAGGGGCGGGCAGGCAGCTCACGGGGGGACGGGTTTGGGAAGGGTGGAGGGGAAACACGTGGGTGCAGAACCGCTACCACCAGAACACCGCGTGTGTGTTTGTGTGTGTTTTCCATGCGGTCGAGCACCAGGGCTTTGACCCCCCCCTCCCGCCCCCCCGCCGCGGCCGGGCTAACCACACCACGCGTCCCCCCTCCTTTGCCGCGCCTCTCATCTGGACCATCCCCTTCACCGCCCTCGGTTTGTCGGCCGTGGATTCGCGGCTTCTCTTATCCCCCCCTCCCCCAGGCGGCACCCCCCTGGACCTCCACGGCCACGTGGTCCTGATCAACTTCACTGCGGACGCAACCGCAGTTGCGCTGCTGCGCCAGGTGGCGGAGGATGTGGGCAAGACAGGATCGCCACTGTACGGCAGGCCGGTTGTCGTACTGGCGGCGCGGCCGCTGCCGGTGGGCTCGGCGGCGGCGGCTGGGGGTCCCCCTGCGGCGGCTGGTCGCGGCTCCGGCGATTTGGAGGACTACATGAAGCGGGTGGTGGCGGATGCACTGCAGGTGGGGCCCCGGGGGGGGGGGGGGTCGCGAGGAAAACCCGTGTACGACCCCGCTGGGGTCGGGTACGGCCCGGGTGGGGTCAGGTGGGGTCGGGCCGGATCGGATGTTGTGTAATTGCTAGCTGGGCGACTGCGTCATGCTCGCGGGGTGCCAAACACCCGACCCCCCAACTCCCGCACCGCGTTCTCGAGCCCCCCCCCCTCTCTCTCCCCCACCCCCTCGGGCCCATGACAGGGCCGAGGCAGCTGCGAGTGGCACCTGCGCGTCGGCTCGTCCTGTCGTACGGATGACCTGGCCAGGGTGTGCGCCGCCACGGCGTCGTACGTGGTACTACTGGCCGACCCACGGGTCGCGACGACGCGCGACGCGGCGGCCGCGGGCGCGGCTTCCTGCCTGCAGGTCCGTCGCTGCCTCGCGGCGCCACTGAGCGCCAACTAACGCGGCGGGGGCAGGGTTGAATGCCGGGCGGCGCCGCCGCATTCAATGCGACGTGGGGTTGATATAATTCGGTGTGGGAGGGGGCAGCACCTTGCGACAAGGGCCTGCTCTTCTCTGCTTCCCGCCAACCCCCCCTGTTCCGGTTCTTTTCTGTGCCCGACCTGCTCCGCCCTCAGGCGCAGTCGCTCATGTGCCTAACGTCAAGCATGGCGGCGCACACGGCGGCGCAGCAGCTGCCTCCTGGGGCCTACCGGGGCAGCTCGGGGGCAGCTGCGGGGGGGCGGCCTGCGGGGGGGGCTGCAGCCGCGGGGGCAACCCGGGGGGGCCGCCAGCAGCCCACCATCGTGGTGCAGGTGGGGCGGGGAGGGAGGAGGGTTTGGACGAGAGGGAGGGGAGGGAGGGGGGGAAGTGGAGAAGGGGAGGGGGAATCCATCCGTGCCGCCGCATCCTGTTGCCAGTTTCGCTGAGCCTCCCCATAATTCGTCCCACCAGTCGTACTCGTGCCGTACTCATAAGACCGACCCAACCGACCCATCCCACGCCAACCGCCCCGGACTGCCGCCCAGTCTCCCGCGGATGCTCCCCAGCCGCTGCCGCTGCCTGGCGGGCTGGGCGGCGGCCCCATCTCCACCTTCCGCTCCGTTGTGGCGGCGGAGGGGAGTCGAGCGCTGGTCATCGAGGTGAGGACCCCGCCCTGCCCTGCCCTGCCCTGCCCTGCCCTGCCCTGCCCTGCCCTGCCCTGCCCTGCCCTGCCCTGCCCTGCCCTGCCCTGCCCTGCCCTGCCCTGCCCTGCCCTGCCCTGCCCTGCCCTGCCCTGCCCTGCCCTGCCCTGCCCTGCCCTACCTTGCCCTGCCCTGCCCTGCCCTGCCCTGCCCTGCCCTGCCCTGCCCTGCCCTGCCCTGCCCTGCCCTGCCCTGCCCTGCCCTGCGCTGTCCTGCCCTGCCCTGCCCTGCCCTGCCCTGCCCTGGCCTGCGCTGTCCTGCCCTGCCCTGCCCTGCCCTGCCCTGCCCTGCCCTGGCCTGGCCTGCCCTGGCCTGGCCTGGCCTGGCCTGGCCTGGCCTGGCCTGGCCTAGTCGGTATCGATCCACCCACCCACCCGTGGGTCCTTCTTCCCTCCTCACCGGCGCCCCCCCCCCTCCGCCCCCCCCCTCAGGTCCGCGACCGGGGTATCGTGGATCGGCTGGTGGCTCAGACGGTGCTGCAGCCGGGAGTGGCCACCGTGCTAGCGAGGTGGGGCGGAGGGGGCGGGGGGCGGCGGGACTACTGGTGCTGAGGTGGCAGTGCGTGTGTGTTTTGGTACCGCGGTGTCTGTGCGTTTCTGGGGCGGGGAGGGGTGTTGAGAGGAAACCTGTGTATTGACACTTAACGATGAATTAAAATCGACTAGGAGTTGTTTGGCAAACTCGGGGGGGGGGAGAGTGTCGCTCCTGCCCCCCGCCGCAACCTGTGTTGACCCCCCCTCCGCTGCTCCGTTGGACCATCACCTTCACCACCCTCGGTTTTTCGGCCGTGGATCCGCGGATTCTCTTATAACACCCCCCGGGTGTCCGTCCCTGCGGCAGGCTGTTCGGCAGCAGCGGCGGCGAGGGGGCGGGGTTCCTCTGGGTGGAGTGGTCTGGACTGGCCCCCCCGCCCTCCTCGGCCGCGAAGGGCGATGCCGCCAGCGCGCGGGGGCGAGCTGGCTCCGCGAAAGAAGGCGGCAGCTCCTCCGCCGGCGGCAGCGGCGGCGGCGGCGGCGACGTCACAGCAGCTGGTCTCAGACGGCGGCGCCTGCTCGTCCTGCCGCGCACCCTGTCGTACAGCACTTCGCATCGGTCGTTGGGTACGGCGGAGGCAACCGACTCAGCGGGTGGCGGTTCCAGGAACGTAAGTGACCGCGGCGCCTCCGTCGGGGCCCCCGCCGCCGCCGCTGGCGGCGGCGGCGGCGGCGGGGGCGCCAGCTTGAGCCGCAGCGCCTCTACCGACCGCTCCACCGCCTCATCCCTGCACGCCCTCACCTCCCCCTACTCCTCCGGAAACAAGGGCGCCAGGCAACAGGGTGATGAGGCGCGCCGCCACACGAGCTCAGCCGCGGGGGTGACGTCCTTCAAGGCCGGCGCTGCGGCAGCAGCCGCAGCCGCGGCGTTGGCCGCGGCGGCGCCGGCGGCTGCCGCCCTCGTGCGCCCCAGAGCGCAGCCGATGCTAGCTGGCAGCAGCACCAGCAGCAGCACATATGGGGAGGTGAGGGAGGCCTTGGAGGCGGCCGCCGCGGCCGCCGCGGCCGGGGCCCGAACGGGTCGCCGTGTCCTGGGCCGGTACCCCCCCTCAGGCGCCAGTCCGCGGCTGCTGCCGCCACCGCTGCCCCGGGGTTGTGGCAGCGGCCGTCAGGGGGTGGTGGTGGTCGGCTACCTTAGTGCCGCCACGGGCACGCTACGGCTGAACCCCCGCGACGCCTCCCCCGTGTACCCGGGCGACCAGTTGGTGCTGCTGGTTTCGGAGGATGAGGAAGGCCCGGCCATGCGCAGCAGGCGCGGCAGCTGGGGACCTTGGGGCTGGGGCGGCGGCGGAGCGGCGAAGAAGGCGGCGATGACCCCCAAGGCAGCAGCGGCGGCGGCGGCGGCGGCGGCGGCGGCGGCGGGCGGGGAGCTGGCGAGAGGAGCCGGCGGAGGCGACAGCGGCGGTACGGCGGCCGCTGCAAAGGGTCCTCCGGCGTTGCTGCCGCTCCAGGGATGGCACAGCGAACCCTTCGACCAGGGGGATGACCGGCCGCTGGTATCGCCGACCCTCGGGTCGTCGGACGCAGCTTGCCCGGTTGACCGCGCCCTGCCGGCAGTGCCGGAGTCGGGATGCCCTGCTGGCGGCGGCGGCGGCGGCGGCGGCGGCGGCGGCGGCGGCGGCGGCGGCGGCGGCGGCGGCGGGAGGTCTCCGCCCCTTCCGCCGCGGGTCAAGTACGTGCAGCGCTCCCCGGCGGCGCCGCCGACCCACATCATCGTCATCAGCCGTACGGCAGCCGCGGTGCGGGAGGTGGTGGCGGGGCTGCAGGAGTTCGCCCCCGCAGGCAGCTCCATCGCGCTACTCACACACGACCCGCTGGCCCCACTAGCAGCGGACGCCCCGGTAGCGCGCGCAGCGCCCGCCGCCGCCGCCGCCAACCCACCCGCCGCCGCCGCCGCCGCCGCCAACCCTCCCGCCGCCGCCGCCGCCGCCAACCCCCTGAGTGCGCCGGCGGCCGCCACTGCCGCCGCGCCCTGCCTGGGCGTGGTTGGCGGGACGAGCATGGGCAGCAGCACCACCGTCGTACTTCCTTGTCCGAGCAGCTCCTGGCCAGTGGGCGAGGAGGACCTGGTCATCGCGGGTCTGGCGCACGCCGCCGCCGTGCTGGTGGCGCGGGACAGCGGGCTACAGCCTCACGAGGCGGACGCTACAGCCCTGAGTGCGGTGCTGCAGCTGCACCACACACTGACGGACCCCACTCGGTCGCCGCTGCGGCGGTGGCCCTCCCCCGCCGCCGCTGCTGCTGCTGCTACTGCCGCCGCCACTACTGCTGCTGCTGCTACTGCCGCCGCTACTGCCGCCGCCGGAAACCCGGCGGCTGCGTCCCAGCCGGGTGCTGCTACTGCCTCACCCGGCCCCTCGGCGGCTGGTGGACCCGCCGCCGCACCCCACCAGCAGCACCATCAGCAGCACCAGCCCCACGACCCCCACCCCCAGCAGCCGGAGCTCCCGGTGCTGCCCGATTCCCCACGGGCCCCGGGACCGTGCGGCGGTGCTGCGCCCATGCCGCTGCACGTGGTGGTGTGCCTACACAGCACCCGGGCCAGGGCGACGCTGCACAGCTTCCTGGGGGGGATCAACGCGCAGGTGGGGGGGGGGAGGCGGCCGAGGGGGGGGGTTCGAGGGAAACCCGTGGATGTCCAAAAACATCGTTTGAAACAGAAGTTTTGAGATGCATGCGGGAGAACTGGGTTGGGGATACGAAAGCCGAAGGTCGTAATATGACCTTTGGCGGCTAAGCTATGTCGGCTACGGCGAGACGAAAGGAAGCGAGGACCCCGCGCGACGCACGTAAACTTTTCGCAGAACCGGTTTTGGGCGCTAGCAAGAGAACTGTGGGAGTTGGTGCGCTATGGGAGAGCGGACATCGCGGTCCGGTCCCAGTCCCAGTCCTAGTCGGAGTCCCAGTCCCGACCCGCCCGAAGGGGGGGGGGGTGCGGCCGGGGTGTGTGGGCGGGCGGGGGGCGAGAAGACCCGGTTAAAACAGGGCATACGAAGCGGAGGGCAGCTGGGGATGGGTAGTGAGGGAAATCTGTGAGCACGACTTAAGAGGAGGAGGAGGAGGAGGAGGAGTGGTTTGGGGTGGGGCTGTCAGCGCTGCCCCTCCCCTGCCGTCTGACCGCATCCTAAGATACCCCCTCTTGTGGTCCCCTCCCTGCCCCGCTGTACTGTACAACGCACCTCCCGCCCCTCCCGCCGCAGCCTGCCTTCACGCTGGAGGCGCTGGTGCCCGAGGAGTACCGGGCACTGCTGCTGGCGGGGGTGGTGCGCCAGCCGCAGGTGAGAGGGGGGGGGAGGCCGGGACCTCAGGTGACGTGGCAGCAGTCAGGGAGAGGGACAGGGGCGTGACGTGGCGGCGGCTCCCCGCCTGCCTTGTCGCTGCCGCCACTCCTCCTCGTCCGATTGTCCCCGCCGCCGCCCGCCTGCCCTACCCCTCTTCTGCCTCTGGCCGCCTCCCTCCCTTGACCCCCCCTCCCTCCCTCCTGAACCTCCCTCCCTCCCTGGACCTCCCTCTCTCCTGGACCTCCCCCCTGGACCTCCCTCCCTCCCTGGACCTCCCTCCCGCCAGTCTCATGCCATCATGACGGACCTGCTCAGCGACCGGCCCGGCGCACCCGAGGTGGGCGGCTGGAGGGAAGAGGGGCCGGGGGGAATGTGTATGACCGGGGTGGGTCTTGTGGGACCTGCAAAACCCCTGTGCCTCTCACTCCCCACCGACCATGCACCAACTATCCTGTCCTTGTCGAGTAAACGGTTCTTATGCCACCCTCCCGCGTAACCGGTATTTCTGCCGCCACCGCCCACGCCCCGCCTGTGCCGACCCAGGTGTACTTGGTGCCCCCTGCCCGACTGCTGGCGGTGGCTGCGGCGCAACGAACGCATGGCGGCCCTCAAGACGCCTCCTGCGCCTCCTTAGCCTCAACCGCCGCAACCGCCTCAACCGTCACAACTGACGAGTGTCGTACGACGGCGACGGAGCAAGACTCGCCGCCGTGCCCTGCAGCAGGCACTCCGCAGCCGCTGCGGCTCGCGGGCCTGGCCAGCTGGCGGTTCCGCGACATCGCGCTGGCGGCGCGGGGGTGCGGCTGTACGGCCATCGGCGTGCTGCGAGGCGGCGGCGACGTCGACGGGGGCGGCGGCGGCGGGCTGCAGCTGGCTCCGCCGCCGGATGTGCCGCTGGGGCTGGCGGCTGGGGACCGCCTGGTGGTACTAGCAGCGGACCCTGTGTGACGTGGACCCTCGTGTGGGAGGGCGCGGTGTTGGGCGGGAAGGAGCTGGCGGGTCGTGGTGGCAGGCCGTAAGAATGCTGCTGCAGCAGCTGCACCCGGGGGGCCAGGTCATGGAGCAACGTTACCGGAGCTGCCGAAGCAGTGTCGCAAACTGGTGTACCGTGGTGTACGACGGTGTCTTGTACGGAAAGAACTTTGTAAGCATTGGTGGTTCAAACCATCCGTGTCGTCTTCCTCAGTCACTGAATGAAAGTCCGGAGCCGCACGCTGCACGGTGCAGCAGTGCCTGCCAGTAGTGATCCCGAGTAAGCCGGCGGCGGTGAGGCCATCAGTCGGGGAAGTAGAAACAGAAAGCAGGTCCCGATGAGCGATGACACTGGCCCTCCCCGGCGGTACCAATTGCTTCCTGAGTTGCACCCTGCGCCTGCTCCCGCGGCGATGTGGGCCCCTGCTGGGGTCTGACATCGCCGCGTGGATTCTGGCGATCGCTAGCAGCTGCACGGTGGGGCCTGGCTGCACGGGTGAGATAAGAGGCACCACGAGCCTTCACCCGAGCACCACCGTCGAAGCGCCTGCTTTGATCCTGCTTTGTTGGCCTGGCCAGTGGCCACTCTCTCCCCCGCGGGCAGTAGCACTCCTTGTACGCTTCTGCTGCATCACCTGACAGGTTTTGTGGCAAGGCTTACTCGGGTCTTGGCGCAGTGGAGCGACACGCGATCGATCCTCGGACGCAACGGCCGATGTGCCTGATGGTCGTCGAAAGGCATCGAGGCCCCTACCTCCATCTTGCATTTAAAAGTTGAAATACATCATTGATTCAGCGCCAAGTCCCGGGTCAGGGATTTTGGACTAGCGTGCCCGCTGGCAACTGCTGGCTTAACCGCCCGGACAACCGCCCAATGGAGGGAAACTTTAAATAAAATCGGGCAGCTTCAAGCGGGATTCCTGCATAACACGCACCCGGCTTAATCTAATTAATATAACTAGTCGTCTGCGGCCCCACGTGGGCCCCATTGCTCAATATGTTTTACATCACGCGGATGCGGAAGCGGGGACGGGAGTATCTTGTGATACGCCTCTGTTCTCCAGCACGCAATAAGCTTGAGACAACACACCAGCACCTTACGTACGTGAAACGATACAACGAGCGACTGGAAACCTTGCGTAAACTGTTTCCGTGTGCCGCCCTCACACGGATACCGGTGTACCCGAAGGGCACCGAGATACCGGCGAGCTTGCAGGCGGACATTGACTACATGCTGAAGGCCGCCCTGCGGACTCGGAAGGACTATGACACGTTTCGCAACGCGGTTGGAGACGCCAACATGCAATCGTGCCGCACCGACGGAAGGCGGCGGCAGTGGAAACAGTGGCAGCAGCGGAGGCAGCCGCAGCAGGAGCAGCAGCAGGAGCAGCAGCCACATGAGCAGCAGCAGCCGCAGCAGCACGAGCAGCAGCAGGAACAGCAGGAACAGCCGCAGGAGCCGCAGGAGGAGCAGCAGCACGAGCAGCAGCAGGGGCAGCAGCAGGAGCAGCAGCACGAGCAGCAGCACGAGCAGCAGCAGCAGGAACAGCATGAACGGCAGGAGCAACAGGAGCCGCAGGAGCCGCAGCAGGAGCAGAATGGAGAGAGCGACAATATCTCAGGCAGCGAGGACACCGAAGGCGACGTGTGCGATGAATCCCAAGTCGATGACATCGAGTTGGAAGTGGAGTCCATGTGCGACGCAGCGGGCCGCGGGTCGGATTTCCAGGACACTGAAGTTCAGGTGCACCGCGAACCAGAGGCCAACCGCGACCACGGCAACAACCGCGCCAGCGGCAACAAACATGATAACGGCAACAAACGCGCCCGGCCGGATGCTCCCGTCGGATACAGTTGCCGGGGCCGGCAGCAGACGGTGGGTTCTGCCCCAGCGGCCGTGGCTGGGCGCAACGGAGGCAGCAGCATGGGTGGCGCCACCGGCGGCGACGCAGTCAACCCCACCATCCACGGACGCACTGACGACGACGACGACGAGCCCCAGTCGAGGCCGCAGCAGCAGCACGTGCCGCTGCGCCAGAGCCAGCAAAGCCGACGGAGCGGAGGCGCCATGCCCGCTGCCGGGCGGCGCGCCAGCGGCATCAAGGTACGAGTAGCGCCACCCGGCACTGGGGGGCCTGGCGAGGAAACCAGGGAAGGGGGGCCGCTGCGATGGACCATGGGTTATGTTAGGTGTGCTCAGGTGCCCTTCAGCACAGGTGTTGCTGGTAGGTACTGCGCTGTGGGAGCAAATGCTGGAGTGGTGGGGCGCTGGGGTGGTTGTTGCAAAGACGCACTGCTCGATGACCGCCTGGTTGAACCCCGGAGGCCGCCTCTGCCAGTGAATGGGCGCGCGCGTGGATGCATGCCAGCAGCGCCTTCACGCCCCAGCTTCATCTCCCTACCTGCCCCCTGCCGCCCTTCTGCCCCCTTCTGGCCCCTGTCCACCTGCCCGCCTGCAGCTGGAGGCGACCAGCGGGAGCACCCAGGGGGGCGAGGGGGGTCTCGCGGCACAGATGGCGGCGCTGCGGGCGGAGAACGCGGCTCTGAGGGCCCGGCTGCTGGGCAAGAGGTAGCGAGTCGCGCAGCAGCTGGGTGGCCGGCGGCTGGTGGCTCGCTCGGCGTCAGGTGAAGACGATGGTTACTTCGTTGAGAGAGCGTCGTCGAGGCCGCTGGGTTGAGGCGCTCTGGCGTGTTTGGGCAGCGTACGACGCAAACTTATGTGAGCTAGGAAACGCTGCCTTGCGTTACCTTGCCTGACCCCGCGGGGGCTATTCGGTGTTGTTCAACTCTTCTTAGCCGGGGAAACTAGCTGTCCGGTAATGGTTCGTACAGGTAGGCAGTTCTTCCTGAGGGTGTGGCTCTAGCGGCAGGTGGTGAGGGTTGAGCTCAGTTGTGCTGCCGCCTGACTGCATTGGCGACCCGGCTGGACGGGAGCCCTGTTGCGAGCAGCTTGGCATTAGGAGGCGGCGATCAGTGCCTTGTTGGCGCTAGGCCATTCGCTGCCAGCGGCGTCTGTTTTAGATGTTAGATCTCGCCATATGGCGTGCAAAGTGGATGTCAAGGGCCAGCCGGTTGCCATTGTATTCTTGTGGAAAATTGTGAGCGCGCAGGTTGATGAGCATGCTGGATCTGCTGGGATCTGACGCACGTGATGCCGGTTGTCGTTTGGAAGAGGTACCGATAGTGTGCGGGCACCGGATGAAACGCATGTAGTACGCTCTGCGTACGGCAGTCTCCCAGCAGAAGAGAGGTCTGCGCTCTTGCCTTACACGGCACAGAGCACATAGGGTGTCATTGCATTTCGCATGACGTGAGTCGCAGCATAACGATCGTCGAGCGGCGCCATCTTCAAGGTATCACCGCCACATCTCATCAGTCCACAGTGCGGGTCACCTCCGGTCGCTTGGCTGCGGCTCGCCGACCCATGGGTCGCTTCGAGCCGCATGTGCGATCAACGACTTTGCTGCCAATACCGGAGAATTGAAAATTGTAAATTTCTACGACAGCACCCCGCATGCCGCCCAAGCTCCCTCCCTCCCGGTCGTGACGAGATGAGCACGGACGCGCACGGCAGTCCTAAACCCTAAGCATGGATCCACCTATACACGTGAAGGTGCGCGAACGCAACGCCGCGGCCTCTGCTGCTGGCTGCTGCCGCAGCCGCTGCCACTCCACGGCCTACTCCTCCTCCTCCCCCCCCACACACACAGCCTGTCCCTGTCGCGTAAACGGTTTTTATGCCACCCACACACCCCTCATACACACACACGCACAGCGCGGCCCCCCCTTAGGCTGTTTGCGTTGCGAGTCCCGCCCAGCCCAGGTCGTCGCGGCGCAGCAGGGCGGCCATGCGGCGGTTGGGCTCCGTGTAGAGGCGGGTCAGTGCCGCCTGGACCGTGGGGTGCATGCGCCGCGCGCCGTAGTTGTTCTGCAGGCGCCAGCGCCAGACAGCGCCGAAGACGCCAGGGCGGGTGTCAGGTCGCATAAGGAGCGGGTGTCATGTCGCGTAAGGAGCGGGTGTCAGGTCGCGTAAGGAGCGGGTGTCAGGTCGCATAAGGAGCGGGCGTCAGATCGCGTAAGGAGGCAAGAGGTGGTACTTTTGACGTTCTGAGGAAGCTTGGATGCCAATCCAGTCACACGATTCAGGCAGGGGGGCAAACGCATGCGGGTCCCTCCCACGGAACCAGTGCCCGGTCGTCGCCAGCTAGCGCACACACTGCTGAGGCAGGCGCAGGTGGCTGCATGCAGCCGCCCATACATGCAGGGTAGGGGATCCACCTTCATTGCGGCAGGGGCCTACCGCCCGCCCAGCCAGCCACCCACCTTCATTGCGGCAGGGGCCTACCGCCCGCCCACCCAGCCACCCACCTTCATTGCGGGAGGCAGCTTCTGGTGGCGGTAGCGCTGCGGGTCGGAGCCCACGAATGCGAGGACCTGCCTCGGGGGCAGGTAGGGGGTTAGGTAGGGGGGCAGCAGGTGGGTTTCGAGGAAGACGCGTGGCAGCAGGTGGGGGGGCAGGTAGGGGAGCAGGTAGGGGGGCAGCAGGTGGGTTTCGAGGAAGACGCGTGGCAGCAGGTGGGGGGGCAGGTAGGGGAGCAGGTAGGGGGCAGCAGGTGGGTTTCGAGGAAGACGCGTGGCAGCAGGTAGGGGGCCAGGTAGGGGAGCAGGTAGGGGGGCAGCAGGTGGGTTTCGAGGAAGACGCGTGGCAGCAGGTGGGGGGCAGGTAGGGGAGCAGGTAGGGGGCAGCAGGTGGGTTTCGAGGAAGACGCGTGGCAGCAGGTGGGGGGGCAGGTAGGGGAGCAGGTAGGGGGGCAGCAGGTGGGTTTCGAGGAAGACGCGTGGCAGCAGGTGGGGGGGCAGGTAGGGGAGCAGGTAGGGGGCAGCAGGTGGGTTTCGAGGAAGACGCGTGGCAGCAGGTGGGGGGCAGGTAGGGGGGCAGGTAGGGGGGCAGCGCAGGAGCGCAGGGGTGGGACGGGCGGGGGTGCGGCGGCGGTGGGACCGATCCTGCCCACCGGGGAGCTCCGCGCACTGAACGGTATGGACTATGGAGCGGTAGCTGGGTGCAGGCGATGGTGGGTGCAACGCCAAGCGCCCCCCTCCCTGCCCCCCCCGCGGACCCACCCTGCCCCCCCGCGGACCCACCCTGCCCCCCCGCGGACCCACCCTGCCCCCCCGCGGACCCACCCTGCCCCCCCGCGGACCCACCCTGCCCCCCCGCGGACCCACCCTGCCCCCCCCGCGGACCCACCCTGCCCCCCCCGCGGACCCACCCTGCCCCCCCGCGGACCCACCCTGCCCCCCCCGCGGACCCACCCTGCCCCCCCCGCGGACCCACCCTGCCCCCCCGCGGACCCACCCTGCCCCCCCCGCGGACCCACCCTGCCCCCCCCGCGGACCCACCTTGCGCACCACCCCCTCCGTGTCCGCCACGAAGTCCCCGAAGTTGATAAACATGAAGCTGAGGGCGGGGGGGCAAGACAGGGCACAAGGCTGTTGCGGGCGAGCCGGGTACTTGCCGCCGCGGCGGATAGGGAACGCAGTGTGATAAGCTCTACTCCCTCAGTGGGTTAACGAGCCGCAGAACACAGAACCTTCCCTTGTAGGACCAAGAGACTCGCACGGGTTGCGCCAGGGAGGGCGGACGCAGCTCGGCCGCTGGCTTGGCGGGATGTTTACGAGCGAGCCGCCTGCGCACCTGTCCGGCTGGAAGCGCTCCAGGAAGGGCTGCAGCAGCTCCGCGTACATGCCGCACTGCAGCGTGGCGCCGAGGCTGTTGTACAGGGTTTGCGGCAGGCGGTACGGCAGGGGGGCGTCGTGCGGCAGTACCGTTAGCTCGCGCCACAGCGCCGCCACGTCCTTGGGGATCTGGGGGGGGCGGGTTTGGGGGCGGGGGGGGGGGTGCAAGGAAAAGGGGGGTCACATAAAAGAACCGGAAAAAGGGGGGGGCGGGTCGCAAGGAAAAGGGGGGCCGGGTTGCAAGGAAAAGCAGTGTACAAAAAAATCGCTTAGAACAGCCGTTTGGATATGCATGCTGGAGAACTTGGTGGCGGGGGGGCGGGGCCGGGGGCGGGGGATTGAGGGAGAAAATACCCCGTGGGGTGTTGGATGATGTCTTCCTCGACTGACGCCCCCACCAGGACCTTCTCGGGCGGTCAGCGGCCTCACCTTTTGGAAGCGCGGGTCATTCTCGGCCACCGGCTCCGTCAGCGACCACTCCAGGGGCACCCCCATGTCCCGCATCTGGGAGGGAGGGAGGTCATTCTCATAACCAGGGTTGCGACACGCTAGGAGAGAGCGGCGACATGGCGTGCACCAACCGTTCGCGGCTGGTAGATCACCTTCCAGCTGGGTAGGCCTCGCGGCCCCGATATGGAAACCGCATCCAAGCGCTAACCCCCACCTCCCCACCTCCTTACCGCAACCTCCCATGTTTCGCTGCCCTCCCTCCCTCCCTCCACCCACCCACTCACTCACGGGTTCCCTTTCCACCCACCCACCATGATCTCCGCACTGAACACGCCTGGCACCGGGTCTCGCAGCTAGGGGGATGGGTGGGGCCCGGTGGGGTCGGGGCGGAGGGTGCCCACCTTGTCAGGTATGGGTCCGAACCCAACCCGGGTAAAGGGTGAACAGGATCAGCTGTAGCTGGGAGTGCATTGGACCTTCCACCCCCAAACACAGGACGATCCATCAATGTCCTTAGTGTGCTGCCGAAGGCCCTCCCTGGTATCTCATCCAAGCACCCGACCCCCGCCCCCGCCGCCCCCTACCATGACGATCAGCTTGGCGTGCGGGGTGAGGCGGCGGATGCGCTCCGCCACGTGCGGCGTGCATGCGTTGACCGGGCAGGCGTCGAAACACATCCACGCGGGAGCCCGCAGCACCACCTCATGCCACCAGCGGGTAACCAGGGTGGGGAAGCACGAGCGATACAGCAGCCGAGATGAAGCATTCGACCTGCCGTACACACCTGCGCAGCAGCGTATGTACGTGGGCGGGGTGCTAGGGGGGCGAGCGAGCCAGCGAAACCTCAACTCTAACTCCAACCCCAACTCATCCCCAACCCCTTCCCCAACTCATCCCCAACCCCTTCCCCACCCACCCTGGAAGAAGTGGCTCTCCTTGGCCAGGGCCTCGTGGTACGGCAGCCCGGCGGTGGCGCTGATCCCCGGGTGGGAGCGGAGGTGCTCTGCGAGGCTGGTGGTGCCGCACTTCTGAGGGGCGGGGGCGGGAGGGAGGGGTGGCATAAAAACCGTTTACGGAAGGGAGGGGGGGTAAGTTATATCCGCGGATCCGGAGGGGTCGTGGTGGGATGGATAGATGGGGCTGCCGCTAGCGAGGCGCACGTCTGAGGAAGTGACAGCATCCACGCTGGGTCAGTCGTCAGTTGTCAATCGTCAGGGCAGTCGACAGGTCACACTTCCGAGTCTTCTTACACATAGCCCGAGCGCACGACACAGCCCAGCACTCCAGCACACACCAAACCCATGTTCCACTCCGCCTGCCTCCTTCCCTTCTTCCCTCCGTGCCCCCGTCCTTGTCTCCCCAGCCCCTGCCGCTTGCTCCCCCCTGCTTCTGCCCTCCTTTTCCTCCACCTCTCCTCCACACCCACACACGACGGTTTTTCTGTTCACTGCAAATCACGAGTTTCCATCTCATGTCCCCCACACACCACCAGGTTCCTGTCCCCGCCCCCGCAGCCCCACCCACCGGGAACCCCAGGACGTAGAACGCCGGCAGGTGCGGGCGCATGGGCAACGTGAAGAGCCGGGTGAGTATGTTGATG
Organism: Yamagishiella unicocca; assembly: GCA_003116995.1. Taxonomy (NCBI): domain Eukaryota; kingdom Viridiplantae; phylum Chlorophyta; class Chlorophyceae; order Chlamydomonadales; family Volvocaceae; genus Yamagishiella; species Yamagishiella unicocca. The sequence continues at coordinate 1,677,528 of BDSL01000007.1, forward strand.
CAGTGGGAGGCCTCGAAGCCGAGGCGAGCGGCGGTGCCGGCCAGGGGCCCCAGGCGCCTCCAGATGTGTGGGATGAAGGGACACGTCCAGTAGAGGCGCTGGCAGGGAAAGTGTGGGGAGGGCAGGGGAGGGCAGGGGAGGGGAGAGGAGGGCAGGGAGAGGAGGGGCGGGATGGGAGAAAGAAGAGGCTGGGGCGTGCCAGGACGCCTGGTCGCTCGTCAAAGGGGCTCCAGGATCTCAGGTGCCAGGATTCTGCCTTTAGCATGTGTCCCAGCGCACGTGGCGCGTCCAACAGGAGGGGTCGCACAGCCCTCACAACCCGCCGCCGCACTCCTAGGACACCGTCACCAACGTTCCTTCCGCTGCGTGGTATCGGAGCGCTGGGGCGCTCACCTGCGCCATGATGTACGACGGTACGACGGTGGACGTCAGGAGCCACGCCGCCGCGAAGGCCATCACGCTGTACAGGGCCAGCAGCGGCACCGCCAGCGTCAGGACCGCCCGCTGCAGCGGCGACAGGCCGCGGAGCGGCAGCGGCGGCGACGTCGACGTCGACGTCGGCGGCGGCAACTGGCGACAACCAACAGCGGGGGCGGCGGCGGCGGCGGAGGGGATGTTTGCTTTACCGTCGGGCGTCATCAGGCCGCCAGCGGCCTCACGGGCGCCCCTCAGCGGCGGAAAGCTCTCACCCTCACCTCGAATGCGTCTTTGGCTGGGGGGGTGTTTCTCGCGGTTTCGGAGCTGACCGGCGGGTCAGCGGCCAGGGAGGTGCGCGAGCCGGCTGACTCCGGGTCAGCGTCGTCGCTGGTGAAGGGCGCACCGCCGCTGGAGGTGCCTGCGCTGGCACTCGCGTGCGACCCAGCAGCCGCCGCCGCCGCCGCGTCCTCCCGCTGATCCATCATTGCTTCCCGGGGGCTTTGCTGCATGCTGGGTGGCTGGCGGCACCTGGCTGCTGCCTGGCTCAGGGGACAAGCAGGCTGGATTGATCCAGATGGATCGACCAAGCTGCCGGCACACCGTTGCTGCTGCAGTCAGTGGCTGTGTGTTTTACCTCTGGACCGGACACAGGAATATTCGGGTGCAGGCGCAGGGTGGGGTAAGGTGGCGTGGAGTGGTGGCTCGGGAGGCTGGGTGCTTCGCGTTAGCTGTCCGTGCGCACTTCGCTTGCTGTTTCATCGGACTGACCCACGGGGAAAACGTTCTCGGCCCGTCCGACATGCACGTTGACAAGCGATGCGTCATAGGATCCGCAGGCAGTCGGGAGTTACTGTAATTGCAGCTTCCTGGCGAAGATCGTCATTCGGGACCCCTTCGGTACGACTAGGCCTTTCCTGGCGGCCGATGACGGCCGCCATCGCTTGGATGGCATCACCCACTTGCCGACGCGGGCCACAATCTCTTTCAGGCATTAGTACCCGCAGTCGCATGTCATCACCACCACCACCACCACCACCATGAGCGTCCGCCGCAGTGAGCAGGAAGCGCGGAAACCGCAACGTGATCGGCGTGCTGGCGTATCGTACGGCGTGTTCGTACGACACCAGAGCAGCGGCCGCAGCAGCCCCTCATGTTGATTCACCACTTTTTCTTCCCGTGGCCAGTCCCTCCAGTACCTGCTGACTCCGACCACCATCCCTACGGGCCGCCCCGCCATCCCACACGACGCGCTGTCGTTAACGGTATTGACATTTCTCGCCGCCCGTCCGGCAGTGTCCGGGGCCCCGACACACGTAGGACACAGCTGCGATGACACATGTGTAGCACCGCCGGCTACCCTTTCCCAACAAACCAAGGGTCGATGGTGGTCGAGGCTGATCGATGGTGGCCGAGGGTGGTCGAGGGTGGTCGAGGGTGGTCGAGGGTGATCGATGGTGGCCGAGGGTGGTCGATGGTGGTCGATGGTGGTCAGACAGCTCACATCCACAACAACCAACAACCCTGCGAGTGCTGCCTCCGCGCGGTGACATGGATTCGGTGCGAGTCCCCAATGGCTCGCCCCGGTGAGGAACCACCCCACTCCCCTCCCTTGGTGCCCCGCATGATCTCTGCCGCAGACCCACTCCGAGAGGCGGAGCGGTCCGCCCTGCAGCATCAGCGCGCGTTTCCCTTCCGCATGCGCCGAGATCCATGTTTCCCCGTTACCCCCGGCCCCTCAGTTCAGTAGCATGCGCGCGCGTCCAGGTGTCCGAAGGCTATGCACAGGCTAGCCGACGACGTCTCATGTCGAGTTACCGGTTATTTTCCGCCCACCACCACGCGGGACATCCGCAGCTTCCCCCGCCCCGAAACCGTCATCCATCATCAGCGCCAGCATCGTCACCGGCGGCCGCGCATCATCCTCATCATCGAGCGCCGGCTCTTGCTCTTGCTGTCGCCACCGATGGTGGCGCCGCCGGTGGTTGTGGCGGTTGTGGTGGTTGTGGCGCCGTCCTGCACTCGCAGCAGGTAGCCGCCAACGTGTTGTGTGTAGAAGGGCTCGCGGTCCCGGTCCACCACGAAGTCCTGGTGGGTCTCCAGGAAGCGGTGGATGCCGGGGGTGGGTCCGCCGTCGGTACTGAAGCGGCTGAGCTTGGTGTCCTGGATGATGCAGTAGCTGCCGTTGCTAACGAGCGGGCAGTACGTCTCAGCCTCCAGCTGCGAGGACAGGCAGCGGAGGGACCGCGTCAGAAGGGGGGTGGCAATAAAAGAACCGGTAACGTCAGAAGGGGGGTGCGAAATAGAAGGGCAGAGGGGGCGGGGGGGGGGGGCTTTCGAGGAAGAATCACGACGCAGGCATCCAGGCGGGCAGGATGGGGAACCAATCAGCGCGATGAGCTGCGGGGGAGGAACACGCAGTGCGCAGCAGGCTAAGCCGCAGTCTGATTGTCGGAGCCTTCAGCGCCCTTCGCCCCCCTCCCCTCCCTCCGCCCCCCACCTGCACGTGGTGTGCCGTGTGGTCGCTGTCCAGCAGCACCAGCACCACCTTGGCGGCAGCAGCGGCCTCGCGGACCACCGCCAGCAGCTTCTCGTCCAGGGAGGAGCCCTGAGCGGCGGCAGCAGGCAGGCAGCGGAGGAGGCGGCGGAGGAAGCGGAGGTGACAGGCAGCAGGCAGCGGAGGAGGCAGCGGAGGAGGCGGCGGAGGTGGCAGGCAGCGGAGGCGGCGGCGGAGGTGACAGGCAGCAGGCAGCGCCAAGGACGTGGGGACGAGGCACGCAGCAGGTGCAGCATGCCGGCACACGGCGCCGCGAGAAGCCACTGACAGCAGGGGGGTGAGTGCTCGTGTCGCACGACACCGTAGCTGCAGGCCCCGGCCCCCCGCCCCTCCCTGGCGCACAGCCGGCTGCCCCCGTGCGCCCCCGCGCCTCCCTGGCGCCCCCCCTTCCCACTCGCCCCGCCCCCCCAGGGGTCTTCTTCGAAACCCCTCGTGTCGTCGTCGCCGTACCTACCTTGAGGAATGTGACGTACTGCTTCCACAACGGGTTCTTGGTGGGGTCCTTGGTGCTCACCCCCGCCCAGCTCTCAGTGACTGGCTCGTTCACGTCCAGGGTGATAACGCGGCCGGTGCCCCTCCGAGTGAGGTCCAGCATGCTAGCCCACATGAGCGCACTGCCGCCGTTGGCGGTACCTGCGGGCCGGGAGAGGGGGAGGGGAACGGGGGGAGAAAATCCGGGGGAGGGAGAAGGGGAAGGGTTCGAGGGAAACCCGAAGGGGAAGGGGGGGTACCACGTGAGGTCAGGGGCCGACACCAGTGAGTTGGAGCAGCCCGAGGGGACACAGCTGCATGCGACGAGGTCATCGGATCCGGATTTGTGCGAGACCGTTTGGGCAGCTGCCGCCGTCGCCAGCCTCTCCTTTTCCGCCTCCTTCTGGCCCCCCTCCCCCCCGTCCTGCCCGCCCTCCCCCTCCCCCTCCTGCTGGCCCCCCACCCACCCGTCTCGATGACCAGGTCGGGTGACAGGCTGTGGACCAGGTCCATGATGGCGTACATGTCGAAGGGGTTCTGAGGGGGAGGAGGGGGGAGGGGGAGGGGGGCGCGCGGGTGTGTGTGTGTGTGTGTGTGTGTGTGTGTGTGTGTTTTGCCGCCACCGCTAAAATGCGTACTCGGCCGTGACGCGACTCCCCGCAAACACATGCATAGCTACATACACACACACACACACCGCGGCTGTAATGGCAGCCACCCCGCCCGCCGTGCGTCTCGCCGTAGCCGCTATAGCTTAGCCGCCAAAGGTCATATTACGACCTTCGGCTTTCGTATCCCCAACCCAGTTCTCCAGCATGCATCTCAAAACTTCTGTTTCAAACGGTTTTTTCGGACATCCACGGGTTTCCCTCGAGCCCCCCCGCCGTGCCTGCTGTACGACTGCGCCCAGCCAGTGCTGCCGCTTGAATGCGTTCTCCGTCTCGTACAAGATGTCGAACAGGAACACCACCCGGTCCTTGTGGCGGTTGTCGAAGCGGAAGCGCTGGTCGCCCCGGCCCCGACTCATGATGCGCTCCTGGGAGGGCGGGGCAGGGCTTAGGGCTTAGGGTTCAGGGTAGGGCGGGGCAGATGAGGTGACTCGCGCCGCCACGAAAAGAGCGGGGTGAGGGGCCACCCCAGAGCGGCGGTCAGAGGAGCAGGCAGCACCCCCTCCTCCCGCCACCCACCCACCTTTTTGAGCCAGTGGCCGTACGGAGCGTACATGGGCCTCACGCTGCACCAGCCCGGGTCCCGCAGCACCCGTTTCATCACCGTGTCGATGCGGAGGCTGGGGTCGTTGAAGAGGCCCATGTGCTCGATGAGGGAGGAGGTGTTGGAGCAGTCGATGGCGGGTACCTTGCTCACGTTGCCGATGAGGCCTGGGGGGGATGGCGGGAACAGGAGGGTTACAAGTAAAGAACCGGTAACTCGACCGAGAACAGGAGGGGGGGGCGGGACCAGGATGGCGGGATGGCCGACCGAGGGCTGGTGCTGCTGCCGTGTTTCAAGATGGCCAGAGAGCCCGCGAACGTCACCCCACGCGAGCCCACCACCACTCACCCCCCAGCGCCGACATGTCGGGGCCCACCCAGTGGTCGGTACTGAGCCCGCAGTGCCGTTCGCAAAAACCCCACATGCCCCCCCCCCCGCAATCCGCCCGCCCCATTCCGCACCACCAGCCGCCAGGCCCCACACACACCTCCGCAGCTCCCCCCTTCTCTCATCGATTGGACTCCTCTCGAACTTCCAACCCAACCCGTCTCCTCCCAGCACCTCCCCACCACCACCACCTGCGACCTCGCATCCCCGGGTCTTCCTCCAAACCCACCTGCGACGGTCTCATTGATGCAGCCCATGGGCAGCAGCCCGCTGGCCGGATCGCGGTTCTCCACCGTGTACTTGAGCACCACCGCACTCATGCGCCGCAGCCAGCGCCAGTAGCGGGGGTCGGCCGACACCGCGCGCAAGGCATACTTGCGATACACCTGGTCGCTCTCCACCCGCCCCTGATCCACGTTGGCCTCACCGCTCACAAGCGGGAAGCTCGACTGCCCGCTGAGGCTCTGGGGGGGTGGGGGGGTGGGGGTGGGGGTGGGGGTGGGGGTGGGGGGGGTGGGGGGGTGGGGACGGGCCGAGCAGAGCAGCCGGTTGAGACCGGGGCCGGGGGGGGAGGGGCCGCCGCATCCCACCCCAAGTTGGCCAGCATGCATCTCCGAACGACTGTTCTAAACGGTTCTCTCTTTCGCACACGGGCTTTCCATGCAACCCCTCATTTCGTTGGGAGCTGTGAGGTCTACCCCTGCTGCTGCCAACGAAAGCGGCAGCGGCAGCGGCGGTGGTCAGTAGGCCGACTGCGCTGCTGCGGTGTGAGACCCCCACCGCTAGGATGGTGGTAGCCGATGTGGTGCCGGCGGGCCGGCTGCCAGTCAGTCCCCCGCTGCGGCCCCCTCCTACCGATATTGACACATTGGCCACATCGCTGAGCACCTCAAGCAGGTCCTGCGGGCGGGGGTGGGTGGGCAGGGCGCAGCCTCAGCAGCGGAAACAGGAGCAGGAACGGAAGCAGCAGCGGAAGCAGCAGCGGAAGCAGGAAGCAGCCGAAGGAGTGGCTCGGCGGCCGCCACGACCACGACCACCACCGCCCTCCTTTGCCTGCGAGACCGACTCCACTCCAGTGACGTGCAGGTGCTGCAGCCGCCAGTGGCCAGGGGGCCCTCCTGGAGCCGCCAGTGGCCAGGGGCCCTCCTGGAGCCGCCAGTGGCCAGGGGGCCCTCCTGGAGCCGCCAGTGGCCAGGGGCCCTCCTGGAGCCGCCAGTGGCCAGGGGGCCCTCCTGGAGCCGCCAGTGGCCAGGGGGCCCTCCTGGAGCCACCAGTGGCCAGGGGGCCCTCCTGGAGCCGCCAGTGGCCAGGGGGCCCTCCTGGAGCCGCCAGTGGCCAGGGGGCCCTCCTGGAGCCGCCAGTGGCCAGGGGGCCCTCCTGGAGCCATCCGCACTTTACGCTGGGTGAGGCCCCCTTCCCCCCAATGACGACCCCCCGTCAGAGCTGATGACCCAGTTAGGCGGCCCAGGGCCTCCTCCCGCCCCAACCCACACCAGCCCCGTGTTGGTATGTTTCCTCGCCACTCCACCCCACCCCACCCTTTCCTTGCAACCCCACCCCACCCCACCTGCAGCATCAACGCCTCCAGCCGGGCGATTTTCTGCTCCGAGGGGTCGTCCATTCTCTGGCTGGTGGGCGCATAGCAGTGCAGGGGCTGCGGGCGAGAAAGACGGGGCAGCAGGCAGGGAGGGAGGCGCGGGAGGACGCGGGGGGGGGGCTGGTACATAAAAGAACCGGTAACTCGACATGGGAAGTGTAGCTGGTGCGGGGGGGGTATAAAAACCGTATTACGCAACGAGACAGGATAGTTGGCGCATGGTCGGGGGGGTGAGCAGCGGCTGCCAGCACCTCACGGAGGCGTCCGCGGGTGGCGGCAATGGGTGCCACACAGGTGTTGCTGGTGCTCGCTGCAGGGAGGGGTGAACGAGTGACGCATCACGAGAAACACCAGTACGCGCGGGCGTCAGGGGGCGGGCGAGGAAACCCGTGTGAACTAGGTAGGAGGGTGCATGGGGGCCGGCTGGCGCACGGCGGCTTTGCTGTCGTACGGCAGGCAGGCGTCGCAGCGGCGAGGGATGACGGCCGCGTCAATGTGCGTGACGGCCGCGTCACTGTGTGTGTGAGAGGGAGGGAGGAGGAGCCATTGCTCGAGGGCTTGCAACAGGGTTTCGAGCGCCACGTGACTCCAGCTGGGCGGCGTGGTGTGAGTGCAGGGGACGGTGGCCTGGCGTCCTGTTCGACTTGCGCCGAGGAGTACGGTACTTCGCTCGCAAGGCTAGCTACCAACCTGCCAGATGACTCCTTTAGCATATCCATCGGGCCCAAGCAGCTCATATAAGTTGATTGGAACGGCTGCATCCGGCAAGCGGCGCAACTGGCCCTGCAAGGAAAAGGATGTGCAGGAATTGTACCTGGGCTGACGGCGTACCATGCCGTTATCCTCGACAGTGGACGCATAAAATGCATCCCATGTATCGGCAATTTAGTTGTTAGGAGCTGAGGCGCACCGTTTGCGTCGGCCGCTCCTCCTGTGTAGAAGCGAGCTGAAGCAGGCTGGCGATTACTATCAACGTGGCAGCAGCTACCACACGCGTTGACCTAACATCCTTGGCTTGCGCCATTCGTGTGCGTGCTTGGGTATCACTAACAAGTTTTGGATGCAACCGCGTAATCACAGCCAGTTGTGATTAGTAGGCAGCATAGCTCCGTATGTTATGGCAATCAACAAACTTAATAATTCATACCTCTGGTTGCACTGAATGTGTATCACGGCAGCTTCAGATCGAATGGTGGTTGACTTCAGAGTTCAGGTTCGCGATTGGTCCACTAAGAATTATCCCGCTTCTGCTGCGCCAGTTCTCTAAGATATATACACGCGTTAGGGTCTATAGAAGGGGTAGCTGTCGGTACCGTCATGGTGGTTTGAAGCACATCACGCCCAAAACCTGCGTCAATAGGAGAATGTAAACATTGATGCATGATTACTGTCATACAGGCATAATATTGTTGTCCTGCAGCCGTGTGGCCTCTGGCCACCAACGGGTCCGGGCATCTTCAAGCGCTGCGGACATAATGATACATGTCGCAGGGTGCGAATGCAGTGGAAAGGAGTATCGCATAACGCAGACGTAGCGCAATGCTCCATGACCCAAACTTCATAGGCGGGTCTGGGGCGGGTTAGCAAGGGTTGGCGTGCTGGGCTGCTGACCTGCGATGGTCGGGCTTTCGGACACAGGTAGGAGACCATTCGCCTTCCCCCTAGAGCAGTCGCCCTACTGCGCTGGCGAGCTGCCGCCCTCGGCCCTGCCGGTCGGCACCGCAGGTGGTGGAAAGTCACCTGACTGACCGCAACCGAAGCGGGCAGAGCCGACGATGTCCAGCAGGGTCTAGTGCTATATAGCGACCTTGTATATTATGCACCCAACAAATTGCAGCAGCAGCTGCCGAAGTCAGCCGTCTTCCAAAGTTCTCTCGTCGTAAAACGTAACCGCCCGCAACTACCTTAGGATGACGACGGCTAACGCAACCGCATGTAGGCGCCCTCACCCAACCCAGGAAACTTGTTTGCAGCCAGGACTTCCCAGCCTGCCTTTCCACAGGTCCTTACAACTACCGTAACTTGAAACAAACAAACATGGCTCGCTTCCGCAACGCCGCTGCGCTTGCGGCTGCTCTCCTGCTGGTCGTGGTCGGCTGCAGTCTCCAGGCCGTGCAAGCGGGCCGGCGGGACACCGACGCGGAGGAGGTGCGTTGCCGGAGATCCGACAGGATGCGGACCCACCTGTCGGGCCGCGTCGCGGCAAGGCACGTCGCAATACAACGCCCCCCCCAACGCGGCCCACAAGCACGTCAGTCACGCGGCCTGAGGCCAACCGCGCAGCGACCCGCGGGTCACCTCCGTTTGCCCTCACACCCCGCCCTGTCCCGCCCTGACTCCGCCTGCCTCGCTCCCTCCGGCTTGGCGCGCGCCGCAGTCCTCCGTGACCGCACGACGTGAGGAGCTGACGTGGCAGCCACCCAGCTTCTGCCGCGGCCGGGATTGTCCCGAGTTCAGCATCGTGCAGACGCGCGACGACGTGGAGTTGCGTCACTACAAGCGAGGTGCGGGGCCCTTGAGGGGCACGTGAGCTGCTGCTTGCTTGCGTGCGGACGTCACGCGAGGCGGCCGCGATCGATACCGGGGGCTGGGCGTTACTGGAATTGGTGAAAATTGTTGACAAATATATACATTGAACAATTAGATCATGGTTGATCGCGATTAAATCATATTTGTCACGGAAAGCTGCGGCTTATCGGACACGCGCTATCGCAACGCGGTGCGGCGGCAGGCTCTGGGTGCAAAGCCACGCAGCCGCACCTGCTGTGTGGGCAGCCCCAGCCCCAGCCGTGTGGCGCAACGGGCTCACTGCCGCCCGCGGAGGCAGCCGGGGGGCAGCCGGGAGGCAGCAGGTGACGGAGCGGTGCGTGCAGCCCTCCCAACGAGTGACCCTTCCTGCCCTCACCCGCACCCTCACCCTCACCCTCACCCTCACCCTCACCCTCACCCTCACCCTCACCCTCACCCTCACCCTCACCCTCACCCTCACCCTCACCCTCACCCTCACCCTCACCCTCACCCTCACCCTCACCCTCACCCTCACCCTCACCCTCACCCTCACCCTCACCCTCACCCTCACCCTCACCCTCACCCTCACCCACACCCACACCCTCGCCGCACCCGCGAACCCTCAGCTCACTGGATCTCCACCAACGTGACAAACGCCAAGTGGAGCGACGCGTACGAGGAGGGCTACAAGGTGGGTGGGTGCACCGGTGTGGGGGGGGGGGCGGGAACGACACCGGGGCGGCTCAGCTCACGCCCGAGGGGTCACGCCACGTAGGGCCCATGTGACACCCGCCCTTGGGCCTACCTACCTACCTACCTACCCACCTGCCTACCTGTGTGAGCACGCAGTACTAGGATAGCCCCCTCTGTCGCTCCGCGGTCTCTCCGCCGACTCCGGCCCTTAAAAGCTAAAACCCTACTAACCCACATCGGCCCATGTCCCGCCCCGCCCGCACGGCTGTTCCCCCGCAGCGTCTCCAAAAGTACATCGGGGGCGACAACGTCAACTCCACCCAGCTGCCGCAGACCAACCCGTCCTTCACGCTGCTCTACGTGTCGGACCCTAAGGCGCACACGCTGCAGACCACCTACACCATCGAGTACTTCGTGCCATTCGAGCTGCAGGTGGGCGGGGCGCGGCGGCGGGGGCGGCGGAGGGGGGCGGCGACGGAGGGGGCGACGGAGGGGGAGGCGGAGAGGGGGCGGCGACGGAGGGGGGGGGTGGCGACGGCGGCGGGGGCGGGGTATAGGAGGGCTTGACGGCGGATGGCGGACGGGCCCCCTACACGTGGGGCTGGTGAGCTGGCCGACCCCTCTGCCGACCCGGCGCATGTCTCGTTGCGCGGGTTGACTTGCTCCTCCCCCCCTCCGACTGGTTGGCTTGCTCCTCCCCCCTCCGACTGGTTGGCTTGCTCCTCCCACCCTCCGACTCCCCTCCCTGCCCCGGCCTCATGCCTCCCAGGACGCTCCGCCCGCACCCACCGCCACCGACCTGGGTGTCACCCCGGTGGAGGAGCAGGACGTGTGGGTGCTGTCCTTCGGAGGCTACGCGACTGAGGACGTGGTGGTGCAGCGAGTAAGGCGGGAGGGGCGGCTCCAGGGGGGGAGCGCACGACGGCAGTGCTCGGCAGGGCCGTGGTTGATGTGACGAGGGAGGGAGGCAGGGAGGGCTGAAGAGGGATGGTGGGTGCGGCGGCGGGCGTTCATGTAGGATGCGTGAGTTTGGGTTACCGGTGTGTTGCTGGCGGCGCTTCCACTTGGCTGTCTTGGACGAGAATCATGTCGAGGATCAGTCACCTGTATGGTCGTACACATCAACAGAACGCGGCACGGCCTCAACGGGCGCTGCAACCGCCACCCCAACCGAATGCCACAGTCCACCGACCACCGCAACACCCCACCCCGCCGCCCCAGGGCTTTGAGTTCATCGACAACCTGACGGGCGATGGGGTGGACATCCACACCGAGTTCATCGGCCTGGCGCTGTACGACCAGCCGGCCCGCCTGGTCAAGCGCCATAACGAGCTGTGGCTGTGGGCCAAGACCGCGCCCTCAGCCGCGACGCGCGCGGGCCCTACTGCGGCTACTGCTGCCTCGGAGGTGACGGACGCAATCGCCCGGGGCCGCGCCGCCGCCCAGGAGGCTGCCCAGCGCATCAAGGAGGCTCTGGAGGCGGCTTGGAAGCGAGCCACTCGCGGCGGTTAAGAGGCAGGACGCAGCGGGGCTGGGGGGGTGTCGGCACTTAGCATGAGATGGTGCCGTCGCTCTTGATTGCGGTAGTCGCCGAGTTGGCGGTTCTGAGCGTGTTCCAGGATCCGCCTATTTGAGGGGAGTTTGCACAATAGGGCGGATCGGATTGTCGGGGCGGATTGTAAGAGCTTTAGATTGATGTCCCTCGTTGGTAAACACGCAGGTGTCTGATAGTTTAGGGTTGGGAAGATTCGAGGGGAGAGAGCAGGTGACGTTGGTTTGCAGGGCATGTGAATCGGTCTACGGCGCTCCACGTGTAAGAACCGTGTTGTCAGTCAGACAGCCACACAGCCGCACCACCACTTGCATCTTGACGGCATGACCAGCTACACCTGAGTGTCCCGTATCCCGTCACCTCGCCTCAGGCGCACAACAAACGCCCGGTCGGGGAAGTGCGGCGGAGACCCCCCGATGCGTACGGCTACAGCCACTCCACCACTCCGCTACCGCTACGGCTACAGCCACTCCGCTCCCATGCGCACTACCGCCACAGCGTTCCGAAGCCGTTTCCGTGTCCGTACGCCGACATGAAGCAGGACTACCCATCCCACCATTCCGTCATGCAATCAACTATTCAGCAACCTTTTCTCTCCTGCATGATGCATCGCTGCATGTGCGCTATGTGTGGCCACCACTCGGCTCCGGAAAACGAGCTTTCCAGACCCATCAGCAGCCAGCCGACCCTCCGCCACCTCCCACCACCGCCATAACACCGGTAGCGTCAACTACCTGACTAAAGCCTCTGGCCTCGTACAGTTACACCTCGGTACTATGTATGTTGCGTGTCCGGAACAGCAGCCCCCTGGCTATCGCTTTCAAGCCCTCCCAACGCCCTTCCTGCCAGGGCCACAGATGGACAGACAGCGCGAGTTCCGACTCCCCGCCCAGTCCAGCGCAAACCCCCTCAGATCCGCCCGCGTGCCGGCCGCCGCCGCGGCTTCCTCAGATCCCCGACGCGCCGTTCTTGATGTGCCACGTGTTCCCCCGCGATTCGCATATGTCCTTGACCACCTTGTTGTACTGCGTCTCCGTGAAGGCCATGTTGTTGGTGCGCGCGAGATCGTTGAACTCGGACCGCTTGAACGACTCCTTGGCCTCCAGCAGCTCCACCACCAGCTTCCTCAGCGGGTCCGTCTTCTCGTCGCCCGTCTTCGTGACCACGTACACGCGGTGCATGCTGACGACGTTGCCCAGCGACAACACAGCGTCGTGGAGCGCCTTGTCGGCAAGCAGCGCCGCCTCCTTGGCCGCCACAGCGGCCTGGCTCACGTCCAACCACGATCGCACATTGGCCATACTGCAGACGGTGTGTTCGCGGAACAGCGCGCGCAGAGCAACCGGCAGCGCGGTGCGGGCGGCCTCTGACAGCTGCCCCAAGCCGGACCCAGCGCCCGCAGCTGGCAGGAGGGAAGCAGCGCCCTCCGGCGGTACGCCTCCCGGTGTGGCGGAGGCGCTGGGCGGCGGGACGATCGCGCGCAGGTACGCCTGGCGGTCGAGTTTGTTTGCGCCGTGGTCGACTTCCTTTGCTGACATGAACTTGTCCCAGATGCGCGCTGCCGCCTCGCTGTCCTCGCTGTGCACGTTAAGGTTCACGAACGACTCCTCTTCCTCCTTTTGGGTGATGTAGGCGTAGGAGTTCTTGCGCGCCTGCGCCTGCCGCTCCGTCTCGCGCTTCTGGACCTGCACCTCGACGGCGTGCAGCTTGGGCTCGTCGTCCTCATCGTCGTCGCTCTCCGCGTTACCTTTCTCCTTGACGGCGGAGGAGACGTTCAAGTGATGCAACGACGGCCGCAGCTGCACCGCAAAGTCTAGCGGAGCGATGAGCATTTTGCCGCCCTTGATGGTACCGACGGCCAAGTTCGTGCGGTCCTCCGTAAGCGTCGATCGGAGTGTAAACTGCTTGACCTTTTTCAAATCGTCGATAACGTCATTGTAGTTTCGAGAATCGGTCTCAAGCGGCAAGTCTACCTCAATGCGCTTAGCCTGCGGCTTGAAGCGCATAGCCTTGACTTTGTTGTATTCGTAAGGGCGCCATGGCGGACGTAGGGGATGCTGTAATAGCCCTAATTGAGTGCTAGAGCCAGCGAACTCGTTGCAAACGTAAACATCCAGCTCACGCACAATTGGGTCGTCATCGTCTACTTCCATTGCAACCACCTTTCTTAGGCTTTGCACTTCTGCAGCGGACTCATGACTCAGCGTGCAAGTGGCTGACCATGATGAATAATCATGCGTCGCCGTACTGGCGGCACCAGCTACGAAACCATCCCGCCTCGGGTAGAAATCGAATGGCAAAGGAGGCCGACCACTGTCGTGATGTTCAGATGCAATGTAACGTTTAAAGCAGGGATCACGGACCCGTGGACACAGCCAAAGTGTTGATCGTCTCGCGATGTTACAAACGGACGTTGGCGTGCTCGGCCAATGCACGCCACTCGCCTCCGCGTGTGCTCGGACGTCTCGTAGCAGACGCAGTCACAGCACCTGCTATGACAGCCAGCACCGCCCTGCCCGGCGGATGCTGGCCGACGCAGGTCGTCACACCTCCTTATGTACGCGCCAGCACTGCTGCCGGCCACTGCGCCATAGCCCGCGCCAACCCCACACTCCCACCACCACCACCCGCCCAGTCAGCCCCATGCCGGCAGCCGGACTCCCCTGCCTCGCACTCCCTACGATAGCGGGCCGTCTTCCAACCCCCCTCCGGCGGTGCGCCCCAAACCGCCAGCCGCCAGCCCCCTCTCCTCCTGCGAGAACCCCCCCCTTCCCCACACGCAGCCTACGCCCCCCCTCCCGCCAGCATCTTTCCCCCCGTCCGCGGAGCGAGGTTGCCAGCCAGCTTGCGCGGCGTGGCGCGACCCGCACTCGTGGGCCGGGCCAACCTGCTGGGCCCCGCCCCCCCGGGTGATGCCGCCGCCGCCGCCGCAGGCGACCCCGCCTCTTTACCCGCCGCTGCCGCAGCGCCTGGCGACGACCCGGCACCGCCCGCCGCGGCCGCTGGTGGCGATGCGGAGGCGGCCTTCGCCGCCGCAGGTCGCAGGGCCGCCACCAGTCCCGGGCCCCTGGGCGTCCCCGCGGGCGAGCCAGCTGCAGTCGCGGCCGCAGCCGAGGGGGAGTTCAAGCCTCCCCCGCCGCCGACCGCCACTTTCTTCGCCAGCAGCGCCGGCTTGTGGGCTGCGAAGCCGCCACCACCCGCGGCAGCAGCAGCCGCCGGCGGTGGCTTCGCGGGCAGGGTCACTCGCAGCGCCGGGCCCGCACCCGCCCGGCTCGCTGTGCCTGGACGCGAGCTGGACGCGGCCGCCGCCGCTAGCACCGGCCCGGCGTTGGACGAGCGCAGCTCGACCTCGTACTCGTCGTCGTCGTCGCTGAATGGCGCCGCGGCTGCGGTGCTGGCGGCGCCGTTGCGTCCGTTTCCGCCGCCCACAAGGGGCGGCTTGGTGAGCTTGGGCCCACTGGCGGCGCCCGCGTCGGCGGTGCTGCTGCCTCCGAACAGCCGCTCGAACATCTGCAACGCCTCGTCGCGCTTCTCCACGTCCCCCTTGTCCTCGCCGCCCAGCAGCGCCACCACGTTGTTGCGGGGCAGGGCGGCGTACTCGGGCGCCAGGGGCATGTGGGGCAGCTGGGTGGCTGGGGCGCGGAAGCAAGGAGGCCAGCAGCAGCCCACGGAGGGGGGGGGAGGGTTGTAAGAGAATCCGCAAATCCACGGCCGACAAAAGGAAAGGGGGGAGGGGACATGCCGTCAAGAGCGGACCTTGGGGACACCTCTACCGGGTACGGGTACGGGGAAATACCGCCCCGTGCTCCGAAAACGGCCGCGGCCAGTTGAGGTACCCGTATGGGTGTCCCCAGTGGGAGTGGCGGCGGTGGCAAGGGAGTGCAGTGATGCGGGGCGTGCGGCTCGTTGGATGATGTGGGTCATGCGGCTGACGCGACCCACCCCCCTCACGCGACCCACCCCCCTCACGCGACCCACCCCCCTCACGCGGCCCACCCCCCTCACGCGACCCACCCCCCTCCGCCTTGAACCTCTGCGCCGCCTCGTACGCCGGCAGCTTGAGGTTGGCTCTCATCGTGGTGAGCACGGTCTTGAGGCTGGTGGAGTAGGAGGCCATTGTGTCGCGGAAGTCACCTGCGGGAGGGCGTGTCGAGGGGAGGGGCGTGTCGGTGGCGACGCAGCCGTCTGTTAACCCGCTTTCCCCCCGCTGTGGCCACCACATGCCGCCCCGCCCCTACACACACACACCACGCATCCACGGGTCTTCCTCTTCCCCCCCCACCTTCCACCCCCCACCTCCCCGCACGTACCCAGTGCGGCCGCGAACGCATCCGGGTCCATCACCGCGCCGCCAGCCAGCCGGGTGGCCGGGGACATGGGCGGCCGGCCTCGGGAGCCGGGCCGGGCACCACCTGCAGGGGAGGGGGACAAGGTGGGTTACATAAAAGAACCGTGGACTCGATATGGGGCATGGGGAAGACAACAGCGCATCGCGAACCGATATAAGGGCGGGGCATTGCCGGGCTCTGTGCCGGTGGGGTGGTGGACAGTGGCATACGTGCGGTGTGGCGAATGTGCGACGGAGGACAAGATGGAGGTCCCGGTGTTGGACAGGCTCCAGCGGCCAGGCGCCAGGCGTCACTACGAGAGCAGCCTGCTCGGAGTGACCCGCCAGCCAGGACCAGCCAGCGCTGCCCTCCCTCCGTGCTACCACCATCACTGTCATCAAGCCACTCAACACCCACAGACACACCTACACAGTCGCGCACCTGTCCCCGGCCGGCCCCCTGCCGATGTCCCCGGCCTGCTGCTGCTGCTGCCTGCGCTGCCGGATGTCCCCGGCCGCGAGCCTGACGTCCCCGGGCGGCCAGCGAACTGGGGGGCGTAGGTGCGGATGCCCAGCCGCTTCCGAAACGCCTCCATCTCTGCCAGCGTCGGGTCCAGGTTGGGGGCACCTGGGGGCGGTGGGGGCGGTGGGGGTGGCGGGGGTGGTGGGGGTGTCGGTATGGGAAGCAGGCCGGGCTCAGTACTGGAGGGACTGGACGAGCCAAACGAGGCGGTACTCCCTCCCTCCGTCTCTCCCTCCCCCCCTCCCTCGGTCTTGCCCTTTGAGTACCTCTGCCTGGCCCCCACTAGCCTGGCCCCCTGCAGCCTGCCTTCACCGGACGGTAGTTCCCTCGCAGTACCGCCCCCGCCCCGCTGCCACCCAGCTCACCTTCTTCGCCCTCCGCTGCTCCCTCGCCGCCGCCCGCAGGACCACCCTGCGCCGCTCCCTCCGCCGGACCGGCCGCCTCCGCCGCCACCACCAGCACCTGCGGCCGCTCCTGCCCGTCGCACAGCTCCAGGGAGGGCAGCGCCGCGAACAGCTCCGCCACGTAGCCACCACTGCCGCCGCCGCCACCACTGGCACCGCCGCCGCTGCTGCCGCCGCCGCCGTCGACCGAGCCAGCCGCACCCGCAGCTGCGGCCGCCGGAGCCGGAGCAGGTGCTGCGCACAGTCGTGTGTTGCCCTTGAGCTGCAGCGCCGCCAGCTCGGTGAGGCTGGACAGTGCCGCCCCCAGGGAGGCGGCGCTCATAGACAGGCGGTTGCTGGCCAGGTCCTGTCAGCGGGGCGGGGGGGCCCGGAGGCGGGCGGAGCACATTCGTGGGGCACTGGGCTCCAGGGTGGGACCGCCAGGATCGCGAAAATGGACTGACCCAATGCTGCATATCGCGTCATTCATGTCACGTCATTTCGTGTCACGTCATGACGTGCGACGTGAGCTCCAGGGTGGTTCCACCAGCCTCCCACCCGCCCCGTCCCAGTGGGGCCCCAGCCGCCCAAGTAGCCCGCGGGGGTGAGGGGGGAGAGCCCAAGCCAGCCTGCGCCGCCCCTTGCGTCCCTCGCCGCCCCGTCCCCGTGTCAAGTGCTGGGTGCCTCCCATCCGGTAAGGGGTAAGGCTTGCGTCAGCCCCCTGCCTGCAGCCCCCCTGCCTGCAGCCCCCTTTGCCCCTTCCCACCAGCAGCTCCAGCGCCGGCGCCTTGGCTGGCAGCCCCTCCACCCCCTCCAGGCTGTTCTCCCGGGCGTACAGCTCGTTGAGCTTGGGCAGCGAGCAGATGCCAGCCAGGGAGGTGAGCCCGTTGCCGCTGACGTCCAGGATCTGAGGGGGCAGGAGGGGGGTAGTGGAGGCGCATGAGAGCATGAGCGCAGGGGAAGATCAGCGTCACAAGGGCTAATCGTAGGTGGTACGTGCACGAAACCCAACCCTGCCCCTCGCCTCTCCCTCCTCCGCCCGCCGACCCCACCTCAAGGCTACTGGCCACCGCCCTCAGCCCCGACATGTCCGTCAACTTGTTGTCTGCCACGTGGAGCTCCTGCAGCTGGGCGCAGCGAGCCAGACCCTTGAGGTGCTGCAACCGGTTGGAGCAGGCGTTGACGATGCGCAGCCCCGGGCAGGCGGTGAGCCCCTCCAGGTCCGTTATCTGGTTGCCGGCCACATGAAGCACCTCCAGAGACGTCATACGTCCTAGGCTGCTCAGCGAAGAAAGCTGGTTGAAAGACACGTTCAGGACCTTCAGGCTGCGGAGGCCTTGTAAGCCCTGATGATGATTATGGAGTAGACGAGTGGTCGACGTTTGGTTGCGGGCCGATGAAAACAACTGCAGTGCTCACCTCTATCTGCATGAGAATGTTGCCATCGAGCGCAAGCGTGTGCAGGTCGGACAACCGCTGCAGAGCTGATATCGTTGCCAATCGATTATCACTAAGCCTGAGCTCCTTCAACTTATCAAGCCCCTCCAACCTGCGCACCCACCAGCGGGGGTCAATACTCACAGCTCATGCCGCGGCCGCGACTCAGTGCGACGCACCCCTTGAGGGCCTTCAGCTGATTAAACCCCAGGTCTAGGACTTTGAGTATTTTACATTTGTCGATGGGGCCCAACTCCGTCAGGCCCCGGTTGCGAAGTTCGAGCGCGACCACCTGGCCCAGGTCATCCTCCTGGGAAACCTCCCGCTGCAGGCAAAGCAAAAACGTGGAATTTAAGGAGTGTGGCATCCGGCTCATGAACCACAGCGCTGCTGCAAAACCTACGAGCAGCCGCTCGGTGACGACCGACATTTCCACCAGGATCGCTACAAAGGTGCTATATTTGTTACATCCATTTTTTGCTATCCGTTACAAAATTCGGATTGTGAATTGTTCGACATGCGAAGCTGTTCGTGCGTGCCGTGGAGTCCGTACGATTACCGTGAAGCTACCCAGGGGAAGTCCCACCAAGCAAGTCGTTACAGACCGGCGCAATTACCATATCCTCCACATGCCTTGCAGGCGAGGCTCAACGTCCCTTGGGGTTCAATCATGCCGCAGAAATACAGCGGTAGTAGACAGACACACAGGCGGTGCAGGCTATACGCCCGGGTCTGTAACTGCCAACTCACATCAACTCTCATAGCTAATCTCCAAATAGCTTCAACATAAACACTCTTCGACAGCGGCTGTAACACATACACTTCAAAAAAAGCTCCTCGCGCAATCGGCAGCAGTTGCAACAGCAGGTAGTGGCACACCGCCACACAGCCCACGTCCTCCCCAGCGCCCAGCAGTGCCTACTCAGCAGTGCCGGGCTCCCACCCAGCTATACGACACACCCCTGACCCTCCCAGCTCCCCCCACACTGCGGTTGTCGCACCCGCCCCGCACAGCCACCCACAAAGCCTCCCGGCCGCCTCCCGGCCGCCCACCTCGCATGCGGCGGCGCTAACCACATTGCCCTCGCCGCCGCCGTCGTCGAGCGTGCCTGCTGTGTCCCAGGCCATGCGGCTGCTGCTTCTATGCAAAGCGTAGACCCTCAGCCGTGGACTCAGACGCGCATTATCCCCTACCCCCTCGCCCTCCTCCCTGCACCCCCACTCCCTCCCCCTCACTGCGCCGGTGCGAACACCTCCCCCAGCAGCGCCAGCACGTTGTATCGCTCCGGCTCCTCCAGGTGCCGGTTCCAGTTGTCGTACGGCCCCCGCCCCGTCACCACCGCCTGGGCCGCGTAGCCCAGGCACGCCAGCATAGCCAGCCGGCCGTGACGGATCTCCGACTGCTGGTACTCGCGCATCGCCACCGGCCGGTCGCCCAGCCCCAGCGGGTTGAACATGACGCCGCCCGGGTAGGCCGCGCTGCCCGCCTGCGTGGTGCCGATCAGCCGCTCCAGCCCCAGCAGCCGCGCGCTCCGCAGCGACCCGGGGTTGCTGTACTCCGCCCAGCGCAGCCCCTCCGCCACGCCCATCAGGCCCATCTGCACACCAAACAGCACCTCCAGCGGCAGGCCGTAGTCGAAACCGGCGCTGGCGGGGGGCAGGAAGCCCGTCTGGAACCACAGCAGGCCCGTCGCCTTGGGGATGACCTTCTCGTGCGCCAGGTACTCGGGCGCCAGGCACCCCGCGGCGCCCAGCATCGCCCACCTGGCGTGTATGAGCTCTGCCGTGTGCAGCCAGCGTTGGGACATGAAGCCGGCGGAGCCGTTGGACGGGTCGAACAAGCCCAGGGGGTCGAAGCCAAAGTCGCCGGGCAGGGTGCCGTCCAGGTAGAGGGAGGAGGTGGCCGTGGGCAGCACCAGCAGGCGGCCGGCGGCGTCAGGGGGGGGGCGGCCGCTGGTGCTGGCGGCGCCGCTGGCTCTGCAGGCCAGGGAGGCGGGCGAGAGGATGTCCAGGTCCTCACCGGGGAGCGCGGCGAGGACGGGCATCAGCGGGTGACGCTGCGACGGCCGATGAGGAGGCGGCGGAGGCGGCCTGGAGGGAGGCGAGGAGGCGGACGAGGCGGACGGGGGCCGGGAGGGCGCGGCGGAGGGGGCGGCGGGGCGGGGAGGAGGCGGCGACGGCATGTCCTGCCAGCCGGTCGCCTCCTCCGACCAGGACAGCGCCAGGGAGGAAGCCACCACCGGCCCCGTGCCGCGACCGCCGTAGCCGCCGCCGCTGTTGCTGCTGCTGCTTCCGCTGCTGCTCCTGCCGGTTCCCGCCGCGGCGCCGAACCTGGTGCTGGCCGGCAGTGCCCAGCCGGACGGCGAGGGCTGCGACGACCAGCCCGCAGCGACAGCCCGGGCGGCCGCTGCCGAGGAGACGCCGCTGGCGCCCATGCCAGTGATGGCGTAAATATTGCTGCTGCTGTTGCTGCTGCTACTACCGCTACTGCTGCTACTACTGTTGCTGCTGCTCCCCACCCCGGCAACGCCCCCGCCGCTGCCGCTGTCCCGGGCTGCTTGCGGCCTGGGCGGCGAGGGCCTCCGCGCGGGCGGCGTGGGGCTGCCGCTGGCGCCTGCTGCCGGCACCGGCCGGGGCGGCACCCTCAGCGGCCGCCCCGCGTTGGTCTGCAGCAGCTCGCCCTTGCTGCCCGCGTCGCCGCTGAGCGAGGGCATGCTGGGCATGTTGGGCAGCGCGCTGTCGTCCGAGCGCTGCTTCACCAGCTCCAGGGACACGAAGCGCTGCGGGGGGGGGAGGAGAGGTGGGGGCGGGGGGGTGGGGGTAAGAGAATCCGCGAATCCACGGCTAACAAACCAAGGGGTGAGGGCGAGAGGTGGGTGCGGGGAAGGCAAGACAGCAGTTGGTGGGATGCAATCATACCAAGCATGGAAGAAGTAATGGTGGCAACTGGAGACGTGGCCACGCGTAACTATCGAGGCAGCGTCCGCAGCATGGCCGTCGACAGCATCTCCAGCCACGCATGCCTCCACCACCTGCTGCGTGAACACCAACCTCTCCGGCCCTATCTACACCTCCGGCGCTCACTGCTGGAGGCGCGGTCTTTCCTCCGCGCCTGCCTCCTGGACCGCTGCCCCCACCGACAGCACTCACGCCAACGTTCCGAACCAAGGCACTGCTCGCTACGCCCCGCTCGCTCATTCTCGCCCCCTCTCCCCGACTCACTCTCTCTCAACCACCCTCACACTCTCCCTCACTCTCTCTTTTCCTTCACTGCCGCCACCCCCTAACGCAACAACACGCTGCCGGCTGCAAGAGCTGCCGACCGCCCTGCCCCTCCCCCGCCCGCGCATCCACGGGTCTTCTTCGAACCCCCCCGCGCATGCTCCGCCCCCCTCGCTCCGCCGCCCTACCGGGGCTCCGCCGTCCTCCGCCTCCCTCCCACGCCGTCCGGCTCTACTGCTCATAGTTGACGCGGTACGTGCCCGCATTGCCCTTGCCAATGACGGCGGACGCAGCGCCATCCGAGGCCGTAGCCTGGCAGCAGCGTGGGCGCAGCGGCGGCAGCAGCGGGCGGCAGGAAGGCGCACAGGCGGGGCGAGGGGCGCAGCAGACGATGAGGGAGTGCGGCGGACTGGGACCGGGATCGAGATCCGGATCGGGATCCGGATCGGGATCCGGATCGGGCTGCCGGCCCTGATCGGGCGGCCAGCCGGCAGGCACACATGGCAGGACACGACACAGCAACACGGCACGGAGAGGGCCGGAGGGGCGTGGTCGGCCCCTCCCTCCCCCTCAGTGCTGGGTCGCACTGAGCACCACCACGTGCAGACGCCTGGATGACACCTGGCGGACGTGCGACAGCTCGCTGGTGCTGCCACCCGCCACCACCGCCACCACCACCGCCGCAGCCACCACCACCGCCAGGTTCACCCCATGATCTCCCCGCTTGCCAGCACCGGGTGGCGCCCCGTACAACCAGTGGGGGTACTGCTGGGTGCCACATGCCCGGCAGTAGCGGCAGCAGCAGCAGCAGCAGCAGCACTGGGGCGGCAGACGGCGCCCAGTGCGGGAGCGCGCGTGGTGCGACTCGCGGCATGTGCTCAGGTGGTGCGGTGGAGCAGCCGAATGCACCCGACCCCGTCGGGGCGGCCGCTCCCGCCGCCTCATCGTGACCCCGTCAGCGGTGCCGACAACGACGCCGTGCCGCCACCTCACGCCGCACCGCCCCAGGTGGCCCCCCTCCCGATTTGCCTGCCGTAGATTCGTGGATTCTCTTTTAAAAAAACACTCCCGCCCAGCCCGGGAGCAGCCAGCAGGCGGCGTGACCGCCCACGCCGTGGTACACAGCGCAGCACAGCACAGCACGGCACGGCGCAGCAAGGCAAGCGCTGCAGGCTCCCAATGCCGTCCCACCTAACCACCCACCCACTACCCCACCGTGCAAGTACGGTGCACGAGTGCAACGAGCCAGTGTACGACTCCCCTGGCCATCACCCAGCCACTGGCCGGCACCCAGCCGGCATGAGCGGGTCTGGGCTGGAGGGTTAGCGAGGGGGTGCGGAGGCTACCTACCACTCCCCTCAACCCACCCAGGAGTCAACTCCTCCGCTCCACCCTCACACCACATACCCCCAGGTGACCCACCACATCCCCCATCTTTGTGGTGCGCATGCGCATAGCAACGGCAACGGCTCACGCCCAGCAACTGCTCACGCCCCCCCGGCCCATCCCAACCCCCCTCCCACCGCCGCCTCCATCGTCTGACACACACCTGGAAGCGCAGGCCCTGTCCCTCGCCCACCACGTGAAGCAGCCACAGTGAGCAGGCCAGGCTCACGAAGTGCCCCAGCAGCGTGTTGGTGGCGGCCTGGGGGGAGAGGAGGGGGGGAGGGGGGGGAGGGGCAGGTGGTGGTGGCGGCCTGGCGGAGGAGGGCGACTGGCTGGCACCCGTGAGCGCCTTACTCCATAATCCCTTCATGCACGCATCATGATGAGTGTGATGATGGCAAAACCACTCCACGGCTGCTGCTGCTGCTGGCACCCGACCTCGGCACTGTACACCTGAACCAAGTCCTCCAACATGAAATTTTAAACCAAGCGCGCCAAACGTTTCCGAATCGGTTCTACCTATTTCCAAGTGCCGACTTTCGGGCTTCCTCTCTTATCCCCAGCTGCTGCTCCCCTCCTATGCCGTGTACGCGGGTTTCCTCGCCACCCCTCACCCCCCCCCCCTCCCCCGCGATGTCCGCTCTCCCATAGCGAACCCCCCTCCCCCTCCACGGGTTTCCCTCGAACCCTCCCCCAACCGCCCGCTGCCCCCTGTCTGCTGCTGCCCCCCGCCCCGCTGCCCCCTGTCTGCTGCTGCCCCCCGCCCCGCTGCCCCCTGTCTGCTGCTGCCCCCCCCCGCTGCCCCCTGTCTGCTGCTGCCCCCCCCCCCGCTGCCCACCTGCACCAGGAACACGTCCAGCGCCACCACGGGGTTGTAGTTGGCACCGCTAGCAGCGGCCATGAAGGGGTAGGAGCTGATCTGCGATGTCGGGGCGGGTCGAGGGACGAGGACGATGAGGGGGCGGAGGCAGCGAGCGTCAGGGAAGACTTTCGGCGAGCAGGCACCAGTTCCCCAGGGGCCCCAGAGGAGGCGGATACAGGTCTGGAGGCACGCCCGGAGCCACACCGGAGGGGCGACTCGGGGTGTCATGCCCGGAGGCAGGGACGGTGGATGGCTGATGGCTCAGGAGGTCCCCGCAACCCCACCGCCTGGTGCGGCGCCGCACCTGAAGCGTCTTTGCGACCAGCATCCCCACGAGCGCCTGTACGCCTGCCAGCGTGGCCGCGAGGCCCATCATGTTGATGAAGATACCGCGGGTCACCATGTCCACCACCTGCTGCTTCTTCACTTTGGGCACCTCCATCCCTGGAGCGGCATCCAGGTATGACTGCATTTTCAGGGCTGTGCGCGTGTATCCAAAGTTCCAGAACGTCGAGAGGAAGCCGGCCAGGATTCCGAACAGCGTCAGGTAGAGCGACGCTTTTGGCCCACTCTGCGCGGACGAACGGGAGGCAGTTGTTCACTGTGCATGTGCCGAGGGACATAGCTAGCAAGCACTCCGTAATGGGAGGGGGGGTGGCGGGAACGACCGACAGACCGCGCACCTGCGACGTGAAGGCGACCGAGAAAAGAAGAATTACTCCGCCCACGACGGATAGAGTCAACTGAGCCCAGAAGCTCAGCCAGCCATAGCGGCGGACAGCGCCTGTCGCGCGCGACAGCGCCCGCCTCGCAGCCTCGCCCATCCTCTCCGGTGGCAGCTCCGGTGCAGATGGGTACCCATAGTCTACTGCCTGGCGCGAAACCTGGAAACAAAATATACAAAGTGCGTTACGTTCGAGCTTGAAACAGCGTACATGCATCAGTATAGCTTGACAAGATGATGCGTAGGTGGTCTGGTCTCCCCAGGCACATTGAGATCCCAACCCTGCTCACATCTGAAGTGGTCTCCTGCAATTCCTGTACTTTACTCGGAGCAGGAAAGGAGCCGCGCAAAGGCAGCGCCGCGAATGGCCTTGACAGCGGAGGTCGGGCAAGGCGGTCCGAAGTGGAGGCACGAGTCCGCACCAGCACACCCGCCCGGTACGGGGAGTGCAGCGCGCACTCCATGGTCAAAGTGCCGCAATTCAGTACAAGGAGCTCGCCAGCGATTTGGGTGGTGGTATGCGCAGTGTGCGCGTGTGACTACAACCTATCCCTGTGTGAGACTATGTTTAACTGATAAAGTAAAACTATGTATGCAGACATGCGCTAAGATGACAAAATCGTGTTCCAGTAGTGCAGTAGGATGGATGGATGGTCCCGGAGGCAGGACAAATGCCCGTGTTGGCTTAGGACATTTGGTGCATGCGGCAATTGGTTACAATAAATGCGCACAGAAGGCACATGACATACTCATGTTACACGACTGTCCGACTTCGGGCGTATGTTGGTCGTCACTATTGCGTATGCAAGCAGTGTAGTACCGCCAGCCCTCGGGGCTGTGTTAGTCGTAGGTGCTGTTGATCAAAATGCTGGAGCTCGTTGCGCAGTCAGTGGCGCAGCGCGGTACGTTGGTTTGTGCTGCCGGGCCAGAGTCTCGCCGATGAGCCACCGCTGGATTCCGTTATGAGTATGCAGGTATTGGCGAGTCGCGTAATGGCGCGCAAGACCTGCTCAATACGTTTCACCTGCGGCCTTACTACAACCACTCTATGAAATGCGTCGACCGCAACTACATTAGCATTAGCACCAAGGAGGTCCCCACCGGGCTACCTGGCGACACCACCCTTTTCGCGTAAGGCCGGAGGCAGCTCGCAAGGGGGATTCAGCGACACCAGCGGCTACGCGTAGAGGATGGGCTAAGGGATGGACGACCAATGGCGGGTTTCAAAATCACGCGAAACTTGCAGGAGGGCGGAGGAAGGCAGCGGGGTCCAGGGCCTGTCGCGTGGAGGCGCTAGCAGCAGGCGCGCAGCGGGGAGGAAGCGGCGAGCATCCCAGAAGATGCCAAAGTGCCCTCGGCTGCCTGGGATGTGAAGACTCGGCCCCTGCAGGCGGCGGCCTTTTCACTGCGCAGCGTAGACACGAGCACAGCGCAACAGGCCCCTCCGGGAAGTGGACGTCCCTCCTGTCGTACCTGCCCGCACCGTGCTCGTCCAAGGGCACCGTGCCGGTTGTCAGCCCCTGCAGCGGAGGGCGGCCAGGCGCCAGCTGCACTTCCACATGGCTGGAGGGTCTTCCCCTCCCCCCCTCCTGCCAGCACCATGACCCCTCCTCCTGCCGCCCCCGGCCTCCAGGAACCCCTCCTGGAGCCTCATGCGGCCGCCGCCCATTCCGCCACCGCCCACGGAGCCTCAGGAGCGGGTGGTGGAGCGGGTGCGGAGGGCGTTTCGCTTTCCTCCCGGGGGCGTAGTGTTGAGCACGGTACGTGGCGGCTGAGTGGCTCACAGGGGGAGAGCTGCGTGGACCGGTTGGCGGGGGGAGGGGCGGATCCAGGTTGCGTGCAGGGCCGGGAGGGCCTGGTGTGTGAGGTGGTGGTGAGGGAGTGCGCGGCAGCAGCGGGGACCTGGATGGGGGTTGGCTGGCTGGCTGGCTGACCAAGGCTCACCTCTGATCGGGTAATGTATCCCGCGCCACCACCACCACCACCACCACCGTACCCACCCCCCCGCAGCGGCCCGGGGCCACCAATCAAGCCGCCAGTCCGCCCACCGCACCGCACTCACCCCCACCCTGACTCCTCCCGCCCTCCGCGCTGGCGTTCACCGGGCCGGGTGGCTCCGTGTGCGACCTGCCTCCAGGCGGACAAGGGTAGCGAGGTGACGCGGGTCTTCATGGCGAACGTGGCTGCACCGCCTGCCCGCCCGCCCGCGGCCTCGTCTGGGGGCGGCAGCGCGGGCACGGGACCGGGCGCGCCGGCTGGCAAGCGGCGAGCAGCTCCTGATGCCAGCGGCTCCGAGCAGCAGCAGCACTCCGGGGACACCAGCTTCTCGCACGAGTCCAAGGTAGGAGGGGGACGGATGGGGAAGGTGATGGGAGGGGTGAGGGGGTGGCGCCGCCCGATGTGGAGCGGGTGCTAGGTGGCGGGGTCAGCCGCAGGCTCAGGACGTGCCGACGTGACGGCTTATGGAGCAGGCGCTTGGGCTGGGTAGACACCGTGATGAAGGCATAGTAGGGCTCAGCCCTCAGTAGCTGCACGACACCGCACCCTCCCACGTGTGCATCCCTCAGCCACCCCGTACCCCCCGCCCCTTCCCCACCGTCACCTTCACCGCCCTCGGTTTGTCGGCCGTGGATCCGCGGATTCTCTTATCAAACCCCGTGCCCCTGCCCTGCCTGGCGCCGCAGCGCCAAAGGAGCAACTACTGAGGTGCCGGGAGGGTGGGAGACCCTCCAGGGGGCACTCTGCTTCCGCAGTATGCGCGACGCGGGGAGAGGGGCGGAAGAGGGGCCGGAGCCGGAAGAGGGGCAGCGAGCGGAGGGCGGTGGCGGGCAGCGAGCGGGGGCCGATAGGGATGCGGCACAGCGGAGCGCTGTAGCGGGCACAGCGTGTATCAACAGGCGGCGGTGATGTATGTCAGTCACATGGCTGACAGCAGTTGGGATGGGAGCAGGATGGTGTCGGCCAGGCAACCGGGTAACGACAGTTGTCGGTACACGGTCGCATCGGTGGATAAGCTGGGTGCCGGTGCTTGTGGTGTGTATGGCGGCGGTCGGTGGCAGCTGGACGCGCCCTTCCAACTGGGTTGCAACAAGGCGGGGGGGTGGGCCGCAACACCGGTGTGTTCCCACGAGGCGAGGCCTCGAGGCGCACCCGCAGTACGACATAGCGCTGCCGTACGCGGGTCACAGCTGACCTGCAGCTGACACAGCAAGGCACTGCCGACTGCACGCCGCAGCGGGTCTGCGCTCATTATCAACACCCAACACCAGACCCGACTGTGTCCCGACCCCCCGAGGACCAAAACACCGTCACGCAGCTGGTTTTGCCGTGCGCACCACTACTGAGGTGCTGCCGCGGCCTGGCCTCAACAACAGCGGCGTCACACCTGGCGACCGGCACCGCCCCTACATGCCTCCACACGTCCACAGCAACGCGGGCTGCGAGTTTGATGATGCAGCGTGCTGCTGCAGTACGACCTCCTCCAAAACTTTTCGTCGCGCAACACCATGTCCCTTGGGGCCAACGCAGGAGGAGCCGCCGGGCGAGCGAATAACATGGCCGGACACCTCGCCCACTTTTTGTCGTACTCGTGTCTCTTTCTTTCGTACTCGCACCGCAGCACAATACACAGCTCACAAAACTTAAGCGAGTCGAAGCTTCTCCGGCGCTCCATCCAAAAAGGCGCCACTTGCTCGCAACATGCCCAATCATCATTAGCCGGGACCTTGGGCCGGACCGACCCACGGGTCTTCGATGATTGTAACTTTACCGTGGGCAACACCAAGCCGACCGAAGGCCCAATATTGAGTTCTTTCAGGCCAGGCCACGACTGTATAGTTCAATTGCAGACCCCATGCCGCAAATCCACGGAGATGAGCGCCTACACCAGGGCACGTCGTGATCCGTTCGTGCCTATGCACTGAGCTTCTGATATGAGCTCATTACCATGCAGCCCGACAAGCAGCATCTTATTACGCCGCCGGGCTGTCCTGGATCGTATGGTCTCCTCTTGAAAGTTCAACAGTGCCCGTTAGGCTTTATCATATCGTCGCAGCAACACCGCATGACCACCACACCACCACCACCACCACCTCGTGCCCTGCCCTGTCCGACCACCCCCTTGAATGATTATGAAGGCAGCGGCAGGTTGCCTCGCATGGCGGGCTCCCAGCACGCCGCATTACAATAATAGCTGCTGCCGTCGTCTCTTCCGCCAAACTTGCCCCTCGTTAATGTCGGTGGGAGAGCGCCATACTCGCGTGTGACAGTTCGTAGTAGGGCACATGAATGTTACGTATGGGCGGGACTGAACGCATTGGATAGAAAGCACGTCGGGCGTCTGAGTGGTTCGGAATGCTCGAGGTAAACATGAAGGGACAGCGCTCGGCAGACAACGGCGCTGCGTATGATCCCGGCTAGACCCAGATGCCTACCTACCTGATTAGGGACCGGCAAAAATGGCGAGCTAGTCGACCAGCTAGCTGGCTAGGCGGCCAGACAGCCGAGGGATCGTACCCGCCTTGAATGAGGCGCGAACACACCGGCCGCTCAACCTGGCGTGACGCAACGCGACGTGTGCGAATACTAAACAACATGAAATTGCAACTTTCCACAACGAATTGATATAAAACCGCACACAACGCGGCTAGTCCGCCGCAGCCCTACTTGCCGCCACAACTTGCGCCGCCACCTTCACCCCACCCCTCTGCACTCGCCCCGTCAGCAACAACGTCGTACCGCGCCACCTGTCCACCTTCCAACACGAGCAACTCCGTCTTCAAACGGCCCCGCCGATCCTTGACGACGATAATGCCACCCACGGCTCCCTACCTCTTCCAAAACACCACACGTACCCGTGCGGTTCCTACTCGCCACGCATCGCCGCGTCCGTGTCCAGGTCCGTCGATGCGCCGCCGTACGCCAGCACCGCCGCCACCCCCGCCGTGTCATCTGCCGTACCACTTGTCGTACCGCCCGTGGAGTCGACCTGCAGGTTGGCCAGCCACTCCATGCCGCCGGAGTCGTGACGCGCCATGAGCAGTGAGGGGTCGGCGAGCGCCATGAGAGTACTGGAGGGCGCGGCGTCCAGGCTGAAGGAGGGGAGCCTCATGGAGCCGCCCAGGCTGATGGCGCCGCCGGAGGCCGCGCCGCCCGCGCCGGCTCCCAGAATGTTTTCCAGCGGCTGCGACAGGCTGGAGGAGCGGAACCCCAGCTGGGTGTGGGAGCTGGGGAGGGACAGCAGCCGCGTGAGGCTCAGGGTGGTGTCCAGGGAGGCCAGCGGAGGCAGGCTGCTGCGCCCGCAGGGCGCTGCCGACGTGCTGCCGCCGCCGCCGCCGCCAGCGTTGCCGGCATCCGCGGAAGGGGCATCTGCGCCGTCAGCGGCGCGGCGGCCGCTGCGGATGGTGGGTGCCGGCGAGGGCGCGGGCGCGGGAAGCGTGGTCGCCGCCGTGGCCGCACTGGCGTTGCCGCATGTTAGGAAGCTGCTGTCGGCAGGGTTGGCTGCGGCTGCCGCTGCTGCCTCCGCCTCCGCCGCCGATGCATCGCAGGTGCCGTCGCCGCCGCTGTCTCCCGCGTACGATGAGAAGGCGCTGCAGTGCGGCTTCGGGAACCGATCGCCTCCGGGCCGGGTGGCTGCGGCCGCCAGCGGACACGTCATGTCGCTTGCGGCGGGCTGCCCCGAGGCCAACGCGGTGAAGGCGGTGGCCAGGGGGGAGGCTGGCGGGGCGGGTAGCCTGGCTCGTGGGCTGGGCTGCCCCGCTGCCGCCGCGTCCGCAGCCCCCACTTTGGACAGCAGCAGCGGCGGCGGGGCGGGGGAGGACAGGCCGTCGTACGACCGGCCTGCGATGGGCCCCCAGAAGCCGCTGCCGCCGCTGGGGCGCAGAGACGGCGGTGACGCGGGCTGGCCAGACGGAAGGCCGCCGGGGCCCCCGGGGGCAGCGCCAGGTGGGTGGAGGGAGCTCAGGGGGTCGGCGGTTCCTCGCGAGGGCGGTGACGACCGCAGCAGCGGCAGCGGTGACCCGTAGTCGCCGGGTGATGGCAGTGAAGGCAGGTGTGGCATGCCGCCGATGTCGCCGGGGCCCAGACCGCCGAGGTGCGGCGCCAGGCTGCCGGAGCAGCTCGGTGGCGGCCGCAGCATACCAGGAGGGTGGCGCGGCTGCGGCGGCAGCGGCAGCGGCGCGTCCCGCGCCAGTGCGGCGGCGGCGACGGCGCCCATCGTGGCGGAGGCGGCGGATGCGGCGCTCCGCTGCAGCAGCGCAGAGATGCTGTTGACGTCCAGGCTGCCGGCCTCCAGACCGATGATGACGTCGTTGGCGGTGTAGCCTTGAGGCGGGGGGGCGCGGGAGGAGGGTGCGGGGGGGCGCGGGAGGAGGGTGAAGTGGGGTTGTCAGGACGACCTGAAGGCGCTGCCGACGACCGGTGTCTTGCCTGGGCGCGCAGGGGAGGCCCTGAGCTGCGACAGATGCGAAACGGCGTGGAATGTCGGCGAAACGTGAAACAACTGCGAAGTGACGGCGAAATGAAGGGACGTGGAACCATGCCCTGCGATGCCTCCTGGGTCCATCCGCAGCGCACTGCTGCCCTCGCTGCCGCCCTCGCTGCCGCCCTCGCTGCCGCCCACCGACCTGTGCTTCTCAGGGCGTTGGTGTTCCACACCGCCAGGATGACCCGCTTCATGGCCTCGCGCAGCTTCACCTCGCGGCTGAACATGCGGTGCCAGGTGACCACCTGCGGACGAGGGGGGTCGCAAAGGGGGGGGAGGGCATGAAACCGTTTACGCGTCAGGGACAGGGTAGTTGGCGCATGGGCGTTGGACACCGACTTTTTGTGAGCGCATGCTGGAGCACTGGGACCGACTACCGGTAAGCCTGTGAAGGAGTCCTGTCGGGGCCGCCAAGGAGGGGGGTTACAATATAAGAACCGGTAACGCGACTGGGGAAATGTATTGGGTGCATAGCCCCGAAAAGGTGGGGGCCAGCGCCGTCTCGCTGGGGAAGCGGCGACGTGAACCACACCTACAAGTTAGTAAGCCAGCTAGGGCCCCCTACCTGCATCTTCATCTCCTGGTTCTGTGCCACCAGCTCCTTCAGCTCCTCCTGCGGGTCCAGGCGTGTCAAGCGGTGGCGGCACCTCAGGCGTGCCGAGAGCGCAGGGGGGCTTCCCAGCGGTCGGCAAGGGAACGACGAAACCTCGCCACCGAGTGCACTCCCCTCAAGGTGGGGCCGAAAGGGCAACTGAACCGCAGCCTGACAGCCAGCTGTGCCGAATGGCTACACCTTTCGGTCTGGCGACAGTAAAAATATTTGTTATCCAAACTTAATGATTAGTATGAAGACAATGATAAGTTGCGTCCCGACGCATGCTCCCCGACCTCCCGACCTCCCGACCTCCCGACCCTCCCCGACCCTCCCCGACCTCACCTGCATCCCACGAACCATGGCGACCTTCTTGGCCCGGCACTTGCGCGCCGCAATACGGTTCTTCTCCCTCCGCTCCTTGGCCTTCTCCGGGTCCTCGTCGTCCTCATCGTCCTCATCGCCGTCGCCGTCGGAGCCAAGACCGTTGCCGCCAATGCCGCCGCCACCGGCCGCCATAGACTCGTCAAAAATAAGTGCGGAGAACTCGCCTCCGAAGGCGAAGGGCTTAGCTCCAGCCGGCCCCGCCCTGCCGCCGCCGTCGCTCCTGGTTCCGCCCCCCGAGGAGCCCACCAGCTGCCGGCTGCCGTCCAGGTCCGCCAGCCCCTGCGTGTGAGGGGCCACGTCACACCTGTGAACATCTCCGACGCGGGGTGACCTACCTCTCCGACTCATACCACCTTCCATAACGTTCTACAACCACCCACCAGCTCCCACCAGCTCTCACCAGCTCCCATCACCTTCCACCATCCCTTCCAGCAGCAACAGCGTAATCATATTGGCGAGGCGCCCGAGCTACTAACCTTGCCAGCAGCCGCAGCGGAGGCAGCAGCGACCGCCGCTGCAGCAGCAGCAAATGGTGACATGCCGCTCGCTGGCGCCGCCGCTGAGCCCCGCCCGGCTGCCGGGCCGGTCGCGCCCCCTGCAGCACCGCCCCCCGCTGCACCGCTGGACCCCTGAGCGACCCCCGACCGCCTGGCCATCTGCTTCGCCGCCGCGTCCGCTGCTGGCATGGCCGCCGCCAGGAGAGCCGCGTGGCGCCCGGAAGCGGCGGAGCCCCCTCCTGCTGCTGCTGCTACTGCCGCCGCTGGTACCGATCCTGCAGGTGTGCACACGGAAGGGCGACAGTACAGGCATGGAGTTGGGCGAGCTACTGCTGGGATTTGGCGTACGGCACTGGAGCCTTGCTTGCAACCGTGACTGGCGCAGAGTCGAGATCCTCACGGGCCTCGCACTGGTAGCCTGCCGAGCTGGGCTGGTGCATGAGCCGACTCACCCTCGTCGCCAAAGTACCGGGCGGGGTCGAACCCCCGCAGCCCGCCGCTGCTAACAGCAGCAGCCACGGTCGGGCCACCGCTGGCGGCGCCGCCCCCGACGCTTCCAGCAGCAGCGGCCTTCACCGCAGGGACCGCCACTCGTTTCGCAGCTGGGCTGCCAGCAGCAAGCTCCTGCTGTTGCTGTTGCAGCGTTACCTGCCCCTGCCCTTGGCCCTGCCCCTGAGCCCCCCCAGCCTGCTGGGCGCCTCGCTTCCTCTTGCCGCCACCGGCTCCGCCCCCACTGCTGTTGCTCTTCCTAGTCCCGCCGCCTTCAGTGGGCGAGGGAGGCGAGGGGAGAGGGTGCGTTGCCCGCCGCGCCGCCGCGCAGGGAGAGCCACACGCGGCGGGGAGGACCGGGACTCCGGCGCCCAGTCCAGTA
The DNA here is from genome assembly GCA_003116995.1 of Yamagishiella unicocca. NCBI lineage: Eukaryota > Viridiplantae > Chlorophyta > Chlorophyceae > Chlamydomonadales > Volvocaceae > Yamagishiella > Yamagishiella unicocca. The sequence continues at coordinate 1,710,611 of BDSL01000007.1, forward strand.
CCGGGTACGGCTGAGGGCTTGGCTGACCCGAGGAAGGCGGCTAGGGGCTCCTGGAAATTAGGGGCAAAGGAGGAAGTGCAGCGGGGCAAGGCTACCGGTAATCGGAAGTGCGGGCGGTCTGGTGAAGTCAGGGGTTAAGAGCATCGCGAGCTTGCCATACTGGCCGTCGATGTTCAAAAGCCATCTGCAAGGTGAGGAATGCATATCGGCGGAGAGATGGTGCGCGGATTATCTTTTTTTCCGCCACAAAGACGTAGGAAATGTGGTGGTGTGAAAGCAAACCGCGCATAAGTTGCCACCGTTGCCCTTGCGCTGCATCTCGTTAACTCCGGCATTACATCATGATAAGAACCCATTTTTAGCGGGGAACGCATCACCTGCTTCACTTGAACTGCCACGCGCTGACGGGGAGTGCAAGGTGCTCCGGCACCGCTGCTGCCGGCTCCAACGCTACCTTTCCCTACTCCTTGGTCGCCGTTTGGAAGGCTGCCAGATGACCCTTCGTCAGAGTGAGGGCTGGATGTGGTGAGGTCCAGTCCCACATCTGCGGCAGCCGTGACCGCCCATTGTGCCGCGGCCGCTGCGTCGCACGATTGCAAGCCTGGGCTGCAAGGTCCTGCGCCAAGAGGACGCTGTTGTCGCTGCTGCTGTTGTTGCTGCTGTTGTTGCTGCTGTGGCAGCGGGCGGCTGAGGGGGCCGAGGCGGTGTTGCCGATATTGTGGCTGCCGTTGCTGCGACGCGATCAGCGCAGACATAGTAAGGACGCAGGTCGGGTCAGATCACCTAAGGTGTGCAGCTGCTGCCGGTTGTCGCGTCGCGACCGGTTGCGTGAGCGGGCCGAGGTTTGATTCAGGTGCGTTGCCGTGGGACTTGCGTGATGTGCCTTAGGGGGCGTCAGCCATGAACGCAGATAATGTTCCGATGTTTTGTTAGATGTATGCTTGACAATTTATTAGCCACATCGCATCAAGCCAGGCTTCAAGGCGCCAGCTGCAAATCAATTCTTTCGTCCAAGGAGCCCCCCCCAGGCGTTTTCCTTGGTTGTCGCCTGGTGCCCCATCCATGAGTTTATTTCCGATTGATTGGTCCAATTCAAGCGGTGTGATAAGCAAAGTAAAGGGTGGGGCCGGCTCGTGGGGATTCCATGCCTGACCCGCTGCAAGGAGCGCGCAAGGAAAGCCCGACAGCAGCTGACCCGCGGGTCTGCCGGCTTGCACAAACACGGCGTTTATGGTTCCAGCACAGGTCAAGGACAGCTATGTAGCGCTATGCACGAAAGGCAATTTGGGGGCCGTTTGGTATCGACGCTCATCCTGGGGCGACTGGCTCACCGCTGGCCTTTTTCTAGCCTTTTTTAAATTCGAGGGCCAAAGTGGTTTATGCGATGCCGCATGCATTTAATTACCTGTCCAATATGGCTGGCAAAACACTAGGAAGCTCCCTGAGACCGCGAAGTCAGTGGAAAAGGCTGCGCGATCCGATTCAGTCCTTTGCCGCCTTTTTGCTGCTTCAAATGCTTGTATCTGAGTATCTCTTGCTCAAAATTCCTGAACAAAGGTCATAAAGCTCACGCCGTTTCCGTGAGGTGTTAGGAAGGAGCTTGTCGTATTCAGTACGGCCTGAGGAGGAGACGATCCTCCAACGTTATGTCTACCGAGCAGGCACAAAGGTGACTACCTTTTGTAGCCGTTGGCTACCAAGCTGCGATGTGTACGTTATGCCACACAGAGCGGTGCTCCTAGCCGTACGACCGTTAGGGGCTTACGCGCTCCTTACATGAGGCTTGATGCACGTCGTACGCGATCGCTAGCGTCTACCGATCCCGTGCTGTACTGTGAAGACAAGGACGTTTTAGTCGGCGTGGCCTGCAGCGCTGTCCTTTCCTGCACGCATCAGCACAGCACGTGTACATGCGCCCCGGCCGGGTGGTTTTTGGTGATGGTGCGGCCGCTGGTGGTGGTGGTGGTGTGGCTGTTGCAAGGTAGGAACACGCAAGTGGCTTTTTTGCAAATTGTATTGCTTACACGGCCAGCCATCCCTTCAGTTGGCACATGGTTACACAGCCGGACCAGTCGGCAAGTCCGTCGCGGGTACCGAACTCTGCCCATTAGCGGCAAGATTACCCGACAGACTTGGACTTTTACGACTCCGACAACCGCCCGCCTGCTCCCCTTGTCTGTTTCTCTCTGCCTCGGTGGACCCATGCTCGCATGCAAGCCAATAATACACCCAGTCACGTCACGTTGCAGTTCACCACCTCCGTCTACTTACAGTTTCCCCCCATCACCCGCTCACGAAACGGCAGCACGGAGGGCTGCACAGCTGCCAACCGCCGTAACCACCCGGGCCCCCTGATAGCACCACCTGCACCCCAGCCCAGCCCAACCGCCTCCCCGACGACAGATACCAGGGAGGGGGGGCGGGGACGCAGCACCCCCCCGCCCCCCCGCCGCCTGCGCAGCATCGGCGCTCCAGCTGCGCCTCCAGCTCCCTCCCAAGCTCCGACACCCGCAAACGACGTCCTCCTGCGCTGCCGTACACCCGCTCCAGCCCGAGCGCAACCTCCCTCACTCGTCTCAAGAGCTTCCGACCTCGAGCGGCAACCCAGGTGCATCCAGCACCCACCACAACCATCACCACTCCACCGCCGCCGCGCCGCCGGCCTACATGAGCCCCATGCCCATCATGGTGCCGCCTCCCATGTTGCGGGAGTCGGGGTTCGGCAGCCGCGCCACCTCCTCCGCGGTGGCGAAGTTCGGCGGCAGCAGCTGCGGGATGTGCGGAAAGAGGTCCTTATACGCGGCTCGGATGGTGGCCTCAGCCACCGAGGAGATCAGCGCCACTCGCTGCATGGCGGCGTCCGACACCGCCTTCACCGCCTTCATGGTGTTGAGGTGGGCGCCCCCAGGCGCACGGCTCTCCTCCACCTCTTTGCGGACCTGCGATACGTGATGGCACGAGCGTGTGTGCGGGTATGCCGTGTGATGGTGGGTGGGGCCCTAGCCGATGGAACCGGGCCCTAACCGGCGCACCCCGGCAGGCGAGCAAGGAGTGCGCGGTGCACTCCCGTACCCCTCCTGCCGCAGCCGTACTGTGTCGTACCTCGTGCATCATCATGGCGATGAACACGATGGCTGAAGCAATGGACGTGGGCGTGCGGCCGTCCCAGGGCACGCGGCGGTCCTGGGGCTTGGCGTTCTGCGCAATCTGCTCCGCGACCTTCTTGAGCTTGAAGTCCAGGCGCAGCTGGTTGCAGTAGTTGCGCTGCGGGGCGGTGGCGGCAAGGGGTACGAGCGTACGTTGTATGGCAGTGGAACCGTGACGCCAGTACGACATGGTTGCATGCCGAGGTGCCAGCAATGGCTAGGAAGGGAACGCGCGCGGAAATCAAGTCATGGCTGGGTTGCCCTAGCCGTGGTATGCCGCCGCGGACACGTCGACCCAAACTGCTCCACTCCCCAGCCAAGCCCCAGGCCCGATGCCTACCACGAACTCCGCCGGATGCTGCACGGTCTGGTTCATAGTTGACGCCAGGGCGTCCGCCGAAGCTCCCTGCTTATGCAGCTCGTCCTTCTTGAGCTGCTGGAGGTCCTGCGGGTGTCCCAGACGTGCGCGGGCGGGAGGGGACGGGTCGAAAAACACATCCCACAGGGGAAAATCGTTTGATCACGGTTTAGGCGGCAGCAGGGCGCGGTGCACCTCCCGCCCGCTCCCATGGAGCCTCAGCAGCAATCCGCCCCCCGCTGCCGCCACATGGCACATGCCCAGCCGCCTGAAGGACCCCCCAGCGGATTCGCGGCTTATCCTCCTAACCCCCCGGCGCACCTTGAAGCAGCGCCCTATCTCCTTTTTGCTCACGTCGTTGCCCAGCACCGCGACGATCTCTTTGAACGTGCGCGCCTGCTTCTCCTGGCGACACGCCCAGAACAGGCAGGAAGCTGCCAGGGCCTGCACGCAGGGAGTTGGTTGCTAGCTGGTGGTGATGCTAGCTGGTGGTGATGCTAGCAACAAGCAGGCCCAAGGCAGGACGCTGCCTCTGCACATAGTCCACCGACGGAAAGCCGGCCATCCCGCGGCTTCCGCGTGGTCCTTTCCACGTGGCCACCTTCGCGCACACCGGTACGCGAACCCCCTGCTGGCTGCGGCACCCACCTTGACGGATCGCCCCTTCAGCGTCTTGGCCTGCGAGCAACGGCGCACAGGACCGGAGGGCGGGGTGGTGGATAGTGAGGCGGCCATCTTGCAGCAGCAGCAGCATCAGGCGACCGTCGTCAGCGCCCGTGATCCCCTTGGGCCTTATACCGTTATACCGCTAGATTTCCCAGGCCATATGCACCACCACCACCACCACCATGTCCACCCTAATCCTCCTCTGCACGTGTCCCTTCCCCCGCGCTTCCTCTCCCCCGCCTCCTCCCACCTCACCTCGACGACCTCCTTGTAGATCTCGCAAGCCCTGTCTTTCACCGAGCCGTTCACTTTGAGCAGCTCGCACATCCGCCCCACCTCCTTGAACGCCGCTACCAGAATCCGATCTGGGTTGTTGGTCCGAGCATGGATGCGGTTCAGCGCGTACGACAAACCGCCGTCATTCTGCAGCGTCAAGGGAGGGCAGTGGCCCCGCCGCGTCAGCCCATGGAGCCGGCGTGCGGTGGTGAGCACGGCGGTGACACCCCGTCACAGTGTGTATTGACACCCAGCCGATACCACTGCGTGTATTGCCACCCCGTCACAGTGTTTACTGGCACCCAGTTGCACCTCCAGTGGAGCTCACTGGACGTGACCCTGGGACACGCTTCGGCCCGCCAGCCCCGTCGGGCACCAGACCGGCACGATTACACCGAGTAACGCCTACATAGGAGTGATGGATGATTACACCCCTACGTCTCACGGGTGAGCGCCATCATGCTTCCGCGCCACCATGTACCCCCTCCGCGGCATGCCATTCTGCGCACCACGCGGCACGCCCGAGCACATCCATCCACCCTCCTCCATCACGCCGTGCTCCTCGAAACCCATGGGTCCACCCACAAACTCCCAAATTGAGCCCCAGGCTCAGCGACGCCCTAGCCCCGTGCCCGCGGCCGTTCCGCTTACCCGCTCACGGCCAATCGTGGTCGTCAGGCCCTCCAGCAGGTGGTTCGTCGGCCCACCCACACGGTTCGGGTCGGTAGTGTCCTTGTCCTGCCGACAGAGGTGGCGGCGCGGTGATTCATGCCAAAAGGCCAATTCAAGATTCACTGCCGACAAAGACGCTTATCCCACGCAGACTTGCCTTATCGCTGAACGTGCGCCACTCCGAACGCTCGTCGATAAGCCGCGACTCCTTGACCGTTCCGCACGTCTGTTCGGGTGGGATTTCCTTTCACTCCACGGAATTGTGCAACGTGGCTCTCACTGCGGGTCTGCGGTAACTCTAGACGATTCGCGTTGCCGTGCACACTTACCCGACACACGATGTCCCCCTCAGACTTAAACTCGATGAAGTCCAAGCCCTGACAAGTGATGCACGGCTCGACATCCATTGTCGTGGCTAGGACAGGCTCCGGTGTGGATAGTGCTATGCAAAATTCTAGTAATTGGACACGCCTTAGTGGTGCTGCCTCCTGCAAGCCAAGCTATCAAGCCCAACTAGACGCTGAGCAGGACTGCTGCTAAGGGGCAGAAGGCAGCACCAACGAGAAAGAAGTGTAGATGCGGACGTATCGTCAAGGAACAGCAGTGTAACTGTGATGACTTAGGATGTTCTACGTGTGAAATATAGCTACAGACATCGTGTTTATGTCTATATATGGCGAGGAACTTGAAACGCAATGCCAATGGCAAGGTACCAGCTTTGCCGGACAGGCCCGGCCAACGGGCCTGCCAATAGCTTACCCATCCTTTCAGTGGCCAAGTACCACACATAAACGTTAAGCCGAATTATTCTTTGGCAGTTAAGGCCGTGTGCTGAAGCAGGAACATCCGAATCTTGAACACATCTACATCTGGCTCATCACTACATATGCCTTCAGCAAGACGGGAAAAAAACAACATCGCATAGTTGATCAAATTCTTAGAGCTTGGGGCCAGTTTGCAGACCCAAGGGTCTGTGCTGCCCGGCCTCGCAGGACCTCACTGCATGGCGTGCCCTACGCTACGCTCTGTAGCAACATAAAACCTCAACAGTTCAGGCCCGCGAACACTCTGCACAGAGCCACAGACGCCTTGCTTGAGGACTGAAGCGCGCTCCATAAGGCCCAAACACACAGACGAAAGTCATGGGGTGCATTACGTACGCCAGGAGGCCTGTGTCACTCCTACTACCGCCGTACCCAGAGGCGGCCGCACCTCCTCACCCAAAAGGAAGCTGCTCAGCTCATGAACCGCCCCACTGGTGCCTGCTCTACACTATGCGCCCGCCGGTCACACCTCTCCTCCAAACTTACACATGCACCGCCACACCTACCGGGTCAGTCCGACGGCCCACCCCACACGTCTGCACACCACGGCGGTCGGAGCACCTCTGAACCACGCCAAGACGGCTCGCCAGCCCCGTCCCTTCCCTCCTCCACCGTGTCGGCCGTGGATTCCCGGATTACCTTCTACCTCCATCGTAGCCGGGTCTTCTCGCCACCCCCCATCCTTCGCTTCCTGCTCCCCCGCATCCCCCGCATCTACTCTTTTCCTCCAGTTTCGGACTCCTGCGGGGAGGTTCCTCTCTCCCCCGCTCCCTGCGCTTCTCCGCACTCCCGCCGCTCGGCCACCCGGCCACGAGCCCCCCTCCCCCCGCTACATTATATTTGCGTCGGGGTCCTTATACCCCCCCGTGGATTCGCGGATTCTCTTTGCACCCCCGCTCCTACAGCGCATACTGCTCCAGGTCCAGTCCGTGCAGAATGTTGGCCGCCATCTTGCGCCGCCGCGTGTCCTTGGTGCCCACCGTGTACTGCGCCAGCGGCCGCCAGTCCGCCGCGGCAGCTGCCTCCCGGGCGGCGGTCACCGCAGTGGCGCGAGCGACCGTGTCCGTGCTGCTGTGGCGCCCGCCCGCCAGCGCGGCCCGGATGTTACCCTCCACTCGCCGCATCTGAGGAGGGGTTGCGGCCGGGGGGGGGGGTACATAAAAGAACCGATAACTCGACATGGGAAGTGTAGCTGGAGCATCTGAGGGGCCAGCGGGCGGGGGACAGTGAGGCCGGCAAGAAGGCGGCAACCCAACCCAGATTGTCGGTTGCCCCCAACTACCCCACCCAACGGCCCCGACCCAGATCGGCCTCCTCACCCACACCCGCGACCATGCCTTCGTGACCGCCCCCGCCTTCCGCAATACACACCGCCCCCGCCCCCGCCCCCGCCCCCGCCCCCGCCCCCGCCCCCGCCCCCGCCCCCGCCCCCGCCCCCGCCCCCGCCCCCGCTGCCCACCTCGTACAGCGGCGCCATGAGGCGGGCCGGTTTGACCGAGGGGCTGTCCCCGGTGGCTCCCCCGTTGCGCTGCCCCGCCGTGGGCCGCAGGTACCTCGGCATGTCGGCGCTGCTGGCCGGCTCCGTGCTGGTGGGCTGGCCCGCCATCAGCCGGTCCACATCGTTCTGCGGGTACGGCAGGTGCCGGGGTGGTGGTGGTGGCGGAACAGTGAGAACAGTGAAGCGGACAAACAGTGCTCTGCTGGTGCCGAGTATTGCGGATGACCGCCACAAGCCGCCCCCCCCCCCGCCCTACCCATGCCGATCCACACGGCTTCTGCTATCATGCCCTACCGATGCACCAACCCCCCCGCCGCCCGCCCGGCCCCACCCGCCGCCCCGCCCCCACGTCTGCTCTAAACGGTCTTCCTCGAACCGCCCCCACCTGGATGTACCCGCTCAGCCGGTCGCTCATCTGCTTCATCTGGCCGCTGCCGGCCGCCAGCGCCGCCCGCTGCCGGGCCTCAATGGCGCCGCGCGCCTCCACCAGCCCCCGCCGCATCGCCAGCGCCTCCGCAGCGGCCGCGTGCTTGCTGGCCTCGTACGCGGCGACAGCGTCGGAGGCGCTGTTGGAGGCGGCTACAGCCAGGCGGCTGTAGCTGAGCTCCTCATCGCTGCCCTCGTCGAGGGCCCTGCGCAGGTGAGGGGCGAGGCGGCCGAGGCGGCAGCCAGCAGGTGGTGACGGCAGTGGGGCAGTGGGGCAGTGGGGCGGGGACGAGGGGCAAGCAGCAGTGGGACGAGGGGCAAGCAGCAGTGGGACGGGGGCAAGGACCAGCAACCACCAGGTGGGGGGCCACCTCGTATTGTATCCTGTGCTTCGAGTCCTCTCCGCCCTCATGCGCCCTGTCTCCGGGTAGGTGTTCGAGCTGCAGCCCCGCTACAGCGACGACCTGGCCACCTCTGCGCCCCTCCTGGTACCTCCGTTCTTTCCATAGCCCGGCACCCCCCCAACCTCCCTACAGCCCCAGGTCCTGCAGCCCTCCCTGCTTGACCCCCGGGGACCCCCTTGCACCCCTCCCGCTGACAGCGGTTGCAAACCCGCACCTGTGCAGCCTGGCGAGCGTGCCGCCCACCGTGTTCTTCATAAGGCCCTTCACGATGGGCGGCGCGCCCACGCTTCCGCCGTCCAGCCCCACGCTGGCCCCCGCCCCCACCAGCATCTGAGCCATCACGGGACTGTTCTTGGTGAAAACGAACGCCTGAGGCCCGCAGTAAGGGGCCGCGCCGCCGCCGCCGCCGCCAGCCGTGCCCCTGCTGGCTGCGGCTGCGGGCGCATAGCCCCCCCCGCGGCCGCTCATGCTGCGGTGCATGGAGCCTGGGGTAGGGGGAAGTAGGGAGGGGGAGGGGGAGGGGGTGGGGGAGATGAAAACACACACACACACTCAGTGGTCAGGTCACCCTGCTCACCCCTTTTTATACCGAAAGGATGCTACCGCCACCGTGAGAATCCATCCAACCCCCCCACCCCCACCGCCTCCGCCCCCACCTCCATTTTAAGGACCCATCCACCCCCACCCCCACAACTGCCTCCACCCCTATCCCCCACCTCCACCGCGCCACCCGGAACCCCTCGCACCCGCCGGTGTGACGCGAGCTGAGCTGGGCCCGAACGGCGTCGACTTGCCGCTGAGACTGAGCGCCGACATCTGCCCCTCCGCTGCGGCGGGCGGCAGCATCCGCTGCTGCTGCGCAGCCCGCGTGACCCCCGTCTGCGCGGTCGCGGTCGCCGCCGCCGCCGCCGCCGCCGCGGCCACGGCGAAGGCCCCTGGGGAGGCATCGTGTGCGTCCGCGTGTGCCGATGGGTGCATGTCCGCTGGCAGGGCCCCGGCGGTCCACAGGCGCAGCTGCTTTGTGATGAGGGCGCGGAGGACCTCGTCGAACTTGTGCTGCGACCTGGAGGGGGGGGAAGAGCAGCGGCGCGGTGAGGGGGTTAGTTCACCCGCTAAGCTGGGAGAACCCAGTGGTGTGTGTATGGGGTAATTTCGAGGAAGACCCGTGGATGCGAGGAAAACCGTTTAGGAAAGACGTTTGTGGGTGCGGGGGAGGGGAGAAGGGGGGCCGACCAGGGGTTGCTGGTGGCGTGAGGTCCAGCCCGTGTTGCCCTGTGTGCCCCCGTGGGTGTCCCGCCGCACCCGCACCGCTAGCCATCCCCGTTGGTGCGGTCGCCCCCTGGTGTCTCGTGACGCGTATCTCGTGACGCAGCCCCGCTGACACCCACCGCCCACTTTCCGTGTCGCCGGGTACGGCCGGCGGCTCGACCCGCACCTCGCCCCTTCCCCCCGACTAGGTGCACCTGCCAACCCACCGGTGCTATTCCACTTTGACTGCTGTTTACTTCTTACCCCACACCACCCGACCCCACACCATCCGAACCCACACCACCCGCCGGCCCCATCTACCTTGGGAACACCTCTGCCAGCAGGTACAGCGCCGCCGCCGCCATCATCTCAATCCACACCTGCGTGGGTCGGAAGACCGCCCCTAGGGTTCAGCCGCAGCCAGCGAGGGAGCCCCACCAGCTGCAGTCGCACGACCGCGAGCAGCACTCCCCCCTCCCCCTTTCCCCTCCCCCTCCATCTTCCTCGAATCCCCCTCCGTCTCCTACGCCGTGTAACCAGGTCTACTCGCCCTCCCCCCTCCTCCTCCCCCACCCCCTCCCCTGTCGTGTAACCGGTTTTTATGCCCCCCCCTCCCCCTCCCCTCCGCACCTGCTGGTACTGGTCCCTTGCCTTGCCCCGCAGCTGCAGCACCACCGTCACGTAGTGGCGGCAGAAGTGGCCGAACGCGAAGTCCTGCAGCGGCCGGCTGAGGGGCTGGTCGGAGCGGAAGGCCACAGCCACCACCCACCAAAACAGGCTCACCAGCAGTGCTGCGGGGAAGGGGGGGCGGGGCACCAACGGGGCCGGGCGGCAGAGGGCAGGCCGCTGAACACGTGGGGGTTTCGAGGAAGACCCGTGGATGCGAGAAGAAACACGTGGGGGAGGGGAAGGGGCCCAAGATGATGCGGGGTGGGGGGCAGTGGACCAGCGGGAGCAGCGCGAGCTACCATCGACCTTGGAACCAACAGTCCGCAACCGGCACCTCTCCCTGCCCCTCCCCCTCCCTTGCCCCCCCCTCCCCTGCCCCTCCCTCCCCTGCTCCCTCCCGCCCCTGCCCCCTCCCGCCCCCACCTGAGTGCGCCCGAGTGAGCGCCCACTTCTTCCAGCCCATCTTGGCGGCAGCGGTACCGAACGCCGCGACGCTGTCGTTGACTGCGGCCTGAAGCGCCTCCCACTCGTGGCCGCCGGGGGGCAGCGGCAGCGGCTGGGAGGGGTCTGGGGGGGGAGGCGACGGGCGAGGACGGGCGAGGCAGCCGAGCAGGCGGTTGGGGGGGAGCGACTCGCGAGGCGGTGCGTGGACCTCCAACTGCACTGCAGCCCACGCAGACAGGCAGCTCCTCCGTGACCTCCAGCACCCACGCAGAGCACTGCGGGCGACACGCGCCGTAAAGCTCGGCTCCCCGTGCCCATCCACCCCGCGTCCATCTGCCTGTCACGGCCCCCGCCACTCAGGACCCCACTAGCGCCCATCTGGTATACCGACCCCCCCAACACACACACGCCCACACACGCGTTCACTAGCTCAAACACGCTGGCCAGCGGATCGCCGCCACAGACCCACCCTGCCCCTCTCGCTCATCTCCCTCACCTTCCGGCGGCTCCGGCAGCACCACCTCCTCTACCCGCCCCGGCCCAGCTGGCTGCCCGCGGGCACCAGCACCCCCGGCCGAGGCGCCCGCCCCGGCGCCGCCCTCTCCACCGCTGCCCGCCGCCTGCCCAGACCCGTAGGAATCCGAGGCGCCCGCCTGCTGCTTTGACTTAGCCGCGCCGTGCTTCTGTTCTCGTACGCGCTGTACGGCATCTGCGAAGGCGTCGGCGCCGTGGAGGCGGTCGCCTCCGCCGGAGGGGCTCGAGCCCCGCCGGTGCGAGGAACCGTCGGACCCTGAATGCGCCCCGGGGAGGGTGGAAGGTAATGAGCCGGAAGGAAGGGAGCCGGAAGTTGAGGAGCCGGAGGGTAGGGAGCCGGAAGTTGAAGAGCCGGAGGGTAGGGAGCCGGAGGACCCGGCAGAGCCAGGCGGGGTTGCGGGCAGGAGGCGCATCAACCGGGGGGTAAAGGACAATCCGAATTCGAATCCGAATCAGCATCGCATCAACCAGGGGGGCACCATGTGTCAGGCGGAGGCAGCGGCCGGGGGCAGTCAGCTCCTCGCCCCAACAAGGGCGTCCACCATGCCAAGCCGCCATGCCCTTGTCCCGCAACACAAAGTAAGGTCCCACCGGAATGCAGCCCATGCGGGGGCTGGTGGATACCGCCCTCGGCTGGCACCGACCCCGCTTGGCCCGGCAGGACCAGATGGAGGCGCACCTTTGCGAACGGCAGTAAGGCGTGGGTCCACCGTCGCCAACTCGGCCACCTGTGGGCGTGATACCGATATCGGGTTAAACCCAATTCGGACGTCAGTGTATCAACAGACAGCTGCAGTGAGGCACTCCTCTGGACATCACCTGCACTCTGTTAGACAGCTCCTGCAGTTCCTTAACAAGGAGGGCGACGCGTCCATCATCATCCTTGAAATGCTCAAGGAGTTGAATAACGCTTTCGCTCTCGCCATTCTGGGGACCAGCGAGCTGGGCTGTAAGCGCGGCCATTGCGCCAATTGCGAGCTGAATACGGGTCGACGCTATAGGTTGGTTGCTCCTACAGGATCAAGTTTTAGTCAGTTGTCATCTCGTTGTGGCTGCAAACTACGCTAGGTCACATGACACGGCTCGAAGGTGGTGCGTTCGCCGTCAGCAAAATATTGTTTTAGGACACCAGAGGGCTGTCCATTTTAGTAGTAGATGCTGATGCTGTATGATCCTTGCGGTAGGCGCGGAAGTAAGAAGCATGTTATAAAACCGTGCAAGCCGTACGAACACAGAGACGCTCCACACAAACCTAACAGCAAGCACAACGTATTGAAGAAATATCTTGTATACCTTTTACTGCTGAAACCAGGATTGTGTAACTTTCCTCTCATTTGCTAGGAAGTAGGAACCTCTAACTCACTGCTGCTTACGGCGCCTCACACCGTAGCTGCGTCCGGTGTGGACTGTACTGGGTGATCAGAACGCTTCGAGATTATAAGGGATAGTAGGCTTGCAAATGCGCTCTATTCTTGATGCAGCAGCCTCCGGCCCTGCTAGCGCAGCATCGACTAGCTATGGGCCAAGTATGATCCAGAACTGGTGCCTCGCGCACAAGTCGCTGGCTGGACAGCGACAACCGTGCCTCGGCCAGCTGCGGCGACGTGGCGACCCGGCTGGCCTACCCGCAAGGGAGCGCCGGCAGCGATTACAACCGCTGTGCGCCGTGGAAGACAAAAAGACCGCCGTGGGCACCTCCGATGTGGGTGCCCCTGCAGCTCCCGCTGCACCGGTGCTCGACGCCAGCCCTGTGCCCGCGAGGTAGGATTCGGATCGACGCCAGCGCCTATGGCCCGTTGCCCACACCTCAGATAGGGCCCGATGATCCATTCCCTTACGCTGCTCCTCTGCTCGGCCCTGGCAGCACCCCCACGTTGCCCAAGGCCGCCGCCGTGGAGGTGGAGGTGGAGGTGGACGCCAGCACCGCAGCCGATCTAAGCTCCATGTGGGAGACCATCAAGCGCGATATGCGCAAGGACATGAGCCCCGAGGAAGCGCAGGTGCTGGATTCGATCAAGGTGGGTACCGGTATGAGAGGAAACCCGTGGGTCGGTCAAGGTAGGGCACTGACGGCGAAGGCCGTTGTGGCGAGGCGAGGACAGACCGACCGGTGGTTGGTCCCCATCGTACTTGCAGCCCCCCATCCATCTCTTACGCCTCCCCATTAGCGCCTCGTCTCCAGCCAGGGCGCACGTGGAATGCTTCGGCACCCGTGTCATGGTTCCACTCCGTCGCTTCGCCGATAAGGCAAGTCCCGCACCACCCGGGTGCTGCCCCTTGCAGGTGGACGACCTGCTTGGCAACAATGGCGACCTGATGCGCAAGGTGCGGGGACAGGGCGTTGGGGAGGGGCATAAGGACCCGGCTACACGACATGGGTATAATAGCTGGGCGCTGGGGAGGGGCATAAGGACCCGGCTACACGACATGGGTATTATAGCTGGGCATTGGGGAGGGGAAGGGGCGCATGGCGGTGGACGGTGGGCTGTGCTGACAGACATTACCTCCTGCGTAGGGCTGCGCTGACAGCGTGACAGGGGGCGCGTGAGTTCGCTTGAGGTCACCCTCACCCTGCCGCGTCGCCCCGCAAACGCCAACCGCGTCATCCTCTCTGCCTCGTGTCGCCGTCGGCTGCACTGCCTGTCCTGCCGCCGCCCGCGCCTCAGATTGCGGACGAGCAGCTCGGGCCGCTGCTTCAGTCCCTGGGGGTGAATGAGGAGCCCATGGCCTTCTTCTTGGACCTCCTGCGGCTGGGCACGGGGCTGCAGCTGCTGTCGGCGGGGGCGCTGTTCTACGGTGTAGAGCTGTGGGGCGGCTACGACTCAGGTAGGTGGGCGCGGCGGATCCCCGGGTGGCGCCATGCCGAGTCTCTCCGCAGGAACTCACGTGTACTAGGCGGCACATTGACACAGGCATGGAGCCGGTTCTGTCAGCTGATAGTCAGCTGAGGGCTATCCCATCTGGGCAGTCCTCGACCTTTTGTTTCTTAGCCCCCGGGCTCTGCAGCCCCTAGCCCGTCATCCCTACCCTCTGCCCCGCCGATATCCTGCTTCTGGCCCTCCGTCCGCAGGCGAGGCGTTCCGCTGCGTGTGCGGACTGACGGCCGGCTACCTGTCCCGGCCGTTCTTCAAGGTAGAGCAGCTGCTGTGGCCGCTGTACGACTGGGGCCTGCGGATCATTGCGCCAGGAGCCGTGTATGAGGTGATGCGGTTGGCGCAGCGGTTGCGGGCTGGGGCGGGAGGGAACGGGAGGGGAGGGGAGGGGAGGGAACGGGAGGGGAGGGGACGGGAGGGGACGGGAGGGGACGGGAGGGGACGGGAGGGGACGGGAGGGGACGGGAGGGGACGGGAGGGGACGGGAGGGAAGGGAACGGGAAGGCAGCACCCAACCGCTGGTGGCAGCGGCGCTGCTGCTGCCACACCTGCTCCTCACCGGGCTGCGGCAGTCCACCGTCAGCTCCTTCCAGTGGTATGATGCTGCTCGGCCCTCTTTCCACTTGCGCACCCCCCATCCCGCCGCACCCCAACACTTGGACTGCATCCGCGCCGCCGTGCCGCTCCGCAGGTGTCGGCCAGCAAGGAGGAGTCGCAGGCGACCCTGTCCAGGCTAGGGGTGGCGGTCGCGGTGTGCAGCTTCCTGCCGCAGCTGCTGTGGGGCTGGGACAGCGCCAACTGCCTGCAGTTTGTGCTGCCGCTGGCGGGCGGCTGGCTGCTGTTTGATGTCATGTACATGGCAGCGCTGCTGGCCAAGTTGCAAAAGTAGGAGGGTGGCGGGGTAGCCAACAGCGGTAGTCGTTGGCTGTGATGTTGCTCTGCCCACCTTCGCGAGCTTGGCAACGGCGGTTTTTTTGCGCCGGCGGTTTGCGGCGCACAGGGCAGCCCACCTTTGAGGGACGGTATAGCAGTGATTCATTGGTACATTAATAGCTCGCAATCCCGTACACGTTCCTTCGTAAGGCCTTTCGCCTAGGGATGAGGGTACTGAGCAGGTGGGGCAGCGCTGTAGCGGTCAGTAAGGCCAGGTTCCCGCTCGTTACATTGCATGGTGCATGATTCACGTGGTTTCCGACCGATAGAGGCAGGGGCCTTCACGGCAGCTGCCGGAATGCGGCCCCGAGGTTTCGTTTCGTCAGGATTGCGTGGCGGTGTCGGTACCTCGCCTCCGGTTGGCGGTTGCGCGAACATGGAGCGCGGCATATGTGTGTGCAGGCCACACCACACTGTTCCCTCGTGCTGCAACTGTCGCTCCTTGCGTGCGCGGTGGCTGCCCCGGGTGTGCCGCGGGTGCCGAATGATGAGACACACACGTGTAATGAACGCCACGGCATCAGGGGCGGTGAAGATGGGTGGCCAGACTCGTGATGGGCAGCAGTCAGTCGTGAACGGGCAGCAGCAGGATGGTGCACGGTGCGGATTACTGACACCACCTGGCACCTGGGCATGTTATACTATCAATGGCTTGCGGGTGGTGATAATACCCCAGTTTAACTGCTGGCCTGATGGTGCACGCGAGTGAAGAAAAGATGTAAGTTTGATCCAGGAGATGGTGCCATAACATTTGGGTGAAAGGATTGCTTTCGTAACGATTACAGCACCATGTAACTGTACACTGTCATCAACCTGATGACAAACCATGGCATCGTACATATGACTAAGATATGACAAGTACTCCACGTCGCCGTGGGCCCTGTTCCTCCCACCTGACGCTCGGAGGGCCTATTTCGGTACAATGGGGCGCATGCGGTCCACACTCAACCGTGTTGCCGAGGAGGAACACATCGTGCGCCTTGTTCACCTGACCTACGACCAATAAGAATTATCAACAACGTCGACCACAAACCGAAAAACCTCTGCTCTGATCATCATTAATCCGTGTACAGCGCACGCTTTTTCTACCGCTCCTTTTGTAAACAAATTGCAAATGCATGCATCACAAGCACAGACCTCAAATGCATGCACCACAAGCACAAACTTCGTAACATTTGTCTGGAACAATCACCTATCCGAGACCGCATGCCGGGCAGCAGAGCGCCTCATTGCCGCTAGCACGCCGGGCCACACCTGCCCTCCCGGGTACCCCACCATGGAGGGTTAAAAACGCTGGACGGCCGCACTCAAGCCGCTTGCCATCGCAACGAAGCAATGGCGTTGCCGGCCGATGTAAGTAGGGAAGACGGCCAAAGTAACATCGTCAAAACAGGCCATGAGTAAATCTAATCCTGCCCGCGCTACCCTGCGCGTCGTAGAACGGCGGGAACTCCTTTGCATTCTGGTAATTACTGTATGCTTCGCTCGATACGTAAGATCTGCCAGTTAAAAGACTTCTGGCATGAAACGCCCACACCACCGGCAACAACCGCTGTGGACCTGGCCGGTTGCAAGGACGCTCTTGCCACAACCAGTGCCACCGCAGTACCACGGCAGCAGTATTCCAATCCCCGACAACCCTCACGCCTTGTCGCCTAAGGCCGCTTGCAGTCAGAGCAGCACGCTGCATGTGCTGGCTCACCCGCCAGCTCCGCAGCTTCTAGAACCGCAGGTGCCGCGGCGAAGTGCTCCTGGAACATCTCCCGCAGTGCCGCCGGCCTGACCTCCGTGTACGTCGCACACGCCTGGCCCTGCGGCCGGACGCGCAGCGCTGCCCCCGCGGAGCACTTGCCGACACACTTGCACGGCACCACCTCAATGTTGGGGTTGCCGTCCGACAGCGCAGACACAGCTCGTAGCACCTCGGTAGCGCCCTTGCGCTGGCACCTGGGTGAAGGAAGGCCAAAAATGTGGCAAACGGTAAGGAACGCGACGAGCTTTCGGCGGGTCCTATTTTATTTTAGAACCGACGTGCACCGAAGGCAGCGCCGTGAACCGAAGTGTGCGCAGGCATGCAATGCTGCCATGCATCGGTTCCCCAGCACACCAGCAGCCGGTTTCCTAAAGCCGGTGGCGTAGTGAATATTGCTGGCAAAATGATCTACCGTGCACGTCGTCATGGTCATCCTTGCAACACCACTTACTTGCTGCCCGTGCAGACCAGCACGCGTCCGCCAGCGCCGTCAAATTTAGCCTGGCGGAACTCGTCCTCGCTCCAGTCCCAGCCCTCCTGGGGCTCAGGAACCGCAAGCTCAACCTCTCCTGTAAGCCCGGAGATCAGCATGCTACTACCACTGGAGCTGGCTGGGCTGCTCGGGTTTGCGACAGTGCCGATTACTGCTACCATGGGTTGCTGCTGTTGCTGTACACGTCGGGCACAAAGGGTAGCAGCAGAGCGCGTGGTGCATTCGTCGTCCGAATCGGAGCTGTCAGAGCCGTCATCGCCGGCATGAAACAGAGCGTTGGCACGCCGTGCTTCAAGGTGGGACGTCAATGTACGAATCTCCGTCAGCAGCTCGGAGAGGACAGGAGATTCCACTTCAGTCGACGTCAGCGCCGACAGCCGCTTCTCCAGGACTTTGCGATGCGATTTCAGGACCTTTGCTAGCTTTTTCCTTTCCTTCCGAAGGGAGGAGCAGAAAATTGTCGAGGGGCCAGCGGGTGTCCGTGCATTGTCGTGGAGAACCTGGGGCGAAGCCGTGAGGGCGCGCGCCATCACTGAGGTTCCCGAACCTGCATAACACGAGGTTAAAATAAATTGTAAGGGGTAGATCCACTGCTTACGTGTTTGCGGAGGATTGCATACTGGGTTGAGTGACGGATGCTGCCGTCACCCACACCAACAAGACGAAATCACTCGTAGCAGGCCGAGCCCTGACGGAAAGTTTTGAATATGACGGGAAATATAACGTAGCACACAGTCTTATTACTACAGCGGGTCATTCGCACCTGCGGTCCTGGGGACCCAGAGTTGCCCAAACCGGCGCCTCACATCCTCCGCGCGGCCCGAAGGTGAAGGCACGTCCATCAGGGCAACAGAGCGCCGTCCGAGGACAAAGGAAGCCATTATGTTGTATGAACCGGTATCGTGGGCCGGATTGCTGACGCAAAGGGTGTGGACTGTTGCCAAGCCGAACGTCCGAATACCGAAAGAACAGGCACCACCACTATGTGTAGTATGTATTGGTAAAAGGTGGCGGACAGCTGCTCTAATATGGAGCCAGGAGGGCAATACGCACACCTAGTCAAGTGCGTGCCCTGCGCGAGGCAGGCACGCGCCGGATTCGGAGCCAACGGGCAGGACCAAATAAACAGGAACCAAGGGAAGGGGGCAACTCATCTAAAACAACATTCAACAGTAAACCTATGGCGCCTATTTATTTTAAGAATTGCAAAGCCTGGCCAAAAAGTATTTGCGTTCTAATTACGTCATGCGTACGGCGGATGGACGAGCTGCCCCTGAACCACTTCAACGTCTAGCAGATAAGCAGAAGCATTTGGAAATGCCCTACGGTTTGCTTTGGAAGGAAAACTGAGGGACTGCATCCGCCGATGGTGCCCTTGCGACCTCAGCCTAGCGCACGCCAACCGCATTTGTGCCACACGCTCCGTAGTCCGTACGCCGAGCAAGGACTCCTACTATGTGAGGCCCAATCCTTACCTTAGCGGCTTGAAATGGTTTGTTGACACGAACGTATGGTGCTTCTACCACTACCAGTATGGCCGTGTCACTATCATGGGCATGTGTGCCTTGTAACCTTGAAAGTAATACAGCTGAGATTCGCGGGTAGCCTTGCTGACGTTATGAACAGAACAAGTGGTTTACAAGGCCTTGTCGCCGAAAACATTAGGAGAGCCCAGAGTAGCAACACCCATCCACCTTGCGATCAGTGGCATCGACTTTCTTGGGGCGCGGGTTTGGAATCCTTAACCGATCATGCCTTGTAATATGCAAGAACGTAGATGCCCAGGAGTTTTGGCGCTGCGCTCAGTTGGATGGCACATTGCGGGTGCCTCGTATTCAAACCGGTTTGCGAATTTGTAGGGCCACAATGTCTAACGATAAGGGCGTGTTGGATACATGTGTAACATGGTTGGGGTTTCCTAGTGTGGGCATGATGCACCTCTATACACCTCAGCCATGATGATTCCCCATCGGCGCAACCTGCGCAATGAGACCGTCCTCACGGATTTGGTAGTCTCTCCTTCGCGCGTAGTACATGTGCATGCTATGATCGAGCTGAGTCGACCCTCGACCATCCGATCCACACGCTCGTTCATCAGTCCTCTCCCTGATTTCCTCCATGCATCTTCATGCCTTCGCTTCCATCCCTACGTGCATGCAGCAGTCGCGTTGTACAACCTCAAAGCCGGAAGCCTCTCAACACCATAGACCCTTCCACTGAGGTCCCTCACCTGGGGAAGCCTGTCCGTTGTCAATGGGCGCCCTCGCTTACTGCCACCACACCTCACGGCCCAATGTCTTTCAAGACGCGTACGTTACCAGCATACACGCACTAACGCACTTCGACGCCCACGTAATCGCGCGTGTCTCTCGAGGGACAGGCATAAAAACGGCGACAGCAGGGGCACTGTCATGGGCACAAGTAGGCCAAGTATTGATGCCTTCCCCCCAGGGTGCTTCCGGTTGCACCACACAGGGTGCTTCCGTTTGCAGATGCATCCATCCATCCGCAGCTACCCTTTAATTGGGTAACGGTTGTTGAACATGTTATTGCAAGTGAAGGTGGGTCAACAGCTTGGGGTGTTCCGTGGAAGAGTTGGCAGAGTGAGCGCTATAAATCCATGGATGGCCTTTGCCTGCCCGCTTCCGTAATTCATAGCTTGGGTTGTTAGTGCCTTACATAAAGCAGTATCTTATGGCATTAAAGCTGCTTAGCAGCACCTGTCGGTATTCACGGCTTGCCGTACAGGGCGGAGGACGCGGCATGCGAGGACCCTAACGTCGCCAAAAGTGCTAGCTGAATATACTGACAAGTAGGTACCTACCAACGTATACATGTTTGCTCCATCTGCTTGTTCACTCCAGCTTGCTTGTTACAAAATTTTCTAGAGAAACGGACAACATGTGACGAGCACGGACGAGCCAGTGACGCATTGCCTAGGTAACGGCGTCATGGCCGTATATGCAACGCAAATAATTGGAACTGTCATAACGTTTCTTCCATCATCGGCATCGCTGTGAACAGAAATGCGAGCGTCTGAAATTCTCAAGGAAAGCATTGCTGGCACGCCAGGCACTGTCAAGTGGGGCACGGCTGGCGCAGTGGTAGGAGCAGCTGCTGCTGGAGTGGTGGGGCCATTAGGTGCTGCCGCTGGTAAGCATGAGGGCCCTGCCGTGTCATGCTGCGCTTTGCTCCGCAGGGCCCCGCTGCCCCGCGACAGGTCTCCGCGCTTTCTCCACTTCACGCGCTGACACCCAAAGATACATCAAAACAAACAGTATTGAACATCATCCTTTCATGCGCCCTGCAGGCGCAGTCGCTGGGGCACAGGCGGCCTCAACGCTTGCCTCCGTGCTGCGGCCGACTTCGACGTCGCGGCTCCATGCCGCCGCCGCCGACTACATCACGAACGAAGCGCCTTCTGTTGGAACCCAACGCGAGGAAGGCGGTGTGGAGAAGCCGTGGCAGCAAAGTAGCGGGGGGCTGCCGCCGGATAACGAGGCGGTGGGTGCAGGGCAGCCGTCGGCGACCGATGGGCTCCTTGGCGGTGAGGGACAGCGGTCGGAGTTGCAGGAATAGGCGGGGCTGATCTGGAACTGCTTACCAGCTGTGTGGCTGCAACTGAGGCGCCGATCAGCGCCTCGAGGAGGCGCGGAAGAGAGGGCGCTTGCGGCGCACGAAGGAGGGTGGTGCATTGACTTTATGGGGATGGCGTGCACGGGTTTGAGGGGACCGGGACCAATCAGACAGACGCCCACTCCAGATGCAGGATTGCAGCCTGCTGGTGGAAGTCTGGGGGGCCTGCGCCGGTGTTCAGGGTTACGGCTTTCGGGGGGCTTTCGGGGGGCCACAATGCACCACTGCGCCTGGAGGCTCGGGGACGGCCCGGGGCCCCAGGGGTCACTGGACCTCCAAGTCTCGGGGATCCGTAGGAACTCCGTAGAAACTGCGGCACCATGCTGGGTAAAGTCATAGCGCAGTGGCAGGCGGAGGATGTATTTTGTGGGTGTATGAGGCGCTGGCCCCTGAAACCTTTTGGAACCCCCTTGGCTGCGGTGAACGGCATGCTGCACGTATCAAATACTGCCTCCGCTACAAGTAGTCCAAGTTTGGCCCCAATACATGACGTGTATGAGTGCTCAAACCATGGGCTCGTCGTAAGAAGTGTGTTGCCGACCGCATGGGCGAGCTACTACGGCCATATGTTTTTACGGAGGTGGTTGGACAAACGTTTGGGCTTAATGAGCCTGCAGTCGAAGGCTTGCATAGATGCCTGACTGTATGTACCACCCAAACTGCGGTACAAGGGGCTAGCTGCCTTCAGGGAAGGTCCTTCAATCGTTAGGAAAGCACACATCCAGGATAATGATTGCCTCCTGAATTTGTAAGCGGCCCATAGGTATCACATGACGTACAGTCGTCCTTGAAACGCGCGATTACGTCGTCTTGTGGCTCTAACATTCTGTAAGTAATATCGCATACTCAATAGCAGGAAGCTGTCACTGACATACATTTAGAACCTGTCGTGTGCGAACACTTGCGCCAAACAGGCGCAGTTCCTGCGCGGTTTCTCCCCGCCCTGCCATTTACGGGGGCGGGGGCCTTGCCCCCAACTAATTTCTACGCTAGGTGTTGCGTAGCTCCTAGTTTCAGGTTATAGCTGGCGAGACAGGTCTAGGGCCATGGGTTGCGCCGCATCACAACCTGAGGCGGACGCCGTCGTCAAGCCCCCAGCCCAGAATGGGCATAGTAATGCCCCTCCTAAGACAGTCACCAAGGAGGGCGTCGAGCAGCCGTCGGCACAGAACGGCAACGGGGGTTCAACTACGCATTCGCCTCTGTATGCAGCTCCTTCTGCCTCAAAGACCCCCAGCCAAGGGCAGCAACCAGCCGCGGCGCCTGCTTCTACGCAACCTCCTCCGGCGCCAGGTTCACAAGCAGCTGTCAACCAAAGCTTAAAGTCACTGAACGCAAATGAAGCGAACGCAGTACAGGCAACGTTGCTGAAGGTGCGCATGTGTCGGCCCTCGCTCTCCTTTGGGCCTGGAAGGCTAATGCATTACCCTTCCTTTGGTGCCCAGGTCAGCGTGCTCATACAGAGATTTGCGGAGGGCCGCAGCGAGCGCACAACGCCGGTGCAGGCTGTGCGGCGAGCCCTGAACCTGGTCACGGCTGACTGCAGGGCCAAATACGCAAGGTACGTTGTCTATAGAGCGTGACGTTGGAAATAATGCCCTTACTGACAGTTTTTTCATGGCCACAGCGTCAGCGTGCTTTCGGAGACTCAGGAGCATGCATTGTTGGTGACAGCAGTTGGTGTGCCCGATACTGTGCATGAGGGCAACCGCCTTCTAAAGATTCCTGGCTCAAATTCTTCAATAGAGCGCATGTTGCAAAAGGGGGTCGACTTTTACTACTGGCAACCAGCAGTAAGCGAAGGGCCAGCACCTTCGGACTGGTCCACCCTGGCAAGCGCCGCAGGTGCGGACAAACCTGCAGCAATATTCTTTGTTGAGATTCGCTAACTCGCGTGTCCGGAATTTGCAGTCCTGACCTACGTAGCGGCGGTGCCTATCAAAGTGTCAGATAAGGTTATCGGTATGCTTACGGTCGGCTTCGGGGACGCAGCTGCGGATGAAGCAGACTACATCATGTGAGTGTTCGTGGGGGTTCGTGGGGGTCACTCAGTGTCGCTTGTGAAGCATCGGGGCTCACACACCATCGCTTCGGGGGCGTTTAGACAGCACTCCCCACACCGACCCCGGCCCTGCACGGTGGCCCATTCCTCCTTTGCCAGGTTCCCCACATACCTGCAACTGGTGGCCGCCAGCTTGAGCAGCATGGTAAAAGACAACAGCATCCCCAAGTACATGACGCTTGTTAAGGACCTGCACGAAACACAAGACCTGGACAGCCTGATGCACAAGGTTGTGCAGCACCTGCGCACTGTGCTTGGCCATTCCAACAACCACCATATATGGTACCGGATAGGCCTAACAGCACCCAACAACACGGCTTCGACGATTTTCGATGATCTCACCCAGGTACGGTAGTTCGTGTTGCTTGACGGCAAGGCGAGCACTGCCCCATGTGGCCCTGGGGCCGTGTAAAGACTCGGGGGCGGAGGAGGAGGTGCAAAGAGTTATGCTATATGGGGTAGCAAACTGCCCCGGCACACGGACTACTGGCATAAGCCGATGCGGTTCGGGCGGTAGTAACCCGAACCAAGTCTGCTTCTGCTGCCGGTCGGGTTTTGTGTTGACATTTCCGTGAGGTGGCGACTGTAGATTGACCTGCCGGCAACGTCAAGTGCCGGCAACGTGAAGTCACCCAAGATGCGACGGGCGCATACACACAGCTGTAGCGGTGCCGCAGTGATTGTTGGCGAGATTTATAGCGGCGCCAGCATCCAGTGGGAGCGCCTTGCTACATGGCAGGGAACGTTGAACGAGCCGCAATCATAGGGTGTATTGATTGGTTCGTCGCCACACGTAGGAAGGTGGTCAAGGCCGCCCAGTTCGTCAGGCCGCTGCATCCACATAGTGCGCCTGATGTCGCAATTACGTTCATCAAAAGCATAGCCAAGGGACGTGCGTTCGCGGTATGATTGTTTTGTGGCAAAGCGAGCTTTAGCGATGTCGTTGTTCCAGTCCACGTGGACGCCAAGCCCGTGGCACACGGGCAGCGACTGGACACTGGCGCCGTCCCTGGCCTTGTTGCTGGCGCGGTCTCCGGCGGCTGCTAGCAATCGCAGCGCGGTCTTCAGCTCAATTCATGGTGCTTCGATTGTTTTTCGTGGCAAGGATTTGCTTTCTGAGCGATCTTACCATAATCGGCTATGCAATTGCTGCTCCTAGGGATCGGCTGTGCAATTGCTGCTCATATGGGACTCATAAGGCGATGTGTGGAAGGAATGGCACTGCCGGTCAGCGCCTTTAGGCAGAGCACGACACGCACCACCTGCGTCTTTGACTACACGTGAGTACGCCTGTCGTGATGTCCCCCGACCTGCCAGGTTCCACCGGCGCTGATGCAGCGGACGCTGTCCAATCCTACGGGCTCCTCGTCCTTCAAGTTGCTGAAGGAGGTGCAGGCGTCGGGAGGGGTCATGCGGACTGTGGTGGCCATGAAAAACACGGTCATGAAGATTGCAGTCCACAACAGGCAGCAGGTGAGCGCCAATGGGGCGGGCCGCGTTCAGCGTTTCCCGGGGGGATGCTGGGACGCAACGCCAGTGGATTGAGGGGTGGTTGTGAAGAAAGGCGCGAAGGAGTGCTGGTGTTCAAAAGGGGGCGAGCTTTTGTTTTACTGTGGCGGCACAGGTTGAAGTTCCATGCGCACTTTCGACGCCGCAATTGAGGCACGGATTTGACGTTTGTTTGAAGGGAGGGGGCAGGCGAAACGACCTCCAGAGATGCTGTTTGTTGCTATTGCCTGAAGCGCGAAGCGCTGGTGGGCATAGAGTGTGCGTCCAGAACCCCCGGGTGGGTGGGTACGGAGGAGGTTGCCGGCGTACATGGTGCTGGCGCATGAAAGGCCGCACGGCGTTTCCGCAGCCTTGACGCGGCTCAGCGGGTGGGGCGGCGTGTAATCTTGTTGCTGCTGGCGCTTGGTTCGTCTTGGGAAAGACGGGTCGGGACGCGGGAGTTTAGTGACGTGTCCGAGGACGGGGCCTGAAGGATGTGGTGAAGGGCAGGGCACAGTGGCAGCCGCCCGTGTTGCAAAGCCACGTGTCGGACTGGGGAAGTCGGACTGGGTCGTGGTGCTTACAGCTACACACGCACAGAGCTCAAGGAAGTCAGGTTTATGTCTTCGCTGCCCCGGCCGTGTCGTCGGGGCCGCATTGATACCTGATTCCATCCCTTGTGCCTAGTAGCGCCCGCCGGCATCCCGTTTGCGGTGCTCCCTATGCTCCGGAAGTTCACCTCGTCACCCCAAACTCGCCTACCTGCAGGTGATGATTCCGGATGTCCAAAAGGTCATCAACCAGTCGGGCAACGTGTCGGCGGACATTTTCAACACACGCCTCATCAAGCCGCCCACGAGTGTGCTGGTGTTCCCGCTCAAGGTGGGCACACTGCGGAGCAGTGGACGGGCAGGGGTGCGATGTGGAATTAACGCTTGCGTGATTAACATGAATGCCAGAACGATTATACCTGCGGCACCGGCCGGACCTGGGGCCTGAAGTGGCCCCGGGTGCGTCGTAGACGATGTGGGGGGGCGTAGGTGGCTGCCTGGCCGCCTGGCTGGGGTGTCTTAAGTGAGTCGTACCCCAGGCAGCCTGCGCTGCTGTGGCTGCGCCGACCTTGCTCCTCGTTTCTTCCCTGGCTTTGAGCCACGCAGGTGAAGCAGCACATCTTCGGCGTCATCTTCTGCATGTCGTCCGTGCAGTCGGATTTTTCGGATGTGTCCCCCAAGCTGCGCGAGGTGTGCGAGGTCATGTCGCCGCACCTGCTGTTCATGCTGACGCAGCCGCTGGCCAACGACTACAAGGTGCGGTGTGTGTGGGGGCGGTTGACTAGAGGCGCACACGGGTCGGAAAGGGCATCCTCCCCCGCGTAGTTGCGATTGTGACGGGTTGTAGATGCTGCGCAGGTGGAGGGGCAGCAGTGTGCGCAGCGTGGAGCAGGGATTCTGAAGTCAATGGCCTTGCCGCCTATTGCCTGGTTGTAGTCTAGCCGGGCTGTCGTCGGCCCCGTCGGTCACAGCGTGTGCTCCTGTCTAACCGTGTCGCCAGGTGTGATGTGTGCTTGTTTCCAACCCCCCCCCCCCGCACCTCTTCCCGCTCCGCAGTCGATGCAGACGGCCAGCCTGACCCAGACCACCGGCGGCTCCATGATGAGCGACGGTGGCTCCATGAGCGGCATGGTGACGGGGGCCGGGGGCTCCATCGGCCGCTCCGACAGCCTGGGGGTCAGCCTGTCGGGCGACAGCTTCATGTACACGCAGTCGCGCTCGTCCACGGGCGCGCTGGTAACAGGCCTTACGGAGAAGCTGAACCAGAAGCGCATTCGCTCATCCATGGACTTCCACAACGTGAGGAACTAGGGCGGAGAGGGGCGAAGCCTGAAGGCCAGGGAAGGGGCGAATCGTGTGTTGGGTGTTTGGAGCTGCAGCCGCCGGTGTATGCGACGCCTGGTATCGCTCGTTGCCCAGCTTTTGTCCCTCGTGCCGCTGCCCTTGTGGCGGCACTAGGGCGCCTCGTGCCGCTCAGTGAGGTCACCGTGCTCCCATTACCCTATAACCTGTGACGCACATCGCAGCACCACCTGGTGGAACACCCCGTGCACTAGGATTCATTGGTTGCGATTGTCGCCGTAGCAAAGTAGCGATCGTTGGCATAATATGCTATGGAAGCGATGGCGACCGACGTGGCCGCGGACGGGAGCTACCTTTTACACAACTGCAATGTCGACCTGACCTGCACTGCCGGTCTTCCTCGCAGAACACGACCATGACGGACCTGCAGATCAGCGGCCTGCTGGGCGAGGGCGGGTTCGCCAAGGTCTTCCGGGGGCTGTGGCGCGGCCTGGTGGTGGGCGTCAAGGTGGTGTGCGACGACGGCAAGAACGAGAAGATGGTGATGAAGAACGCGCACGAGATTGCCATCCTGTCGGCACTGTCGCACCCCAACATCGTGCAGGTGGGGCGGGGCGGGAGGGCTCGGACGCGGGGCCGGGAACCCAGTGGCAGGCTGCGGTAATCGGACCCCAGTCCTGGTTGCTTGGTGCGAGAGGAGGATGCAAATATATGCTGTCACTTGAAACAAGGTATACCGTAATGGAGTGGCCGGTCATCCTCCGCAATTGAACAACATGGTCCAAACACGCCTGTCGCGCTCCTGGGCGACCGATTTTGACACCCTGACCCACCCGCAGGCCTACAACTGCCTGACGGACGTGCTGGTGCGCGACCTGCTGAACACCACTGTGCACCGCTACAACAACTCCACCGTCCTCAACTCGCCGGCCTACAAGTACTTGCTGTCCATGGAGGACAAGACGTGCCACCTGGAGGTGAGGAAGGCAGGGCCGCGGGCCCAGATGCGGGCACGCCTGCGGGGGCACTCCTGCGGGGGCACTCCTGTGCGGGCACTCCTGCGGGGGCCTCTGGCCGGCCGTGCCTCCTGTTAACTCTCTCTCTCCCCCCTGGACGTCTCTGCAGGTGATCGAGTACTGCGACCTGGGCAACCTGTCCAACGCGCTCAAAAACAACATTTTCATGATTCCCAACCCCGTCATAGCGGCAGCGGCGGGGGCAGGCGACGGCGCAGCGGCGGCGGAGCTGGCGGAGCGAGCGCGGCAGCAGCCCATGAAGGTGCGGCAGGGCGAGGCGAAAGAGCCGCGAGGGGCATGTGTCCCAACCCCCAAGGTGCAGCTAAGCTGCGGATGGGCGTTTCCAGATGCCCCGCCCCGCGGGGCCACACCGCGTCCACACAGGAAACATAGCGTTGCTTAGGACGTCGCGGTGAGGTCCGCTTTCCATGGCCTTCATGCGCACGTGCTGCCCCCAACGGGGCTCCTGTCTTCTCACCCCCGGCCATGGATTCGCGGATTTACTTTTATACCTCCCGCGCCGCCCATCAGGTCAACATGAGGACGCTGCTGCTGACGCTGATCGAGATCGCGTCGGCGTGCGGCTACCTGCACCGCATGGGCGTCGTGCACTGCGACATCAAGCCAGCGAACGTGCTGCTCAAGTCGTCCAACATCGACTTCCGTGGCTTCACCGCCAAGGTGTCGGACTTCGGCCTCAGTCGGTACGTGGGGGGGGAGGGGGGGAGCACGGATTGGCATGGTGGAGGGCCAGGCTTCTGATCCAACCGAATCCATGCCGATACGCCGCTACCGGTTCCGCGTGTAGGGATTCGGGGATTTATCCATCCATGCTCCTGTGCGATCCCTGCCTGATCTGCGATCTCAGTTCCGGCGCATAGTCGTCCGTTTGCGTACGGCGTCGGTCCAGTCGCTCAGCACCGCGGACCTCAGCACCGTGTCCTGAGCCCACCGTGTCCTGAGACCAGCACCGTGGCCGGCGCATTCGCTGACCCCTGCTCCCCTCCCTCCCTCCCTCCCTGGCCCCCTCCCTGGCCCCCTCTGACCGCAGCGTCGAGGACGACGACATGTGCGCGTCGTTCCCCTTTAACAGCTGCGGCACCGCCGCCTACGTGGCGCCCGAGGCGCTCATTTGCAACAAGAAGGTCAACAGCTCCGTGGACGTATACGGTGAGGCTCGGGCCGGCTAGGTAGTCAGGCCGCTGGGGCGCTGGGAGGCGCCACTGGGGCAGAGGGGCTCCGGACAACATCATGGATCAGGGGCAGGGGGCTGCAGACAACGTCAAGGACCAGGGCCGCTGAATTGGTGTTGGTGCCTGTCGTGTGGGGTCTGCCGGGCCCGTTTGGGGCCTGAATGGACGACGAAGGTCTTGACGGCCTTCTGATATACACCGCGCCCGCCGCTAGCTGTGTCAACTTCACTTTGTCGGTGCCTGCGGTGCCTGTCTGCACTCTCAACTTCATAAGCGTCCTAGCAGCAAGGATATCCATCCAATTTGGCCTAACTGATTAAGTCCCTGCAGTTCACTGGGTTGGCAATGTGTGACAGCTGCTATGGCCTACTAACATGTCGCTGAAATCTCCCCGCCATCGCGTTGCGAATTGCAGCGTTCGGAATCCTCATGTGGGAGATGTACACGGGCCAGCGGCCGTACGGCAACATGAAGCAACAGCAGCTGGTGGAGGAGGTGAGGGCGAGCGAGGAGTGGTATTGCGGGGGTTTGGGGGCGCTGCACGTGCTTGCCGGCTGCTCAGTGTGTGCCGGCGTCATTCAACTAACGAGCGTCCTCCCGCACATTGCGCTTCCCGCAGCTGCCAGTAGCACCACCCCCCGTTGCGTTTTCCTGCCAGGCTGGGTGGCGTGTTCCAGCCATCTGCGTGTCCTCCCCTGTGCCAGCCCATTGTCCTGAGCGCTCGGCCGCCTGGGTCCCCCCTCGGACCTTGTAGGTGGTGATGCGCGGCCTCCGCCCCAAGTTCCCCTCCACGGCGCCCGCCGGCTACGTGGTGCTGGCGCAGTCGGCATGGAGCGGCTCGCCGCAGGCCCGGCCGTCCTTCGACGAAATCCTGACGCACCTCAACGCAATGCTGCAGCAGGTGGGGCGGGCCAGATGGACGGGTGCAGCTGCCTTCCGCCGTTTGGGGGGATGATGGGCGGGAGTGCGGAGGGCAGGTCTGGGCATCCTGTCGGGGTCCAGGATGCAGGCAGTGCGGGAGGGGTGCGAGCCGCACGCTCTCGGGCAGGAAGGGCGGTCCCTTCGAGGAAACACGGAAAGCACGGACGGGCGTTTTATGGCGGTGGCCACGACTCCCTGTCTCTCTCAACGTGGGACGAGGGCTCTACACCGCATACATACACATTACACCCCTTCTTGGCGCCGGTCTCACCCCTGCCCCGGCCATCCCCGCACCCTCCCCAGGTGGACGACCGCGAGATGGACTCCATGGTCAACGGCTCATTCGGCTCCATGGGCGAGAAGTTCGAGTACATGCAGCTGCAGCAGCAGCAGGGCGGGCAAGGCGGCATGGCGCCGGGCGGTATGGACCGCCGCCCGTCGCAAATAAACCGGCGGGGTCTCGGCGGCATGGGCGCGCCGCAGGCGCCCTCGCCCATGGGGCCGGGTGCTGGCTCCAGCCCGCGCACCACCGCCGCCGGGGTACAGGGCCAGGCCTCCTCCGCTGCGCACCACTCCGGCATGGCCAACGCCAGCCCGCTGGGTCCCGGCGGTGGCGGTGGCGGTGGGTCGCAGGTGGGGCAGGGACCGCTGGTCACGACGCAGTCGACTGGTGCGCAGTCGCCGCTGCCGGGAGGTGCCGCCGCTCGCGTGGCGCAGGCGGCGGCCCCGGCAGGGGGCAGCGCCCAGATGTACTCGTCGGCGTGAGGAGGGAGGGAGCGGTGACCCTTGCGCCACGCCTTTAGCGGCGTGCTGGAGGCGGGGGGGCATCCCGCTGGCGCAGCCGGAGGGGTCGAGAGGTTTCTTGCACATGCTTCTTGCACAGGCGGAGGGGGTAAAGCACATGAGGGGTGGTACGAGGGGTTGCACCGCTTAATCAGGAACGCCATCTGGACAACCCACCATTTTGACGTCGCGGAGACGAATCCTGATGTCGTTGCCGAAAGGCCCGTTGCCCAGAATATGTAGCGTCTTATATCTGTACAGCCAAGGCGGGTCGCCGCTCCTGGCTTCGTGCGCGCTGTCCTGCCCGCCGGGTAGGCGGTGCGGAGCGATGCTTAGCTGGTCAGGTCCAGGTCGGGGTGGAGAAACATGTGGCGGAACTTGCGGCGGGTGATGGGACAGTGGGACGGAGCGCCGCAGTGAAGGCAGCTGCAGTGAACGCTCTGATGTGAACTCCACGCATAGGCACGGAACATCGTTGCAACGGTGACTGGTGGTCCCTCGCGGCGCAGAGCCGGCTGCGACAATCGCCCTGCTTCGTACGGCATGGTGCCTTGTGGGTGCAGGGTAGCGGTGCAGGGGCGCGGCTGTCGATGTTTCGGCGGACAGGGGGGCCGGGCCGGGCAGGCGGCGGACGGGGGGCCGGGCTGTCGGATGTGGCGGCGGACAGGCGGCGCGCACGAGATGACGGATGCCCTTGTAGGCCGGTCGCCCGCACGCATTGGGCCGCGCCGTGCGCTGGTAGCCGGAATACAGCGACGGCCGTTGCCGGCGGGTGATGACGGGTGATAGTTTTGAGCAACAAACGGTGTGTCAAGCAGATATGAATGGGTGCGGCGCGCGGCAAAAGACGTGTTTTGAGAGAGGCCATCTTCTGACACTGGACGGGGCGGCGCCCGTGTGCCCTCACGCGGCACCATCGGCGCGGGGCGTGGCTGATGTCTAGAGCGGCTGGGCGAAACATCAGTGATATGCCCATTTCGTATTGGGGCTGAGTCCCGTGCCCTTCTGCGGCATGTGCAACAGCTATTGGGCCGTAGGCGCATTCCTGGCCACCCAAGCAGTACGAGAATGGCAGCTCGTGCTGCATGTGCGTGGCGCTGTGCAAGTATCAGCAGATGTGCATGCATGGGCGCTGGCGTCGGGTAGGCTGCTTCGCGCGTGCGGTCCTGAGGAGCGCTACGGAACGTGCCGAGGGCTGTGGTTTGCCCCCAAGCTCGAGTCTTCATCTGCTGCCGTGCTGTGGTTTGAGGACTGGTGGCCGCCGAACTCTTGGTCCGTGAGGCGGCGTGTCTGTCCCACGGGCGCCACGCGGCTGGATGGGTGTAGGTTGGGAGCTTTCAGGATGGTGCGTCAGTTGCGCTTCGCTTGCGTGTGGGTATGCGCCGCTGGTTGTTGCTTTCTTCTGTCCGTCACGGGACGCCATGCGCGTTGGGTTGCTCACTGTGTGCCACGATGCGCGTTGGGTTGCTCACCGCCCGGCGTGTCCTAGCTGGCAGGCGGATTGGCCGGCAGGGGCACGCGGCAGTGGCCTCACTCGCGAGGTGAGCCGCGAGCTGGATTTCGTCCCAAAATCCCCATCTCGGAGCACAGGCCTTTAATGGGAAATGCAGCCGCGCCACATTGTCCCCGGGCAGCTGCGGCCGTATCCCCCGCTGGCACACGCATGGCCTGCCGTGCGGCCGCGGCGGCAGTGGCGTGTGTCTTCCTGGAGGGGGGGACTGAAGTCGCACTTTGCGTTCAGTAATGTGCACGTGTCCCACAGCCCTACTGCCGCTATGGTGCTTGACGGGGCAGGTGGACAGCAGTTGGAAGGTCGACAGCACGGCTGTAGGATCGATCAGGGCGGACGTATGGAGTGCACGGTGTTGACGAACCGTGCCACGTCTCAGAACGGGCTCAGCGGTGTGCCCTACCGCACGCGGCGCAGCTGGCCATGTGGCGCGGCGCCCCAGGGGAGTGGCCGATGGGGTCTTGCGGCGCCATGGAGTAGGGTCCCGGTATGTTGTATGGAATAACCTTTCTTTGTTGTGGTTTTGAGTGGTAAAATAAGTGCTGAACATCGCACATGACAGTCGCAGCCTTGGCGGCCAACTAGCAGCGCGCGACGACTCGTTAATCGTAGGGTTGTGAGGTGGGGGCAGGTGGAACGGCCGCGGTTAAACCTATGTACAGCCGGGACTGGGTGGCGACGGGTTTGCGCTTGGCGTTGTGGGCCGTGAGCGAAGGGTGCCAGTCGTCGCAGTGAGTCGTGGTGTTAAGACGGAACGCCGCTGCTTACGTGTATGCCTGTGCCGCTGAGGATTGGACAGCTGCCTGGTGTGCTTCCTGGGCATGGTCAAAAGGCGATATAGGAGGCATGTGTGGTTGGTTTGACGGCCTGGTTGCCTCGTGCTTGCGATCCGTTGCGCGTTATTTGCATGTAACATGATCTGCACGCACGGCGAGCCCTCTCTCCCGTCTCTTCTGGACCGCCATCTTCACCGCCTTGATTTGTCGGCCGTGGATTCGTGGAATCTCCTTGAAATTCCCCCGTTGTTGCGCACGGCCACCCTGCGCTGCAGACGCACCCACCTCGTATTTCCGCTGCATTCGTCCCGTCCGCAAAATGCATAAACGAGGACACTCCCAACACAGCGAGGCCCTGGTACGTGGATTCGAGCGCCTCTGGAAAGCCGTTTGGCAAAATGTTTGGAGCGGTCCAAAATCGTGGCATGCGGTGTGGCCGCGCACTCCACTGCGCGGGTTCCGACTTCTCGGTGTGCGCTCCCAGCCCGCAGCGGTGGCCTTCCCCTGTGTCCGAGCATCCGAGCATCGATACCACCAAATAGCACAGGCACACACGAAACGCACATCGAGCATACCCTCTAAAAACGCCTAAACTCGCGCTGCTCAAACTCTCTCTCCAACTCTCATCCCCACTTCCGGAATCGAATCGTACCCTGCGTTCGCCAAAAATAATATGTTCTGCACCAATACCCCAGCCCCACAACGGCATGGGCCGTGAGGCCCCCACATGCGGGAGAGTCAGCCAAAGCGGCGGAACCCCAGCGCCGGATTGCGTCGCTGGTTTCTAATCCATTTGGCGGTGACAGACCCGGACGGTCCCAGCAGGTGCCCTCGCACGAGTGCGACTGCTGCCAGTTCCAGCAGCGCGCAACGATCTACCAGCAATCTACCTTGGACTACCAGCATCAATATCTCCCTTATACATCAGTTGTGCATGTAGTTTGTGTTGGTGATCGGGACCCTCTGCGGTCAACAATGAGTCGGCGGTGTCCGAAAGTCCCTTTCAGACGCAGAGTGGAGTGAACGACGTGTGACAGCGCCTGCCGCCTCCACGGCAGCAGACGACACGAGTACGGAGTGAGAGTGAGACTCCATTCTTTAGCGGTGCTCCCTGGCCGCTGCTTTGCACCGGCCCCGCTCTAGCGTGTCTTATTCAGCAATGGTTGCAATAGCCCCCGGCCCCCGGCCCCCAGGGGTGCCGAGCGACTCCGCCTCTCCCAGATAGCAGGTTGCTCGTCTCAAACCTGGCCCGACACCGCCTACGTGGGCCCTATCCCAATACGCCCAGTAGCTCGTGGGATGAAGGCGGGCGGGAGAGCCCTTAGCGCAGCAGCATGTACCTGTGGATGCGGGTGTGCGGCGCACTGAGTGTTGCAGTCAGTAGTAAGTGAGCATGATGAGAGCCGTTATGATGTATTGTGTGAGTGAAGTGCATTATGCCTTCGTTTAGTGTCCTGTGCTGTCGCGCCATGTGAAGTCATTCAGTGGAACTGCGGGCGGACCGAGCCACGGAGGGACGTGCTGTGCGACGCTGTGCTGCGATGTTTTGTGTCGTACCGCCACACCACGGTGCCGCCATGCCGCCGCGCGCGCGCACAGCCCCACCCACCCCCACCTGAATGAAGACGTGTATGGCGGCTCGTGGCCCCGATCTGTGGGGCGGAGGGGAGGGGACTCTCCGAGTGATGGGCGGCGGTGGAGGTAGAGGCGAGAGGTTACATCGTTGGAGTGTAGTGCTGCATGTGTGGGCGTGTTGAGTGCGCTTGCTTGCTTGGCGGGGCACTGGGTATTTGATCCTGGCTCAGTACGGCTGGAATTAAGGCTGGACTGGACAGAGCGGGTAGGTAGGGGCCTGGTCTTCACGTTATTTTTCCCATTGCACGCCGGCGGGTCGGACCTGTGGCACTCCGCTGTCTGCACCTGCCTGGCTGCAAGACGTGCGTGTCCGTGCTCTTCACTGTCAGCTGCCGCACGCCCAGCTCTCACTCCCATCTTGTACAACTAACGTAACACGGTCAAAACTCAAGACATGTGTTGTGTTGCATTGACCGGTGCCCCGAGGAGTTCCGTGCTGCGGTGCGGTGGGGCGAGGCGGCCCTCAGGGCGTCTGCGTGTGGACCCACGGGACTGCTTGTGGACTTAGGACTGCTTGTGGACCCACGGGACTGCTTGTGGACCCACGGGACTGCTTGTGGACTTAGGACTGCTTGTGGACCCACGGGCCGGCCCGCGCTGCAAACCCCCCCCTCCGTGGTACGCCTGCCGGTGCTGCGCTGCTTGACCGTACCGCGCGCAGATGCAGGAGCCAGCTGGGTGGTCGAGATGCTTGCACTGTGGTACTTGATTTGGTTTGAGGAGGATAAGGGACCAGTTGAAGGAGGGGCATTAGCCTCCGAAACCTGGACCTGATGCTGCAAGGACTGTCAAGTTGTTGTAACGGTTACATTAGTTCCAGACCAAGAGGTAGAACCATCGGGCACATCGCCTGACACTGAACAAGACGGAGGAAACAAATACCGACATGCACCGAAACAAAGGCAAACCACCAGAACACCAAGTTGACAGGCCGTAGGCATACAGAGCAGCAGCCAGCACCCCAGGGGGAATTTGCACTAGAGGCTCCCCTATCAGGAACTGGCCACCAACCAACCTAACAGCCCAGCACCCGACGAACCAGTGGAGCGCCGCAACGATGCAAACATCGGAACCCGCCACCTCTCATCCCATAAGGCACGGACCCCTAGCAGGGCTCAACACGCCTATATAGCCAGAAAGTATGAAGCACGGGAAACCCCGCTCCCCAAGACAACCCGAGCCGATCAGGAATCCACCAGTACCTCAGCCGGTCCCCCGCACACAAGGCGATTGGCGACAACCCGTAAGAAAGGATGCCGAGGCCCCACTGCATCCCAGCCTTTCTGGGGAAGCCCCAGCGCAGCAAAGCCCCTCAAAAGGGCCCAAAACTCCACCACCCCACGGCGAACGGCGCGATCCATAAGACCACTACCCGGAGTAAGAGGGGGACCACCAGCCCCCGCCCTCTTCAAGGCCGCGGCCATAAAACGGCGCCCCGCCTCCATGGCAGTAATAGCCGCCAGGACTACTACATCCCAGACGCAGGACTGTACCCCGGTAGGGGCTTGCACCAACCAAACTTGCGCCCGTGTCACCCCTGCACCGAGCTGGGTCTCGAGTTGGGCAGTCACTGCTTGAGCCACCGGGCAGAACCAAAAGTGGTGTAAGCGGGGGGTACCCGCCCCTGGAGACTCTCCAGCCGGCACACCGCACCCACAAGGGGCTGCTGCTGCCGTCCGCATATGAGAGTTCCCGAGGAGGGGGATCCCATCCACAGCCAACAGTATTAGCATACGTTGAATTAAATGACGTATTGCCGATGCCACGCCTTTAATGCCCACGCGGTTTGCGTGTTGATTTGTGGGATGCCGTAGACAACGGGAATTTAAGGATTCCTTGCAAATTCCCGTCCTCCTACGCATTTCTTGGAGCGTCAACTCCTCTTTCAGCTCAGCGGCCATCACCGCCATCGGCATGGGCATCACCAGTAAGGCGGGTACTCAACAATTTTCGCAGCTAACTGATGTTAATATCTCAGCTCCTGTCATCCGCAGCCCCTTACATGGGGCTCAAAACGGACATGTGCGTACGTGCTTAAGGAGCACGCAAACCCACTAGCTGGTTTCGGCGCTGAGGGTTCCTTGCGGCGCCAGCGAGAAGCCTGTTGCAGAGTTTGGAGGGGACAGTGCAAAGCACGTCACACAGAGCACACCATTACATGTCACCCAAAGACACCGATGTGCCCCGTCGGGCGTTGCCACGCAAGATCCCGAGTATTGGTGCGACCGAGCTCATAACCCGGAGTGACAGGTTATCCTTTGGCGGTGGGCTGATGTTCCCACCCACATCTGCTGGGGTCCAGGGAGGGGATCCAGGACAGCCCCTCGGCGGCGTTGTCTTGTCCAACTGTCATGGCGGTTACCTTGATGGGTCTGACTTTGACAGGTGTGTTGGTATCGCAAGTTGCATGCATACTTACCACTAGCCATCACAGTATGCAGGTTTGGAATTGCTGCAAGCACAGATGACGCCTGTGGCCTCTTTCCCATGACTTGGATGCCAATGGGGAGGACGCTCTACACGGGTCCCATCGTTATGCAGACCTCTTTGGGGGCATCTAGCTCACCATTGACTTGCCTGATGGACAACTGCTTGCTAAGCTATTGCTAAGCTACTGTGACAAGTGGTAAGAGCCTATTTCACTTTAAGAAAATTTCAAGAAGCTTAAGTAAGTTGGCCAAAGTAATAACTAAACCGTAGTGCATTTCCAGGTGTGGGATTGAAAATTTTGTTTAAGAAAGCCTCCAACGGGTGTGATGCAAATAATCAGAACAGTTGTAGGTTCAGTACGCGCTTTCGTCAGTCTAATTTTTAATAATGATAAATGACAGTAAAAAACCTGATTCTCCGTGAATCCGGCTGCTCCTGAGCAACTGTACGTACCAGCGATAGCGACATCGACAGTCCTGCCGGAACGTGTTGTACCAGCTAACTCTAGAAATTAATATTAATAATTACAAATTTCCATCAAGAGTTGTTCTCATCCCCAGGGGGAGCCAACGCGAGTATATACACAGTTCCGACTTCGAGCGAGCGGCAAGAAGTTATTGCCTTAAGCGAGGCAAGAGGTGCACTTCAGTAGATTTACATTTTAAGTTCGCCACGCGGGGTCTCGTGTAGACATAGACAAGACATGGGAAGAGGGTGAGAAGATACGATTCGTACGGCGTTGCGAAAGGTCCCATCGGCTTGGCAAATGCACGCTGCTGACAACACAGAAAAGTCCACAGTTTATATCGGCTAGGAAATGTCATCTTCTTGGGTGCGCGTGCGGCCCCTCGCAGCGCACCCTTGCGAGATGGGCCGTAAGCCTGCGCGCGTGGAAGTTCCACTGCAATGCAGCTCGAAGCCTTTCCCTTTGGTGGCAATCACAGCCGCCGTTGCGGCTGCGGGTCTCAGCATCGCGCTCGGCGTGGTGGGCAAGGGTCGCGGGTAAGCTACCCTGAAAGGCATCTTTTGCGATTGCACATCCTCTTGGGCGCATTGGTTCCCAAAAATGAATTGTGGTTGCTGTTGTCATTGAACTGGAATGCCGACCAGCTGCCTGACTTTCTGAGCTGCTGGGAAACGCAGGCGCGCACGCCTAGCCAGTTCGGCACGACAGTCGCCCGGCCTGCTGAAACCATGCGGCGGCCATGAACTTAGTGCAATTGACCAGGTTAGTTAACGTTCCGAGTGGGGTAACGTTGCAATTGTTTTTCCTCGTGGCGACTATGTCGACTGTCACAGTCCGCCATTTACGATCTTTTGTAAAACAATATCGTATGATGGTACTCTGCAGGCTTCTACCAATGCAAAGGGGGCTGCGTGCGCTTCATGGGCTATCCAGGTGTACCAGCCCTGGTGCCCGCCTTTTCTGTGCATGGCGCCCTGGCTCACGGTGCCAGCGGGTGCCTCCGCCCTGTCCACACCGAAGGTAGACAAAAATGTTTGTGGCAATATGATGAGATCCTCCACTTTTTACACAAAGTTCACGCTCAACGGCCTCACCGAACCCTAAGTTTGCCATCGCGTACCTCTGACGCACTCTTCTGCCTACCGCCTCTATATTTCAGGCTCAAATAAAAGCCGGGTGCAGCACTGTTGATGCACGCCAGGACCGAGCAGTATTCGACAACGACACGTGCGATGTAAACTCTGGCGCTCCCGCGGACCGCGCGCTTCCGGCCCCTGCACAGCTGCGTCGGGACGACGTCACTAGCGATCAGCTAGCCCCGGATCAGCTGCCGCTGCTGCTGCTGTCTGCGCAGGGCGCGGCAGCGGCAGCTACCGAAGCTGCAGCGGCTGGTAAGGCCGTCGGCGCCCCCAGCCCGCAGCCTGCCTCTGGACCCGCCACCCCAGCAGCCCAGCCGGATGACTTCTCCGCCTCTCCGTCGATGAGGAGCTTTGAGAGCTGGGCGTCAGAAGATGACTACGGGTCTCCAGGGAGGGCGCAGCCGGCCGGCAGCGCCTGCGGCGCGCAGCAGCTGGCCGAGCAGTACGACAGGGCGGAAACGGCCGGCGGCAGTTACAACGACCTGGCGGTTGCCACGGAGGGCTTTGGCGTAGCGGTCACTGTCACCATGGGCAACCCGCTGTTCATGAGCGAGCAGGACGCAGCGAGGTTCTCAGCCGCGCGCGCACGCCGGCGGCTGTCATTCGCTACGACTGTCGACAACCCCTGCTTCGCAAACGAGGAGTGTGAGGCGGGCGGCCCCCAGGCGGGGCAGCAGCGGCGCTGCGGGGCCCAGCCGGCAGTGAGCTGCATCCGCGAGCAGCCGCGGACGCCTCAGGGGCGGCGGCAGGAGGAGGAGTTGGAGGAGGAGGAGGAGGAGGGGGCCGGGTGCTGTGCCCCGGAGCCGCCGGGATGCGCCCGCCTGTCCCTGCCTCTGGCCGACACCCCAGCAGCAGCTGCGGGCGCTTCTCCTGTCGGCAACCTGCTGCAGGAGGGGAGGCAGTCCGCCCCCGCCACCCCGGCGACCCCGGCAAAGCCGCCGCCCCCTTTGGCCCCGCCAGTTTCCCCGACCGGTGTCTCCCCACCCCCTCCCGCTCCCTTGGCTAGCCCCACCCCGGAGACGGCGCCGCCTCCCGCACCGGCGGCTCCGGCGGCTCCCGCCATTGTCCTCCGTCACGGCCCCACCAGCGTCCTCGGCCAGTCCTCATCTTCCCTGGTGTCGCAGCCGCAGCCCAGGACAGCCGCCGTTGTAGCCACCGTCCCGGCCCCCCCAGCCCCCCGCCCCGCCCCCACCAGCCGCCCACCATGGCGCCCCGCCGCCAGCCCAGCTGCAACCCCTGGTCGTGCCTCCGGCACCCCCTCCTCCTCCGCTGCTGCCGCTGCTGGTTGTGGCGCCAGCCGCCTCGGAGGCGTGCGGTCCAGTTTGGAGTCCCCTCCCACAGCCGGCGCCCTCAGCGCAATCCTGCGCGCCGCTGTGCCGGCCGCAGCGAAGCCCGCGGCCTCTGCTGCCGAGACCTCCCTCCCGCCGAGACCTCCCTTCCGCCCTGCCTCCAAGACCGTCAGATCGCAG
This sequence comes from Yamagishiella unicocca, assembly GCA_003116995.1. NCBI lineage: Eukaryota > Viridiplantae > Chlorophyta > Chlorophyceae > Chlamydomonadales > Volvocaceae > Yamagishiella > Yamagishiella unicocca. Next base: position 1,750,205 of record BDSL01000007.1, read on the forward strand.
CACCCGCCGGCGCCCATCACAAAGACGTTGGGCCTGGGCGGCTTGACGGCGGCTTCCCGCCGGGGCTTGCTGGGGCTGGGGCTGGATGCCGCGGCCTCTGCCTGCGCCTCGTCCCGGGGCAGTGTGCGGACCACCGCAGAGTGGGGGGGCGCCCCGGGCTTCATGCGCCCGACCCGGGCCTCGCTGGCGGCCAGCAGCGTCTGCAGCAGCAGCTGGCTGGCCGGGGGCAGCCAGCTCACCGCCTGCACCGGAGTGTCAGGAGCTGGCGGCAGGCGGAAGGGGAAGGATGGCAAGGCTGACGAAAGCAAGCCGCAGTGGCGGTGAGGGGGCCGCAGTGGCGGTGAGGGGGCCGCAGTGGCGGTGACCTGAGGGACAGCGTGACAGGGCAGCGAGGGGCAGGGGGGGGAGGCACCTGAAATCAGTGCTGCCAGCGGGCGCCATTTTGTGTATTTTGCAGTTTGAGTAGGCGAGGAGGGTTCTCACATTTGAACATCTGCTCGAGCAGGCATGAAATAGAGGACGGTTGCAGGGCAGCGTATTTCGGAACCGTCAATCCAGCAGTCGGCGAAGCGTTTTTACCGTCGTTTCGGCGGGATGGGGGCGGCAGTGCCGGCGGTGATTGTCGCCCGGTGGGTTGTGGCATCCCGGTGGAATGGGGTCACCCAAGCGGGCCGGCTGCCAGCTCGGGTCGCAGGCTGGTGTTTTGCGCTTCTTGTCGGTAGTCGAGACTAGGTTGAACTGGACGGCGTTGTACATAACACAGCCGTGGGTTGGGCGCATGTTTGATGCGTAGCGCTCGTTGCAAGCAACATGCAACTGCATTGCCACCCGATGCTAGCGGGCGCGGTTCGGTTTGTACCTACACGTCGAAGTGCTTCGTGTTAATTGGGGGAAGGCGCCTCACCGGACGGAGACGTCGCCAAGCAGGTCGCCCACTGGCCTTGCCCCCAAAATTCTCACCTGGAGAGTATGAGAAGACGTAAGGCCTATTTGCATGCTTTAGTTGCTGTGCCGTGGCAGCGCTGTAGGTGCTGTAGTAGTGCTGTAGCAGTGCGTGCGTAGCGCTGTATTGAAGGGGTGTGCCCGGCGAGAGGCGAGGAGGGGCGGAAACGTGAGGTGCTGCAGAGGAGGGGAGGATGGTAGCTCGCCGCCAGTTGTGGTTGTAGGCTGTTGAGGCCAGGGTGTTGTGAGGTCTGGGGGGCTGGTCGCCCGAGCGGTAGCTGGAGGCGGCAGGTAGGGGGCGCGTCCGCAAGCGCATGCGCGTGAGGAGGCATTTTGCATGCGCCCAACAGGAAACCATTTGGTTGTCGGTTGGACGCACGGCTTGCACCCTACCGTTGCGAAGCTGCTCGCGGCCCCTCGCTGGCCGGAGAGGGCGGGCGCTCCTAATCCGCGTCGTGGTTTCGTAGTCAGCAGTCAGCCAGGTCCAAGTTGATTCCATTTGTCGCCCATCCATCCGTGCATTAGCTCAGCACTTTCCGTGCGCCGGTATGGTGTTGTTAGGTGTCGAGCATGTTGTTGTGGTAATAGGGCTTTCTTTCGTAACCGAAGAATAGTGCAGTCTCTTGCGCAGCCTGTTGTGCAATCTGTAGTGCAGTGTAGCATAGCGAAGTGAAGTGAGGTGTGGCTCGTGCACGGGCATGTGCAGCAGCATGGCATCATGACATCGTCCATGTAACATTACGTGCATCACTGGGACTCGTGCTCCTTCCCGGCGACCTTGTAGCTGCTGCTGCTGCTGCTCTGTTTCCGGCTCACGCCAGCAGAAATGCCACATTCTTACCAGGCCACAGTTCGCGACCGACCAGCGATCGGAGCCCATGCCAGGCGGGGCGAAAGTCACCCTCCGTGGCACCCTCCATGTCGGCGCATAGTCACCCTGCGGTCAACCCGCCAGGTTCCAAATGACGTTGCGGTCTCCCCCCATGCCCAAGTGACCCGGCGAGCCCCGATGCTGTCTGGTGCTGTCTGGTGCTGTCTGGTGCTGTCTGGAGCGGTGCTGTCTGGTGGGTGTCTTGATATCTAGGCACACAGAATTACAACATGAGGCGGCATGAGGGCGGCGCTAACGAGGGGTCTCGGAGGCCGCCAGCGGCGACACAGGATTGGAATGCGCACACTGCCGTCCCCGCGGTCTGGAGGCGCGCTGGGCTGGGCCGGGCCGGAGGCGCCCTAGCAACCATGTGGGCAACCAGGCGGCCGGAAACAGACATGCAGGGAGACCCGGCAGCGGCAGGAAAGGAACACAACAACACAATGATGAGCCACAACATCACACCCCGGGCGCTGAGGGCAGCGCGCCCACACCTATACGTACGTTACGTAACCTATTGTGACAACATCCTAGTCCATGTACCGATAAATACAAAGGCTTGTGCGGTGTTGCGCGGGAACGGCCGCCACGTCAACAACACCCCGCCTCCACGTAAGGCCCTCCTGCCCCCCTTCCTCTCCCGGCTGCTGCTGCTGCCCCGGGGGAACGCGCGAGTCCGGGTTGACCTAGCGCTGTGTCCGCCCTAGGCACGGCAGCAGCGCTATCCCAGCTGCGTTGTTGAAGCCAACGCTTTGGGGGCGGCACCTCCAGGAAGTAAGGGTTTGCATGCGGGCGGCCCGGCCTATGGAGTGATTCAATGAGTTAGTACGCGAGTCAGCGAGGAAACCCACACTCGGTGATCTTGGCACCGGCGACCATAGACCGGTGTGAAGTCGCATGGCCGCCGAAACCCAACCATGAATGACACCCATACATGCACATAACCACACACATACACACAAGCACGCACACCTGGTGCTCCAGCGGTCGCTGCTTCCTCCCCCCGTCACGTCACGTCACTGGCCGCACGCTTGGTCGGTCAAGCGCATCATTGGTAAGCTGAGAGGCGCGCAGTCGCCCCCTACGATGGAAGGGCTCAGCATAAAAACCCCTTTCCCCACACCCCGTCCCGTCCTGTCCTGTCCTGTCGTCTCTCTCCATCTCAACCCCCTGCCGCAGCTGCAGCCACGGCTGCTCCTTGGTGGCATTTTGGCGCCACGCGCACAACCCACGTCCATAGCAAATGCAATTGGCGTACGCTAGTTACCGCACCACGTGGTTCTCCTCGGCGCCCTTGTCTGTCCCCCGGCCCCCAGACGCACAACAGGATCATGCGTTTATTGCAGTGCGCTAATCTCATGATGTAGTACGTCACATGAATGAATGGGTCGTCGAAACTCGGACAGCAACCCCTCCCTGGAGCGGGAGGCAGCCCGACATCTCCACCGCCCCGTCAGTGGTGTTGTCACGTGCAGGCAGGTGGAACCGCTGGCCGGTGACAGGCGCAACCCGTACCAGGCAATAACTGACAACCGACATGCAACCGCTGCGCACTGTCCACAAACGACGCACGACATCACGCTAAACGCCCCTTCCCCCACAAATCACGCAAGTACGACACCCCCAAATCTTTCACTTCCGACACCCAGAGCCCCTCAACAAGGCCTCTACACCTGCGCTCCGCACCGGCGCAGCCCCTCCCTTACTCCCCAGCCTGGCGGCGCCTTGGCTGCGGCAGGTCCCTGCGCAGCGAGAAGGCGGGCTCGAAGTCCTCAACCTCCACGTCATCCGGGCCCCGAGCCCGCTGCCGGCTGGGCGGCGGAACACCCCCCGGTCCCGAACCCGGTCCCGGCAGCGGAGGCGGCGCGCCCGCCGTGCTGCTGACCCTCCGCCTGTTGGGCGACGAGCTGAACAGCATCGGCGGCGCCACGATGGGCGTCAGGGCCGGACCGGACAGCCCAGGCGCGGGCGAGGGCGCGGGCCCGAGCCCCGTATGGCGCGGGGGCATCATGCCGACGACCTGCCTGGAGCCGCCGGGGGCGCTGGGGCCGGCCCGGCTGGGGGAGGCGGCGGGTCGCGAGGGGGTGCCCCCCATGATGGTGGACCTGCCGGTGGACGCCAGCGTGGAGCCCAGGGTAAACCTGGCGCCCGTGTTGGTGGAGGGCAGGTCGCCCAGGCCCACGAGCCCGCCGCCGGTGCTGCCGTCGCTGGCGTTGCTGATGCGGCGGCTGATGGGCGGTGGCGGCACGGCTTCGGGGCCCAAGCGGCCCGACATGGCCATCCTCTCTGTGGTGCTGGACAGACCGCCCCTCATGCGCCCCATCAGCTCGTCCACGTAGGCCTTGTTGGCGGCCTCCTCCTGCTGCCGCCGCTCCAGGGCAGCCGCGGCCTGCAGCACCGCGTTGCTGGGCTCGGCGCCGCCAGGGGGAGGGTCCAGGCCGAACTCGGCGCCGGGCGGGCGGGTGCCTGTCAGCCCTGCGGCGCTGGAGAAGCTCTGGCCGCGGCTGGCGGCTCGGCTGGCGGCTCGGCTGTTGGCTCGGCTGGTGGTGGTGGAGGCCAGGCGGCGAGCCGCCACCGCCGCCTGCGCCGCCGCCAGCAGCTCCTGCTGCTTGGCCAGCTGCGACTGGCGGCGCTCCATCTCGGGAGGCAGCTGCACGTGCTTGGGGGCCTGGCGGGCAGCGGGCTTGGCGGAGGGCTTGGCGAGCGCCTCGTTGATGACCGACAGCGCCGCCTCGGGTGTCAGCACCTGCGGCGGCGGCACCCCGGACAGCAGCCCCGAGGCGGCGATGCTGGTCTGCGTGGACAGACCCCGGCGCCGGATGGGCGCGGGGACGCCGGTGGGGGGCGGAGGCAGCCCGGTCAGCAGAGCGGCGTGACGCGCGGGCCGCGCCGGTGAGGGCGGCTCCGTGCCCGTGAGCGGCTCCGAGTGCGTGGCGGGCTCGCGGGAGGGGGGCGGCACGTAGCCTTGGAGGCCGCGGGGGGGGCGGCGCATCTGGTCGATGGGCGGCAGCGGCGGCTGGCTGGGTCCCGCCTCGCCGTCGTAGTCGTCGTCGTCGTCATGCTGGCGGCCGTCGTCGTCCGCCGCCTCTGAGAAGGCGATGCGGCTGGGCTGGCGCATGGGGATGCGGGAGCCCAGGGAGGGGCCGCCGGCAGACTCGTCGTCGTCGTCGGCCTGGGCCTGGCGGGGGGAAGGGGGGAGGAGGAGGGGTGGAGCAACGGAAGGGGGCAGGGCGAGGGAGGCGCGGGTCAGGAGGTGAAGCGAGGAACCTCGCGGACCTACCCTATCACAAGCTGCGAGCACCCGCATGAATCCCCCCTGCCCTCCCCTGGCCCCCCCCCAGACCGCTGTCCTGCCCTTACCTCGCCCATGCCCGACAGGCGCATCACCTCCACGCCCTGCTCGTCCCGCCGTACGGAGCTGCGGGGGTCCTTGCCGCGGGGCAGCGGTGGCAGCGGCGGCAGGTTGCGCAGCGCACCCGCCTCCTCAGCAGCCTCGCGCGCTGGCGCCACATCCACCTCCGAGGGGCCCGCAGGCGGGGGCTGGCCGGCGGTGCCCGGGCGGCTGCCCCCCGCGCTGCCGGTGGACGGCTCGGGCGAGAGGCGCATGATGGCGTCCGCGGGCAGCAGCGGGCTGCCGACGCGGGGTGTGTGGCTGGAGCGGTTGGTGCTGGAGGTGCTGGAGCGCCGGTGGGCGTTGCTCTGGGGCCGAGGGTAGGGCGGAGGGGGCGGGTTAAGTGTGTGTGATGGGGCTGAGGATATGGAATTGTGATGGGGGCGTGGGTCAGTGGGGGTGACGGGGCAGTGCATTAAGGGTGCGGAAAGAGGGCTCAGCCGTCCGAGCCCCTCCCCGCCCCAGCTGTGCGGCAAAGCAGGCGGGCGGCGGGTGGCTCACCATGGGGGTGAGCAGCCGCATGCCTGGCTCCGAGCCCTGGCTGGCGGTGCTGCTGGGCCGCAGCAAGGGCTGGTGCGGCTGGGGAGGGGCGGAGGCGGTGGGTGACGGACCCACAGCGCCAGCACCGGCGGGCGCGGGGGGCGGCGGCGCCAGGCCCTCTTCGGCCGCCATGGCCTCCTTCTCCTCCTCGTCGGCCTCGTTGGCGGCCAGAGCAGCTGCGGCACGGGGGATGGGAGAGGAGCAGGGGTGGGGAGGCACCAGGCACAAGTGAGGGGGCGGGGGTTGGGAGAGCAGATGTCAACGCTGTGCCGGGCCGCCACACCCCAGCCTCCCAGGGGCGCACCCGCCAACCAAATGACACTCCAGCGTCCCCCGCCGCGCGCGCGTGTCCAAAAACTATTCGCCGGCTGATTTCTGCCCTCCGTCTTCTGCCCTATGTCGTGTGACCGGGTCGCCCCTTCCCTCCCTCCCCGCAGCCAGCCAGGAGCCAGCCCTGGGCCGTCTCCCCTCCTGTTTCGCCCGCAGCCACCCGCATCCCTCCCCCAGCCCCCCCCCCGCAGCTCACCAGCAGCCTGCGCCGCTGCATCTCCCCCCTTTGGCGACTTGCTGTGCACCGCCACCTTCACCGGCTGGGGCTCCTCAGCGACCTGCCGGACCTCGTCCACCACCGTGGGCTGCCGGAACAGCGCTCGGGTGGAAGCCACAGGCGGAGTCACCGCCGGAGGACCCGCGGGCAGGTCCTCCACACGCGCCGGCGACTCAAACGGCGTCGGCGCCGGCGGCCGCAGCAGCGGACCGGGCGACGGCGCCCGCGGCCCCAGCGCGGACTGCAGCGCGGACTGCAGCGCCGCCAGCTTGCGCGGGCTGTTGTTGTAGCTGTCAGCACCGCGCAGCGCGGGGGGCGGCGGCAGCGGCAGCATGTCCTCCGGCTCCTCCGTCCGCACGCGTAGGGAGCCGAAGCGAGGGCTGGAGATGCCGCCGCCGGCGACGGCTGCCGCCACTGCCGCGTTGGCGGCCGCTACCTTGGCCGCCGCCGCGTCCTCCCAGCCGGGCGGCTTCTCGGTCTGCGGCGACACGGGCGGGCTGTTCATGGGGCTGGCCAGCACTCCCGGCACCATGCGCGCCGCGCGGCGGGGGAAGGGCCTGCTGCCGGCGGAGAGGCGCTCGATCATGGCGATGGTGGACCGCAGCATGGCGTCGGCGTCGGCCTGCACGCCGCGCAGGTCGCGCAGCAGGTGCAGCACGTGGGACGTGAGCCGCTGTACGACACCGGTGGCGGTGGCGAAGATGACCACGCGGTCCAGCGGCAGCGCGCCGATCTGCGCCGCGACCAGATCGCCGCGGGGGGTGGCCATGCCGCTGCGCCAGTTCATGGAGCCCATCGGCGTCGACGTCAGGCTGGCGGCGGCGGCGGTGGCGGCGGCGCCGGCGGGGGTGATCTCCCCCGGCGCGCCACTCACTAGCGACTGCATCCTCGTCATGGCGGCGGCGGCGGCGCCCATGGAACGCATCTTGTGGATCTGCGGCCGCCGGATGCCCATGGGTTCCGGAGCAGTCATCGCCGCGGCGCCGCTCTCACTGGGCGTGGCGGAGCCGGCGGCGGCGGTGGTGGTGGTGGGTGTGGGCGCCGGAGCGGGGCCCGAGGCTTCGCCGGCGAGGGAGTGCGCGGGGGAGGGGTACATGGAGGCGGTGCTGGCCTGCGGGGCGGCGGGCAGCGTACCGCGGCTGAGGTGGGGGCCCAGGCCGCCGGCTGGTCCCACGGAGGCGCGGCGGGCGCCCAGCATGCCTCCGAAGCTGCCCAGGGTGGCGGGCACCGAGCTGAAGCTGACGGCGCGGGAGTGCGCTGTGGAGAGGTGGCCGGGAAGCATGCTGCGGGCGGTGCGGGAGCCGGCGAGGTGGGAGGGGAGGCCGCCGCCGCCGCTGGAGGTGCCGTCGGGGCCGCCGACGGCGGCGGCCGCCGCCGCGGCGGCGGTCGGGCTGGTGAAAGCGGACTCGTGCTCGGCGCCCGTGGGCGAGTCCAGGTCGGCGGCGAAGCGCGCCCGGGACTTGGCGGCCTTGGGCCGGGACCGGGACCGGGCGGTGCTGTCGCCGACCGACACACCGGAGGCCTCCGCGGCCAGGGCGGGTGCGGGGGACTGCGGGGCCTGCGGCGCCAGCATCACCTGCAGCGCTCGCGTCAGCATACCCTCGGGCGAGTTGTGGTCCGTCACAGCCGCCACGGGGCCAGACAGCTGGGCTGCCGGCGCGCCCGGCGGCGGCGGCTGCTGCATCGACCCCAGGCGCGACGGCACCGGGGCGCCTGGCGGCGGCGGCGGCGGCGCAGCGCGCATGGACCCCGAGCCCCCCTGCTGCACCCTCTGACGGTACAGCGACGGCCGCGACTCCAGCGGCCTCGCCTCCGGCTCCGGAATCTGCCCCGCGAACTGCGCCACGAACAGCGTCGCCAGCAGCTGCGGGTCGTCCCCCAGCTCGCGGCCCATGTTCTCGCGGATGTGGTGCACGTTGCGCATAGCGGTCTGCACGGCGCTCTGCAGCTGCAGCTCGTGCACCGTCAGCGCGTTGTGCCTGCCGTAGCCGCCGTGGCGCAGGTCGCCCACTCGGGCGCCGGTGGGCAGGATCTCGTCGTCCGAGTTGACGGACGCGGTGCCGTCCTGGCTGCCGTCAGCCGAGCCGGCGGCGCCCATCCGCTTGCGCATCTTATACATCATGTCGTCGAAGTTGCGGGCCTGGCGGCGAGGCACCCGCTGGCCGAAGCGGTCCAGCATGAGGCGCGCCAGGTTGTCGGCCATGGTGGCGCCGGAGGCGTCTGACGTGGCCGCCTTGGAGCGGGCCTGCATGAGCACCTTCATGCGGCGCGGCCGGGAGTCCTTGGTGTTGGTGTTGAAGAAGAAGAACAGCTCCCGCCGGAGCTCCTTGTTGGCGCCCAGCAGCTCCTCGAACACGGTGTTGAGGGAGCGCAGGTTGTAGCGCGGGCAGACCCGCGGGTCGGGCTCGTCCGGCGAGCCGGCGCCGCCGCCCGGCAGCAGCACCGCTCGCTCCCAGTTGGCCTGGTGCTGCTTGGGGTGGCGCTTGGCCAGGGCCGACCCGCCCTGTACGGCCGCCACGCCGCGTACGACTACGTTGTACAGCATGCCGTACGCCCAGCTGTACCGCACCTCCGGTCGGGTGACCCAGTCGATGGTGGTGTCGATCTGCTTGTTGGACGGCGCCTGGCGCCAAGACTTCTGCGCCCACCATCGCAGCATCGCCCGCAGGTCCTGCGCCACCGTGGGCGCCGAGTGCCGCTGGCGCCGCAGTCGCCGCTGCTGGCGCAGCAGTATCGCGAACACGAAGGCGTACAGCACGAACACCAGGAACAGCGGCACCAGCGCACGGACCAGGCCGGAGATGATGGCCTCGCCGGTGTGCGGCTCCAGTCCGCCCATGTCCAGCAGCTCGGTGATGGTGGCTCGGGAGCCGGAGTTGCGGTTGATGACGATGATGTAGCGCATCACCGCGTAGGCGGCCTCGCCCATAGTGGACAGGTCAGACACGCGGTATCCGAAGCAGGTGGTGACCAGCACCAGCAACATGGCGAAGACGGTGCCGGCTACCAGCAGCCAGTACACCAGCAGCGGCACCGCGCGCACGATGGCGCCGCCGATGACGGCCAGGTGCGGCTGGAAGGCCACGTACACCAGCAGCCGCACCATGAGCATCAGAAGCACCACGGACTGGGAGGGGGCGATGCGGGAAAAGGGGGGGGCGCGGCGGCAGTAAGGTGGAGGGGGAAAGGTGCAGTACTGGTAGGATACTGGTAGGGTGCCGAAAGTGGCGGATGGGTGGATGGGGATGGATGGGGGTTGATGGAGTGGGTGCATCGGCGGGGAGCAGCAGAAGGATCCGCTCCGAAACCCCACCCGCACCCCCCTCCTCCTGCCGGCCCCACCTGCAGTATGAAGTACAGGTACCAGGTGTTCTCCATGTTGTCCAGGTAGCCGTACATGTGGCCCAGGGACTGCAGCCCGGACTGATCGTCGGGCAGCAGCCAGCGGTAGTCGGCCCCCTGCTCGGGCATGTCCGGCTCCGTCATGTTGGCGGCGGTGACGGCGAGGCTGATGGAGTCGACGGACGGCGTCAGGTCGGAGCGGGTCTGGACGCTCTGCGGTGTGGAGGAGGGTGAGGAGCGACAAGGGGAAGCCAGCCAGCCGGGTGGCTTTCAGGGCTGTCCAGGGCGGAGCCTAAAAGTGATGGGCTGCAAAGGGAACGGGCCTTGAGGTCAGCGGGGGGCTAGGCCGAGAGACCCACGCAGGCGATTTTCGCGACCCTGGCCGCCACCATTGCGCACTCCCCCACCTCCCGCCGCACCCACCATCAGCTGGTTGGCCAGGTAGGGGTTCCAGCCCGACTCGTTCTTGCGCATCATGAAGAACCGCGCGGGCGCGGAAATGTCGGCGTCGTACACGTCGTACGTCGTGGCGGTTGGCGCCCCGGGGCTGAGGTTGAAGATGTACCAGCAGAGGATCACCATGGCCGTCAGCATGATGCACCAGGCCACCACCTCCCAGCCCACCCAGAAGGGGGTCACGCGCCACATCCACCGCCGCTTCACTCGCCGCTTGCGCTTGAACAGCTCCTCTGCGCAGCCAGGGACCAACACAGCGTGAGGCAGGTAGGGCAGAGGCTGAGGCCGAGCCCAAGGCCAAGGCTGAGGCTGCGCCGCAACACAGCTGCATCCAAAATCCGCCATGCGGATCCGGATCACGTGCCTGCTCTTACGTGTCCCGACCCGCCCTACCAAATGCGCCCCCCCCTCTGGACATCCACGGGTCTCCCTCGAACCCCCCCGGACACGGGTCCTCCTTGCAGCCCTCCGGACCTCCCCCACCCCGCACCCACCCGACGTCATGTGCTCCAGTGCCTCTCCCTCCTTGGCTCGCTGCATCAGCCGCTGGTGCTGCAGCGCTCGCGCAATGTCCAGCAGGGTGTTGGCGCCGTACAGGAACACGAACAGCACCATGATCCAGTCGGGGATGAACAGCCAGTACTCGCGCTCGTTGATCGACACGCGGTAGTCGATGGCGGGGATGGTCTGGCGGGAGCGGAGGGGCGGGTGGGTGGGTGGGTGGGTTGGGGCGGGGCGGGGCGCGGAGAGGCGGACAAGAGCGGCGGGCTGAAAATAGCCCGAGGCATCCCGATTTCAGCCGCATGGAGGTCAGTCCAGGGCGAGAGGCACCGACACCGGCGATCACCGATGTTTAGGGTTTAGCATCGCAGAGCCGCAGCCCTGAGGGCCCCGCCGTACCCGTTAACTCGTAACTGCCTCCCTCCCTCCTGCTCCCCTCCTCACCGTCATCCACTGCCGCAGCCGCACCACTCCGTCTCCCGTCCAGCTGAAGGTCGCCCGCCAGGTGCCGAACACCTTGTCGTCCGGGTTGTAGACCAGCAGGCGCGCAGCCATCTCCTGCGAGAAGGCGGGGCTGAGGAAGCGGCCGTCTTGCAGGTAGGTCAGCAGCTTGGAGGCGCGGGAGAGGCCGAGGCTGCGGGGGGGGAGGGGGGAGGGCAGGGAGAGTGGCGTAAAGACCGGTTACACGACATGGGTATGTACCGGTAATAGCTGGCGCATTGTCTTGTCTTCGGGGGTTCGAGGAAGACCCGTGGATGCCCGAAAACAGACGTTTTAGACGTTTTAGAACAGACGTTTTGAGGTGCATGCTGGAGAACTGGGTGGGGTCTTGTCTTCGGGGAGGGGAGAGGGGAGGGGCACCGAAAGGGGCCTCGTGAGGTGCTGGGTTACTGAGTTGTGCGGGAGGGCGCGGCATAGCGGCATCCAAAGCTAAGACAGCCCCGAAAATGGCAAGCCCCTCCTCCGGACCGCCATTCCGCCCCACCGCCACCTGCCCCCGGCCCCCCCGCCGGCCCCCCCGGCCTCCTCACCGCGTGTCGAAGAAGATGGGGTACCCATCCTGCATCTCCGGCACCTCGTAGTGCGTGAAGCCGAATGGCATCTTGGCTGTGGAGATCTCGGTGTTCCCCTCGGAGAAGTTGTAGTAGGCCCAGGGGCGGCCAGCCACGTCGGCAGAGTAGAGCGCCGAGCGGCCGTCGAACACGGGGTCCTCGCCGATACCCCCCAGGTCCTTGAGATTGTGGGTGCTGCGGGGGGGGGAGGAAGGGGGTGACGGCAGGGAGGGGGAAGGGTGAACTCGCGTGAGAAGAGCGACCCCTAGGCCGGGTTTTGGGGGGATGAGATGTTGTGGGCGACTGGGGTGGTGGTGGTGGTGGCGGCGGTGGTGATGGTGGTGGTGGTGGTGGTGGTCCTAGCCGTCTGGGTCGGCGCGGCAGCCACAGCCGGAGCTGGTCGGGGCGGCAGGTGCGTCACTCACTTGTACTTGAAGCTGGAGCACTCGGATCTCAAGCTCGAGTACTTGCCCACGCAGCCGGCGGAGCCCGCACCCATGGCCATGTCAGCCAGCCGGTTGCGGACCTGGTGCAGCAGCAGCCCGCCGACAACCTGCGGGGGGGAGGAGGGCAGGAAGGCGAGGCAAGGGGGGGTCAGCTGCCTACGTTGAGTCGGATTCGTTAGGTCCGGCTGCCGCACCAGCCCCAACCAGCCACTCCGCCGCCCTCACTCACCCTGTTGCCGCGGGCGCCCACCATCCGGTTGCGCTCCGGAACCCCGCGCGAGTCGTACTTGATGGTAAGGCCCGCGGGCGGCTTGCCCGCAGCCACCTCCACCTCGTAGCCACCGAACTGCACCCGCGGCTGCACGCCGGGCGGGAAGTAGGCGGCCTCGGAGGCGGAGGCAGACACGGTGACGCTGCCGGCCTGGAGCCGCCGGTCGCGCACTCGCCCGTCGTCAGCTCCGTCCGACTCGGTCCTGAGCCCCAGCCAGCTGCTGCTGCTGCTGCTGCCGCCCCAGGAGGCTACTGCCAGAAGGCTGCGCCCCATGGACGCCAGCTGGGTCGCTGCCAGGAGGGAGTACCCGGAGGAGGTGGAGGCGGCGGGGGGCGGGGGGGCGGCGGTGCGGCCCGCGGCGATGTCGGCCAGCAGGGCCTCCCTGCCCGCCCGGTCCACGATGAAGGACAGCTTGAGGCCGCCACCCGAGCGCTGAGACGGGGGGGGGAGAAGCCGGGGGGGGGAGGCGGGGGCGGGGGCGGGGGCGGGGCGGGGGCGGATCAGCGAGTGCTGGTGAGAGTGTGTTGATCTTTGGAAATAATACGTCTTGGGGGGGTCGGCACCTCGCTCACACGACCGCGCAGCGCCTTCAACTCAACACCGATGACCTCTCGTTCCCTTACACCAGTACTGCGCAGCTTGCGCCCCTCTTGCTGCTCCTCCTTTCCCTGGCCGCCCCCCCCTTGCGCCGAAGACTATGCACCCGCTATTCTTCCCATGTCGAGTACCTGTAACCGGTTCTTTTTTGCAACCCCCCCCTCTGCGCCCCCACCTGGACGAGGCACTGCTTGTATGTGTCGTAGAACCAGTCGTCCTCCGTCAGCCCCAGCCCCTCCAGCAGCAGCGAGGTGGTGAGGCCCAGCCAGTCAGCCGCCTCGGTGGCCGAGGCCACACTGCCCTTGAGCAGCGCAGCCAGGGCGCCCAGCAGCGCCGCATTGGCGCTGTCGGCGGACTGCTGGGACAGCAGCTGGGCCACCACGGCGTCCGTGCGGTTCTCCAGCTCGGACATGTACGACACGGCCAGGGTCTGTGGGCGTGGCGGGAGGAGGGGCGAGCGGGGGAGGGGTGTGGGAGGGCGCGGCAGGGGGGAAGGGTTTGGGGGGCAGTACACTGCGCCGTGGCGGCGAGGAGGGGTTGCCTCGCTTGTGCCCGGCTAGGTGATGCCCTCACCCCTTTCGTAGTGCCGACCCGCGGGTCTCCTCTCAAGGACCTTCGCAGTTCACCCCCCCCCCTCCCCGTTCTTCTCTCCCCGCTCCCCGTTCCCCGCCGCACCTTGTACTGCTTGTACTGGTCCTCGTACTCCAGGTCCACCTGCGTGAACTTGTTCTCCAGGTTGTTGACGATGGAGGTGGCGTTGGTGATGTTGTTGACAAGGACCTAAAGGGAGGTAGAGGGACAAGGACGGGGTGTGGGGTGGGATGGCTGTCCGGAAGCGGGCCCGAAGTGCGGACTGAGCGGCTTCAAGGTAGATGCCAGCAGGGGACCAACACACACCACACCTCACTGCGCCCCCCACTTCCGGGCCAGTGGGTACCCCCCAATCCCCCCTCGCCGGGCCCCCCACTGCACGCCCCTACACAACCCCACCCTTCCCCCCGGTCCTCCCCCACCCCGCCCCAACGCACCCTGCCCAGCCGGTCCACATCCGCGATCAGCGACAGCATCACCGCCAGGGAGGTGTCGATCTCGGAGGGGGCATCCGACGCGCACTCGGACCCGCTGTTGGTGGCGTTGTTCTCGGGCGCGCAAATGGAGCTCTCCGCCAGCCGCCGCCTCCGCCCCCGGGTTGCTGCCGTCAGCGCCATCTCGTCCTGCACGTCCTCCAGCCGCCTGGAGATGTCCGCCAGACCCGGGACCAGCTGGCCCACCAGCAGCTCGCGAATCAGGGTGCGGCGGCTGGGGGGACGGCTGGCCGCGTCACCGCGGGCGTCGCTCCCGGCTTCGGAGCCGACGCGGCCGCCAGAGGCTGCAGGGGAAGATTTAGCGACGAGGCCAGTACTCGGCTCGGCCAGTGTGGGCGACTGCGGGCTCTGGCTCTGATCGACGCCGCCGCCAGCGGCGGCGGTGAAGGTGGAGGATGAGGTGACGAGGTCGCCGTCGGCGGCAGTGGATGGGCTGCCGTCGCTGGCGTCGTCGTCGTGGTCTTCTTGTGGAGATGCCGCCTCTCTCGCCGCCTGCCGCAGCTCCTCGCTGAGGGGCATGTCGCGTGCGGGGCGGCCGTCCCGCGTGAACACCTTCCCCAGCACCGCCACCCCCGCCTGGAACTGCCGCTCCTCCTCCGCGGCCGCGGCCTCGTCCACCGGCATCAGCGTCACCCGGCCGCCCACACGGATGGAGGGCAGGCGGGAGAAGCGCTGGGTGCCGCCGACTGCGGGGACAACCGCAACAGCGGAGGTAGGCGGGGGGGAGGCCAGGCCGCTGAGGTCCTGGTCGGCGGCGGCGGCCTCGGCGGCCTGGCGCTGCAGGGCGGGCAGCACGTGCAACTGCCAGATGCGCGCGCCGATGGACAGAGCGGCGGCGGCGGTGATCTCGCCACCGGCAGCGCCGCCGCCGCCGCCGCCGCCGCCGCCGCCGCCGCCCAGCAGCGACTGGGTAGCGGCGGCGCCGAGCATCGCGCTGTGGATGTACGACGGCACCGGCACCGAAGGCATGGCGGGCGCTGGCGCGTGGCGGTGGGTGTGGTGCGCGGGGCTGCCGTGGGCTGCGGCGGGGGGGGCGGCTCCGGAGCGGGATTGGTGGTTTCGGGGCTCGTTGAGTCCGCCGACGACGTCATCCCGGTGCCGGCCGCTGGCGCCCCCGCCCCACAGCTCCAGGCTGCTAGGCAGGGCCACGGGGGCGCTGGCGCCGATGGTGCCGCTGATGGTGGCGGCCCCGCTGCTGCTGCTGCTGCTGCTGGTGAGGCGGCGGCGGCCGCTGTTGCCGGGGCTGCGTGCTCCCGGCGGCGGCGGGAAGTTGTCTGGCTCGTAGTAGGGCAGCACCTGAGGCACCGGGAAGTTGCCCTGCAGGCCGGTGGTGTACGTGAGGGTCACCTGGGGGAGGGGGGGGCAGAGGAGGGGGAGGGGCGGGGGAGGGGCGGGAGGGTAGAGGTTAGGGAGCAGGGCGGTGGTGGCTGTGGGAAGGGTGGGGATCAGGGGGCTGTGGTGGCTGCTGCTGCTATTGGCAGTGGCGCTCAGCGGTCCTCATGCCAGTGAAATGCGGAGCCAAGGATTGGCGGCCCCCCAGAGAGCCCCCAGCGCCACCCGCTCACGTTGATTTCGCAGATGCAGTAGTTGGTGTCGAAGATGCCGTCGTCGGTGTTGGAGTTGATGATGGCGAAGCTGCTGCTGGCGGTCTTGACGGTGCGCAGGTCCACACCGAAGCGCTGCAGCTGGGTGGTGATGAAGCTGCGGCTGAGAGTGGAGTTGGCCTGCGGGCGGGGGTGGGCGGGGGTGGCAGCAAAACCGGTTAGACGACAGGGACAGGACAGTTGGCTCATGGTCAGCGGACACCTATTTTGTGGGCGCATGCTGTAGCACTGGGTAGGCGGGGGGCGGGGGGGGGAGGAGCGCGGGGGGCCAGGAGGGCTTGTCAGGGAAGAAGACGCAACGAGGTCCCGGCCCCAGCCCCGGCCCAGCCAACAGTCTCCCATCCACCTGTCTCCCTGCTCCTCTCTGCCCCTTCCCTATTTAGATTAAACCGAACGAAGACCCCAAGCCCCAGGCTTATCGGCCCGTTCCCGCCACCCCTCTCCCCCTCTTTCCCCCCCCCCCAACACATACATGGGTTTCCTCTCACACACACACACACACCAGGCAAATAACCGGTTCTTTTCTGTACCCCCCCAAAGCCAAATACCTGTAGCTCGTCCACGAAGGCCTGTGTCTCGTTGCGCGCGTTCGACGCCGGCGCCGACATGTTGAACGACGGCGGCATCATGAACCAGATGTAGTTGATCGCGATGGACTCCACCACAAAGTTCCAGAAGGCCTCGGTGGTGGCGCCCGTGGAGTCCGACACCGTGTAGCTGGGGAGGGAAGGGGGGGAGGAAGGGGGGGAGGGGAAGGGGGTGAGAGGAAGGGGGGGTGAGCGGAAGGGGAGGGGTAGGAAGGGGGGTGAGAGGAGGGGGGGTGAGAGGAAGGGGAGGGGTAGGAAGGGGGGTGAGAGGAAGGGGGCCAAGGGGGCCACGGAGGTCATGGGTGCTCAGCGGCCAGAAGGGTGTAGTGCCTACACGAGGACATGACGCCGCAAAAGCCGGGTGGTGGTGCTCTGCTAGCCAGCCAGCGGCGGTTGCCCCCCGCCCCCCCCCCCCCACACACACATCCCGCCTCACCGCAGCCGGTAGTTGCCCGGGAAGCACTTGCCCAACGTGAGCTGCTCGGGCTTGCAGCGCAGGCAGTTGTTGGGGTTGGGGTCGGAGCAGATGGTGGCGTCAACGACCTGGAGCGCGGGGGGGAGGAGGCGGCGACGGGGCGAGGGAGGGGAGGGGTTAGCTCGCGGGAGGGGAGGGGATGACGTCATCCCTAGCATGCGGGGGAGGGCGCCGACACTACACGCCCGCCCGCAACCCCAAGCAAGCGTCCGCGCCCCTGTGCCCCCATCCCCCTCGAAACCCCCTACCTTCATCGCCCTTGGTTTATCAGCCTTGAATTCGCAGGTGTTACTTGCCCGCACACAACTATTCGCCTCCCAGCCTCTCTGACCCCTGTCCCACACACAAACACACACGCGCACCCCCAGCCCCTCCCCCCCCACCGTGATGTCCCCCGTCAGGTCTCCGTCCTCCGCGTCCGTGGCCACCGCTCCGCACGCCGCGTTGCTGACGAAGGAGGCGCAGGGGCTGAAGCTGATGGGCGCCGGCACACCGAACGTGAGGAACTGAGTGATGTTGAGGACCGCGCCCGCAGCCGCAACCGGCGCCGTCTCCAGGGAGGTCCCGGGGGGCAGCAGCCGCAGCGTGGGCGCCGTGTTGCTGGCCACCTCGTCGGCAGTCATGAAGGTGGCGGTGCTGCAGGGTATGCTCCGACAGCTAGGGGGGGTAAGGGGGAGGGTAAGGGGGAGGGGGGAGGGGGGAGGGGATCGCAGGGGGTGGGGGGGTGGGGGGGCGGAAGACAGCGGGCAGTGGGCGGCCAGGTGGGACAGGATCGCGAATGTGAAGTTTGCAATCATGCATAGCGTACAGCGCCAGCGCAGCAGCTGCCGTTCCGACCCGGTGGTCAGCTCCAGCGCAGTGCATGTAAATTAATCATCACAATGTCGTCCCACGTGTACGGCAACAAATGAGGGGCCGTCAGCCCCTCCCCAGCGCAGCCTGCTCGCGGGCGGGCGCAGCTCACATGCCGTTGCAGTCGAAGAAGCCGGTGGGGCAGCGGCTGCCGATGAGGACGGTGCGGAAGGTGGTGTTGGACATGCGGGGGAAGCCACTGCGGGGGGGGAGCGAGGGATCGGGTGGGGCGGGGCTGGTTAGCTCCACCAAGAGGGCTGGGCTGCGGTCGCCGGTGCGCCGCACCCCATGCCTCACCCCAGGCATCCCAGCAGCAACTGTACGGCCTCCCTTTCCCCTCCCAACCCCGCCTGCCTGTAACCGGATCTTATCGCCCCCTCCCCTCCCCTCCCCTGCCCTCCCCGTCCCCTGCCCTCCCCCTCCCCCCCCGCCTGCCCTGCCCCGGCTGTCCCCGCACCTGTCGCAGGCCAGGAAGGTGACCAGGTAGGCGGTGCCCACGGTGGCGGAGGTGTCGACGCAGCCGCGGACCCCCTTGGAGGTGAACTCGTGGCCGCTGCAGTGGCTCGGCAGGCAGGTCAACAGGCACAGCTCGGGGGGGCACACGTACACCTGGGGGGGAGGAGAAGAGGGGGCCAGAGAGTCGGCAGGGGGCGAAGGCGGGGCGGAGGGTCGGCAGGTGAGGCGTGGTCGGCTGCGCTGGGGTGCAGTGAGGGTGGCGGCAGACAGGGCGCACCCCCCCGAGCCCACACCCTTCCTCACAGCTAGAGCGGGTCGTGTCTCAGCACACACATTTTAAAAGTTTTTTTGGATAAATAAACAATGTCAAACCTATTTTGATTTAATAATGCTAAATGGTTAGATCGGGCCCCCCCCCCGTCGCCCGCCTGGTTCCAGCTCCCCCCCCCGACCGCTCACAGTGGCTGTGAGGTTGCCCTCCTCGGGGTCGTCCACGGTGGCGCCCAGCTCGCACATCAGGTTGGGAGGGTTGCCGTCGGAAGCCCTGCGTGGTGGAAGGGGGGGGAAGAGGGCGGGGACGACGGGGGGAGAGGGGAGGAGGACGGAGGGGAAGAGGGGAGGGGGAGGGGTAAGGACCAGGACTGACAGTTGGCGGACAGCGAGGGGAGCACACGGGGTGAAGGGCCATGGTGGGCGGCTGCACCGCCGGACGAAGGGGCGCGTGACAGCGCCGTACAGTGTCGTACAATGCCGTACCTGCAGTTGCGCCAGGTGTAGTTCTGGGGCACCATGACAGTCTGCAGGGCGGGGGCGGGAGAGGAGGGGATGCAGTGGACCGGGGAGGGGGGTCGAGGTGGGGGTCATGGCCCCGGACCGCATAGGGGTCCAGATGGCCCTGGGGCTGCACTCGCCAGCCAGGTGCCAATTGACAGGCTGCGGTATCGCGTGAGTCAAGCTGTGTATCGGACTGCGCGGTTAAGAAATTGGGAGGCCAAGGGGAGGACGCAGCAGGGCCGTACCCCCCTTCGTAGTGCCGACCCACGGGTCTCATCTCAACCCCCCTTTCACCTCCCCCCCACCGCCCCTCCTCCAACCCACCTGCGGTATGAGGTCCGTAGTCACGAGGGTGATGGAGGGAGCCTCGTTGGCGGTCGTATCGGGGGGGCCGGTCTTGCCAAACTGCAGGGAGGGACCGGGGAGGTGGAGGGGGGGTTTCGAGGGGGAGGGGCGTCATGTTGCAGTCACAGCCACAGTAGTCGACTGTGCCGGCTCGCATAGGCCGGGTAGGCGCTAGGGGAGGGGATTAGCTGCCGGGTGGCGGCTCAGCCTGTGCGTGGCTCACCGTGCCGTTGTCGTCCAGCGAGTAGCAGCCCTCGTCGGAGCAGCTGCCGTCGGGGCACTGGATCTGCGGGGGTTGGAGGGGGGGCCAGCGGGGACAGAGGGGTGAGGGAGGCGGGGCAGGGGTCTCTTAGCCAGGCGGCGAGGGGGAGCGCTGCAACCCTCCGCAACAGGGCAATGTGCCCCGTCACCGCCCGCTTCGACCCCAATGCCTAGGCCGGTCAGCGCCTCCCCTGCCCCTCTCCGACCAGTCGGACCGAACGTGACGGAATGAGACCGCCCGTTACGGCCAGCCCCCCTCGCGGCTTTCCGCTGCCCTCTGTCCCCACCCCACTCCAGCCCCGCTCCCCGCCCCCCCACCCCTCTGCCCTTTGCTGTGTGCCGTAACCGGCTCTTCTCGCGACCCCGCCCTCCCCCGCGGTTTTATTTTATATACCCCCTCCCCCCGCCCCTTGGTTTGTCGGCCGTGGATTCGCGGATTTTCTCCTTAGCCCCCCCCTCCCCCGCGCACCTCTCCGTCGAGGCAAATCCTCATGACCAGCACCTGCCGCACCAACGAGGCCGTCCCGCCCAGGCTGTCCGCGACTGTGTACGTGATGACGTGGCGCCCCGGGATCATGGTGGGCCCGAAGCCGCACGCGGACAGACCCACGGCATCCCACAGCGAGTCCATGCCGGAGGCGGCCTTGTCGGCGCAGGCGCGGACCTGATGCCCGGGGGGGAGGGTTGCGGACAGAGAGGGCGGCGGAGGGGGGGGGATGAGGTGGGGTGAGGTGAGGGACGGCGGACACAGGTACACAACAAACCCTCCGCTGCCAGCCCCAGTTCGCTGCGGAGTCCTCACCACCTACCCTTTCAGTGGCCTCTTTGACAGCAATTCCCCATGATCAAGCCCCCTTCGGACTGAACTCCCCCCATACACGCACACACACGCACACACGCGCACATGCATACACACGCACGCCTCCCTACACGCGGTAAAAAATTACAGACCCCGCCTCCTTGCACCAGACCAACGTCGGGTTTGTTCGTTTCCCGTGGAGTTTCGCTGCTAAGCGATAAATGAACCCTCCCGCACACCCCGGCCCCCCCGCTGCTCCCACCTTGTAGCTGATGTCGCCGTCCTCGGGGTCGGTTGCCACGACACCCGTGTCGCACTGCGGCTGGCTGGGCTGCGGGCACTTGGCGTATGTCTGCGGCAGGAGGGAGGGGAAAACGGAAGGGGGGATGTGGCGGGGGGGCAGGGTGAGCCTCGAGTGCGGTGGCGCCTGCTCCCCTTGCACTCTTGCCCCAGCACCCAGCACCCAGCACCCAGCACCCAGCACCCACTCAATCCTCGCAAATCTGCCAGCTGTATCCCCCAAGTCGTTGGTACCAAGTATTGGTGTTCATGGTAGCGGGGAGGCGGCCGCACCCCCGCTTTCCCGCTCCTGCTTCCCCCCACCTGGTTGGCGTACAGCAGCACCAGGGGCCGCATGTCCTTCAGGCGAATGGTGGGCGGCACGTTGCTGATGACGGTGCTGGTGTCCAGTTGGTTCTGAGGGCGAGAGGGGGCGGGGCGGCGGGGGCGGGAGGCGGGGGGGTTTGATAAGATAATCCGCGAATCCACGGCCGAGGCGGGAGAGAGGACACTTGTTGGGGGAGGCAGCCCCGCGGGGCGGTCTAACCCCTAAGAGCGACAGCACGGACTGCAGACCCAGTCGCCAGAGGTTCGTCCGTCCCCCCGTAACCCTTCCCCCTCCCTTCCCTTTCCCTCCCCCGCACGGCGACTCTTCCCTTCGTGAATACAATTTACCCCGCCGCCCCCCCTACGATTTACCCCGCCGCCCCCCCCTACAATTTACCCCGCCGCCCCCCCCTCACCGTCATCAGCGCGCCGATGATGTCGGGCACTCCGCAGTAGGCGGAGGCGCAGTACCAGCTGGGGGGGGAGGTGACCCGCTCGTCGGGGGGGCACAGCTGGGGCAGCGACTCGGGGCACAGCACGAACACCAGCCGGACCTGCAGCGGGGGCGCGGGGGAAGGGAGTTACGGGGTGTTTCTGGGACGGTGGCGCTGCCGAGGGCAGTAGGTGAGTTGAGGGTTGGGGGGCCGGAGTTGCGTTGGGGGTGCGCCTTACAGCCGCGGACATGGAACCATCCGGAGGCGAGCTCTAAGGCCCTGGCAGGGCCCCCTTGCCTCCGAAACCATCCCTAAACCCCACCTGCGTGGCGGCCTTGTTGCCGCTGACGTCCTGCACGTCGTACGTGATGGCGTAGGGCCCGTTTGGCGGCGTGGGCAAGTTTGTGTCCACCAGCTCCGCGTACCGCCTCTGCACGTTGGCCTGCACCGAGGTGTCCAGGTTGTCCGAGGCGGAGTAGCCGGGGTCGGTGAAGGCCTGGCCCACGGTGAGGTAGGTGATGATGCCCTGCAGCCCGGGGGTGCCGTCGGAGCTGGCGGGGATGTCGAAGAAGAGACCGTCACTGGGCAGCAGCTGGATGTTGGGGGACTGCGGGGGAGGGGCGGAGGGGGGAGGGGGGCCGGAGGGAGGGCGGGAGGTTGAGCGGTGACACGCGGGTTGGCATATGGGGAGGATAGAGGGAGGGAGGGAGGGAAGGGGCGAGATGAGAGGGGACGAGGGGGGAGGGGGGATCGGAAAGCCCAAGAGTCCACCCTGCCCCACCCCTGCCTCCACCCCCCTGCCCCACCCCTGCGGATCTTCCTCGAAACCCCCCTGCCCCACCCCCCTGCCCTGCCCTCCCGCGCCCACTCACCGTCTTGTCGTACACCGCCGCTCCGACCAGCGTCTTGACGGTTGAGCCGAGGGGCATCTGGGGCTGGCCGTCGGAGCCCACGTCGCCGGTGGTGAGGCCGCGAGCCAGGGCCACCAGCTCGGGGAAGGCCGTCACGTCGCCGCACTTGCCGCCCAGCACCGAGCAGGTGAGGGTGTCGGGGCACATGCGCTCGGTGTTGGAGGAGTTGGCGGCGCAGGGGTCAATGATGTTGACGCGGCGGCTCACGGTGACGGCCCTGGGGGCGGAGGGGGGGGCGGGAGGGAGGGGAGGGACGTTAAGGGTTTGACGAGGGAAGGGGAGGGACGTTTAGGTGACGGCCCTGGGGGCGGAAGGAGGGCGGGAGGGAGGGTGGCGAGGGAAGGGGAGGGACCTTTTGCGGGTGCGATTGGGGAAAGTCGATAAACACATAAGGGGGGAGGGGGCGGTCTCACCTGTTCCAGACGTAGTCGTACACGTCGTACGTGACGATGTAGGGGGTGGTGGTCACCTTGGACGTGTCGAGGGGGAAGCTGGTTTGGCAGCAGTACTGCGTCTCGGTGGGGGTATTCAGCTGCGGAGGGGGGGGGAGAGGCGGAGGGGAAGGGAAGGCGTTAGGCGAAGAGGAGCCGGGCAGCAGGCCAGGCAAAACGTGTGTGGATAGGCGCAGCGATTGGCAGGAAGAAGACAGGCGGTCGAGGGCCGCTGCCAGGTCCTGTCTTCAATCCTCCTAGTATCTACTCTCTCCCCGTCCTCGGCCCCTAGACTGCTGCTGCTGCTGCCGCTGCCGCTGCCGCTGCTGCTGCCGCTGCCGCCCTCTATGCTGCTGCTGCCGCTGCCGCTGCCGCCGCTGCCGCCGCACCTGTATGATGACCTGGTCGTCGTTGATGGTTCCGTCCGGGTCGTCGGTGGCTGCGGCCCCCGGCTCCACGTAGGGCCAGTACAGCGACACGTTCATGTCCTGGTCCCCGCGCAGGGTGAGCACGGGGAGGCGCGGGTCGGGGGAGCTCAGGCGCCGGCTGTACACCTGCAGGGGCGGCAGGGAGCGGGGAGGGACGGGACGGGTGAGGTGGGAGGCACACCCGGGCCAGGTACAGCTGCGCCGCGCAGGGGAGGCCGGGCGTGGGAGGCGCAGCCCTCCCTGGCGTCGCCGCGGCCCTGGTGGCTGTGGCTGGGGCCCAGCTGGGATGACAGGGGGGCGGTGGTGGTGGTGGTGGTGGCGGTAACGGACGGACGCGTGCGGTGCGTGCGGGGAATTGCCCCGCTCTGACCACCCAGCTGTCGCTATCCTAGCCCCGGGACGGGGCGGGGGAGGCCAAGCCTCAGCGGTCAGCACTCACCGTGAAGGAAGTGGGCTTGGTGCTGAGCAGCGAGATGGAGTAGACGGGAAAGCGGGCGAACTTGAACAGGTCCACCAGCGTCTGGCTGCCCAGGCCGCGGCGCACGTCCGCCTCGGTAGACTGCTCCACATACACCTGGGGGAGGGGGGAGGAGGGGCAGGGGGGAGGGGGAACGGATTTGCGGGGGACTTGCGGGGGGAGAAGATAACGTGTTGGGCAGCTTAGAAGAGGATACGGGCAGCTTGGGGGGCAGAAGAGGATACGGGCAGCTTGGGGGGCGGGGAGACACGCGAAGGTGGCGAGCCCGAAGCGTATGCGATTACGGGCGTAGGTGGTGGCGTAGGTGCGCATAGGGGATGGGTACGAGGACCGAGGGGCGGATGCTAGACGGTAATGGTGGTGCGGTGCGGTGTGGGGGCCTGCCGGCTGGTGCTCACCTGGATGAAGAAGGTCATACGGGGGTAGCTGGTGTCGTTGGCGGGGGGCGGGGGCGGAGGGGGCGGGGGCGGCTGGATGCGGGCGTTGGGGGTGCGCGGAGGTGAGGGCGGCGCGGGCGGCGGGAAGCCCCTGGCAGCCAGCGTGCGGTTGCGCTGCGTGTCGATCCAGTCGCCTATACGCCAGGTAAGCTTGTTGACGCGCACGCGGGCGGCGTACTGGTCGAACGGCAGCGCCTGGCGGATGGCGTTCGCGAACTCGGCGCGGCGCGCATCGTCGTACAGCTGCGGCTGCATCCACGAGTCGGCCACCACCGTCAGGTTGGCCAGCACCACGTTGACCAAGAGGTACTCGCTCGGGTCGAAGCTGTTGCCGGGCTGGTTGGCGAGGTTGTCGCCCTGCAGGGGGGAGGGGAGGGGTAAGAGATGGAAGGGGCAGGGTAAGGGAGGGGTACAAGGGGAGGGGAGGGAGATGGTGGGGAGGGGGACCGGAGAATATCCAAGGATGGGATGGGTTGCGGGGGCCGCGCTGCTGGATGCCGTGGTAGGGAGTTAATCGAGCGAGTTATTGCGCGGGGGCTGCCAGCTTGGTTCTGATCTCCCACATGCACCATACCCGGCAGCGCGGCCACCGCACACGTACCTCTGCGTCTTGGCTGTCGTCGTTGCCGGTGATGTCGGAGAGGGTGATATTGACGAGGTTGCGGGGAGGGGGCGGAGGGGGGAAGCCGAGCAGGGCGTTGATCTCCAGGAGAGGCGGCGGCGGTGGCGGCGGAGGCGGAGGCGGGGACGGAGCAAGGGGAGGGGGAGGGGGCGGTGGGGGAGGCGGTGGAGGCGGGGGATAGGGGGCGGCGGGGGCGGCGGCGGCGGTGGCGGCGACTGCGGAATGGGCGGGTCGGGTGAGTACGGCGGGAACTCCGGCGGCGGGGGAGGAGGCGGTCGAGGAAGTGGAGGCGGCGGGCTGGGCAGCGGTGGCGGCGGCGGCGTATACGGGGCGTAGGGAGCCTGAGGAGCCAACGCAGTGGGCGGTGGGGGATCCACAGGGGGAGGCGGCGGCGGCGGCGGGGGTGGCGGTGGCAGTGGCGGCGGTGGTGAAGGCGGTGGCATGAGGGGTGGCGGCGGCGGCGGCGGCGGAGGCGGAGGAGGCGGGTTGTTCGGGCCCGGGAAGTAGGGTTCCGAGGGGGGTGGGAGCTCAGGGGCGAAAGGAGCACCGGGCGCCAAGGGCATCTCTGGTGGCGGCGGCGGCGGCGGCGGCGGTGGTGGGGGGGGAGGTAGCGGCGGCGGCGGCGGCGGTAGCTGAGGCGGCGGCGGCGGTGGGGGAGGCGGGGGTGGGGGTGGTAGATCAGACGGTGCGCCCAACGGTGGTTCCCCCGGCGGCTCTGCATCTGGCCCTGGCGCCAGCGGTTGTGTTGGCAGGTCAGGGGCAGTGGGAGGCGGTGGTGGTGGTGGCGGCGGTGGCGGCGGCGGCGGCGATGCGTAATTTGGCGGTGGTGGCGGCAGCCCTGGCGGCGGCGGCGGCGGTGGTGGCGGCGGTGGCGGTGGATTGTTGGGCCACGGAGGGAATGGTGACGACGGAGGGGGCTCGGCGGGCGTCAAAGGAACCTGAGGCGGAGCGAAGGACACGACCGAGCATTAACACGTTGCGGGGGCAGGGGCGGGGCGGGAGAATGGGGTGAGAACTTGACGTAGCGATCTGAGCACGCCGGAGGTTGCAATGCGAGGCGGGTGACAAGGCAGGCAGGCTGGCATCTGGCAGGGCTCCTGATCAGCGCTCGGAGGTATTAGGTGCCGGGAGCAGATCGCTGCATCAAACGCACGGCAAGGGTGCGGAGGGTTGACCGCAACGGACAGCAACCGTATGCAAAGTGAGCGAGGCGGCAAGACACAACGAAGCCGTACAGCCTGTCCCCGCCCCTGTCCTTTTCTCAGGCGGCAACGCATAGCGCAAGGCAGGGCCCAAGCAGGAGGGGACCTACCCCGGGCAGGTCAGGGGCGCCGGGCGGCGGCGGCGGCGGGGGCGGCGGCGGCGGCGGAGGCGCGTTCGGCGATCCCGGCGGTGGCAAGGATGGCGAGGACGGCGGGGGTGGGGGGGGCGGCGGCGGCGGCGGCGGCGGCCCGTCTGGATCCCGCGGGTAGTTGGATTCATCCGGAGGCGGCGGCGTCATCGGTGCTGAAGGCTGATTCGGTGGGGGGGGACTGGGCGGGGGCGGGGGCGGCGGCGGCGGCGGGGGCGGAGGAGGTGGTGCATATACCGGTGGGCTTGGGGGGGGCGGTAAGCCCGGCGGCGGCGGCGGGGGCGGGGGGGGAGGTGGGGGGGGAGCGTTGGGGTTGTCAGGTGGCGGAGCATCGGGCTCCAGGGGTGGCGGAGCGGCGGGGAGAGTTGGGTACTCGGGCGTCTTCGGCGGTGGCGGCGGCGGTGGCGGCGGCGGCGGCGGCGGGCTGGGGGGTATCCTGTTGGGCGCCGGAAGGCCAGGCGGCGGCGGCGGCGGTGGTGGCGGCGGCGGCGGCGGGAGGTCGGGTGGCGTGCTTGGGTTGAAGGGCGGCAGTGGCGCCAGCGGGGCGCTGGGGGCACGCGGCATCAAGGGCATGTCGGGCATGCTCGGGGGTGGCGGCGGAGGGGGCGGAGGGGGAGGGGGAGGGGGAGGAAGGTGGGGTGGCGGCGGAAGGCCAGGCGGCGGCGGCGGGGGAGGCGGCGGCGGCGGGGGTGGGGCGTCTGGCTGGTCTGGCGGCGGGAGCGCTGGGGGCAGTAAGGGGGGAGCACCAGGCAGCTGCACCGGGGAGGAGGGGGTACGTGGAGGGGGCAGGGGCAGGGGGGGGGCAAGGGGAAAGGGGGCGGCGTTGGTTTGTCATCGGTGGCAGGGCACGTGGCGGGACGAGGGGTGACTTCCCGGGTAGAAGCAGCGCGAGAAGGTCCCCGGAGCCTCCCTACGTGAACCCACCCCCAGCCTGAACTGCCGCACTACTCGCCCCACCCGCCAAGATAAGGCATGCACAGACGAAGTCAGGGACGTCGTTTGGCGAGGAGGGAGGGTGCTGGGGCTTGCGCAGGGGCAGGAGCTTACCGTCGGAGGAGGGGGAGCCATGGGCGGCGGCGGGGGGGGAGGAGGCGGCGGCGGGGGGGGTGATACAGGCGGTGGCAATGGCGGCCGGTCCGGCGGCGGGGGCGGAGGCGGGGGCGGAGGCGGCGGAGGCGCATTCGGGAGGTCCGGCGGCGGTGCGTTGGGTATGATGGGAGGAGTCCGGTCCCTCGGCGCCGCTGGCATATCAGGGACAGCCGGCGGCGGTGGTGGCGGCGGCGGAGGCGGCGGCGGATCGGGGACCGGCGGCGGCGGTGGCGGCTGGTGTGGCGGCGGTGGCGGCGGCGGGGGCGGCGGCGGTGGGGGCTGCGCAGGAGCAAGCGGTGCGCCCTCGCTGGGTGGCTCAGGGGCCGGCGGCGCCAGGGGTTGGCCGGGTACATCGGGGGTTGCTGGTGGCGGTGGTGGAGGCGGAGGGGGAGGCGGGGGAGGCGGGGGGTAACTGGGCGGTTGTGCGGGTGGCGGCGAGTGTGGTGGCGGCGGCGGTGGCGGTGGGGGTGGGGGTGAGGGAAGCTCGTCGGGTCCCGGCGGGTCCGACACGACGATCATCGGAGACTCCGGCTGCCAAGACGGCAGCGTCGGCATGTCCGGTGTGGCTGGCGGCGGCGGCGGTGGCGGCGGTGGTGGCGGCGGCGGCAAGGGAGGCGGCGGCGGCGGCGGCGCGTGCGGCGGGGGTGGCGGCGGCGGAGGTGGCGGCGGAGGTGGCACCATGCCGGGTACGTCTGGTGGCGGCGGTGACGTGGGTACGGTGGGCGGTGCACCGGGCAACTGCGAAGCCGGCAAGGAGGGTACGCCGGCAGGGGTCAGTCACACATGTTGCAACGGCAAGGGGCAGGTTGGGATGCGAGGCACCAAGGCAACTTGGTGATGGGCCATAAAATTGCGGAACGCAAACGGAGTACGTGCGCAGAACGGGCCGCACACAATGCCGTCAAGGAGAAGCACGTGCTTACCGTCGGCGGCGGTGGGGACGGTGGCGGTGGCGGCGGTGGTGGCGGCGGTGGTGGCGGCGGCGGCAAGGGAGGCGGTGGTGGCGGTGCGTCAGGAGGGGGCGGTGGGGGGGGAGGCGGCGGCGGCGGCGGCACAGAGTCCGGCATGTCCGGCGGCGGCGCGAGCGGTGCGTCGGGCGGCGGCAGGGAGGGCTCAGCGGGAATGTCAGGCTGAGCTGGTGGCGGCGGCGGCGGCGGCGGCGGTGGTGGCTTATCGGGTGGCGGCGGCGGCGGCGGCGGCGCTTGCGGTGGTGGTGGCGGCGGCGGCGGTGGCGGCGGCGGCGGTTGATATGGCTCATGCGGCGGAGGTGCGTTGGGGACCGCAAACAACTCAACAGGCGTAGCGGGCAGGTCAGGCATGTCAGGTAGGGCAGGCGGCGGTGGCGGCGGCGGCGGCGGTGGGGGTGGCGGCGGCGGATAGACAGGCGAGGGCGGTAGCGGAGGCGCATTTGGCGGCGGCGGCGGCGGTGGGGGTGGCGGGGGTGAGGGGTTTTCGGGGGGTAGTGGTGAAGCACCCTGCGGGGGCATGGGAGCACCCGGAGCATCGGCCAAGGTGGGCAAGTCAGGTGTGCTTGGCGGCGGCGGCGGCGGCGGCGGGGGCGGTGGTGGCGGGAGCGGGGGCGGTGGAGGTGGGGGCGCAAGTGGCGGCGGCGGTGGCGGGGGGGGCGGGGGCGGGGGTGGGGCTGAGGGCTGGTCTGGCGGCGGTTGTGCCGGTGGGGGCATGTCCGGCACGGGTGGCGCTACTGGGACATCTGGAGTGCCCGGGGGCGGCGGAGGCGGGGGTGGGGGTGGTGGAGGAGGATGCAGGTCTGGTGGGGCTGGGGATGGGGGCATGCCGGGAGGAGGGGGCGGAGGAGGGGGCGGAGGGGGTGATGGCGCTTCAGTCGGGAGGCCTGGGGGCGGCGCATCGGGATCCGAAGGCGGTGGCAGGCCCGGCTGGTCCGGTAAGTCCGGTTGCCCAGGTGGCGGCGGCGGAGGTGGCGGCGGCGGAGGGCTGGGATCTGGTGGTGGTGGCGGCGGCGGCACGCCAGGCGGCGGCGGCGGCGGTGGTGGCGGCGGCGGCGGCGGGAGGTCGGGTGGCGTGTTTGGGTTGTAGGGCGGCAGCGGCGCCAGTGGGGCGCTGGGAGCCCTGGGAACCATGGGCATGTCGGGCGTGGCCGGAGGGGGCGGCGGAGGGGGCGGCGGCGGCGGGTCGTTGGGAGGCGCATTCGGCGGCGGTGGAGCCCCCGGTGGCGGTGGCGGCGGCGGCGGTGGCGGCGGCGGCGGAGCCATTGGTTGTTGGGGCGGCGGCGGCAATATCGGCAGGTCGGGAACGCCGCCCGCCATCTGCACAGCCGGACGGAGGGTCAGCATCAGCAGCAATGGGGGGGGGGGGTTTACGCCTGAGCGAAAAAATACAACAGCGCAGGCCTCGTGCCGGACGCTCAAGTCAGCCAATGCAAAGGAAGAGCCGCACGACACATAGGACAGCAGGCAACGTACGGCAGCCATGAGTGTACTCCAAACCACAATGCCGTACACGTGCCGCGAACGAGGTCGCCGTACGAGCCCGCCGTGTGCGACGGTTCCAAACACCTACCTGGGGCGTCATGGGAGCTCCTGGCGGCGGTGGCGGCGGGGGAGGCGGCGGTGGCGGTAAAGGCGACGGTGGGGACACGTTCGGCGGCGGTGGCAGATTAGGAGGCGGCGGTGGCGGGGGGGGCGGGGGCGGGGGTGGGGCTGAGGGCTGGTCTGGCGGCGGTTGTGCCGGTGGGGGCATGTCCGGCACGGGTGGCGCTACTGGGACATCTGGAGTGCCCGGCGGTGGCGGGGGAGGTGGGGGCGGGGGAGGGCTCGGCTCCACAACTGGAGGGGGTGAGGGAGGCGGAAGGCCAGGGGGCGGTGGCGGCGGCGGGGGCGGGGGTGGCGGGCTAGACACAGGAAGATTCGGGGGCGGCGCATCCGGGGCGAGCGGAGGTGTCTGGTCAAATGAGCTGGGCAAGTCCGGTTGTCCAGGTGGCGGCGGCGGAGGTGGCGGCGGCGGAGGGCTGGGATCTGGTGGTGGTGGCGGCGGCGGCACGCCAGGCGGCGGCGGCGGCGGTGGTGGCGGCGGCGGCGGCGGGAGGTCGGGTGGCGTGTTTGGGTTGTAGGGCGGCAGCGGCGCCAGTGGGGCGCTGGGAGCCCTGGGAACCATGGGCATGTCGGGCGTGGCCGGCGGGGGCGGCGGAGGGGGCGGCGGCGGCGGGTCGTTGGGAGGCGCTGTCGGCGGCGGTGGAGCCCCCGGTGGCGGTGGCGGCGGCGGCGGTGGCGGCGGCGGCGGAGCCATTGGTTGTTGGGGCGGCGGCGGCATTATCGGCAGGTCGGGGACGCCTCCGGGAGGCTGCAAAGCAGGGCAGGCGGGAGACGGGTGGCACATTGCAGGGGCGAGGTGGGGGGTAAGTGATGCCCGTCTGGGTGCACGTACTTCCGGGCTCTTCCGCGACAGGCCACACGGCATGCAGGAGCTCCAAACCCCGCACACCCTGGGCCCTCGCTGCCTGTTTGCAAGTCGCACGCCCTATCACACCACACCCGCACTCGGCCAGCAGGCAAGGAGGGAACCCAGCCACCCGCTTAGGGGCACCCAGTGCTGATGGCGCCGCTGTGGCGACACACCCTCACTCTCGTACCCAGACATACACCCAGCCGCAGACGTGCGGCGTACGTACCAGGTTGGGCGGCGGGGGAGCGACCGGCGGCGGCGGCGGGGGAGGTGGCGGCGGCGGGGGAGGGACGGGCGGCGAGCCGCCTGGCGAAGGCAGTCCCGGTGGCGGCGGTGGGGGCGGTGGTGGGGGCGGGGGTGGGGCGATGGGGCCAGTAGGCGGCGGAGGCACTTCCACGTCAGCAGGCGGCTGCTCGGAGGGCAGCGAAGGCATGTCTGGCGTTGCCGGCGGGGGTGGCGGCGGCGGCGGTGGCGGTGGCGGTGGTGGCAGGTGGGGTTGCGGGGGAGGCATGCCAGGCGGCGGGGGGGGTGGCGGCGGTGGCGGCGGCGGCGGCCGCATCGGAGCATCAGGTGGTGGCATATCCGGAGACATGTAGACATTAGGGCCGGGGGCGAGCGGCGTTACGGGAAGGTCAGGCGCCGAGGGAGGCGGTGGGGGCGGCGGCGGGGGCGGCGGCGGCGGCGGGGTCAACGTCTCCGGGGGCTGTGCAGGCGTCGTCGGTGGTGGGGGCGGTGGCGGCGGCGGCGGTGGTGGCGGTGCCGAGGGCGGATCTCGCTCGGTTGGCGACATCGGCTCGTTTGGAACGGTAGGCTCCTTCGCGGTGCTGGGCATATCTGGGGTGGCAGGCGGCGGCGGGGGCGGGGGAGGCGGCGGAGGGGCCATGGGTGGCGGTTCCGGCGGTGGGGGCGTGCCATCCGGCGGCGGCGGTGGGGGCGGCGGCGGCGGCGGCGGCGGCGCGCTGGGCTGGTCCGGCGGCGGCTGGGATGGTGATGGCAGGTCGGGGGCAAAGGACGGCAAAGAGGGTTGGTCCGGGGTACTCGGCGGCGGTGGGGGCGGGGGCGGGGGCGGCGGGGGCGGCTGCATAACCACCACCTCGGGCGGCGGGGCGCCAGGGGGGGGAGGCGGCGGCGGCGGCGGCGGTGGCGGCGGGGCGATGGGCTGGTCCGGTGGGGGAGCGTTCGGCGTGCCAGGCGGCGGGACGTCCGGTGCGGTTGGCAGGTCCGGCATTCCAGGGGGTGGCGGTGGGGGCGGGGGAGGCGGAGGGGGATCGGGCGCCGGCGGAGCAGGAGGAGGGACGCCGGGAGGCGGCGGCGGTGGTGGCGGCGGCGGCGGCGGGGGCTGTGCCGGGACACTCCCATCAGGTGGGCCTGTCACGTCGTCCGAGGGGGCGCTGGGTTTCGCAGGGGCTGTCGGGACGTCGGGCGACCCAGGCGGCGGCGGCGGTGGAGGTGGCGGCGGCGGCGGTGGTTGCAGCACAGGGGCGGGTGCAACAAGCGGGCTGCTGGGTGGCGGCGGCGGCGGCGGTGGAGGCGGTGGAGGCGGGGTGTTCGGCGCATCAATTGGAGCATCAGGGCTGGAGGGCGAGGGCGACACCGGAGCATCGGGCATGCTCGGAATATCGGGAGCGCCTGGTGGTGGTGGCGGTGGCGGCGGCGGCGGCGGTGGACTATCCGCCGGCGCGACGGGCGGCGGCGGCACTCCGGGGGGCGGCGGTGGCGGCGGCGGTGGCGGCGGCGGCGGCGCGGACGGTGTGTCCGGGGGCGGCGGCGACGACGGCTCACCCGGAGGAGCCCCCGACAGCTGCGGCGGTGGAAGTACACGACAGGGCAGGGGAGGGCAGGCGGGGTTCGACGAGTTGATCGGCAAGAGCGCATCAGGACCCCTGAGATCTGAGATCCTATCTAGGCACAAGGACGGGGGCTGCGTCGGGTAACCCGCACCGCAGCCAAACGTTATGGTGTCATGTACCAAGGCATGCTTGTACGACAGGCAGCAAAGGCATGCTTGTACGACAGGCAGCAAAGGCGTGATTGTACGACATGCAACAAAGGCGTGCAGCAGAATGGAAGCCCCTACCCCCCGGCGGCCAACTTACCGGTGCGTACGGAGGGGCGCCCGGAGGCGGCGGCGGCGGTGGTGGCGGCGGTGGTGGCGGGGATACCAGGATTACTTCAGGCGGCGGCGCCTGAGGTGGCGGAGGAGGTGGCGGAGGTGGCGGAGGCGGGGGCGCCAATGGCAAGTCTGGCGGGGGGGCATCCGGGGCCGAAGGCGGCGGGGCCGTGGGCCCCTTCCAATCGCCGTCCGGCGCCTGTGGTGGTGGCGGAGGTGGTGGCGGAGGCGGAGGCGGCGGAGGAGGGGTCTTGGGGGGTGAAGGCGCGCCCGGAGGTGGCGGTGGAGGCGGCGGCGGGGGTGGGGGCGGCTGCATCGGGGCGCCCGGCGGCGGATCAACGGAGGTTGCCGGACTGGGTGTGTTGGGCTCTGCTGGCATTGATGGTACGTCCGGGGCTCCGGGAGGAGGAGGCGGCGGCGGCGGTGGCGGCGGCAATGTTGGCGGAGCAATGCTCGGCGAGGAGGGCACATTAGGTGGTGGCGGGGGCGGCGGAGGGGGTGGAGGCGGGGGTGCTGTGTATGACGCAGGTTCGTCTGGCTGGGCGGGCGGCGGCTGCGATGGTGCTGTGGGAGTGGCCGGGACATCAGGGGAGCCTGGAGGCGGCGGCGGTGGTGGCGGCGGTGGCGGCGGCGGCGCAGAAGAATCCAGGGGGGGAGTTGGTACGGCAGGAGGTGGTGGCGGAGGAGGAGGCGGTGGCGGTGGCGGCGCCGAAGGTGCATCCGGCGGCGGCGCGTTCGGCGGCGGCATGTCCGGGGCCAACGGATTAAGTAAGTCCGATGGCGGGGTCGCGGGCGGCGGGGGCGGAGGAGGGGGCGGGGGAGGCGGCGGGCTGGCCATATTAGAGGGCGGCGGGGGTGCGTCAGGCGGTGGAGGCGGCGGCGGGGGCGGCGGCGGGGGCGGTGCAATGGGGCCATCTGGGGGCGGCGCCGTAGGCAGGCTGCCGGCAGGGCTGCTGGGTGAAGCCGGCACAAGGGGCATGTCGGGTGTACCCGGGGGCGGAGGCGGTGGCGGAGGCGGAGGGGGAGGCGGACTGGCGTCAATCACCGGCGGAGACGGTACTCCGGGAGGGGGAGGGGGCGGCGGTGGCGGTGGGGGCGGAGGAAGGGAACCAGGCGGTGGTGGCGGGGATGGCGCACCAGGCGACGAGGGGATAGTAGGGGCGCTGGCAGTATCGGGCATGTCCGGAGTCGCCGGCGGCGGCGGCGGCGGCGGCGGTGGCGGCGGTGGGGGGCCCACGTCGTTTATAGGCGACGACGGCATTACAGGTGGCGGCGGCGGCGGTGGTGGAGGTGGCGGTGGGGGCGCAGTGGGCTGATCTGGCGGCGGAGTCGACGGAGGTGGCAAGGCCGGCGCGTCCGGTGCTGGTTGCACGTCGTCGGGAGCGGCGGGCGGCGGCGGCGGTGGTGGCGGTGGTGGCGGCGGCGGTACAGATGAATCCAGGGGCGGCGGCGGCATGTCGGGAGGCGGTGGCGGAGGAGGAGGCGGTGGCGGTGGCGGCGCCGAAGGTGCATCCGGCGGTGGTGCGTTCGGCGGTGGCATGTCCGGAGACATTGGGTTAGACCAGTCGGACGATGGGGTTGCCGGCGGTGGTGGTGGCGGTGGTGGTGGTGGTGGCGGCGGGCTGGCCATATTAGAGGGCGGCGGGGGTGCGTCAGGCGGTGGAGGCGGCGGCGGTGGTGGCGGCGGGGGCGGTGCAATGGGGCCATCTGGGGGCGGCGCCGTAGGCAGGCTGCCGGCAGGGCTGCTGGGTGAAGCCGGCACAAGGGGCATGTCGGGTGTACCCGGGGGCGGCGGCGGTGGCGGAGGGGGAGGGGGAGGGGGACTGGCGTCAATCACCGGCGGAGACGGTACTCCGGGAGGGGGAGGGGGCGGCGGGGGCGGTGGGGGCGGAGGAACGGAACCAGGCGGTGGTGGCGGGGAGGGCGCACCAGGCGACGAGGGGATAGTAGGGGCGGTGGCAGTGTCAGGCATGTCCGGAGTCGCCGGCGGCGGCGGTGGTGGCGGTGGCGGGGGTGGCGAAGGGCCCACGTCCGTAACAGGTTGTGAGGGCGCTACAGGTGGCGGCGGCGGCGGTGGTGGAGGTGGCGGGGGTGGCGCAGTGGGCTGATCGGGCGGCGGAGTCGACGGAGGTGGCAAGGCCGGCGCGTCCGGTGCTGGTTGTACGTCGTCGGGAGCGGCGGGCGGCGGCGGCGGTGGTGGCGGTGGTGGCGGCGGCGGCGCAGATGAATCCAGGGGCGGCGGCGGCACGGTAGGAGGCGGTGGCGGAGGAGGAGGCGGTGGCGGTGGCGGCGCCGAAGGTGCATCCGGCGGCGGCGCGTTCGGCGGTGGCATGTCCGGAGACATTGGGTTAGACCAGTCGGACGATGGGGTTGCCGGCGGTGGTGGCGGCGGTGGCGGTGGTGGTGGCGGTGGGGATGCAACACTAGCAGGCGGGGGGGGTGCGTCAGGCGGTGGAGGCGGCGGCGGGGGCGGCGGCGGGGGCGGTGCAATGGGGCCATCTGGGGGCGGCGCCGTTGGCAGGCTGCCGGTAGGGCTGCTGGGTGAAGCCGGCACAACGGGCATGTCGGGTGTACCCGGGGGCGGCGGCGGTGGCGGAGGCGGAGGGGGAGGCGGGGTGGCGTCAATCACCGGCGGAGACGGTACTCCGGGAGGGGGAGGGGGCGGCGGTGGCGGTGGGGGCGGAGGAAGGGAACCAGGCGGTGGTGGCGGGGATGGCGCACCAGACGACGAGGGGATAGTAGGGGCGCTGGCAGTATCGGGCATGTCCGGAGTCGCCGGCGGCGGCGGTGGTGGCGGCGGTGGGGGTGGCGAAGGGCCCAAGTCGTTAATAGGCGACGATGGCATTACAGGTGGCGGCGGCGGCGGTGGTGGCGGGGGGGGAGGTGGCGCAGTGGGCTGATCGGGCGGCGGAGTCGACGGAGGTGGCAAGGCCGGCGCGTCCGGTGCTGGTTGCACGTCGTCGGGAGCGGCGGGCGGCGGCGGCGGTGGTGGCGGTGGTGGCGGCGGCGGCGCAGATGAATCCAGGGGCGGCGGCGGCACGGTAGGAGGCGGTGGCGGAGGAGGAGGCGGTGGCGGTGGCGGCGCCGAAGGTGCATCCGGCGGCGGCGCGTTCGGCGGCGGCACGTCCGGAGACATTGGGTTAGACCAGTCGGACGATGGGGTTGCCGGCGGTGGTGGCGGCGGTGGTGGTGGTGGTGGTGGTGGGGTTGCAACATCTGCGGGTGGCAGTGGAGCGTGCGGCGGAGGCGGCGGAGGCGGCGGAGGTGGAGGCGGTGGCGTCAGAGGGGAGTCAGGGGGCGGCGCAGAAGGCGAGCTGGCAGCAGGGCTGCTGGGCGCTTCCGGTATCTGAGGCATGTCGGGTGTACCCGGGGGTGGCGGCGGTGGCGGAGGCGGAGGGGGAGGCGGGGTGGCGTCAATCACCGGCGGAGACGGTACTCCGGGAGGGGGAGGGGGCGGTGGGGGCGGTGGGGGCGGAGGAACGGAACCAGGCGGTGGTGGCGGGGAGGGCGCGCCAGGCGACGAGGGGATAGTAGGGGCGGCGGCAGTATCGGGCATGTCCGGAGTCGCCGGTGGCGGCGGTGGCGGCGGCGGTGGCGGCGGTGGGGGGCCCACGTCGTTAATAGGTGACGACGGCATTACAGGTGGCGGCGGCGGCGGTGGTGGAGGTGGCGGTGGGGGCGCAGTGGGCTGATCGGGCGGCGGAGTCGACGGAGGTGGCAAGGCCGGCGCGTCCGGTACTAGTTGCACGTCGTCGGGAGCGGCGGGCGGCGGCGGCGGTGGTGGCGGTGGTGGCGGCGGCGGCACAGATGAATCCAGGGGCGGCGGCGGCACGTCGGGAGGCGGTGGCGGAGGAGGAGGCGGTGGCGGTGGGGGGGCCGAAGGTGCATCCGGCGGTGGTGCGTTCGGCGGCGGCATGTCCGGAGACATTGGGTTAGACCAGTCGGACGATGGGGTTGCCGGCGGTGGTGGCGGCGGTGGTGGTGGTGGTGGTGGTGGGGTTGCAACGTCTAAGGGTGGCAGTGGAGTGTGCGGCGGCGGCGGCGGAGGCGGTGGCGGCGGCGGAGGAGGAACTGAAACAGGCGGCGGAGGTGGGGACGGCACGCCAGGCGACGAGGGGACAGTAGGGCCAGTGGCAGTATCGGGCATGTCCGGAGTCGACGGCGGCGGCGGTGGTGGCGGCGGTGGGGGTGGCGAAGGGCCCGAGTCAATAGTAGGCAACGACGGCATTACAGGTGGCGGTGGCGGCGGTGGTGGCGGGGGGGGAGGTGGCGCAGTGGGCTGATCTGGCGGGGGAGTCGACGGAGGTGGCAAGGCCGGCGCAACAGGTGTTGGTTGCACGTCGTCGGGAGCGGCGGGCGGCGGCGGCGGTGGTGGCGGTGGTGGCGGCGGCGGCGTAGATGAATCCAGGGGCGGCGGCGGCACGTCGGGAGGCGGTGGCGGAGGAGGAGGCGGTGGCGGTGGCGGCGCCGAAGGTGCATCCGGCGGTGGTGCGTTCGGCGGCGGCATGTCCGGAGACATTGGGTTAGACCAGTCGGACGATGGGGTTGCCGGCGGTGGTGGCGGCGGTGGCGGTGGTGGTGGCGGTGGGGATGCAACACTAGCAGGCGGGGGGGGTGCGTCAGGCGGTGGAGGCGGCGGCGGGGGCGGCGGCGGGGGCGGTGCAATGGGGCCATCTGGGGGCGGCGCCGTTGGCAGGCTGCCGGCAGGGCTGCTGGGTGAAGCCGGCACAACGGGCATGTCGGGTGTACCCGGGGGCGGCGGCGGTGGCGGAGGCGGAGGGGGAGGCGGGGTGGCGTCAATCACCGGCGGAGACGGTACTCCGGGAGGGGGAGGGGGTGGCGGGGGCGGTGGGGGCGGAGGAACGGAACCAGGCGGTGGTGGCGGGGATGGCGCACCAGGCGACGAGGGGATAGTAGGGGCGGCGGCAGTGTCGGGCATGTCCGGAGTCGCCGGCGGCGGCGGTGGTGGCGGCGGTGGGGGTGGTGAAGGGTCCGCGTCAATAATAGGCGACGACGGCATTACAGGTGGCGGCGGCGGCGGTGGTGGAGGTGGCGGTGGGGGCGCAGTGGGCTGATCTGGCGGCGGAGCCGATGGAGGTGGCAAGGCCGGCGCGCCCGGTGCTGGCTGCACGTCGTCGGGAGCGGCGGGCGGCGGCGGCGGTGGGGGAGGTGGGGGCGGCGGCGGCACAGATGAATCCAGGGGCGGCGGCGGCACGTCGGGAGGCGGTGGCGGAGGAGGAGGCGGTGGCGGTGGCGGCGCCGAAGGTGCGCCTGGCGGAGGCGATTCGATATCCGACGGCTCATCAGGCGTCATCGGATAGCTCTTATCCGAAGGGAACGCTGGTGGTGGCGGCGGTGGCGGCGGAGGCGGCGGCGGGGGACTGGCGAGGTCAGAAGGCGGCGGGGGCGCATCAGGCGGTGGCGGTGGAGGCGGTGGCGGCGGCGGGGGCGGTGCAATGGGGCCATCTGGGGGTGGCGCCGTTGGCAGGCTGCCGGCAGGGCTGCTGGGTGAAGCCGGCACAACGGGCATGTCGGGTGTACCCGGGGGCGGAGGCGGTGGAGGCGGCGGAGGGGGAGGCGGATTGGCGTCAATCACCGGCGGAGACGGTACTCCGGGAGGGGGAGGGGGCGGCGGGGGCGGTGGGGGCGGAGGAACGGAACCAGGCGGTGGTGGCGGTGAGGGCGCACCAGGCGACGAGGGGATAGTAGGGGCGCTGGCAGTATCGGGCATGTCCGGAGTCGACGGCGGGGGCGGTGGTGGCGGCGGTGGGGGTGGCGAAGGGCCCATGTCGTTAATAGGCGACGACGGCATTACAGGGGGCGGCGGTGGTGGCGGTGGAGGTGGCGGTGGTGGGGCAGTAGGCTGATCGGGCGGCGGAGCCGATGGAGGTGGCAAGGCCGGCGCGTCCGGTGCTGGTTGCACGTCGTCGGGAGCGGCCGGTGGCGGCGGCGGTGGTGGCGGTGGTGGCGGCGGTGGCGCAGATGAATCCAGGGGCGGCGGCGGCGCGTCGGGAGGCGGTGGCGGAGGAGGAGGCGGTGGCGGTGGCGGCGCCGAAGGTGCATCCGGCGGTGGTGCATTCGGCGGTGGCATGTCCGGAGACATTGGGTTAGACCAGTCGGACGATGGGGTTGCCGGCGGTGGTGGCGGCGGTGGTGGTGGTGGTGGTGGTGGGGTTGCAACATCTGCGGGTGGCAGTGGAGTGTGCGGCGGAGGCGGCGGAGGCGGCGGAGGTGGAGGCGGTGGCGTCAGAGGGGAGTCAGGCGGCGGCGCAGAAGGCGAGCTGGCACCAGGGCTGCTGGGCGCATCTGGCATTTGAGGCATGTCGGGTGTACCCGGGGGCGGCGGCGGTGGCGGAGGCGGAGGGGGAGGCGGGGTGGCGTCAATCACCGGCGGAGACGGTACTCCGGGAGGGGGAGGGGGCGGCGGGGGCGGCGGTGGCGGAGGAACGGAACCAGGCGGTGGTGGCGGTGAGGGCGCACCAGGCGACGAGGGGATAGTAGGGGCGGCGGCAGTGTCGGGCATGTCCGGAGTCGCCGGCGGCGGCGGTGGTGGCGGTGGCGGCGGTGGCGAAGGGCCCACGTCCGCAACAGGTTGTGAGGGCGCTACAGGTGGCGGCGGCGGCGGTGGTGGAGGTGGCGGTGGGGGCGCAGTGGGCTGATCGGGCGGCGGAGCCGATGGAGGTGGCAAGGCCGGCTCGTCCGGTGCTGGTTGCACGTCGTCGGGAGCGGCGGGCGGCGGCGGCGGTGGTGGCGGTGGTGGCGGCGGCGGCACAGATGAATCCAGGGGCGGCGGCGGCACGGTAGGAGGCGGTGGCGGAGGAGGAGGCGGTGGCGGTGGGGGGGCCGAAGGTGCATCCGGCGGTGGTGCATTCGGCGGCGGCACGTCCGGAGACATTGGGTTAGACCAGTCGGACGATGGGGTTGCCGGCGGTGGTGGCGGCGGTGGTGGTGGTGGTGGTGGTGGGGTTGCAACATCTGCGGGTGGCAGTGGAGTGTGCGGCGGAGGCGGCGGAGGCGGCGGAGGTGGAGGCGGTGGCGTCAGAGGGGAGTCAGGCGGCGGCGCAGAAGGCGAGCTGGCACCAGGGCTGCTGGGCGCATCTGGCATTTGAGGCATGTCGGGTGTACCCGGGGGTGGCGGCGGTGGCGGAGGCGGAGGGGGAGGCGGGGTGGCGTCAATCACCGGCGGAGACGGTACTCCGGGAGGGGGAGGGGGCGGCGGGGGCGGCGGTGGCGGAGGAACGGAACCAGGCGGTGGTGGCGGTGAGGGCGCACCAGGCGACGAGGGGATAGTAGGGGCGGCGGCAGTGTCGGGCATGTCCGGAGCCGCCGGCGGCGGCGGTGGTGGCGGTGGCGGCGGTGGCGAAGGGCCCACGTCCGTAACAGGTTGTGAGGGCATTACAGGTGGCGGCGGCGGCGGTGGTGGCGGGGGGGGAGGTGGCGCAGTGGGCTGATCTGGCGGCGGAGTCGACGGAGGTGGCAAGGCCGGCGCGTCCGGTGCTGGTTGCACGTCGTCGGGAGCGGCGGGCGGCGGCGGCGGTGGTGGCGGTGGTGGCGGCGGCGGCACAGATGAATCAAGGGGCGGCGGCGGCACGGTAGGAGGCGGTGGCGGAGGAGGAGGCGGTGGCGGTAGGGGGGCCGAAGGTGCATCCGGCGGTGGTGCATTCGGCGGCGGCATGTCCGGAGACATTGGGTTAGACCAGTCGGACGATGGGGTTGCCGGTGGTGGTGGCGGCGGTGGTGGTGGTGGTGGCGGCGGGCTGGCGACGTCCGAAGGCAACAGGGGTGAATCAGGCGGCGGCGGCGGCGGCGGCGGTGGTGGCGGCGGCGGCGCCACTGGTCCGTCAGGGGGCGGCGCGTTCGGTGAGTTCTCAGCGGATGGGCTGGCGGGCGCGAGGGGCGCCTCGGGCGTGGCCGGTGTTCCTGGGGGCGGGGGCGGAGGCGGAGGCGGAGGCGGAGGCGGTGGGGCAGAGCTATCAATCACTGGTGAAAATGGAATGCTAGGCGGCGGCGGTGGTGGGGGGGGGGGTGGAGGCGGCGGGGCTGAAGGCGCGTCCGGAGGGGGCGCAGTGGGCGGCGGCACGTTCGGGGCTAACGGATTCGCCCTATTGGACGATGGAGTTGCTGGTGGCGGTGGGGGCGGTGGGGGCGGCGGCGGCGGTGGCGTAGCGGAACCTATAACCGGCGACGACGGTACGACGGGCGGCGGTGGCGGTGGGGGCGGCGGTGGGGGTGGCGGGGCTGAAGGCGCGTCCGGAGGGGGCGCAGTGGGCGGCGGCACGTTCGGAGCTAACGGATTCGGCGTGTCGTTTAACGGGGTTGCTGGCGGCGGTGGTGGTGGCGGCGGTGGCGGTGGCGGCGTTGAGGAATCTATAACCGGCGACGACGGTACGACGGGTGGCGGTGGCGGTGGAGGCGGCGGTGGGGGTGGCGGGGCGGTAGGTGCATCCGGCGGGGGTGCAGTGGGCGGCGGCACGTTTGGGGCTAACGGATTCGGCCTATCGGATAACGGGGTTGCCGGCGGCGGCGGTGGTGGTGGTGGCGGAGGCGGAGGCGGCGCAGAAGAACCTATGACTGGCGGCGGCGGTATGACGGGCGGCGGGGGCGGCGGTGGCGGGGGCGGCGGGGGCGGCGCAGACGGTGCGTCTGGGGGGGGCGCACGCGGCGTACTAACTGTCGGGTTCGATGGGGATGAGGGAATCTCCGGCATGTCCGGCGTACCAGGAGGAGGTGGCGGTGGAGGTGGCGGCGGGGGGGGCGCAACGGAGCCTATTACCGGCGACGACGGTACGACGGGCGGCGGTGGCGGTGGAGGCGGCGGCGGGGGTGGCGGGGCTGTAGGTGCATCCGGCGGAGGTGCAGTCGGCGGCGGCACGTTCGGAGCTAACGGATTTGGCTGATCGGATAATGGGGTTGCCGGCGGCGGCGGCGGTGGTGGTGGCGGCGGCGGCGGCGGCGTAGCGGAACCTATAACCGGCGACGACGGTACGACGGGCGGCGGTGGCGGTGGAGGCGGCGGTGGGGGTGGCGGGGCTGAAGGCGCGTCCGGCGGGGGCGCAGTGGGCGGCGGCACGTTCGGGGCTAACGGACTCGGCTGATCGGATAACGGGGTTGCTGGCGGCGGCGGTGGTGGCGGCGGTGGCGGTGGCGGCGTTGAGGAATCTATAACCGGCGACGACGGTACGACGGGTGGCGGTGGCGGTGGAGGCGGCGGTGGGGGTGGCGGGGCGGTAGGTGCATCCGGCGGGGGCGCAGTGGGCGGCGGCACGTTCGGGGCTAACGGATTCGGCCTATCGTTGAACGGGGCTGCCGGCGGCGGCGGTGGTGGTGGTGGCGGAGGCGGAGGCGGCGCAGAGGAATCTATGACTGGCGGCGGCGGTATGACGGGCGGCGGGGGCGGCGGGGGCGGTGGCGGCGGGGGCGGCGCAGACGGTGCGTCGGGGGGAGGTGCACGCGGCGTACTAACTGTCGGGTTCGATGGGGATGAGGGAATCTCCGGCATGTCCGGCGTACCAGGAGGAGGTGGCGGTGGAGGTGGCGGCGGGGGGGGCGCAACGGAGCCTATTACCGGCGACGACGGTACGACGGGCGGCGGTGGCGGTGGAGGCGGCGGTGGGGGCGGCGGGGCTGTAGGTGCATCTGGCGGGGGTGCAGTAGGCGGCGGCAAGTCCGGGGCCACTGGGTCGGGCCGACTGGATGATGGCGTTGCTGGCGGCGGCGGTGGCGGTGGTGGTGGCGGCGGCGGGGCCGAGGCGGCGATGTCCGGCGACGACGGTACGACAGGCGGCGGTGGCGGTGGAGGCGGCGGTGGGGGCGGCGGGGCTGTAGGTGCGTCCGGCGGGGGTGCAGTAGGCGGCGGCAAGTCCGGGGCCACTGGGTTGGGCCGACTGGATGATGGCGTTGCTGGCGGCGGCGGTGGCGGTGGTGGTGGCGGCGGCGGGGCAGAGGCGGCGATGTCCGGCGACGACGGTACGACGGGCGGCGGTGGCGGTGGCGGCGGCGGTGGGGGCGGCGGGGCTGTAGGTGCGTCCGGCGGGGGTGCAGTAGGCGGCGGCAAATCCGGGGCCACTGGGTTGGGCCGACTGGATGATGGCGTTGCTGGCGGCGGCGGTGGCGGCGGCGGTGGCGGTGGGGGGCTCCGCGAGGCCTGAGGAAGGTCTGGTGGTTGACCCGGCGGGGGTGGAGGAGGAGGCGGTGGGGGCGGCGGGGCCACAAACAAACCATCAGGAACGTCCGGAGGCGGTCCCGCCGGTGGCGGGAAGCTCGGTGCCACGGGCTGATCTCCGTCTGTGTCTGGCGCCCCTGGTGGCGGCGGCGGTGGCGGCGGTGGTGGCGGTGGCGACATAACCTCTGTCACGGGAGTTGGCGGCAAGCCAGGAGGCGGCGGCGGCGGGGGTGGCGGCGGCGGCGGGGGACCCGCGTCCTCGAGGTCGTTGGGTGGCGGCGGCACGTCGGGCGGGTCCGGCCAGAACGGTGCGCCTGGCGCGAACTCGCTCGCCGGTACCGCAGGGGGCGGCGGCGGCGGCGGCGGAGGCGGCGGAGGCAATAACGGTGGCGGCTGTGCTGGCGGCGGCGGCGGCGGCGGCGGTGGCGGCGGTGGCGAAGGCTGCGGCGGGAGGCCTGGCTGCTGCGGAGGCTCCCACGGCGCGCTCATCTGACTCGGGCCGCCAGGCACAGGCGGCGGGAAGTCCGGCAGCGAGGGCGGCATTACGGGCATGTACGGCAAGCCTGGGAGCGGTGGCTGGGGCGGCCACGGGACCGGCGGGTCCGTGCCTGGAGGCGGGGTCGGCGGGGAGTACGGCGGAATGGACGGCGGCGCAGTAGGGGCCGCGGGCACCAGTGGCGCCTGCAGCGCCCAGTAGTCCGATCGGCACACGAAGCCCAGGCGGTCGCTGCAGTCCCGGTCGTCCCAGCGGTGGCAGTAGTTGGTGCCATCCCCCACCATCTCCGCTGCAACGCAATCTTGGCTGCCACCGAAGTTATCTGGCTGGTAGTTGAGCTTGTCAGCGATTGCTGGCAGGGAGCAGTTTCCGGCTGTTGGGTTGAAGACGCTTATGCCTGATGCGGTGCCGTTGGAGAACCAGAACCACGAGTTGGAATCCAGGTGGTCGCGGTGCAGCCCGATCCAGATTGACGGGTCGTACAACTGCGGAAGAGGCGGGAGAAACGAAATGGGCCAGGGGTTGCAGCAGTCGAACAATGCCAACGAAGAACGCAATGTGGGTTAAACCTGGCAAGCATGCTTGCCGGTGCTCCGCTCAACAGGTCCACAAAGCCGCTACGGCCACCCCTGCCGCGAAAGCAGGCGCCGCAGAGACAACATGGGCCCACACGGGTGCGGCTGTGGCAGGATGACGCGGCACAAACCGTTTGGTGCACGTCAGCAACGCTCCCAGAACCTTGGCCCCACAGCCAGCTGTGTTGCCGTCAAGGCAGCCCTCCCGTCTCGCTTCCCTTCGTCCTCCCTACAAACTCCAACCCGTTCCAAACTCCAACCCGTTCCAAACTCCAACCCGTTCCAAACGACTAGCCCCGCCAGCACCGGCCTGCAGCTAGGCTGCTGCCGCCGCCGTGCCGGGCCGTCCCTCACCGCCGTGACGTCTGCCTGCAGCAGCTCCATGACGCCGCTGTACGCGGCACCATCCTCGAAGTAGGCCAGGACCGTTCCGTAGGTGTTGCACAGCTGGTCCGCCTCCTCGAACGACAACGCCTCGGCCACGTACAGCCAGGAGACGCCCCCGTAGCTCACGTTGCGCAGCGCAGGAACTGCGCGGCGGGTGTGGAAGGGTTACATTGCGGTAGGTAGGTAGGTAGGTAGGTAGGTAGGTAGGTAGGTAGGTAGGTAGGTAGGTAGGTAGGTAGGTAGGCTGGGTGGTTGCAGGGCATGCGTGGAGTAGCATGGACGGATGTACATCGTGTGGTACATGTATGTGGTGAGTTAAGAACGTGGGATGGGGGCAGAGCATGTGCTTCAAC
This sequence comes from Yamagishiella unicocca, assembly GCA_003116995.1. Classification (NCBI taxonomy): domain Eukaryota; kingdom Viridiplantae; phylum Chlorophyta; class Chlorophyceae; order Chlamydomonadales; family Volvocaceae; genus Yamagishiella; species Yamagishiella unicocca. The sequence goes on from BDSL01000007.1 coordinate 1,794,689, forward strand.
GGTGTGGGGACTCACTGCTGGACAAGGGCGGCGGTGGCGGCGCCGAGGAGGCGGCCGGCGGCGGCGCGGGCGCGTCCGTATTGACACCGCGCAGGACCTTGCAGATGAAGCGGTACGGCTCCAGGCAGTCCACCGCCGCCCACTTGCCACCCCACAGCTGGTCCACTGCGCGACGAGACCGAGGAGGGCAGGGGGGGGCAGGGGGAGACTTTCCGGCACTGGCATTTCGGTACGGTGGTGTACAGTGCCTATACGGCACACACCAACGTGGGGACCTTCACCTATCCCCACGACTCCCGGCTCCTGGACGCCGCTGAAACCCTAACCGGAAGCTGCTGGAAAGGGGACACCCAACTCTGACCTAGCCACGCGGGCGCATTCAAATGCTGGCGGCAGCCACTTGGTGCTTCGCACTTGTGCCCCGTGGCAACCGGCTTGGCCAGGGCTGTGAAGCTCACCGTGCCCTGCCAACCGTGTGGACCAAGCAAAATGCGCTAACCAGCTGGCCACGCTCTTTCACTGCGAATAACAGCAATCCCCTCCCGAGCGGCGCGCACCTGCGGCGCAGTCATTGCCCTCCGAGTCCGTGAACGGCAGGCCCCAGTTGTCGTACACGGATGGGCCGCCGTCAGCCCAGGCGAAGGAGGCCTCGCCGGAAGTCAGCTGCAGCGGGGGCCAGGGCAACGACAAGAGGGCAAGAAGGTGGAGGCGGGGTAGACCGTCGCGGGCTTAATGATGCTGCTTGTCAAGCACCGAAACGGACCGTACATGAAGACAAATGGCGCCCTCGTCGTTTGTACTCCAGCGTCATCCGACCTATGGCCGCGCGCTGACGCCCGCCCGCCCGCCCTTAACGTGACAGCAATCCCCAACACGACCCATATCACGCTCCGACTATCATCACATTTCCGACCCATATCACGCTCCAGCACACATCACGTTTCCGACCCACATCGCGTTCAGGCCCAAACCTGTTCCGACCCACACCACGTTTTCGACCCACATCATATTTCCGACCCACATCACGTTTCCAACCCAAATCCTGTCCGAATAAAAAACTGCTCCGACCCATATCACGCTCCCACCAACATCACGTTTTTAACCCATATCACGTATCACGTTTTCGACCCAAATCTTGTTCGGACCTACATCTATTCCGACCCATATCACGTTTCCGAGCCCACATCATGTTTAGGGCCCCTGCTGTCGCTTAGCCCCTGCTCCGTTGCCTCCTCGCATACACGCCCCCAAGACCTCCATTACTAAGGCTCTACAGTACGCCCCGCACCCTTCGCCGGGCCCCCGGCTCCGCACCTGGTCGTAGCCAATCCACACGCTATTGTCATCGCTGGCCAGAGCTGTGTCGAAGACAGCCCACACGGCAGTGAACTCATCAGAGGAGTGGAAGGACGCCAAGTAGCCCCCGTTGCTGCTGCAGTACGCCACGGCTTCGGCATACGGCAGCTCGCCGCCGTACATTAGGTACTCGTACAAGCCGCGCCGGATGCTCACGGGCGCGCTGCCCGGCGGCGGCGGCGGCGGCGGCGCCGGCGATGGCGGCGGCGACAGGGCGGCGTTCGACGCAGGCGTTGCGCATAGGAAGGGCAGCTGCACGGCACAGCCCGCGGGCGTGTAGGCGTACTGGTCCGAGGGGTCGGCGGACACACACCCTAGCACGGGCCACGCGCCGGTGTAGACACCGCTCTTCCACGCTACGAATGCAGGTGGCGTGGTGCCGTCCAGGGATGCGTACTGCCCGAGCAGCGCTCGGATCCCCACCCAGAAGGGCGACTCGCCCGCCTGCAGCGACATGGGCGGCGCCATCATCGACGGCTGGCCGGCCGCCGGAAGCGGCGGCCACGGCGGCGGCGAGGCCTCAGGCGGCGGCGCAACGGCCGATGCGCCCGCCGTTGCGCCGTTGCTGGCTAGGTAGCTCTGCACGGCTGACATGACGTCAACATACTCCTGCGCGTCTGCCGGAGCAGCCAGCGTGCCGCCAGCGCCCATGGAGGCGCAGAAGCGGAGGGCCGCCGGAAAGCTGCGCGGCTGCAGCACGAGCGTGTACGCCGTGTCACCGGCCGCCCGCGTGAAGCTGAACTGCAGCTGGCGCGCCGTGGCGGGCGGCGACGGCGGCGACGGCGGCGGTGTGGCCGCAACGTCGGCCTGCTTACAGAGGTACTGCAAGGCGCTGGAGCACAGCTGCTGCGACCAGGCGCCGCCGCGGTCCAGGTGCATGGCGGCGCAGTTGGCGGACGCCAGCGCGCTGGTTGCGTTGTACATGTACGCGCCGAAACCCGAAAACGTGAGGGGCGTGCGGTCCGCCCACAACCAGTCGACACCGTACGACGTGCTGCGCTCGTACAGACCGACCCAGATCGGCCTGAACGAGTGGGTATATGGCAGTGTCGTGGAAGTGAAGCCGGCGGTGTCAAGCGCCGCCAGCAGCGCCGCCGTCACGGACGCCAGCGTGGCGGCGTCGTCAAAGGACGCCAGGTGGCCCGGGGGGCTGCGGGACACGCACTCCTGCTGCGCACCCAGCCACGTCGACGTCGCGCCGCTGGTGCCCATCAGCGTGAAGGTGCTGTCGCCAAAGACCACGGACACTGCGGGCAGGCACCGGGCAGGGTGGGGCCGTCAGCGGGGTGGGCCGTCGGCCGTCAGCCGTCAGGCTAGGGAAGTGGGTGCGCCTACATCGTCCATCAGTGGCGACAGCGAGTGAAAAGCCTTTCAGCAGCCTACCTTCCGGGTACGACGGGTACGAGTCGTCGAACGGCGGCGGCGGTGAAAACGGCGGCGGTGGCGAGACGCCGTTGGTCGGCGGAAACGGCGGCGGCGCCGCGAAGCTGCTGCTCCCGACACACCAGTACGGCAACGCGGTGGTGCAGTCCAAGTCCAGCCAGGCCCCCGCGAAGGGTGTGCCGGTGGAGGTGGCGATACTGAGCTGCGCGGCCACGCAGTCCTTGCTGTCGCCGTCAAGTGTCCAGTGCGCCGGCGCCCACACGTCCTCCCACACGGTGGCGCTCACCTGCGTGGCCACACAGCAGCCCGTTCACATGCCGGCAGCAGGCCACGGGAGGCGAGGCAGGGCGCTGTTGACGCGATGCGACGTGAGGCCGCTCACGGTCGCTGCGCGAGGGCCCGCAGTCCGCATGCAGTGGTGTCCAGCAGTGCGTTTCGCTCTCGCATACATTCAAGTGCGTGCCCAACCCATCGCCCGTTTATGCGGCCATCAGCATCGAAGGTCAGCAAACCACCCCACCCGAAGTGACCCCTCGTCGCGGCCACCAAGTTGCGTCGCCCCGGATCCCCATCTAATAGCCCCTGTTCCACTTCACAGATGTGGGCAACAACTTACAAATGTGGGCACTTTACGAAGGTAGCCACAACTGTATCCTTGCTGTTCCCCACGCATGTCCTCCCCGCCCCGGTGGCTGGACCCCCGCCCCGCTGCGACGCACCTCCTGCATGCTAGTTGTTCCGCGGCCAGCGGTAAAGTAGTACCAACCCTCTGTGTCCGCATCGCTCACACCCAGCCAGACTTCCGTGTGGGGACTCAGGTACGGAAACGTGGCGGTGTACGCGGTCACCACCTGCTGATAGTCGGCCACGTCCGAGGGGTCCCCCAGGTGACCGCCTAGGAGGCGGCATGACTCTTCTGCAAGGCTGAAGGACAGCGGTGAGGAGAAAAGAGCCCATCTCCGCGAATTGATGGTCGTGAACCAGGGTGAGGCCCCGTAGATACCGGCGGCTGTGTAGGCTGGTGGCGGTGGAGGACTCGGCGACGGCGGTGGAGGACTGGGCGACGGTGGTAGAGGACTGGGTGGATCCGGCGACGGAGGGGACGGTGATGGTGGAAGCGGTGATGGTGGAAGCGGTGATGGCGGGAACGGTGATGGTGGGAACGGCGACGGTGGATCCGGCGACGGAGGGGACGGTGATGGTGGAGGCGGTGATGGTGGAAGCGGTGATGGCGGAAGCGGTGATGGTGGAAGCGGTGATGGTGGAAGCGGTGATGGTGGAAGCGGTGATGGTGGCGGAGCATCCGGTGGCGGCGGCTGCGCCACCGTGGGCTGTCCCTGCAGCACCAGCCCAAGAATAAGCACGCCCAGCAGCCAACTCCGCCACCGCCATCGATGCCCCACCCTCGCCGCTGGAGGCGCCCAGCTCCTTTCCAGAGGAGATGGAGCACCGACCAGCGGCTTCCGCAGCATCAGAGGCAAGTAGCGCCGCTGATACTTCAGCAGCTACGAGCGCGTTTACAACATTTGTTGGCGGGCTTGGCCAGTGTTCCACGCGTTTTGGCTCCAGCAAATCCGTGCCCGCCACAGCCAAAATCTAAGATGGCGAGAGTGGAACGTTTAGGGGGACCTGCAGATGACAGCACCGCAGTGGACACCACCCGCATGCGAGCTCCAATTTAGCTGTGCAGTGCAGGTAAGACCTCGCCAACGTCGCACAGAGAAATTCTCACAATTAAAAACAAAATAAAGCTCCGTTAAAGACCCCTATTCACAGATGCCGGCGGCACCGGCAACATTTGGGTGGCAAGGCCACCTCGCCCCTGCTGGCCTCGTCCGTAGACGCAGACTTATTTCGTTCATACTGTGAACCTGTAAGCATGCGCTGTCCACAGGCACATCCCGTGTCTCACCCAGCGCGTGCCGGCGTAGCGCTTCGAGCGTGCAGTTTGGGTCCACGCGGGGACAGCGCTAGCCTATCAAAAAGCTCCACGTAAAGTGGTGGTAGGTGCTGTTCGTGATGGTCCAGTGTTCAATAGTCCGGCACCGACGTGCAGATAAAAACGATGGAAGGGCAGCCGGGCAGGAGGGACGATCAGCTTTGCTAATCCAGCCAAGAATATATCACGTACAGTAATGCTCCTATTGGTAGCTGGTTTCAATGTATATCCGGAAGCCGCGAGTACGTGCACATGGAGAACAACACCCGCTCGCGTCGGATGGGCGATGGGGAGCCCCATGATGGGACGGATCCATAGTTCACTGCATGATGCAAACTATAGCTACCCACATACACATATCAACGTACAAGGCATGGTACTAGGATAGCCCCCTGTGGGAACATCTCGGCAGACAGCGCGTGGACATTGGCTACTTCACTTACGCATCGTAGTTTTACATTGCCATGGATAGCAAGAATGTGGTTTCGACTTAGCTGTAGTGCTTTTGAATTTGCCTTACACGGTTAAAGACGTTCCTGGGTTGGGTTGACACACGTAACGATGCAAAGCAAGCTCGAAAAAGTTGTTGCGGGCCTCAAGACGGGCCCCCGATTCTTGAAGGAGCTTCGTGAAT